>OZ007598.1:35386938-36595081 GCA_963931845.1 Maratus michaelseni
GATGTGATCTGATTGGTTGTTCGCATGAAAGGATTTTGAAAGCGAAAACGCTGGTTAAATCTACTGTTATATTTGCGGTATTTTTACATACGGAAATATTACGTTGCGATTTACTGGAATAAATGCAGTGAATTTGACAATCATTTTTTACAGTGTATATAGATAGATAGATAGATAGATAGATAGATACATAAATATATAGATATACAGGGTGAATCTAAACTCTTGGGCAAAACTTTAAGGGATGATAGTACACATCAAGACAAACAATATTAAGTAGGAAACTAAGGGTCCCAAACGTCTTCCGAAGGAGATAGGCGCCATTAAAGTTTAGGGTACAAAATTTCAAATGAATATAAAAAACGGAAAAATTGGTCGATTCGTTTGCGGTTTTCACTAAAACTATTCTTTATGTCAGTATTTTCTTAAAAATAAATTTTAAAGAAAAAGTTAAAAAAATGTCGATAGAGGGCGTTTTAGACTTTGGAGTAACGAACAACTATTTTTTACCGTTATTTTTTGTATCTGATTAAATGCTTTCAAAAGCTTAGACTTAAACTTAAATTTTGAGCTCAAAATCTAAATCGTTGAGAGTGGTTAAGTAGTGCAAACTGAACTGTGTTCAGGAGTTGAAATTTGAATCCCTCCTGAACACAGTTCAGTTGTTCCCGATCTTGGTGTCGTAGACCAGGCAGAAACTACTACCCCTTACACGTAAATTAAACGATAGAGGGATGACAAAATTAAATAAAAAATTATTTTAAAAATAAACTTTAAAGATAAAGTTCAAAAATGCCGATAGAGGGCGCCTTAGACTTTGGAGTAATGAACAACTATTTTTTACCGTCGACTCCGACGATGGACCTGGTTGCGCGGATTGCCGTCGTAGCAGGCGATATCCGTAAGATGCCTGGGGTATTCACTAATTTTCGCAACTCCCTCCGCCGGCAGTATGATGTGAGGCCTGCATCGTTGCTGTTGGGCACTCTTTCGAGAAGTTTTTGTGATTTCTCACGTACATCATGCGAGTACCATTTTCTATGTGTCAACCTTCATTCATATTGCGCACTACATGCACACATCAAATTGCTTCTTTTTATTTTGCGCAGAGAAATTGCTCATGTCCGTTATGAATAAATTTCTATTTAATTTTGTCATTACTCTATCGTTTATTTTACGTGTAGGGGGTAGTAGTTTCTGCCTGGATTAATTTTAACACAATTATTCAAATTGGTAAAGAAATCATATGAGTTGTAACTTTCCAACTACGCGAAAAATGTCCGGACCAGGATTCAAACCTGGGATCTCTTGGCTGAAGCTGCCATGCTCTACCAACTGAGCTATCCCGGTTGAATTAGGAGGGCATGAACTGGATGGATTATGCCCTCAGTTGGTAGAGCATGGCAGCTTCAGCCAAGAGATCCCAGGTTCGAATCCTGGCCCGGACATTTCTCGTCCAGTTGGAAAATTACAACTCATATTGTTTCTGCCTGGTCTACGACACCAAGACCGGGAATAACTGAACTGTGTTCAGAAGTGGGGGGAGGGAGTTGTTTCAAATTTCAACTCCTGAACGCAGTTCAGTTTGCGCTACTTAATCACTCCCAACGATTCAGATTTTGAGCTCAAAATTTAAGTTTAGTCTAAGCTTTTGAAAGCATTTAATGAGATACAAAAAATATCGGTAAAAAATAGTTTTTCGTTACTCCAAAGTCTAAAGCGCCCTCTATCGGCATTTTTTGAACTTTATCTTTAAAATTTATTTTTAAGAAAATACTGACATAAAGAATAGTTTTTGCGAAAACCGCAAACGAATCGACCAATTTTTTCCGTTTTTTATAATCATTTGAAATTTGGGACCCTAAACTTTAATGGCACCTATCTCCTTCGGAAGACGTTTGGGACCCTTAGTTTCCTATTTAATATTGTTTGTCTTGATGTGTACTATCAACCCTTAAAATTTTGCCCAAAAGCTTAGATTCATCCTGTATACTTAGATAAAGATATATATATATATTTATTTACCTATCTATCTATCTTATATATATATATATATATATATATATATATATATATATATATATATATATATATATATATATATATATATATATATAAGATAGATAGATAGGTAAATAAATATATAGATAAATACTTAGATAAAGATAGGTATATAGATAGATAAATAGATATAGATATAAATAGATAGATATATAGATATATAGATAAATAGATATAGATATAAATAGATAGATATATAGATATATAGATATAGATATAGATATAAATAGATAGATATATAGATATATAGATATAGATATAGATATATAGATAGATAGATATAGATAGATAGACATATAGATATAGATATAAATAGATAGATATATAGATAGATAGATAGATATAGATAGACATATAGATATAGATATAAATAGGTAGATATATAGATAGATAGATATAGATAGATATATAGATTAATCGATGGGAAGAGAACATTCCTATCGCCTCTCCCTATTATTACATTATAGCTCACCATAGTTTCCCTCTCTAACCCTCTCTTTCTAAAATAAACTGAATATTTCTATATTTTACTACAATTAATTTATAGTTCAGCAAAGAACTGTTTTCCTTGATTATAAAAAAGATGCTTAAATATTTATAGAAATTATTCAAGTGAATTGTGTGTGTAGATTTTTATATAAATTGAAAAACAATATAACACGATTAAAAGTAAAAAAATTTGCATTGTAACTTTTTATAGCCTAACTTGCTGTACAAAGCAAATTAAAATTTTGTAGGTTACAATACATTTTTGTTTCGTTAGGCTACAATACATTTTGTGTCATAATTTATATGTATTATGATATTAATATTTGAAAATACGTGCAATTTTAACATATATCGATTTCTAAATGCTTCAACTATGCAAATCCAAAATTATAGCTCATTTTATTAAATAGTGTTTAAAGTTATGCTTTAAAAACTACCCGCGTTGTAGTTTTTTTTTGAACTATTACAAATGAATTCGACATTAGCAGTTCAAAATTTTACATCTACTAATTTCTAAACTTTTTTAACGAATGACTTCTCATTTAACTTCTGAAGGTAAAATTTACCATAGAATATGATGTCAAAATTGAGTGTTCGTATTGAAAATTTCAACACTTGTTATACTTTCAAAATGTAGACTGTTTCCTAATCTCCGTTCTTTAAATATAAATTGAAAGAAGCCATAATTTCCAATCGAGTGACTATTTTTGTTTTCTTTTGAGACAATTTGGTGATTAAAAGGCATAAAGTGTTCTCAATTTTTGGACGACTGTTCATATGCATACACTGTAAAAAATGACCAATGTTTCTTATTTTATGAAAATATACTATAACCACGAACGAAAATATAATATAATCTTCTGAGTTATCCGAAATTCCGAATAGCGTGTTCCATTGTCTTTTGAATCCCCAGAAACCAATACATTTCCAAAATTTAAAGAATTATTTATAAAAACAAAGTATTTTTCGCTGCCCGTATTTTTCAGAAACGTTTCCGAAGGGTTTTTATAGTGCATTAATGAGTGTCCTCAGCCTGGAATACCTGTTTTTCGAATGCTATCAATTCTCAAGTAAACATTTTCATGTTCAAAACAGTTTAACAGACAAACATGCAAAATTAACAGCGTTAACAATAACATTGAAATTAAGATTATTTCTTTACTCTTTCATGTATAATTTAACTTATGCGGCTGAAAACGTTTACTTGAGAATGGATGACATTCGAAAAACATGTATTCCAGGCTGAGGACACTAATTAATACACTATAAAGACCCTTCGGTAATAATAGTAGTTTATAGTTTATAGTAATAGTAGTCTAACTTTTTCTGAAAAATACGGGCAGCGAAGAATACTTTGTTTTTATAAATAATTCTTTAAATTTTGGAAATGTATTGATTGCTGCGGATTAAAAAGACAATGGAACACGCTATTCGGAATTTCGGATATCTCAGAAGATTATATTATATTTTCGTTCGTGGTTATAGTATATTTTCATAAAATAAGAAACATTGGTCATTTTTTACAGTGTAGTTACATACAACAAAATTCAATGCATACCGTTAATAAAACAACCCTACTTTCAACAAAAAAGGCTGCTAATCTGCAACATAATAACCTCTACAACTACTGTCTAACCTCAACTCTACCTCTATTTTCCATGATCAGGTGGATTTTATCATAAATTATACGTCATTTTATCGGAGATTGAAAGACTTATAACAAACTGCAGCTTAAAATGGGGGTCCTAGACACATTTTAAAAACATTTTTATTTATTGAATTAGAATTTTGAGGGTTTTTTTTGTGATGGTTAACCATATAATCTGTAAACAAAATCAAATCATAAATCTTCTCAGAATTTTTTTTTAAATTAAAATTATTTTTTTTTTAAAGTGGGGTAATTTAAAATTATTATAACTCGAAATATTATTCGTCAAATTAAAAAAAATCATTTAATAAAACAGAAATTGTTTTAATTTTGATCCAGCATTTAAAAAATATTAATAAAAAAAATAAAAAATATATATATAGTAGAAATTTAAAAAAAATATTATGTAACTTATTTTTATGAAATCATATTTTGAAAAGTAAATTTTTTTTTTTCAAATTTGCTGAATCAAAAATAAAGTAAAATAATTGAAAAAGACATGTTCGAAGTTTGAACCATTTATCTTTAACGGTTCTTGACTTATCGTAATTTAAAAACGAGAATTGTTGTAAAAACCCGTCATGCAGTAAAACGCAAAAACTTTTCTTCAACAAACAATACTTGACAGCTAGATTTTGAAAAAAAAAAATTAATATATCCTGTTCTAATTAAGATAGAAACATGATTTAAACGTCATTTTAAACGAGAAAAAAAAAACAGATAAGTTTGTAATACAATAAAATATTTTTTAAAACTTTGAAGATTTTTGTATCTCGGACCCCTTTAAAATGAGAGAGATAGAAAAAATTCTCCCCTGCACTTTTTCTAATATTTCTTTAAAAATCGTAGGGGCACCTTCTACCAACCACTCTTTCTAAAATAAACTGAGTACCTCTGATTTTTAAAAGAATAAAGTAGTAATTCAACGTTCCGTATACAAAATTTTGATACGGAAGGAAGTGCTTTACTTCAGTACAAAAAAGGTTTTTAAGAAGTTGTTCAAGCGAAATGTTTCTGCACTATGCATCTATTTAAGTGGAAAAACGTAGTAAATGGAATAAAAAAAAAATCTCTGTAATCTTTCAATATTCATTATTGTTTAAAAATTACTTAAAGTTAAAAAAAAAAAAAAAAAACTTTTATTTAAATGAAAGTTTTTTTTTTTTCATTTTACACAGTTTGTCATAAATTTAAGCTTAATTCACACTTAAATTTCATATGGATTGTAAAATTGAGCGAATAAATAATGGAATAGACTAGAAAAATTGCAATAAAAAATAGAAGTAGGAACAAGTAAAATTTAATAATAATAATAATAATAAGCACCCAAGTGCTAAAAATGACACGTGGCATTACACCAATTATTTCAAATTGGAAAACAAAATAAACAAGAACGAAAAATCATGCCTGAAGCATAGATTATGTAACACTTTCCAACACTTCCAAAATAATTTTGAAAATCTTTACCTTAAGGTGTAAGATGATATCTAACTAAACAATTTGAAAAACGCATAACATATTTAAAAATCCAATTTCAGGAATTACCAACAATATTCGGAAAAATATCCGAATACTTTTATTAATCCCTGTATATGATGTATAGATTTGTATGTATACTACATAGGATGCTAAATTTTAGTTTAGTTAGGAAACGCGTAGCACAATTTAAAATTCTCCTTTTGGAGTTTCTGTCAATAAACGGAAATGTGTTCACGAACTTTTGTACTGCCCTGTATATGATCTACAGAATTTATACACACCGAGTAATAGACAAAAATTGAGTTAAATTTAAAATCGCGTTCAGCAACTTAAAACGCACTTCCACGAATTATTGTTAACAGACAGTAGAGAATTCTTTTGTGTGTCCCTGTAAATGAACGATGACTGCTACACACACAATATTCTGTAGTAAGCCTCTTTTAATGCACCTTAGTGATATATATAAATTTTAATGCGTTTAAAATAGTGAAAAATTATTTAATTAAACCGCAAACGATTTTTCTCCATAGATGTAATGTAACGGAATTCTTTTGACTGTCCCTGTAAAGTAACTATAAGTGCTATGCACACCCTATTACATATTAAGCTTCTTGTAATGCGCCTTAGTGATATATATCAATTACAATGTATTTGAAATTGTGTAACATCATTAAAATAAACCGCAAATGATTTTCCCCCATAGACCGTAATGTAACGGAATTCTTTTGAGTGTCCCTGTAAAAAAAACTATAACTGCTACACACTTCAGTTGAAATAGCGAACATGCTACAGATAACGACAATAACATATAAAAATTGCAGGGCAATCCGAGTATATTTACGGGAGTTAGAGCACGGACAGACGGCAGACGGCAGACAAACCGAAGTCAAACACTTTTCAACTAGGTTGGAAAGTGTTAATTAAACCCTAAAATATTCCATTTTTAAGATATAATAAAATTATTTAAACATTTAAAGTCGTACGATTTCATGTTTCATTAATTCTTATAAAATGGAATGGTCTGAATTTAAACCCGGAGCGATCCGCTATGAAACTGAAGATGTTACCTCTCAGCCACAAAGCCGTGTTGATTCTGGACCGATATAATTTTTAATAGAACAAGAATTTAGTAATAGATTTAATAATAAATTTTATCCAAAATGCATATGCTGCTGGAATGTCACACACACACATACATATATATATCTCAACTATGATTCTCCAACCATTGGATATATATATATATATTTAAAAAAAAGATGTTACAAATATAAAAGATGTTGTTACATAATAAAATAGTTTTTAAAAACTCAAATCTTTCAAAATTTCACGCCGAGGTCAATTTCGGTCAGACCTTGATCGTCGAACAATTGCCCTGATGACGATCAAGGTCTGATCGAAAGCACTCGGCGTGAAATTTCGAAAGATTTGAGTTTTTAAAAACTATTTTATTATGTAACATCTTTTATATTTGGGATATTTAAAAAAAATATTTGTGACATTAAATGCACCTTTTTAGCAAGTTTTTTAATTTTATTTCAAAATTTTGGATAGTCTAGATAGTAAGTAATATATATATATATATATATATATATATATATATATGAAGGGGTAATAGATAGAAGAATGTACAGATAGCATTGTAGATCGAATAACACTATCGCATATGACAGAAACTCTCCTTTTAAATATAAAATTGTGGCCTATAGATTTTATATAAAACGAGCCTTTGATATTTGCACTGAAAAGCACATACAAAATGAAATAGATAAAATTATACAAATTGCAATAGAAAGCGGATTCCCCCCCTCAACACATAAATAATATAGTTTATGAAATAGAACAGAAAAGTCCGAAAGAAAAGGTAAGCATGAACGATCTTAAATTACGCAACTTCGATTATGTAAACTTATATGAAAGACTAAGGAACGCTTTAAAGAAATTCGATATCAACTTAATACCTAAACCACCAACAATGTTAAAAGATTTAATTGGCAGCAAATATCGATCCATTTCCCAACAATGAAATCGCAAGAATCTATCTATCCCGTTTAGTTCAGAAAAGCAAAAAGATTTGTCCTACATAGGCATGACTACTCGAAAGTTTAAAGAAACATTGAAGGAACACATTACAGATATAAAATTCTACCGACCATTTATAGCATTATCAATGTTACATCAACAGCAGAATAAAAAAAATAGATTTCGAAAACGCAAAAATTATAATACCTTTTGAACTAATATTTCAAAGTTCAGAAAATCATTAGAAATTTGGAGTAAAGAGAATAGCGCATGTAATGATGTTTTTTTTTAAATCTTACAACATACCTGAGATATGATTAAATATTTTGAAAATTTCAAGGACTTCAACGCTTGAACATACGAACTTTTTATACACCCCTACAGATTAATAGACTGTCCCTTGTTTAAAATTGTTGTGTAACAGCACAGTAACAGCACAGTAAAAGCGACACTTCAGTTAACGTATTTCCTTGAAAATTATCGCGTTCGTGATCTAAAGATCTCGGGGATAAAGAATGCATATAACATCTTTTACATATGATTTAAAATAAATTTTATGCAACTTTTTAGTAATTTAAATAAGTATTTTATCTAACAAGAATTTATAAGCATTTTTGGGATAACGGATTATTCGAAGATACATCGACTATATAGCTATAGTCTATGAAACTCAGAGAATGAAGACTATTTTGTTTCGCATAGTACATTTTGGTATCGCATTTATTAAAATGCATCCAATCATTCTCATTATAAGAGGGTATAAAGAATCTTATATTGTACTACACGGTCAAAAACCTTACCCTCATTTTTCGCAGTCGAGCAAAAACTAAAACACCGATCTTAAAATACGTTACTTAGTATTTTAAGAAGAATAATAACATAATTTTTATTAATCTGTTTATGATAAACATATATAGATATAGGGTAAATCCAGGTTAGATACCCCATGGAGTTAGTTGCCCTAGTCACTGTATTTCAGCTGTTGGATGTGTTTTGGAGCTAGTGACGTTCTTCTACTATCATTTGTTATAATAAAGAGAAAACTGCCCAGTTAAACTGAGGGCATTGAGCTCACAGGCTATTCACAAAAATTGTATATTATACTCTTATTTCAAAGAATTTGAAATAAGCCCTCGAAAAATAAAGAAATTGAAAATATATTAATGGGGGGAATCATCCTCCCGTTCCTTCCCCTTATAATTAACTAATAAACCCCCAAAACTAATCAGGGAAGCCATAATCATTGTAATTTGCCTTATTACAATGAACCTATATACAAAATTTGAAGAAAATCGGATAATTCTGCATGAAAAACGCATTTATCAAAATTAAGGGGGGTTACGCCCCGTTCCTACCTTTATACTTAACCAATGAACACCCAAAACTAATCAGGGAAGTACCTTATCACAGTGAACCTATAAACAAAATTTGAAGTAAAATGGTTAGTTCTATCAACAGTTATTGCGTTACGTACATACGTACATACATACGTACATACAGAACGGGCGGGCACATTAGCTCTCAGGCTTTGATAGCCTGTGAGCTAAAAAAGCGTAGTAGACGAAGTTACAGCGATTTATTTCTTGAAATAAATGTTTTATCCATCAAAGAAAGGTATTTATTTTATTGTTGGCAAGTTCTCCCCCCCCCCCTAATTTAAATTACATAATTTGAACCTTCCGTAGAATATATAAAATATTTTGAACTCATTCATTAAGAAACAAAGAAATCTAACCCATTTAATTTGAGAATATTAAATTTGTTTCCCGAATTAGTTTATAGAGTTTGTACATCAGATATAAGAAGAGGGGGGAGGGTAACCCTTCTTAGTTTAGATTAAACAAGTTTGGCTTTCGTTAGAATTATCCGATTGACTTCAAATTTTGTATACCCAATTATTCGAAGAAATAAGAATAGCAAATATCATTTGATGTGGAAGTGTACTGCAAGATTACTATACAGAGCCAGTAAGCTCGAAATGTTTTAACAAAAATCATAAATTTGATGTAAACAGGATGTTAAGTCAAATTAAAATCCATATTTAAAATTATAAATGTTAATTACATATGTTTTCTATTCTTTTACGTATGGGGCATCTATCCCAATCAAGTGGGGTGTCTCACCCTGAGATTCGAGATATATGGCCAAAATCATTAAGTTTTTTGATAAAAACGCTACGTTATATGGTATTTATATTAAAGTAATATTTTTTATGATGCTCTACATAAAATTTGGAGTAGATAGGTTACATGTGCACTGCAAAAATCATTGCTATAAAAAAGAAATATGAAGAGGGGCAACTATCCCGGATTTACCCTATATATACTAGTATATATATTGTGGGACATTTAATCGTCATTTGTTGTCGCAAATAGACAGATACACACATACATATATTCGTATGAAAATACTCATTTACTTCTTTATTTATGCATATTTCACAAACAAATTGATTTCGGAGAACAAAAATCTGAATAATTACAAATTGCTTTTCTTTTTCTTTTAGTTGAGCAGACGAATAATTATCTATCAGAGATGAGACGAATTTAGCCCGAGCCCATTTCGGGCCCAGACTCGAGCTCGGGTCCATGGGCTCGGGCAGGAGGCAGACTCTGTTGTCGTCTTATCCCTTACTTCACACTGGTACCAACCATGTCTTCTTTGCGGCTGAACAGGAAAGGTGTGGCTCTTTCGAAAGGACATGCCAATTTCTTAATTTTTATGATGTTATTAAACAGTTTTTGTCTTTAATTAAACTTTATTTATTTACATTTCCTGGCACTATTCTCATTTAGTATTGATTTTTTAAATAATATTTTTGTTGTTGTTGCTGTTAAATGTATAGTTTTTGTTTCCCGGAACATAAAAAAAAAAAAAAAAATACCGTCGTCTATTGTACGTCAAAATAGGAGATATTGGCAACGATGGCATTTAAGATAAATATGGATAGCAATAAAGGATTACTAGAAAAGAACTCTGTTGCTGGCAATAGTGTGATTGACAATAAATGAGGGCAAAGAGGAAAAAATTGTCAAAAAAAAAATTACCTATTATGCCAAACTACTCTAACTAAAATACGTCAAATGACATACAATAAGTTTTAAAAAAATTATCTATAGGTCGGTTAACAATCAATGACATGATATCCTAAGTTTAAAATTCAAGTATTGAGTTTTATGTGGACAAAAAAAAAATGGTAATGTAAGTCTGTTCTGTATTAATATATATATATATATATATTGTACTCTTCTATTTTTAAGATTTAAATAGAAAGAATAAGAAATATATTATGGCAGAATAGAACCTCAAACAATTTCTTTAAGTTGTTATTTAATACTTTTAATGAGAGAAACAGCTGCCAGTTTGGCTCTAAAAGAAGCCTTAATACTAAATTGTACAAAAAAAACAAAAACAAAAAAAAAACAAAAAAAAAACTTTCTTTTCGTTCTTGACAGAATAGAGCCTTTATGTTTTCTGATACATCTACAACAAAAAACCAAAAATATCCTGCTTATAAAATGACTTATTACCATTCACTGCCTCATATGAAAGTGATTTATTTGGAAAAAGTGTTTTTTGTGAATTTTGAAAAGTTTCCAAATAAACCGTTCACGTGTGATAAGTTCGTGTGATGCTCATGGATTAGAATGTAGAAAGACGAAATGCACAAGATAAAAAAAGTGATAGAAGAAATATATCGGGCTATTAATTTTTGCTTTTTCATTTAAATGGCAAAAATCCTTTATTTATTTATTTATTTATTTTTTTTTAGATTTTCTAAATTTTCTATTTTTAAGCTTTAAATCGGAAGGGAATAAGAATGCTAAATGGATGTACTATGACAGAATGAAAAGTTCAAACTATTTTTTAAGCTGTTACTTAATACTTTTAATGGGAAGAATAGCTACCAGTTTTGGCACAAAACGAGGCTTTATATATCTAAGTATTAAAAAAAAATGCAACTTTTTATTTTCATTGTAGACAGAATAGAGGTTTTATTCTTTTCTGATACACCTTCCTCAAAAATCCTAAAATACTCGTACTTATTAAATGACTTATTACCATCCAACGCCTCATATAAATTGATATGTTTTCTTTGAATTTTGAGAAGTTTCCAAAGAAACCGTTCACGTGTGATAAGTATGTGTTATTCTGATGTATTAGAACCAGATTAGAACGTAGAAAGAATGAAATTCACAAGAAAAAAGTGATAGAAAAAATAACGGGTTCTATTAATATTAACTTTTTTATTTTAATGATAAAGATCTTTTTTCCCTTTTTTTTTTTGACAGTTTCTAAATCTTCTATTTTTAAGATTTAAGTCGAACAGAAAAAAAGTTAAAAGGCTATATTATGACAGAATGAAAACTACAAACAATTTTTTAAGTTGACACTTAATACTTTTAATGAGAAGCTGCGAGTTTTCACACAAAATGAAGCTTTATATACTTAAGTATTAAAAAAAAAGTAACACCTTTCTTTTCATTCTAGACAAAAAAGAGGTTTTATTTTTTTATGATATGCCTTCCACAAAAATTCGGAAATATTGTACTTATGAAATGACTTATTACCATTCGCAGTCTCATACTAAAGTGATTTATTTTGAAGAGTTGTTTTCTTTGAATTTTGAGAAGCAAAAAAGTGTTAGAAAAAAAAATGTATCAGACTGTATTAATGTATTCTTTGTAGTAATCGCTTTCATTTAAATAAAGATTTTTTTGACAGTTTCTAAATCTTCTATTTTTAAGATTTAAGTCGAAAGGAAAGAAAGTCAAATGAATATATTATGAGAAAATGAAAGCATCAAACTATTTTTTTAGTTGTTACTTAATACATTTAATGAGGAAAATAGCTGTCAGTATTGCACAATAAGAATCTTTATACACTTAATACTTGATACATATTTCTTAATACGTAATCCTTCATACTTACTTATATATTTAATACTTAATACTTAATACTTACTTATATACACTTAATATTTACTTATATACTTAATACTTACTTATATACACTTAATATTTACTTATATACTTAATACTTACTTATATACTTAATATTTACTTACATACTTAATACTTAATTATTACCTATATACTTAATATTTACTTATATACTTAATATTTACCAATATACTTAATACTTATTTATATACCTAATACTTAGTATTTAAATATTAGAAAAAATAACAACTTTCTTTTCATACTAGACAGAATAGAGGTTTTATTTTTTCTGATACATCTTTCTCAAAAATCCCGAAATACTCTACTTATAAAATGACTTATCATCTTTCGGTGCCTCATATGAAAGTGATTTATTTGGAAGAAGTGGTTTCTTTGAAATGAAGAAGTTTTAGAAAAAGTCGTTCAAACTTAATAATCATTTCGTGCATTGTTCAGAGATTCGAATGCACTATGATATAAGTCAAAGGGTATAAAAAATATTGCTATGAATATTCTCCATCTCATTCTTCCTTAAAAAAAAAAAAAAAAGAAAAAAATGAAGACTAGCGTTAAAAATAGCTAATATGAAAATTAGCGGACAAGTGAGAGTTTTACTCGCGTACAAAGGGTTCCGTAAAATAAATTTTTTAATTACTAACTGTAGTATTAGAAAAAATCGTTGCTAAAAGAATACTCGACATATTAGTAATGTCTAAGAGATAGGACTATGAAGACATTTGAAAAAAAAAATAAAATCTCAATAAAAAATGTAGATATTTAAACAAAACATCAGAGCTGTTCGAAAAAATATATACTCGTATACGTAAAACAATACCACATGTTATAATTGAATTCTATTGGAATGAAATACGATGAATATTCTTTACTCTAAACCAAAGACCTTGTACAAAGTTTAAACTTGGCAGAGTGCCAACCGCGGCAGACGTCAACCTTCAGAAAGACGTCACAGAGTTGCTCAGTAGGAGACACCTGTCAATCATATTTAACTTAACAGTAGACAATTTTAAGGCGATTTTGAAAAGAAAATATATACGCTGAGCAACGAGAAACTTTCTGACTCATTTTTAAACATATAAGCATGATACTTGCAGGCATGATTGTTGAAGTGATTTGTAATCGAAAAGTTTCTTTTCATTATAAATGAATATTATTAAAAACGTATTTAAAACGGACATACTATATAACGCAGCGTACAGAAACCATAATCCAATTTTAAGACTTAAAAAAAAACTTTCCACACATACGAGGATTTGTTTTTTTCTAATAAGACTTTTCCATTTGTATTAACACTTTCTAACATAGTTGAAAAGTTTTTCTGACTTCGGTTTGTCTAGTCGAATTTGTGTCTGGCCGCCTGTCTGTCTGGCCATATGTCTGTCTTCTGTTTGTTCGTGGTCTAACTGGCATAAATATATTCGAATTGTAATGTAATTGGTATATTATATTGAGGTGTTCTATGAGATGTTCGGTGTTGAAAATGAAGTAAGTAGCGTCTAGATCGTTTACCGGTACACGCAAAAGAATTCCATTACATTACGGTCTATGGGGAAAATCGTATGCAAGGTTATTTTAGTGATGCTATTTCAAATATATTGAAACTGATATACACCGTGCACCACAAGATGCTTACTGTAGCATATGGTGTGCACAGAAATTATCGTTCGTTTACAGGGACACAAAAAGAATTCGGTTATAGTGTGGCGTGCTGGTTCATTGTTAACCCTGGCTAGCTCAGTAAAAAAGTCAGAAAATAAGATAAATTATCTTATTTATAAGACTATCTTACCAAGTCAAGTTTTACAACAGGAGCACAACCTCTTTATGCTGATATGAGCGGTTCTCAAATTCCACTGGGGCGAGATTACAACCAAATCCAATGGTACACCCATTTGCACTTCCTTAAATACATTGCTGACTGACCAGAAAAGCCAAATATTACATAAAACTGCGGCGAAATCCCCAAATTCCGAAAAACACATGCACTCGTCGAAAGTTAAAGCAAAATAGTCTACAGATGTCGCTGCATACACACAGATGTTATTTTTACAATACGATCTCAATCAAAACAAACGTCTACCTTTATGAGGAGTCGTCAATCCACTACAATAGTACTACCTATAAGCGATAATTTCTACAAGTGAGTTTTTTTTATTGTGGTATGAATTTTAAATTTAGCTAATTTTTTGCTTATTATTTGGTGTATATAAAATCTATAGATCCTATACAGGAATGCACAAAAAAATTTGAGTACATTTCCCTTTATTCACGGAAATTGCTGAATGGGAATTTTCAACTCTGTTGTACGTTTTCTAACTGAACTAAATTTTAGCATACGAGTAATATTTTTAAATCTGTAGATCATATACAGGGCTTCACAAAAGAATTATTTTCTGACTATTGATGGTATTTTCTGAAATTGGGTTTTCAAATGTTTTATACGTTTTTCAAATTGTTTAGTTATATATACCATCTTTCACCTTATTAAACAATGAAGTTTTATTGTACTATTCTGAATACGTCGGAAAGTGCTTCATAATCTAATTTGTCGCATGATTTTTCTTTCTGGTTTGCTTACATATTGGTTAAAATTAGTTGATTTTGGTTTCGAACACCTCTGCGACAAATAATTGGGAAATATCCTTTTTAAGACATGAGTTATTACCATTCACAGTTTCATATGAAAATGCTTTATTTTGAAGAAGTGTTTTCTTTGAATGTGAAAAGTTTTAAAAGAAGTCGTTCGAGTGTGATACGTTTGAGTAATGCTCAGGGATCAGAATGTAGTTCGAACAAAGTATGCATAAAAAAGCAAAAACAAAAATAAATAAGTCTCTGTTAATGTTTGGTCTGTTATTCAAATGACGACAGCCCTTAAAAATAGTTTCAAAAATATGTTTTGAAATCTCAAGCTATTTATTAGATGATTATAGTACTTTTCATTTTGTCTGTATAAAAAAATAATGCGAGCAATTTCTTCTTGCTATTATTTCTTCTTTATATTTTTGTACTGTACAAAATTATCTCAGTTAACCCTTCCAGGCGCGGATTACTTTCTGTCCGTAAAATGGTGAAATGATTGATTGACCCCACAATTTACAAACGAATTTCTTAGAAACTAAATACTTGCTTTTCTTCAAGTTCATTATAAAAGCAAAATTTTATAAAAATATTCTGGGTGCAGTTTGACAGTTTTTAATTAAAATTAAGTGGTCAGATTTGTAACCACCGCCCATGAAAGGGTTAAGAGAAAGATGCGAACTTTTATTAATGAATGCGCTTTCATTATGTAAAATATAAAAAAGGACGGTGTTAAAAATCTTTTTTTTTTTTTTTCTAAGGGTTAAAAATAGTTAAAAATATATTTTAGGAACTTTTTTTGCAAATGAAGCTAATTAATCTTAAAAATTAACAAATAAAATAATGTTTTTAAAGGTACGCTCACGAACTATAAAAATTATTTGCCTGTAACACATACAAAATACTTTTTGTTAAGACTTTTAATTTAAAGAGAGTGAAAAAAAAAACACATTTGAAAATGTAGATTTAAAAACTGAATCTTAAATGTGTAAAAATAGTTTTTTTTTTTTTTTTTTTTTTTTTTTTTTTATTATTTATTTAAAGAACACTCCTTTATACGCATTCAATGATTATCTTGAAAACTCTGCTAATTTCATGACTGCAACTCATGATTTTTTTAAAAATTTCATTACAATACATTAATTTTCTGTGGTCAGCAAATCCGATTATGGAAAATTCACAAAGTTTTTTTTTCGATTGATAGAACGCGCGAGCTAGTGACTTATCGCCTTTACATAAAAAAACAACAAGTTAATTTAAATAAAAGAATGTAAAAGTAGGACACTTTTTATGATAGATGTAGCTATCAGTTTTCAAGCTATCCATCCAAATGGAAGGCAAACAGAAATTAATTCTTTATTTTTTTTTACTCTTTCGTACGTCTTCCCACCTTCTGTTACTTAAATAGAGGTCTGCCTTTCAATCTGAAAACATCCGAAAATACCCTCTTTATGAAATGACTTATTACCATTCATAGCCTCATATGAAAGTGATTTATTCAGAAGACGTGTTTTCGTTGAATATGAGAAAGTCTGATAAGTTTGTGTAATATTTAGAGGTGAGAATAGGATTACACAATAGTGTAATACATGTAAAAAATATTTGACGGAAAATTGTAAAAAAATATTTTATATTTTATTTAAATACAGAGAAACGTTAAAAATAATTTTCGAAAATATTTTTAAATATCTCGAGCAATTTCTGAGGTATTCAATTTTTTCCCCTTTTGTGTAAAATGAAAGTTTTTATGCTTTTGTAATGAAAAAAATATATCGCTGTCAATTGATTTGTTATTATTATTAATTTCTTTGTCTTTTGAAATGTAATTTTTAAACTTAATTTAACAGCTACTTCTGTTTTACCGACTTAATTGAAATTTCCCATAAATTATTCGTTATTATAAAAAACAAACAGACAGACGCCAGACAAACCCAATTCATAAACCATTTTCAACTATGTTGAAAAGTGGTAAAAAGAAAAACAAAAATAGCAAAAATAAATATGCCTCTATTAATGTTAGTCTTTTATTCAAATGATGACAGTCATTAAAAGTAGTTTCAAAAATATTTTTGTAATTTCGTGCTATTTATTAGCTGATTGCAGTACATTTAAGTTTGTCTGTATAAGAAATAATGCGAGAAATGTTCGTTTTCTTATTGTTATTATTTCGTCTTTATATTTTTGTACTGAAAAAAAAATCTTAATTAAGTTCAAAAGGGAACTTTTATTAATTAATGCACTGTCATTTTTTTAAGTATAAAGAATGACATTAATGTCATTCTTATCTCTTAAACAGATATTACAGCTAAAAATAGGGTAAAATGTTTTAGAAAATCTTTTGGAAATGAAGTTAATTTATCTTAAAAATGAACCAATATGAATATGTTTTTAAAAGTACGCTCAAGAATTATAAAAACTAATTGCACTGACACATTCAAAATATTTTTTTCGTCTAAAGATTTTGATTTAAAAAAATATAAAAAACAAACAAAAAAAAATTTGAAACTGCAGATTTAATCGGAAAAAAACAAGACACTTTTTATAATAGATATAGCTGCCAGTTTTCAAGCTATCCATCCACAATAGAAGCCAAACAGACATTAATTCCTTTTTTTCTCTTCGTACCTTTTTCCAACTTCTGTTTTTTAGATCGTTGTGCTATTCCTTTCAATCTTTTCCTCTGAAAACATCCAAAAATACCCTCTTTATGAAATGACTTATTACCCTTCACAGTTTCATATGAAAGTGATTTATTCAGATGACATGTTTTCGTTGAATATGTGAAAGTTTCGAGAGAACGCTTTCTTTTAAAATATTTTTTCCCGCTATTGATTTAAAAAGAATATAAAAGACAAACAAAAAACATTTGAAACTATAGGCTTAATTTAAAAAAAAAAAAAAAAAAAAAAAAAAAAAAAAAAAAAAAAAAAACAGGACGCTTTTGATGATAGATGTAGCTGCCAGTTTCAAGCTATCTATCCACAATAGAAGCCAAACAGACATTAATTCCTTTTTTCTCTTCGTACCTTTTTTCAACTTCTGTTTTTTAGATCGCTGTGTTATTCCTTTCAATCTTTTCCTCTGAAAACATCTGAACATACCCTCTTTATGAAATGACTTATTACCATTCACATTCACAGTCTCATATGAAAGTGATTTATTCAGATGACATGTTTTCGTTGAATATGAGAAGGCTTCGAGAGAACGCTTTCAAGTGTGATAAGTTTGTGTAAGGTTTAGAAACGAGAATCGGATTAGAAAGTAGTGTGATATATGTAAAAAAATTATTAAAAAAAAAACATTTTTTGTTTTATTTAAGTGAAGAGAAACAGACATTAATTCCTTTTTCTCTTCGTACCTTTTTCCAACTTCTGTTTTTTAGATCGTTGTGTTATTCCTTTTAATCTTTTCCTCTGAAAACATCCGAAAATACCCTCTTTATGAAATGACTTATTGCCATTCACAGTCGCATATGAAAATGATTTATTCAGATGACATGTTTTCGTTGAATATGAGAAGGCTTCGAGAGAACGCTTTCAAGTGTTATAAGTTTGTGTAAGGTTTAGAAACGAGAATCGGATTAGAAAGCAGTGTGATACATGTAAAAAAATAATAAAAAAAAACATTTTCTGTTTTGTTTAAGAGAAGAGAAATGTTAAAAATAATTTGTGACTATTCAACGATTTTTATTTTTGATTTTATGTGAAAAGAAAATTTTATGCTTTTGTAATACAAAAATTTATTTTCGCTGACATTTCAGGTGTGGGAATAATTATTAATAATTTCTCTTTTTTTTAAATTTAATTTTTTTAACTGAATTTTGTAACTACTTCTCTTTTACCCACTTAATTGAAATTTCGCATAAGTTATTCGCTATTAGTAACAAACAAATAGACAGATGCCAAACAAACTGAATTCATAAACACTTTTCATCTACGTTGGAAAGTGTTAAAAAGTGGAAACAACAACAACAGAAATAAATATGTCTTTGGTTAGTTTTTTATTCAAATAATTACAGTCATTAAAAATAGTTTCGGAAATATTTTTAGAAATCTCGAGCTGTTTATTAGCTGAGTACAGTACTTTTCATTTTCTCTGTATAAGAAATAATGTGAGCAATTTTCTTATTATTATTGTTATTGTTTCGTCGCTATATTTTTGTACTGAAAAAAAAAATTATCGTAGAAATTGTCTTCAAGATGTGAACTTTTATTAATTAAGGGGACGGTGGATGTTGAAATTGAAATTTTTATTTTTCATCATAGATATATGAAATTTTGTGCAAATATACATTTCACCGTAAGTATATAGAACGCATTAAAGAAACTTCTAATCTTAATGTAACTTTAAGATTTAAGAAAAAAATAGAAATTTTAAACCAAATTTTAAAATGCTCTTTGCGCTTTAATTTTTAAGATATTTCTTCGATTTCGCATTTGGATCACTTAAAACTCAAACAAATCTGTGTATCAGTTATTTAATTCCTTGGATAGTTAATTTTTGAGAGATTTTTTTTCTGAGTTCCATTCCGATTTTCATCAAAATTCAGCATTTTAATAAATTATAAATCAAATTTTATTTCTTAACCACGTCTAATTGTAAAATGCATACACAATTTTGCAAAAAAAAAAAAAAAAAAAAAAAAAAAAAAAAAAAAAAAAAGACTCATGGAGCATTTCAAAAATCTAAAAAACATGTAAAATTTGTATTGAGAAAAGCAGCTACAAAGTTTACTAAAGCATCTAAAAAATGATTGTGTACATAATTTAAACGCTTGTAACTTCGCGAAAACTCATCGCAGCTGCAAGCAGTTTATCTCAAATGGTTCAATACAAACTGAAGAATAATACTAAACACAAAAATAAATTTCAGTTTTCGGGTCGATTTTTGATTAAATAAATGTCTACGGTCCCCTTAATTACACTGTTAAAAATTTGCAGCAAACTGTCCAGTCATTTGACCGTTTTTGTAGAAAATGGTTACATAACCGTAACTTAACTCCATTCTTACCATATTATTGCCCGTATTATGGTCAGAATAGAGTTAAATTACTGTTATGTAAACGTTTTCCACAAAAACGGTCAAATGACGGGACAGTTTGCTGCAAATTTTTAACAGTGTAGCTTTCATTTTTTTAAGTATAAATAATGGCGGTGTTGTTAATAACCTCTTAGTGAGGTCTTAGGACGATGTTGTAAATAAGCTCTTTAAAAGATATTACAGTTAAAAACAGGGTAAAATATATTTTAGGAAATTTTACGGAAATGAAGTTAATTTACCTTCAAAATTAACCATTAGAAAGATTTTTTTCAAAAGTATGCTCAAGAACTATAAAAAATTACTGCAATGACAAACACAAAATATTTTTTTCGTTAAAAATGTTAAATTAGAAAAGTTAAAAAAAAAAAAAAAAAAAAAACACATTTGTAACTGTAGACTTAATCTTAAACAATAAAAGTAAAAATACATTTAAACAAAAAGCACTTACTTATAAGCATTCAATGTTTATCTTTAAAGTCACGCCTAATTTCATCACTGCCGTTTATGTTGTTCAAATAATTCGGTTAGAATACTCTAATTTGGTCTGGATCCCGATTATTGCAAATTCACCGCTTTGATTTACACTTGATTAAAAAGAGCGAGCTAATGATTTTATTTAACAAATTATATTTTTGGCTCTGTTTCTTTTTTAAGATATGGCAACAATAAAGAAAAAAAACACTATTTTAAACTATCTATTCAAGATTTCTAAATTGTTTTCTTAAAATATAGACTTAATTTAATTAATATTGAATTGTCTATATATTTAAAGCTAAAAGAGCATTTTTTCAGATTTCACATGAAATTGTCCTCAGTGCGAATGCTTCAACTTTGTTTGAAAGCAGAAATAGAAGGAGAAATACCAGGGGGATTCTCCCCTTCTATAGTTTGAGAGACGGCTGGGTCTGAACAAAAGGGAACAGGGAGTGGTTCAAACCCACACAATGAGAAACACATTCATCATTCTCCCCCACTTCAAATGGGAAGAAAAACTTTCTCTTTCTTTGAAATGGCAGCTTTTCCTTCAGAGGAATTTTACTGCAGCCATTTTGTTGCCTGGAGTCTGGGTCAATTTTCGTTGAAGAAAAACGCTTCACCATTCGGATAAAAAATAAATCAACAGTCATAGTTTTTAAAAATACGTTGATGAAGTTTTTGCAGTATTCTAAATGAAATTTTCTTTTTTTTTCTTTTTTTTTTTAAATTTAAAACTGAGATGACCAGATCCGAAGACACTGGGGAGCCCAATACTAAGTTCGTTTAATTCCAGAACCGTTTGGAATAAACCGACCAGCGTCGCGGGCAAAGCTCTGCTAGTTATTTGATAAAAGCATTTTTTTAAAAATAATTATTACTCTTTATTTTTTATTTATATTTTCTTCTTTTTAGAGTTTTATATTTTCTACTTTGTTGCACCTTCACAGCCAGTTGGCCTATTTTGGCGAGTGTGGTTTGGCGCATAAATAAATTCATTGTTTTTGTATCTCATAAACAGTTGTAACCCTAAATAATATTTGGCGATTAATCACTTGCGGCCGGCTAACGGAAAAATGCCTTAAAATTAAATTATTAATTTATAAATAAGTCTTAAAATTAAATTATTAATTTATAAATAAGTCTTAAAATTATTAAATGTTGTATTGTGATCGAAAACACACCTTTGTACATAACTAAAATTCATAAAGATACAAATAAATGTAAATATATTGCTTAAAGGTGCGTAAAAACATACATAAAAACATTTAAAAGTCTTTTTAAAATCAAAACGTTTCAACCGAACTTACTCGGTCATCATCAGTAAAAAACTAATAGTTAAGTTGAGTTGTTGTCTCTTCGCGTCTTCTAGCTTGCCGGGAACAAACCATTTTACTTCAATGGTGTGAAATATAAGGTGCGATGAGATTTTTTTGTACATAACATTTGTTATTCTTCGGCTATTTAAATCTCATCATCATCTTATTGTTTAAATATTTCGGAAATGATGTTACTTATCTTAAAAATTAACCAATATGAAGACGTTTTTTAAAGTACGCTCAAGAATTATAAGAATTAATTGCTGTGGCATATTAAATATATTTTTTCCGCTTAAGATTTTAATTTAAAAATAAATATGAAAAACAAACAGAAAACATTTGAAACTTTAGACTTAATCTGAAAAAAAAAAAACACTTTTTATGATGGATGTAGCTGACAGTTTCCAAGCTATCCATCCAGAATAGAAGGCAAACATAAATTAATTATTTTTTCTTTTCATACCTCGCCTCTTTTCATCTTCTCTTGCATAAATCGAGGTCTACCTTTCAATCTGAAATCATCCCCTGGAAACATCCGAAAATACCCTCTTTATAAAATGACTTATTACCATTCACAGCCTCATATGAAAGTGATTTATTAAGAAGACGTGTTTTCGTTGAATATGAGAAAGCTTCGAGAGAAAGTTTTCGATTCTGATAAGTTTGTGGAATGTTTAGAAATGAAAATCGGATTACAAAGTAGTGTGATACATGTGAAAAATATTTGAAGGAAAATTGTTAACAAATATTTTCTCTTTTATTTAAATGAAGAGAAACATTAAAAGTTATTTTCAACAATATGTTTAAATATCTGGCGCTATTTCTGAGGTATTATTTTTTTCCTTTTGTGTGAAAAGAATATTTGTATGAATTTGTAATACAAATATATATATATATATATTATATTGTTGTCGATTAAGGTATGTGATTTTTTTTATTATTATTAATTTATTTGTCTTTTGTAATTTAATTTTTAAACTTAATTTTACAGCTACTTCTATTTTACCGACTTAATTGAAATTTCCAATAAATTATTCGGTATTATAAAAAAACAGTTGCCAGACATTTGAAACTGTATACTTAATCTAGAAAAAAAAAATTACACTTTTTATGATGGATGTAGCTGTCAGTTTTCAAGCTATCTATCCACAATAGACGGCGAACATAAATTAATTCTTTTTTCTTTTCATACCTCTTTCCATCTTCTGTTGCATAAATCGAGGTCTACCTTTCCATTTGAAAACATCCTCTGGAAACACCCGAAAATACCCTCTTTATGAAATGACTTATTACCATTCACAGCCTCATATGAGAGTGATTTATTCAGAAGACGTGTTTTCGTTGAACATGAGAAGGATTCGAGAGAAAATGATAAGGTTGTGTAAAGTTTAGAAATGAGAACTGGATTACATAGTAGTGTGATAAACGTAAAAAAAAAATATTTAAAGAAAAAATATTTGAAGAAAAATTGTTAGAAAAACATTTAAATGAAATTAAATAAAGATAAACGTTAAAAATAAGTTTAAAAAATATTTTAAAATATCTCGAGCAATTTCTTGGCTATTCAACAATTATTTTCATTCTGTGTGAATAGAAAGTTTTTCGGTTTTTTTTAAAAGAAAAAGTTATTATCTTTGTCGATTAAGATATGTGAGTTATTATTTTATGCTTTTGCAATACAATATATATATATGTATATATATATATATATATATATATATATATATATATATATATATATATATATTATCTGTATCGATTAAAATATGTGAATTATTATTGCACTATTTTATTTACCTCATATATATATATAATTATTAGCTATGTGGTATTCTGTATACACAATATCATTAATTATCTCTTTGGAGATTTAAGTAGAATGATAATAGAACTTGATATGTTTTTTGAAATTCATAGATATTATAATTATATATATATATATATATATATATATATATATATATATATATATATATATATATATATATATATATACATATATATATATATATATATATATATATATATATATATATATATATATATATATTATTTGTATCGATTAAAATATGTGAATTTATTATTACTCTCTTATATATTTACCTCAACTTGGTTTTTGTATGTAAAGATGAAATTTTGTAATAGATTTTTAACTCGCTTCCTGATATGCTAGAATTATTAGAATAATCGGAAACACAAAGGTATGTTTCAGATGACAATACAACATTTTAATATTTTTAGAACTTAATTATAAATTAATACTTTAAATTTATGACCTTTTTCCCGTTAACCCACAACATGTGATATATTTCCCAATATTATCTTTGGTTACAATAGTATACGACTTAAATCAACAACGGATTTAATTATATGCCGAATCATGCTCGCCAATAAAGGCCAAATGGCTGTGAAACTGCCAACGATGCAATATTTTAAACACTAAAAAATAGAAAACTAAAATAGAATAATGAGTTTAATACCGTTTAACCGTTAACTTTTTCCGTTAACCCGCCACATGTGATAAATTTCCCAATATTCTCTTTGGTTACAATAGTATACGACTTATATCAACAACGGATTTAATTATATGCCAAATCATGCTCGCCAATAAAGGCCAAATGGCTGTGAAACTGCCAACAATGTAATATTTTAAAAACTAAAGAGCAGAAAACTAAAATATAATTATGAGTTTAATAACCCTCCCCACTTTTATCAATTAACAATTTAATATTACTTAAATTATGACTATACGTTGAGAAAACAATTTACAAATCCCGAATAGATACTTTAAATGATGCTTTTTTTTTCTTTCCTGCTGTCATGTCTTTTAAAATGAATAAAATTTATATGTTTTTTAATAAATTCACTAGCTAGCGCTTTCTACCAAGCGTAAAATGAATCAGTGAATTTTTCATAATCGGGTATGTTGACCACGCCAAAATAATGTAAAAATATGTGATGTAGTGTAACGAAACTTTTTTAGAAAAATCATGAAATTAGGCGTGATTTTCCAGATTAACATTGAATGCTTATAAATGTTTGTATTATATATATATATATTTATTTTTTATATTTATTATTAATTGCTTTGTCTGTTGTAATTTATATTTTAAGCTGAATTTTACGGGTATGTTCATTTTCCTGACTTATTTGAAATTTTGCATAAATTATTCAGTATTAATTACAAATAAATATTTTATAGTTTTTTTCGGTTTTCGGCATTTTTCAGCTAGTGGGATGGCGGATGCAGTTTTTGGCCAAAGTGCTAATTGCGATTAACTGCTTATTCTTTCACCATTGCTTAATACAAAACTGACTAGAATTTAAAAAAGAAAATGAAAAGATTGAAAAAGTAAAACTTGTCAGAAAAATATTAATTGCACGAACAATTACACTGAAAAAGTAATGTCAATCACCATACCGGGGGCTTCAAAATAGATGTAATGACAATTATCTCTTAAACCACTGATGCTACAGAAATACTTCCAATTGCAAAAGCTATACAAAACATGCATAGCTTTTAGATATGGCATTAGTTTTAGAAGCACTGCATACATATTACAATTTGAAATTAACATTTTTATACGGTCCCGTTTTCTTATAAATTACATTTAGAAAAATGTTGCTTTGCGTCTGAGAAGGACATTAAAAAAAGGCCCCTTTCTTTTTCGATGTAAACTTACTGAATTATGATACTTTAAATTTTCCGTATTTTCCTGCGCTTTTAGATGTGTCTGTTCCTTTGTTTTTGTACTACTAGAGGACTCTGTCTCCTACCAATTAAGCTCGCAAACTCCTGTCCAGACCCCCTAGTTCCTTAAAATTCGTTAACTGGATGTGTTTTTAAAAATGTTACCCCATTACGAAATATTGAATGATATTTTCACGACCAGTGCGATCTTCTGTACTCAGGTTGCCATTAATTTCCCTTTGACTGGAAGATATTTTGGTGCCCTAGGCTCCATCCACCGTTGTCGCGACAGCTTACTGTTGTTTTCGTGATTAATTAAGTACGGTCTATCACGCATTTGAAAATAAGCTTTAACAAAACGGTTAAGTAAAAAATGTTGCTGCCTCCCGGACTTTTATAATAACGTCTAGAAGAATTTTTTTTTTTTTTTTTTTTTGACGCTGTAAGGAAATCGTTTTGAATATGCAGTACTAAATACATTGTTTTAAATATAAGTTAATTTTCCCCCATTTAATGCTTTTCATAGGTAATAATTTAACTATTTTAAAGTTTTCTTTCTTCTTTAATATTCACGTGTAAATATATTTTTCAGTGGTAAAATGTTTGGAAATGTTATTATTTGCGCTTTTTTAAAATTTGGAATCAATAGGTAAAAAAAATGACTTCTATTCAAACAAATTTTAAATAAAAAATTGAAAAAAAAACTTAAAAAATTAAATATAAAAAATGATTGGACATTGCACACCGCAATCAAACCGCAGTACAATATGTGCCTGCAAAGGATGGTAAAACAGCTATGTACAGTTTTAATCCTATAAAAAAATTTTAACAGAACTATTTTGATCTACTTCAATATCGAACAGCGCTTCAAATTATCTTTCGATTTTAAATTTTTTTGCTTCAGCGAGTTTATCATACATTTTCGGTAGATTTCATTAGAAATACTACATATTACATTCTCCCCTATGTTGGAATTTCTAGAAAATTTTTGCAGATCTACGCCGATTATGATTTCAGAACCCAAAACCACCCCAGTTCAAAACTTTATCTATGTATCTATCTATATGACTTTTTTATGGACACGATAACTTCAATAATTCGGCATAAATCTCTCCCAAACTGATACATAAAATCAAGGGGCATAAAATCTCGGTCAAGTTCGTTAATCGGCAAAATCGAACCAATGGGGGGGGGGGGGGGCATTTTGTGAAAACAGAAAAAATCCATAAATTCTTTATTGAATCCGTTTAAAGTTATTATTATTTGTAGGAAGAGGGCCGAAAATTTATGTGTGACAGATTTTTGATATCATTAAAAATGGCCTCGAGGTGGGGTGGGGGGGGGGAGAAATAGGGGTTTAAGAAGGAAAAGTATTAACTTTGTCAATTACCAAGGTATCAAATCCGCTTAAAATTATTATAAATCCTCTTAATATTATCTACAACTCTTATATTGACAAATTTTTTATAAGACCAACCCTTACAAAAAAAAAAAAAAAAAAAAAAAAAAAAAAAAAACAATTCCTGCCGAGTCTGCCTACAAACACAGGCAGATTTCGAAGTGGGCGGTCCTAAATGTCGCATAATGGCGAAAAAAGGTCATTTCTTCTGCAATTCCCAATAAACAGGCGCCCCACGGTCTGCGTCTTCGAAATTTACCTGTGCCTGTAGGCCTAGCCGTGAGAGAGTTTTTCTATAAGATTACTAATTTTCATATTTTTATATGCAATATTTTTTTAAAAATGTAAGCCGAAAAAAAGCTGTGGTCACAAAAAATTCATTTATAGGAGCGACAGCGACAGCAGCAGCGCTCGTTACTTTTTTAAGAATAGAGAAATATTTAATTATTTACATGATAGTTATTTATTTTAATAATATTAAGTTCATAAAAACATGCATTGAGATTTTTTCCTATTTCTCTTCCTGAAACATTTGTTTAAAAGCTTTTAGAAGAAAAAAAAGAAGATATTATTCTGCTGAAACTTGAAACACAGACTTAAAAAAGTCCTGCTATGTAATACTTTTGATGATAGAAATAGCTGCCAGTCTTGATGCTAAACAAAGCTTTTGACAGCGGAGGAGTAAACGGAGAAGTAATGAGTTTTTTCATTACTCTTTCTCCTCGCTCTAGATATAACTAATGCCTTTTTTCAACCGAACACCCTCACTAAAATATACTGAATATATCCTCATTACGAGAAAACCTACTGTCATTCACTCTTTCATGCAAAGGCTTTCCAAAGTAAAAATAATGTTTTCTTTAAATGTAAGAAATCGTAAAAAGAAATGTCTTTTAAGTGTGCCGAATTGGTATGGTATTTCAGAGATTATAATTGGACTATAATGGAATACAATAAAAAAAAATTAAGAAAAAATTGTAATGCGCTATGAAAAAATTATAGGCCAATTACTAATATCAAGATAATATAATTAAAATTTCACACCTAACCATCTCTAGTAGCAAACAAATATTAATTATATTGGTTGTGTGAAGCCAGATACTATGCACCAATATAGCATCTATTGGAAATACGTCCAAAAAGATACGAATATTAGTTAAATAATGGTTTCATGTTGAAAATATTTGCAATCAAATATCATTAATACAGAAAGTTTCTTAGATATTTGCAATGAAACAGCATTATTTCATAAATATTGTTTTATATTGACAAACTTAGCAAAACATGGCGGGCTATTTTTCGACAATATTGATTCAATATTGGCAAAATGTAAACATCTAATGTTGACCCAATATTTTATGCCAGTATTGCAGTATTGGTCTGCTACAAGAAATATTTTGCTCAGAAAAGCACACATCGTACATACAAGCAAAAATTTCCTGCTCTTCGGAGTTATTTTCTTATTCTATGTCTAAAATGTCCATTTTGAAGTTTTTAGAAGAGAAAATGATATAACGTCACATATCTTGATGATTTTGAAACTTGAAATTTAAACTTAAAAAAGTGTGGTTATGCAATACTTTGTTAATGGAAATAGGTGCTAATCTTGATGTTAAGCTTTTGACAGAGGAAGATAACAGAAGAAGTGGTGAATTTTCCATTGCTTTTTTCTCTTTGCTCTGCAGATAGAATCAATGTCTTATTTCTTCCTATCACCTTGAATGAAATGTGATGGATGTATTCTCATTACCCCTATTCACTCCTTTACGTAAAGGGGTTTTAAAGTAAAAGAATAATTTTATTGAGTATGAGAAGTTTGAAAAAAATATTTCCCTGGAGCGTGCGAAATTCGTCTAATTTTATAGAGGTTGGAATAAGTACTGCCAGTCGGGAGAGTGCAAAAAAAAAAAAAAAAAAAAAAAAAAAAAAAAAAATGCGATTGATTGATTGCTACCAATTTTAAAATACAATATTTGCATTATTTAATCTATCATTAAATAACACGACTATCACTATTTCAAAACTTGGTGGCAATAAAGAAATCTGAATTAAAAAAAAAAAAAAAAAAAAACCCGCTCAGCTAGCAGCACTGTTTAGAATTGAACTATAATGCATGACAGTTAAACAAATAAACGCAAATAATGCAACACATATACACTATGAAACGGATTATACCATTATAAGATATATATTAATTATTTACTCTGGTCATCCTTTAGAATGAAGTTAGATTTTGCAAGGTAAAAAATTGTAAGAAAATAAACGCTTTACATGCAGGGCCTGAATACGGATAGGGCAAACATCCACCAGTAAAAACGACTAGAAATTTTTGGCTTATTTATGACATAAATTCTCCATTAAAAAGGCGTTTAAATAAAGCGAAAATTTCCATTCGCTTTTACTGGTAGAAGTTTGCCCCGGCGGTAATTAGACCCTGAGTACATGGAATACTATATTAGTTTATTATGCATGCACAATTATATCAATAATTTTCTATGGAATTTATTTTTAAACTGTTTAAAGAATGTAAAAAAAAAGGACCACATCGATATTTCAACATTAAACATAATAATAAAAAAAAATTACGGAGCTCGTTTGATGATAGAAATAGCTGCCAGTTTTAATGTTTAACGTAGATGTCATCAGTAGAGTATGAAAAAAAGAGTTATGAGTTTTCCGTTACATTTTTCCCTTTTTACACTAGCTGGAATCAGGATCTTTTTCCTTTTGAATTATTCCGATGAAATAACCTAAAGATGTCTTGTTTAAGATATGACTTATTGTGACTCACTCACTTAAATGAACATCTTTATACAGAGGATTTCACTATTTTTATTTAAAGATATAAGAATAATACTTCATGTGCAAAAATTTATGAAAATTCTTGTATCAATATCAGATTAGAATATTCTCCAAAGAAACATTTTGTGGAGAAAAAACTGTAGTATAACTTTTGATAAACATTCGTTTATTTTAATAACTGTTTAATGCTTCGGTTTTTTAATTTTTCTATACAGTTTTCTTAAAGAATATAAAAATAAATCTAAAGAATCTTAAAGAATATATATATATATTCTTTTTGTGTTAGAAATATCTGCCAGTTTTAATGTTTAACGTAGATGTCATCTGTAGAGTAAAAAGAGAAATAATGAGTTTTTCCGTTACATTTTGCCCTAGATGGAATCGGGATCTTTTTCTTTTTGAATTATTCCGCTCAAATAACCTAAATATGTTTTGTTTACGATATACTCATTCAAATAAACATCTTTATACAGAGGAATTTACTATTTTAATTTAAAGATATAAGAAGAATACTTCTTGTGCAAGAATTTATGAGATTGCTTGTATTAGTAACATATTAGAATATTCTCCAAAAAACATTTTGAGGGAAAAAACTGTACTATAACTTTTGATAAAAATTTGTTTAATTCAATAACTGCTTAATGCTTTGGTTTTTTAATTTTTCCATACAGTTTTCTTATAGAATCTAAAAAAAAAAAAAAAAGTAAAATGTACCATAGTGATGTGATGTTTAAACATTAAACATAATATATATATATATATGTGTGTGTTACATTATTAAATCTTCCTTCGCGATGTTTCTCTGTTTTAGGCTAAATTACCACCACACAGTTTCACTAATTCCTTATTCCTTAATAATATCTATTGTTAATTCTATAATATTCCCCTTAAATTCATTATTATTTTGTCCGATTTACTTAAATATAAAGCTTTTAGTTATTCCTAAATTATATCATGATTTCTGATCATTTCTGTGAATTCGAATGTTTCTTCGAAAGCCATTTTTTTTCTTTTCCTCTTTCCGAGTTTTTTCACGTCTTGGGTTCGTTTTACTATAAAATGAGTTTACTTAGAATGTGTCAGAACTTTTTACTTTATCATTCTGATTGGTCATGACGTAGATTGTAAGCGTATTCCGTATTCTCGCATTGACTAGAGCGCCCGCTACGTCATGATTTGGTATCTTTCCGCTTATTCACAAAAAGCAGGTGCAATCGATCATCAATCAGATTTTGGCTGAATTTTCAATTGTAAACAGTTCTCTGGCTGTGCGTTTGACTGACCATGTATCCCAAATTATTTAAGCTACTACGTTGATGGAGACTTATGTTAGACATCTTTTAAGAACAGCTTGTAACAACTAACTACTTAGAGATGGCACTGCCCATTTAATCATGTGTGGACTGCTTCATCGATGATGGTTTAATAAAAGCATAGAATTATTCATCGCCTTGTTTTTGTTTCATCTAGGACAAACACCCAATGCTTTGATTTACTGCCTTGTCTCGCCACGATACGGCTGTATTAATAGTATTACACTACTGAATAGTATTATACGACTGATATAATATTGCTTCCATCCAACCTCAGTATTCCATCTCATCGACTTCAGCGTATTCTAACATATATATATATATATATATATATATATATATATATTCTACTGAGCTCTTTTTGTGTTAGAAATAGCTGCCAGTTTTAATGTTAAACATAGATGTCATCAGTAGAGTATAAAAAGAAAAGTAATGAGTTTTTCCTTTACATATTTCCCTCTTTACTCTAGCGGGAATCGGGATCTTTTTCCTTTTGAATTATTCCGCTGAAATAACCTAAAGATGTCTTGTTTATGTTATGAATTATTGTGACTAAGTCATTCAAATGAACATCTTTGTACAGAGGAATTTACTATTTTTATTTAAAAATATAAGAAGAATATTTCATGTGCAAAAATTTATGAGATTTCCCTGTATTAGCATCAGATTAAAATATTCTGCAAAAAAGAGTTTTGACGGAAATATTAGAAAAAAAAAAAGAAACTGTAGTATAACTTTTTATAAATATTCGTTTACTTTAATAATTGTTTAAGCCATTCATTTTTTAAATTTTGAGAAAATGAAAAAAGGATAAATGTACGATAGCACAGTGATGTTCAAACTTTAAAAAAATCATTAATAAAGCACGTCATTGTTAAAAGAGGAAGTTAAAAGTGTTTTTGGTTGGTTACACTTTTATAAAGTTTTAAATAAAATGGTTATTAACTTGTATTAGTTTTTCGGAAATCTAAAACTTTTTTTTTCACTACAATTGGGATTTTTTTTTAAATTCAATCCATGTACAAAAAATATCAGAATATTAATGAGTGAATCATCTTTTCTAAGTGCACAAAAACATAATTTACCTCATTATAGATCCAATCATCCCCCTCCCCCCATCAAAAATTAGCAGCTTTCAATACACTTGTTTTCCGTGCACGTAAAATTTGCTCAAATTCCGAGTTGTTTAATAATGAAATTAACTATATTAAAGCAGTAGCCATCGATCGTGGATTTAATTTGAATATAATTAACCGTATTTTATCTAAACCTCCGACAAACACTGATTCTGTTCCAGCTAATAAAGAATTTGAAAATGTTATTGTCTTACCTTATTTTCATAAAATCAGTGCACAAATTTCTCGTATAATAAATAGGTTTAGTTTCCAAGTTGTTTTCTCTCCAACCAATAAAGTTTATTTTTCCAACCTTAAAGATCCAATTGATGAACATAATACCTGGGGCATTTACAGAATTTTTTGTGAATGCGGCCTCTCTTACATTCGGCAGACGAAGCGTGCTCTTAGAATTAGGCTGAAAGAACACCAAAATTATGTTAAAAAGCAGGAGTGTGAGAAATCTACAATAGCTAAACATTGTTGGGATTCCAACCATAGGTTTAATTATTTAGAAGCTAAAATTATCCAAAAATGTAATTCAGTTATAGATCTCGACTTTCACGAAGCTTACCTTATTCACAAACACAGTTCATCCTTGGTGAATGATATGACCAGCACCCCTTTTCTCTCGCACGTGTGGAGGGATCCTGCGCAGTGACTGCTTTCTTCAGTTAATTCCGGTCAACTACATCACTTCTTTGGTATATATAAACTCCTGCTTTAGCATTTTATTCAAGCCAGTACTCGGGGCTATAACCGAGGGGTTCTTTGAATCCATTTTTTTTTCTCGCACTGAGGAAGGGGATCGATGCATCCTTGAAACGGCCGTATGTGGTTTTTTGTCTCAATTTTTATATTTGTGCGTTACAACGTTGTAATTGGTTTTGGTGTATGAATTAAAATTCGCACAAAGTATTCGATTTATACATAAGTTAAAGTCAATAATAAGAGTTTTCTGTAATTTGTTCTGTTGTATGTATAGATACAAATTCACATGAAAAAAATGTCGACGTTGTTTTGGATTCTAAAATGCCTTCTTTTATAAAAAAAATTTATTTGGTTAAAACAATACAAATGATTCTAAAGTTTAATTAACCCTTTAAAACAGTTATATAAAAAAAGCAGTTTTCGACATTCATGAAGACCACGTGGTAGAAAATTACTATGCTTTCTACGACAAACTTTGTTCACATCAATATCTTCCTGCAGGAATAATCTCAAAAGCAATTAAAAAAGTTTTTTTTTCCATTTCTTAACCTCCCGCTCTTCTCCCGTGATTAGATGATCGACTGCTTATTTATCATTAGTACAAATGAGCATAAAGGGTATATATTTTTTTAGTTAAAGAATTTTGAAGACTATTCGGAAACAATAAAAAGAAATGTACATTTCGGCGCTCTGTAAAATAAAAAGAAAAGTGCCCAGTTAAACTGATGGCATTTAGATCACAGGCTATTCACACTAATTGTATATTATATACTCTTATTTCAAAGAATAATGCCCTCGAAAAATAAAGAAATCGACAATAAATTAAAGGGGGGAGGATTATCCCCCCTTCCCCCCTTTATACTTAACCCCCAAAACTAACCAGGGAAGCACATTATCACAATAACCCTTTATACAAAATTTGAAGCAAATCGGATAACTCTGCATGAAAAACCCATTTATCTAAATTAAGGGGGGGGGGGTATTAGCCACCCCATACCCCTCCTTTATACTTAACCAATGAACCCCCAAAACTAATCAGGTAAGCGCCTTATCACAATGAACCTATATACAAAATTTGAAGCAAATCGGATAGTTCTTTATGAAAAACCCATTTGTTTAACTTATGGGGGAGTTTAGCCCTCGTTCCCCTATTTAACCAATGAACACTCAAAATTAATCAGGGAAGTACCTTATCACAGTGAACCTATAAACAAAATTTGAAGCAAAACGGTTAGTTCTATCAAGAGTCATCGCGTTACGTATGTACATACAGAACCTGCTGACACATTAGCTTTCAGGCTTTGATAGCCTAAGAACTAAAATAAAGAAAAATGTTTCTTAATCTAGGAAAATATAATATAATATAGTAAAACGTCTTCCGATTTACCCAATATTCCAAAAAGTGTTTTTTGTCTTTAAAAAACTCAGAAAGCAACATATTTCCAAAATTTAAAGATGCATTTTTAATAACAAAGTTTCCTTTTCTGCCACTGATTTTCGGAAACATTTCCGAGTAGTTTTTATAGTGTATTAATCAGTTTTCTCAAATCGGATAAACGCCGATTCGAATTTTTAAAGATAGGAGAAATAGTTAAAAAAGCACTTACGGTAAAAAACGTTTTTGAAAGGATTAACGGTAAAGTTTTTTAAACTAAAAGTTTCTTCCTGAATCCGACAGAACGTAGATGTCTTTAGGTGTTTTTTTTTAGCACTTTCCAACCTAGTTGAAAAGTGCTTATGACTTCGGTTTGTCTGGCCGTCTGGCCGTCTGGCCGTCTGGCCGTCTGCCGTCTGCCGTCTGCCGTCTGTCCGTGCTCTAACTCCCGTAAATATGCTCGGATTGCTCTGCAATTTTTATATGTTATTGTCGCCATCTATAGCATGTTCCCTATTTCAACGGAAGTGTGTAGCACTTATAGTTATTTTACAGGGACACTCAAAAGAATTCCGTTATATTGCGTTCTATGGGGAAAAATCATTTGCGGTTTATTTAAATAATGTTTCACTAATTTAAGCGCATTGAAATTTATATATATCACTAAGGTGCATTAGAAGAAGCTTAATATGGAATAGGGTGTGCATAGCACTTACAGTTACTTTACAGGGACAGTCAAAAGAAGTCCGTTACATTACGTCTATGGATAAAAATCGTCTGCGGTTTATTTAAGTAATGTTTCACTATTTTAAACGCACTGAAATTTATATATATCCCTAATGTGCATTACAAGAGGCTTACTATAGAATATTGTGTACATAGCAGTCATCGTTCATTTACAGGGACACACAAAAGAATTCTCTACTGCCTGTTAACAATAATTCCTGGAAGTGCATTTTAAGTTACTGAACGCGATTTTAAATTTAACTCACTTTTTGTTTATTACGTGGTGTGTATAAATTTTGTAGATCATATACAGGGAAGCACAAAAGTTCGCGAACACATTTCCATTTATTGAGAAACTCCAGATGGAGAATTTTAAACTGTGCTACGCGTTTCCTAACTGAACTAAAATTTAGCATTCTATGTAGTATATATACAAACCTATAGATCCTATACAGGGCTGAATAAAAGTATTCGGATATTTTTCCGAATATTGTATATGTTGGAAATTCCTGAAATTATAATTTTAAATATGTTATGCGTTTTCCAAATTGTTTACTTAGATGTTATCTTTTAGCTTATTAAACGGTATGATTTGTAAAAATATTTTGGAAGCGTTGGAAAGTGCTACATAATCTATGCTTGACGCATGATTTTTCGTTCTTGTTTTTTTTTTGTTTGGTTATTTTAGAGAGCCGATGCCAGATTTTATATATCGCAGAAAAGCGGATTTCGCAAAAGTGAGTCTTGCGCGCCAATTTTTTTCGAATGCTTAATATTGGTATTTTTCAAAAACAAATACAGATATCGAAAAAGGAATAAATTTAGATATTGTGTGGTATTTTTAGTTTTTCACACCTTTCTCTGAACCTCCGATGCAAATTTTAAAATATTATCAAAATCGCAAAAATCGCGAAATGGCATACAGAAAACATACTTTTTCGAAGAGTTAGCTTTCGTATTTTTTAAAACCAAAGGTGGCTTTGTAAAGGACAGAGTTAGCTCTTTATTTTTCTGTATCTCGTGTATTTCGGTGGATGCAAGGCTCGGAAAACGGGAGAAAATAAAAAACATGAATTCGATGCTTTTTGATTATTTTTTTGAAAGGATTAAATGTGAAATTTTTTCAAACCAACCAGATAGTTCAAGACGTAAAAGTACATTCTTCGAGAACGGTTATGCGTAAATGGTATGCGTAATGTGGTATGCGAATGGTATGCATAATATGTAAATGGTTTTTCTGTATTTTTAGCTGTTCGCCCATGGCAAATTTAGAAAAAAAAATCGGGATGACTCGTGCTTTTTTTCTTCTATTCCCGAAGATACGGATATTGGTTTCTGAGCATGCGCGAACGGATTTCGGAAGAGCGATTTTTTATTTGGGAACTTTGTCAGTTTTTAATTAATAACTACTCTAATTTTCAAAATATTAAAATTCTGAGGCTCAGGTGCACCAGGAGAGGGTTTGGACTACCTCATTCTAAATTTTCAGGTTTCTAGGTGGGCTAGATTTTCCTAGCCATCGCCAACAGACAGACACACACACAGAGAGAAACTTTATTTTATTAGTATAGATTTTATATTATGCATATCCATGATGGGTAAGTATTACGGTTTCCCTTAACGACTAGTTTTTGTTTGTGATTACTTTATATTTTGATAGATTAAGAAACATTTGTCTTATGTACATTGGACAAGTCGATTCCATAACATAAATATTCCACTTTTCTCCCCTCTCATTCTTCTTCTCTAATCTTTACGGCATTGACAGGTAAATATTTCAAATTAACTTTACAAAAAAAAGAAAAAAAAAACTTCCGCGCTCACACACGAAAAAAAGAAAAAGAAAAAAGAATGTAGTAAATATTTCTATTTATGTTTGACATAAAGAAAATAAATTTAAAAAAGAGAGACAAGTAAAGTTCGTATGATTGATAGACAGTAAATTATTTCACAGAAAGGTGGAAACAAAAACAAATTTGATTTATTTGTCTCGGTTTTGAAAAAATAATAAAAATTCCTATCTTATTAATTCTTCTTACTTTAGTTGAAAAAAAAAATATATAAACGAAAAAGAAAAAGTTTAATTTGTTTTCTATATTATAGAAACGACTTAAACTACTAAAGCAATTGGATTTGAGCAGCTGCGTTTAGAATTGTTTAGTTATTTCAATACATTTTACAGCAAAAGAGTGTACATCAATGAAACAAAAAAAATAATTATTTAATGTTATAGAAATGTTTTGCAGCTACAGACATAGAAATTGATTCTGAAGAAAAATAAGTTTTGAATATAAATGTGATATATTGTAGAATTTTAATTTTATTTAAATCGCCATTTGTAATATAGTACTATATTTCAGAAAGAGATTGCGAAACATTTCAAAATTTGAGCTATTTGTATACAACACATTTTCAAAATAATATAAAATAATGAAAATAAAACTGGTCTGTCTGTATTTGAGCCGCCTAGTGCTTTGACTGAACTAAGCTACTCGAAAGGTGAAGGAGAGAAAGTAGGCATCATGGCATCTTTGTGACCCTTGGCCTGCATGCTTTTTCACTGAGTTGGAAAATTATAACTCATATGAATTATTTACCAATCAGAATAATTGTGTAAAATTAATAAAGTACAATTCATAGAATAAAAAAGAACTAGAAGGAGGATGACAAGCTGGTTTTGCTCTGAAGCGCGCTGTGGCTGATGGGAAGCTTATAATGCCCTACCGCTAATGTATGCTTGGAATTTCAACACAACTGCTATTTTCCTGGTTAGAATTAGTTTTGGTAGCAAGTTCTAAATAAAAAAAAATCCGGTGGCAAACAGACCGCAGGGAAGTTCCTGTTTAAAACACTCTAATATAGCGTTCAGGTTGTGAAAGTTAAGTCACATAGCTTAACTTTTTTGATCCGGACAACCCGGAATTAGGCTTCATCCGTTCACATTACCAAACACTTTAAGTGATTTAACTCAGCCGAACAGATGTCTGGGCATGCACATAAGTTTTTAAATTAGTAACTACAACGTCTGACTATTATTGTTTTCATTCTTTGCGGCGTGTTAAATAAATGGACGATTAAAAGGATAATTTAAAAAAGTTGATTCATTACTTGTAGAACTCAACTCGAAATTTAAGAGTAGTTTCAAATAATAAAAATAATTCAGAGGGCAGAGTTCCACTCAACTTATAGTTAAGAGAATATAGGAAGTTAAGTGAGCTTCAGAAACTTGCTCACGTCGAAAACCTTGATTCCGGGACGTTCGCTGCAGAAAACGGCAAGTTAAAAGACTTAACTTTCATAATTGAAACGCGTGATTATCTTACTTCCAGTTATATTACTAGTTCCATGGTGTAATTACGTACCCAGCGTTTACTAGAGTTCCATTGCCTACGATTTATTCTGTTGAGCTGTTTCAGATGACAGACCAAACGCCGTAATTGATGAATGATATTAGCTGGGTAAAATGTGTTCGCTGGATTCGTTCAGGACAGATCAGTTGGCGGAGCATTGGCAGCTTAAGGCGGTATTAAAAAAAATATATTTTTCCACGCTTAACAACTCAAAATTTTGAGACACATTTTAAGACTCATTTTTAAAAGTAAAAACATGAAACTTGGCGGCGTGATTTATGAAGAGATTTATAAGGGACCCATGTTTTTATTTTTCGTTCAATTAATTAGAAATTGATTTACAAACAATTATTTTCACAGTACGATATTTTTTGTTTTGTTTTTGTTGTTGTTTCCAGCGCTATCGCTTCGGGAAATTCGATTCAAAATGTCCACTTTGATAGCATGTTTTGAAATATATTCTGCCTTTATCAAAAAATCGAGACAATACTGAATAAGAGAACCTGCCAATTGGATACATTTTAGAGCAAAAATGAATTTAAAAATGTGTCGCAAAATAAGCAGTTTGGATTTGAATACACCCTTAAGCTAAGAGATCGGTTCGAATCCAGTATTGGAAACTTTGGCGCTCAGTAGGAAAATTACAAATCATATGAATTATTTACCATTTAGAATAATTGTGTTAAAATTAATCAAGTGTAATTATATATCCAGAGTTTACTGAATTTCCATTATCTGCGATATATTCTGTTGAGCTGTTTGAGATAACAGACTAGATGGCATGATCAATAAGATAAGCTGGGTGAAATGTGTTCGCCAGATTTGTCCAGAATAGCTTAGTTGGCAGAGCATTGACAGCTTAAGCCAAGAGGTAACTGGTTTGAATCCTCGCCTGGACACTTTTTCACTCAGTTGGAAAATTACAACTGATATGAATTATTTACCATTCAGAATAATTGCGTTAAAATTAACGAAGTGTACTGGAGGTTAGTTGTCAGAGCATTGGCAGCTTAAACCAAGAGGTTCTTAGTTCGAATCCTGGTCTGGACGCTTTTTCACTCAGTTGGAAGAATTACAACTCATGGGAATTATTTACCATTTACAATAACCGTGTTAAATTACCGAAAATTGTAATTAAATAAAACGATTACTATTCGGAAATAGTGGTGATGAAAATGCGGTCAGTTTGGCCACTTGTTAATACTGATGTTTAGATTAAGAACACTCGTGTCCTTCTTGTAATTATTTTCAGCATAAAATAGTCAAGTAGTTTCTTAATCACAATATTCTTATAAACGCTGAAAAATAATTACATGCTGGAGCTAAAAAAAAATCGTTAAAATTAATTTTCTAATAATTGAATTAACGGCAATTTTGCAGCCATTTACTTAATACATTTTCTGTCATCTACAGAGAACATTTAAAACAAATAGAAAAATATAAAGTTTTCAAGGATAAGAAATATCAGAATTCTTTTAGAACAAAATTACACTTCTTAAGCAACAGTTGTCATACTCGATATTCCTTATGATATAAAATAGCCCCTCTAAATATATGAAATATAGTACCTTTACGATCTGACATTTTCTACAATGTATCTTTGTGAAATCATAGTATCGATTTCTCTGTGACATATTACCAATAAATAGTGAAAAGTGTTTTCGATTGGTTTCATTTTCTGAGATAAATGATGTTATATCGATTTCTAAATCTGATACCAATAAAAATTAATAATTATTGAGATGTCGTGTACCGTTATATGCATAGGATGTAATGGACTGAGAAATAATCTCATGTGCAGGTTTCCCTTGGTTATTGCGGTTAATTAATCTCGCAATATTAACGCATTAATCGAAACCACCTTAATCGATATATATACATTGAATGGGACAAACTGCAATATATATACACAAATTTTCTCCAAAACTAATATACATATTAAATAGACAATTTAATAATATACTCAGTCATTGTTTTTGATGTATTATTTTTAGAAAATGCACATCATCACAGCTTGATTTGAAACTTTAAGAAAAGCTTAATTTTCACGAATTTTTATTAACATAAACACGTGAGCTAATTTAGTAAGTAGCAGACGAGAAACATTAAAAAGGCAATTTTAATTTTAATGCTGCATTACTACAATTCTTTATGTTATTTTTGCTAGCTTGCTTACCATTAGATTAATAAAACAAATACGTAATTTAATTTAAAGCTTATTGTAATACAATTTGATCACATTTTAATTTATTTAAGCGAAAATGTATCAATTTTACAGTATTTCTTCTTCAATTTTGGAATACATATTGCGGCAACACATCATTTTATTTTCTAATCCTCGATGCATTTGCGTAACTTCATTGATATCTGGGTCTATATTTATCAAATGGTGTCTCAGGAATTCTAAGTTTTGAAAAGTTTTTAGAATTCTTTAATGTTATTTCTTTTTTCGGCATTTTCTCCAAATTTCGTTAAAAAAAAAAATTCGCCGCCATGATTCGATGGCAAAAAAGCAACCCCCATTTCGTGCTTTACCCACTAATCCGAATTTTGCACGCACTAATCGAGAGAGAATCTGAAAACATTTTACCGCAATAACTGAAAGTTGCACTAACGGAAACCGCACTAAGCGATGGGTACCTGTATACATTTTTATTTTAATATATTTTTCATAATACTTACTGGTCGGAGTTACTTACTGGTGTTTAGGATTCTTAAATTACAACATTTTCTATTGTTCATAGATTAAATATAAAACAGCAAGACAAATATGACGTTATATGAGATGTCTGGATTCTTCAAAATAAATAAATAAATAAATAAAGAAATAAAATACAGTTTTTAGGAAACAATTGTCATTCACTATCTGAGATGATATAAAATAAACAAAACAAAACAGAAAGAAAACTCACTAAATATGTGAAATACAGGATCCTCTCTGCAATTTATCTTTGCAACATCTTAGTATCGATTTTTTTACTGCATATTATCAATAAATACTTGTTACGTATTATAAAAAAAACTTGTCCGATTTATTTTAAAGGTAAATGATGTTATATTGATACCGAAATCTGATAGCAGTTAAAAATAACCTATTTGCATCATTAGCTCATATATGCGTACATTTTTGGAATTTCTTTTTTATTCAGAAATTACGAATTCATATCGGAAATTCTGATTAGTAATTTTTGCTTTATTTAATGACAGACATTTCGGGATTACATAAAATAAAAATTCTTCTATCATAATTTCTGGTGTCGATTAGGAATTTCTGGATAGAAAAGAAATTCCTGAAATTCCGGCATATATGCGGTAATCATGCAAATGGATTAATAGAGGATACGTTTACAACTTTTGTAAAGAATTTTTTTTTCAGACCATTGCAAAGTCTGTTATTAAAAAAAAAATAAACAGAATTTTTTAAATCAGAATTAGTGGTTGCAGACTACTTTGAAATTTTAAGGAGTGTGCATTGGTTATCTAGAGATCGTGTTTTGTTATATGTATACTCTGTATTGGGTTGAGAAATAAATTATTTTTTCTTTACATTTTGCATAGTTTTTAGAACATTATTGATCGGAGACGTGCGTTTTTATCAATTTGACTGTCTGCAAGGATCTAAAAAAAAAAAAAAAAAAAAAAAAAAAACAGGAAAATTCTGAGTAATCCCTAATCTTTTAACATTGCCAAGTTTTATTATTCGCGAACATGAAAATGCAGAAAAACTTAACATTCGACTTGATTATTCGCGATTTTTTTTAATTATCTCTTTCTGTTTTAGTATTTATTTCCGCTGTGTTTTCTTAGTATCTATTTACAAATCCATTTTCAGTTGTCAACTGAAAAAGGAGCGAGTGTTGTAGAAAAGTAAAATAACAACAGCAGAATATTCATTGCAATTGTGGTATTAGAAATGATAAGTGGTTTGAGGGCCTCTTCAATCTATTAATTTGAAATGTGCAGGTTGTCGTAGAGATGGAGCTGAAGCTGCACTTAGATGGGAAATGAAAGCATTTCTGAAGCATTTAGCTGCATTTAAATATCGTATTTTAATACTGCATCGCATACTGATCCACTAATACATTATCATCTCTTTGTGACTAGAGTCGAAATTACTTTATAGAAAAACATATGCTTTTTTAGCTGTAATTATTTCTCCAGTCAAATAATCTGAATTATCTTTCATAAATATATTTCATGTTTATGAATATGTGCGCACATTTAACAATCTACATATAATGTTAAGCATAACGTATTATTAATAAATATATTCTTTCTTTTTTTTTTAACCATTGGGAAAATGGTTGTTTCTTTCGGTCGAGAATGGACCAAATGATGTACGCACTTTTCTCTTTTAACCGTTTTTAACGAAATTCTGTAACTTTAGAAGAATTTTTTAAGCATTTTTAACGAAATTCTGTAATTTTAGAAGAATTTTTCTTTAAATAGGCAATATAAATGCATAAAATCGTTACAAAAATGTTAAAGTTACAAAAAGGATAGATGCAAAATTATCAGATATGAAAAAAAAGCCGAATTCAAAAATTGACGTTGGATGAGAAATTGTCTTATAAAGCAAAAAACGTGGTCTTCAACTTCAATTTCCTCAAAATACCTTTAGCTCAGACATCAATCTAAAGAAGAGTTAAAGCAATACTTAAATTTTACTTAGGGGATGGTCTACAAATATAAATTGTACCAAACTTTAAAAATTTCAATGGTAACACCTAAAGTTGGCATCCTATTTGGATATTTCAGTTTATTATACCTTCGGTTACCAAACGGGAAGTCAGTAGATAGGGAATGGAACTTCTGCGTCAGCAGCAGTCGGTGGCGGCGGTGCGGTGGTAACACCACCTGTTGCCGAGAACATACTATAGTAGGTGGGTGGAACAGCTAGCGTGGAGAAGCTATGTTATAGTAGGGTGGGGCGAATAGGTCTTCTTCAAGAGGGGGCTAAATTAATAAAATTTTTAAATGTCTTATATTACCGAACACTGCCCCGCTGTTCCTCTGCATTTTCTCAATGGTCGTTGTAATTTGTTAAATTAGATTTTTTTTTTTAAATGCTGTGCCATTTTGATTAAAATTTCAAAGAACGTTACTCCATTTTAGTGCAGAAACATAGACTCAACATTTGCGAGGTTTTCCTAGAACCTAACCCTCGCGAATGCTGAGGGATTACTTACTGTATTTAGTAAGTTTAATGCTAATTTGATATAACGATTCGGAACTCTCAGACTGCGAGTCTTACACGCATTTGTCCTTTTTTTTTCTTTTTTACCATAGTATTATTTTGAGTTCTAAAAAAAGCCTACTCGGCACCCAATAACGTTGGCTGAACATTCAGCATTCTTCAGCTAACAACATTGTCTATAATGCTTTACAGCTTACTTTTTCATGAATTATAAAATATACTCAGAGAAACTGCGCAGCAAACTTTATTTACAATATTTTATTTTCTTGTCATCGAAGAAATAAGTTTAAAAGAACTAGAAAAATATAAAGTTCTTGCGGATGTGAAATGATTGAATTCTTCAAAGATAAACTAAGTTTGTTGAGCAACAATTGTCATTCGATATCCCATATATTATAAAACAAAAGATAAAAAAAAAGAAAAGGAAGAATGAATAAAACGTTGAATGTTAGAAATATAAAATTTTTAGGATCTGTCATTTTCTGTAATTTATCTTTGCGAATTCATAGTATCGATTTCTTTGTGACATATTACCAATAAATAGTGAAAAGTGTTTTCGATTGTTTTGATTTCCTTAAAAAGATAAATGCTGTTATATTATTTTTAATCTGATACCAGTTAAAATGAATGATTCTGGAGGTCGTGTATTGCTTCATGTATAGTGTGTATCGGGTTAAAGAATGCGCTCCTGCATTGATTTCATTTTGGATAAATTTTTATAAGACTGGTTTAAGAGGTTAGTTTTTTTCAAATCTGAGTTATAATATATATAACTAGAAAAGAATAATTTAACACATGAAAATAAAAATCTCAATAGGGATTTTGAGCGAGAAAAATAAGAGATAGAAAAATATGTAAGGATTGGCCGAATAAAAAAGTGTACCCCTATACATTTTATCACCAAACTGACCTAGAGAAAAGAGTCACAAATAGCCCTTAAACTAGAAATTATGCCTCTTTTAGCCATATGTTAAAAAAAATAAGCTTAGGGAGTAACCATAGTGAAACTGTACCAAATACAGAAATTTTTATTACAAACAACTAATTTTTACATCCTATTTGGCTTTTTCAATAAATTTTAACTTAGGATAACAAATGGGAAGTGATTCAGTCAAATAACTTTGGAATTATAAAGGTTTAAAGCTTGGAGTTCTTAAGGTTAAATTCATTATGTAAACGTTTCAAAACAGATTTGAGTGCAAGTAGTTTTTTAAGCATAACTCAAAAACAACTCGGCGGAATGAGCTGTAGTTTTCGAGTCGCATATTTGACGCTCCTAGAAATCGATTTCTGCTTAAAAATTCATATCTTACGATTTATGATTTTTTCGAAAATTTATTTCGAAAGGCTATAGTTTTGAAATAAATTTTCGAAAATAATGCAAAATGTAGACATTTTTAAGCAGAAATCTACTTCTAGAAGCTTCAAATATGCGAAATCAAATTATAGCTCATTTCGCCTAGTAGGTTTTGAGTTATGATAAAAAATGACCCGCATTGCAAACTGTTTTGAAACGTTTACAGAATGAATTTAATATTAGAAGAATTTAAACCTTCATAAATCCTAAACTACTTGACCATATCCTATGGTAAAATTTACCGAAAAAAATCCAATTATGATGTTAAAATTAGATGTTCGTGTTGAAAACTTCAGCGTTTGTTAGAATTTCACAAGGCGCGTACACTCCTTTGAATTTAAAAGGTATCTGGCACTACATTTTCTGACTAGAAAGCTTCTATTTAATAATTAAATCGCAGTTTTTGCAATCATTTTGTTTGATAACAGAATTTGGAATATTTTTCAGCGATTTAATAAAGCAAACAAATTCTATAAAAAAAAGGTGTTTTCTGGCAGTAGAATCATGTTTTTCCGTTTTTAGTGTCAGTAAACGCCGCAGAATAATAAAATTCAAAGTATCATAACTTGGTAAGTTTTGGCTGTACAGAATAACGGGCTTTTTAGCATTTTACTCGTTAGAGCATGGTGAAAGCGTTACTAAATACAACTTATATACCCACGAACTGTATAAAATTTTAAATTTCTTAAATAAATAAAATACAGCTATTTTGATATAAATGGATTTTTATAGGATAAAAAATAACATTTAAAAAACATTTTTGCATCTTCAATTATACCTTTAAACCTAATGGTTTAGGATATACTCTGTATTGGTCAACTATCAGAAAAGACACCCCTATGTATAAAGCGAGACACACAGTAAAAACATGACAAAATATAATATAACCAAGAAGAAAATATACAATAGCCTTTTCATGAAGCATTTGCAAAAACAAAGTTTCTTTTGCTGTCACTGATTTTCAGGAACGTTTTCAAGTAGTGTATATAATGTATTGAGCAGTTTTCTCAAACCGCACTCTAAAAACGACATTTTCAAAACTGAGCAAAAAATATTCAAATTTGAGTATGTCGCATAGTTAAAATGGCTCCGAATCAAAATTACTCAAGTTTGAAACATATTAATTCTCATTTCTGAAAATATGCACACACTCAAGAATAAAACATCATGTGCTCCTATTTGAGTATGTCCATGTTTCAAAATGAGTATGAATTGACATCTATGTGCTCATTTTTGAGTATTTCCATGTTTCAACGATAAGTTTTGAACTTATTCTAATCATTTTTGAGTATGTACATGTTTAAAAAATGAGCATGAACTGGCCTTTATGTTCTCAGTTTTGAGTATGAACTGGCGTTTATGTTCCCAGTTTTGAGTTGGAACTGGCCTTTATGTTCTCAGTTTTGAGTATGTCCACGTTTCAATATTCTGAGTATTTCTGGTATTTTAGAATTGAAAACATTGAGTCGTCATATTTGAAACAAAAAGTTTCATAACAAAATCAAAATGAAAACATGGATTTACTCAGATTTGAAAGTGTCATTTTTTTCAGTGCGGGATATCGGTTTTTCGCATGCTAACAATTCTCAAGTAAGCATTTTCATGTTCAACAAACATATTTTACAGACAAACACGATAATTTAAAATGATTAACATTAGCATTAAAATTAATATTATTTTGTTACTCTTGCATGTATTAATGTAATTGCGCAGGTAGAAATGTTTAATTAAGAATCAATTGCATCTTAAAACCGGTATTTTAGTTTGAGAAAACTGGTTAATATATCATAAAAAAATACTCAGAAACTTTTCTAAAAATGAGTGACAGCAAAAGATACTTTGTTTTTATAAATGATACTTTAAATCTCGAAAATATAATGGTTTATAATGACAAAGAATGCTTTTCAGAACAGCGAGTAATTCGAAAGAGATTCTTGTATATTTTTGTTGTAGATAAGAAATATTTGTATTTATTTACAGTGCAGGGACAGAGTTCATATAAAATGTATTTCATGTTACCTATTAAAAACAAGAATTCTAACTTTTCTAACGTCTTATTAGAAAACTGTCAGATCGTCTTCATAAACTTCGAATCATTACGTTTTTAGAATTTGAAATATAGTAGCTAAGACTCAAATAAAACACACTTTGCTTAAAATCGATAGAGTCAATACATTATATATAAAGATCTAACTCTTTTTTATTTCTTTTTCAAAATAAATTTAGAAATTCATTGAAATAAATAAATCCTCGGAATGACGAAAGAATAAGAAAAACTCATTAGTTTTCACCATCTTATAAAAGACTTCTTCTTTTAGAAAGAACTTGCAGCCATTCCTATCAATAGCGGCAGTGACAAATGGCTATAAGCTGACATTTCTTCTCTTCTGAAAATTTATACAAATGGTTTTAAACTTGATAGAATTGGCTCCATTATCTTTTTTACTTGAAAAAGTGCGTTTCATAAAACAAATTAAAGAAAAAAAATCAGAAACTATTTTTTATTATTTTGAATTTATCATGATCGTATTTTTTAAACGTTTCCCATTGATCAGAGTGATAAAACAAAATCATTTAATAATTAGTTAATAAACTAACACTGAAATAATAAAACGAATAAAAAGTATATAAGAAGAAAAAAGAAATTATAGAAAATAAAAATAAATGAGTAAATACAGGAAAATCTTAAAAGAAAAATGAATAAATAACATGTAATAAATGTATGACGGAAATACAAATAAACAAATTACGCACAGTATATTGCTCGGCTCATAGTCATCACTAAAATAGGGGTTTCAGAAAAAAAAATTAAAACTTCGTCAATTCACAATGTATCAATCAAATCCGCTTAAATATATAATAAATTTTCTTAATATTATCTGCAACTTTTATATTGACAAGTTTTTTATAGGACCAACTCTTACGGCAAAAAAAGAATAAATAAATAAAAGCAAAAAAAAATTCCTGCTGGTTCCGCCTACAGTTATATTTCAAAGTGAGCGGTCCCAACTGCCACATCATGGCATATAGGTCTTTCTTCTGCAATTCCCAATAAACAGGCGCCTCATTGTCTGCGTCTTCGAAATCTACCTGTGCCTGTAGGCCGAGCCGTCAGGGCTTTTTCTGTTATTTGAAGACATTTTTGACTTTTCTCTGCAGATATTCAAAAAATTTCAATCTTCAACTCGAAAACTATTCGTTTTTTGAGAGTACAAATACATACGTAAAATATCCGTTTCTAATACGGAAAAGTAACAGGTAGCATAATTGCCGGAGCACCCCACTGATTTGAACAAAACACAGCTTTAGAATGGAGGATTTCAAGTAATTTTTACGTGAAATTGAGATTTAATAGCATCCTAGAACCGATATTTCGGTTTGAGGAAACTGATATAAAAAAATACTCAGAAACGTTTCTGAAAATGAGTGACATCAAAAGATACACTGTTTTTATAAATGATTCTTTAAATCTCGAAAATATATTGGTTTCTTATGTTTATAATGACAAAGAACGCTTTTCGGAATAGTGGGTAATTTCGCAGAGTTTCTTGTGTATTGTCGTTCGCGGTTACATTATATTTTCGTATATAAGAAATATTTGTGTTGATTTACAGTACAGGGACAGAGTTTATATAAAAGGTATTTCATGTATCCAATTAAAAAAAAGAATTGCAAATTTTCTAACATTTTATTGGAATGCTATCAAATCGTTTTCCTATATTTTAAATCATAACATTTCGAATCACTGAGTTTTTCGTATTTGAAATATAGTAGCTAAGACTCAAATAAAACACTTTGTTTAAAATCGATAGAGTCAATACATTCTATTTAAGGATCTAACTCTTATTTTTTTTTTCTTTTACAAAATAAATTTAGAAATTCATTAAAGGAAATAAATACCCAAAATGACAAAAAAAAAAAAAAAAAAAAAAAAAAAAAAAAAAAAAAAAAAAAAAAAAAACTCATTAATTTTCACCATGTTATAAAAGATTTCTTCATTCAGAATGAACTTGCAGCCATTCCTATCAATAGAGGAAATGAAAAATAGATATAAAGGGACATTTCTTTTCTGAAAATTTATACAAATGGTTTCAAACTTGATAGAATTGGCTCCATTATCCTCTTTGCTTGAAAGTGTGAGTTTCATAAAAAGAAAAAAAATGTATATAAAAAACAGAAACTTTTTTAAATTATTATTTTGGATGGACCATGATCGTATTTTTTAAATGCTTCACGCTATTCATGATCGGAAAGCTAAAACAAAATGATTTAATCATTAGTATATAAACTAACACTAAAATAATGAAAAGAATAATATATATATATATATATATATATATATATATATATGTATACAGTGGCGGTCAAAAGTTTCCGTCTAGCATAAAATTTTTGAAGTATACCTATATTAAGAGGAATCTTAAAATTATACTTGTACATTTTATTGACATAATAGCTAGGAACTTATTTATGAAATAACATAAATATTAATAAATTTAATTGACAAAATTAATTGCAAAGGAAAACGCATGTTCTCAAAAGTTTCCGGCCAGCTTGGCAAGTTTGGAAAAAAATGGTGTTATAATAAAAAATAACATTGATCAACAACATTTACAATTCGTATTTTGTCGTCATGCCTTTAGCAATAAGTACTGCGGCGCAGCGACGCGACGTGGCATCAAGTCAATGAACGGTTGAAGATCGTCTATGGTAAGTTTTTTCTACTCTTCTTGCAATTTTTGGAAAATTCTGCTGAATTGGAATATTTATAATTCCGAACACGTTTGTCATGTTCGTTCCAAAGATTTTCTATTGGATTCAGATCGGGTAATTGGGCTGGCAATTTCAAAAGCAGATTTTTTTGTGCGAAATCCATTGCTTGACAAGCTTGCATGTATGCTTTGGGTCGTTATCATGCTGAAACAAGTAGTTGTGACCACAATTTTTTCTCCAATAAAGCAGCAAATGATCTTGGAAGGTATACATTGTACCATTCATCTTACCGCGGATTTCAATTAACGGACCGACACCTTTTAAAGAAAATGTTCCCCACAGCATAACGTGTGTATGTTGTGCCGCTATACGTTCCGTCATAGTTAATTGTAGGAATAACATATCTCGAATCAAATCTTTTGTTTTTAGGTCGTCGGACATAGTGTCGGCCATCACTCCCAAAAAGGTTGAACTTTGATTCATCGGAAAATAGTACTTTTTTCTAGTTTTCACTTGACCAGTCTTTGTGTTCTGCAACCTAGAATGATTACATATCAAGGGATATCATTGGATTAATTACGTATGATAGGATTTAATAGAATGAAGAATGTGACTATAACTTGGTCATAGAGGTTATACAATGTCATACATGTCAAATAACTTTGAGATACATCTCGGTCACTTGACGATTAATCCTCAGATGCTGCTATAACAAGGAAGTACCGTTTTTTTAAAAATTCAAATTACTTAATAAATATTTTATAAATATCTTTTTGAGTTTTGATTTGATTTTCATAAAATTTGAAATGGCAAACGCTAGTCGGCCATTTTTAATTATGAAAGGCTTTTAAACACCGACTCTTCCATAAAGTCCTACATCACGTAAACGTCTTGACACGGTAGACCGACTTATTTCAGCAATATTTTCACTACGTAAATCGCGGGATATTGCAGCGGCATTTTTACGCTGCCCTCATCTGCTTTTCTTCTGATAATTCTGTCCACACGAATAGTCGTTTTTCGGGGTGTCCCGGAACGTGGCAAGTCCTGAAGGCCATGGCCATATTTATATATATTTTTTAAATATCGTTCACAGTAGATTTTCCGATTGATAACTTTGCCACAATCTCACGAGAGGATTGGCCTTTAACGACAAACAAATCACTCGTTTACGAACAATAATTGTTGAAATTTTCATTTCTGAATTTCAATTACGTTATTCACGTTGATTAGTTAACACACGAGGCCAAAAAACACTTTACCGATAGCAAAAACTAACAAATGACGAATGGCCGGAAACTTTTGCACACACGAATTTTGAATTCCTCTCCTTTGCACCAAGTGTATTCAGTATCCAATCAAAATGATCACGTGGTCAGATGTCATTTGCATATTCCAAACTTTTGGAGCAATTGCGCTTGTTCTTCGCTGAAACGTTCTGGCAAACAAATCAAAGAGACTATCTGGCCGAAAACTTTTGACCGCCACTGTATATATATATATATAATAAGAAAATAGAAATTATAGAAAATAAGAAAAACAATAAATGAAAACAAGTATAAAAAATATTAAATGAAAAAAAATACAGAACAAATGTATGAATGAAATACAAATAAACAAAATACGCCCAGTTTATTGTAGGGCTTCCAATGATCCATTTTTTGAATACCAGTATCTCTGAAGAAAAAGAAATTGTGGTTGGTTTTTATCATATTTGTAACAAAGATAACTTTCAAGGTAGGTTATTTCTACAAAATTTCCAAAAGAAATCAAAAAGCTATTTCGCTTGAAAATAGTTGCATTCAAAGAACGGACCGAGTGCGAATCCTGATATTGTTATAATATTGTAATAAAAACCATATTTCAAGCTTCTAGTCAAAGGAAACAGAGCTTAACACGTGTAAATAGGTGAAATTTTGAAAACATTCGTACATGATCACTGTTACTAGTGTTTAAATGACGGTCATCATCAACAATACATCGTCCTCTAACCTTTACAGTGATACAATTTCAAAGAATTTTTCAATAAATAAATAAATAAATAAATAAATAAATAAAACGTACAGGCAGCAAGTTGCCGTAACACCTCTGTGTTTTCTGTTATTTGAAGAAATGTTTTAATTTCAGGAAATTTCGAGCTTTGGTTCGCGAACTTTTCCTGTGTTTTGGGAAAAGGACATGCGTAAAAATTCCATTTCTAATACGGAAAAGTAACAGTCAGTACACTGTTAAAAATTTGCAGCAAGCTGTCCAGTCATTTGACCGTTTTTATAGAAAACGGTTACATAACAGTAATTTAAGTCTACTCTGACCATAATATGGGCAATAATATGGTCAGAATAGAGTTAAATTACGATTATCTAACCGTTTTCTATAAAAACGGTCAAATGACTGGACAGTTTGCTGCAAATTTTTAACAGTGTACACTTGCCAGAACTTCCCTGGGATTTGAAGAAAATGCAGCTTTAGATACAAGGTTTTCACATAATTTTTACGTTAGATTGGTGAATTTTTCTATATTTTTTTTTTTTTTGGGGGGGGGGGGGGAAATTGGCAAATGTAAGAGAAACTTTTTGTGTTCTAACGAAAAAATAAAATTCTCAAATTGACGAATTATTATTATTATTATTATTATTGAGAGTGTAAACAGGTAGATCTCTTTCATGAGGAGATCAGGCGAATTTCGCCCCGAGACCAGGTACACAACTCATTAAGCTAGGCATAACAACCGGCAGCTAGGGGCCTGTTTAAGGGTTTAATAATAATTATTATAAGTAAAAACCATTTTTAAATGAAAACTCTAATAGCGTTTTTACATTATATATATTTTTTTCTTAAATTGCCCATTAAAAGCACCAATTAGAAATAGTGGCACCGGACTCCTTCAAAATTCCAAGGTGTGTAGAAACCTTTAAACACATATTCTCTCCCAGAAATCTCATTTTGATACCTTTTTCTAAAAATTAAAAAAATCCTTATCCTGGATTTTAATGGTTTCCCTGTTATTAACAGTCAGAGTATGTAAACATATTGTCTTCTACATCCTGTGTCCTCTTTTACATCCATTAGAAGGAAGAAAGCTCTTTCTTTGATTAAAACTATATTTTTAAAAAAAAGGGAACTATCGAGCAGCTATTGTCCCCCAATCAGAAATAGTGGTGCCATACTCCTTGGAAATTCCAAGCAGTGTACGCACCTTGAAACATATATTCTTTCTCAAAAATCTCACTTTCGTACTTTTTTCTAAGAATTGAAAAAATCCTTATCCATCGTTGTTGGTTTTTCTGTTATTAAGATTCAGAGTATGTAAACATTGATCTTCTACAACCTGTATTAGAATGAAGAAAAATATTTCTCTAACTAAGACTATATTGAAAAAAAAAAAAAAAAAAAAAAAGAACAGTCGAGGAGCTGTAGTCCACCAATCAGGAATAGTGGCGCCAGACTCTTTCAAAATTCCAAGGCATGTACGAACCTTTAAACACACATTCTCTCCCAGAAAACTCATTTTGATACATTTTTCTAAAAAATTGAAAAAATCCTTATACTGGATTTTAATGGTTTCTCTGTTATTAACATTCAGAGTATGTAAACATTGATCTTCTACATCCATTAGAAGGAAGAAAGCTCTTTCTTTGATTAAAACTATATTTAAAAAAAAGAACTGTCAAGCAGCTGTTGTCCACCAATCAGAAATAGTGGTGCCATACTCTTCCAAGGAGTGTATGCACCTTGAAACATATATTCTTTCTTAGAAATCTCGTTTTCATACCTTTTTTCTAAAATTTGAAAGAGTCTTTTATCCATGATTTTAATGGTTTCTACTAATGTTCAGATTGTGCAAACATAGATTTTCTATATCCTGCATTAGAAGGAAGAAAGATCCTTAACTGATGAATACTATATATTTTTAAAAGGAACTATCGTGTCATATTTTTAAATAATACAAAACACTTAGGAATGAAACAAGCAAGTGTTAATATATTTTGGCATTGCTCGCATATGAAGTAGTCATGCAACTAATTTAAATTACATAAGATCCGGCGTTAAGAATAATGCAATGAAATCCTTCACTAGATCTAAATAAAACAATTGAATGAGAATTTTATATAATTCCACAGAGAGTTGAAAAATATATTTTAAAATATTTTATCTTTATTTTACACTAGACGTCAGAATTGCTTGCATCTCGAGGACCAGCTGGTGTTTACACAAATCCGAAGAGAATTAATAAAAGATAGAAGTACGATATTTAATTTAGTTTCCAGTTTTTGGCATCACTTTAAAGAAGATGAGTTGTTTGATTTAGTTGAAGAATATTACAGCACCGCTATTTGTGATCAAAAGGAAAACATTTAACATTTTGTTTTTAAATGTGCGAAAAATTTATCGTCCGATTCTATGGAAATTGCTATAAGAGATATATTTGGATAGATATTTGCACTTTAAATATACATCCAGAACATATAAAGATAACTGCAGTTAATTCTTAAATAAATTTCTGAAAGAGTAAATATCCAAATTATACTAATCGCCAGCCATTCATTACAGAAATTAAAAGAATAAAGAGAAGTACAACACCGTAAGATATCTTTCAAAAGTTCTGTAATACATCGTAAAAGCATATAATCTATAAAAAATTATTTAAAAACAAAACATTTTGCCAGTAAACGCTTCAAGACAATTTCTGCATGTATTATAAATATCTGTAGACACATACACACGTACAACATTTCTACAACCTTTTCTAAAGCCGACAAAAAACATATTGTCAACCCGAAATACCCGAAACCAGCATATTTCAACCCAAATCTGAAGTATTTAAACCGATCACAAAATGGAAGAGAATTAAGACATATTTTAATACAATTATGGAAAAGTAGTCTATAACGATAACAATTTTTTATGTTTTTCATACAAAAATGAACATATATACAGTCATTAATGTTCAAACATATAGTTTCTTTTATCCGAAAATACATTTTATACTTTTTTGAAAAATCGGTTAAACTCGTATCCGGCTCGCAAAAGTGAAATCGCAACCGGAAACCGACCCGATCCAGAATCAAACACAGTTTATCCGAAAGGAATTCGACCCCAATGAAAAAAATTACCGTTAACCGGGTCCAATCCGAACCGTGGGTCGAGTCGGGTTCGGGTAAAATCGGGTTATATAGACATTTGTGGTTTATTTTGTCATAAAGAGCCGTCTACATACATTTCAAATTGCACCTACTTTGATTTTTTAAATAGCAGCATCCACTTTTGATACCATATTTGTTTTTCTTAGATCATAACAGTCCGGAAAAAGCTATGGTTTATAAGCATTTAAAATTTTTTTTATATAGTTGTAATAGAAAATGTGTTCGGATTTTACCAATAAAATTCGAAAAATAATATACGGAAAACATACAAATATCTATTAGAAAAATTATACATACTTTTTTAATGTAAAATTATCTCACATCATAATGAAAATAACAAATTTTTTCCTGTTGCTTTCTAAGATTACCTTTTCAGAGGAAGCTTTGATAACACGAGACTGTCCCTTTAGTTTAAACTGTCGGAAAGTAAAATGTCTGTGTATTTCAAAAAGTTAAAGGGTAAATTGCTTTTTTAATTATGTATAATTTATTAAATTTGAATTTGAAGTTAATTTTCAAAATATGATTAAGATTTATAGTTGTAATAGAAAATGTATTCGGATTTTACCAATAAAATTCGAAAAATAATATACCGAAAACACACGAATATTTATTAGAAAAATTATACATATTTTTTTAATGTTAAATTATCTCGCATCATAATGAAAATAACATAAAAATTTTCCTGTTGCTTTCTAAGATTGTCTTTTCAGAGGAAGCTTTAATAACACGAGACTGTCCCTTTAGTTTAAACTGTCGGAAAGTAAAATTTCTGCGTATTTCATAAAGTTAAAGGGTAAATTGCTTTTTAAATTATGTATAATTTATTAAATTTGAATTTGAAGCTAATTTTCAAAGTATGATTAAGATTTAAAAAATTTATTCAAGTGTCTTAGGAACTATCTTTAATAATTTATGAATAAGTTAAGATAAGCTCAGTTAAATAGTAAATAGAAAACTAATTACGGAATTACACATTTATTTAAATATGTTATATGAATTTATAATTTATGTATACTAATATTTAAAAACTTAAAGTAACAGGTACTCTCACAGTAAATATTCAAAATTCTGAAGTTCAAGTTTCTGAAAATCTAACCGCCTTTAAAAGGTATTTCTATCAAATTAAAGAACTTAAAAAAGAGGGGATCACAAATTTTAGTAAATGGTTTTAGGAAATAATTTACTTTATATTTTATATTTTGCAAACTGCTTTATACAGTTACTTTTCAAAATTTTATTAAAAATCGAAATACTGAGCAAACTTTTATTAAAAGTATTGCACCTCCTTAAAAAATTATTTAAACATAAATTAATATGAAAATTTTCAGTTTTCTGAGAACTAGTATTTTCTTCTGATTTTCTTATTACTCTGGTACTATGTTAAAACTTCAACAAAATCTTTTGAACATCTCAAAATTAATTTCGAAACTGAGGTACGACTAAATTAAAATTTGAATCATTGTATAATGTAAGTTGTGTTTAATATGCAGGTTCAGAAATTAGAATTACAGAAGTTCACATTTTTGCAAGTAAGTACATAATTAAAACTCGAAAATTTTCAAAGGTATATTGTGACATATGTATTCACAACTGCACCGTCATATTTGGAATGATTGCAAACTCTAGTGAAGGGATTTTCAGCCAATATGCCGTGAGCGTGAAAGTATTTCATGTGTGACACAAAAATATTCAGTCACGCACTTTTCATCAATTTTATGAAGTATTAAAAGTATATATATATATTTTAAAGCGACATACTTAAAATACACGATTTACTTATGAGATTTGGTGTAACAAAATAGAATTTCGTGTACACAGTAAAGAAAAAAAAAAAAAAAAAAAGCACAAAAGTTTTTTTATTTATGAAAATATCTCTCTCATCCTACCCATGATTCAGGTACCCATGATCAGCTACCCATGATTCCGAAAAGCGTTCTTCATACTTAGAAAAGTCAGAAACCAATATATTTTCGAGATTTGAAAAGTCATTTTAAAAAGTTTCTTTTGCTGCCACTGATTTTCGGAGACGTTTCCGAATAGTTTCTTTAGTGTTCTAATCAGTTTTCTAAAACAGGAATACCGGTTTTTAAGATGTTATCAATTCTCAATTAAACGTTTTTAATTGAGTAATTGAATTCATACATGCAAGAGTAGCAAAATAATATTGATTGTAATGTTGTTGGTGTTTAATTTTAATTATTTTAATGTTAATGCTGTTAATTTATTATGTTTTTCTGTAAAACATGTTTGTTGAACAGGAAAAATATTTAATTCAGAATTGATAGAATCCTAAAATCCGATATACTGGTTTGAGAAAACTTATTAATGTACAATAAAAACTACTCAGAAACGTTTCCGAAAATCTGTGCTGCAGCAAATGATACTTTGTTTGTATAAACGCTTCTTTAAAACACAAAAATATATTGGTTTATAAGGTTTAAAAATGTAAAGAACGTTTTTTTGGAATTGTGGGTAATTCGGAAGAGGTTATTGTATATGATCGTTCGCGGTTATATCATATTTTTTTTTTTTTTATTAAGAAACATCTATCTTATTTTACAGTGTAGGCCTATTTTGTGTATATGTTTTGTATTATTTATTTTTTTTGTGTAATTTGATTAATGTAGATGTATAGCGTTTCTTTAAAAAAAAAACCCGGAAAACTACCAGATGTATTTTTAAAGCTGCATCGTCATATTTACATCGATTCCAAACTCTAAGGTAGGGATTTTCAAACAGTGTGCCGTGAAAGAATTTTAGGTGTGAAGCAAAAAATATTCAGGCACACCCTATCAAAATTTCACAAATAGAAGTACATATATGTGAGAAAAATATACAACGTCTAAATGAAACGTACCAATTGAATGTAGCATAAAAATTCAGGTGCCATGATAGATTCAAAAACACGATGAAGAATGACATTATTAAGATAAGTTTCGTAGAAGTCAGATGGTTTTTTATGCAAGGTTAAGTAGCTGGTTACCTTTATTCAATGAGAAAAAGCACAAGTGCCTTTCCTTTATATGAAATCTGTAAAATAGGCAAAGCATCATTTTTAGTTGTGTTCATCAACTGTACAAGTATCTGACAGTTATTTTTGTGTATTTCTTGTCTTATTAAATGTCTGTTTTCGTTTTCACATCCAAGTGTAATCATTATTGCGGTTAAGTTCTTTTATTATTTATCAAAATCCCACACATATATTTAACGCAGCATACTTAAATTACACAATTTACTTTGTGATCACATTTAGTGTACCAAGTAGAATTTCATGTGGGTTTATTACATTTTAAAGTACAATACAAATATTTAATGATTTTATAGAATGAGTCAACATTTGAAAACAAATGTTATACATTTTAGATCTATAGTACACAGATTTTAAATTAAATTAAAGTAACCAAGGTAAAACAGGATGGGTTGACTTACCTTTCGGCTTAAGCTCAACTAGCCCGTTAAAGTAATAAATACTTAATGGCAAAAAATTAATTAGCACAAATCACATTTAATTAATACTAATTTTATAAATAGATTGCAATCACTTTTGAATGTGGCTCTCAAATGAGCTGCTCAACAACGCGAAACTTTCTGACACATTTATTTTCTCACTCAGTTCTTAACGTAAACCCATAAAATGGGCACATCTGATTATGGAAGCGATTTGAAATCGAAATGAGTTTCCCATTTTTATGGTAAATAAATTATCTATCGAGTTATAAACGATTCTGGTCCCGTGATCGAACAAATTTTATACATTTTAGATCTATAGTACACAGATTTTAAATTAAATTAAAGTAACCAAGGTCAAACCGGGTAGGGTGACCTACCTTTCGGCTTAAGCAAAACTATCCCATTAAAGTAATCAATATTTAATGGCAAAAAAATAATTAACAAAAATCATATTTAATTAATACTAATTTTTTAAATAGATTGAGATATTTTTGAATGGGGCTCTCTAATGAGCTGCTCAATAACGCGAAACTTTCTGACACATTTTATCACTCATTTTTAAACGCAAAGCCATAAAATGGGCACGTCTGATTATGGAAGCGATTTGAAATGGAAATGAGTTTCCCATTTTTTTTAATAAATGAATTACCTATCGAGTTATAAACGATTCTAGTTCCGTGACGACACGATTTTCCTGCTTCTTGCGTTCTCGTGATCGGAGCTCTGTTCAAAACGCTGACTTTGACAGTATTTTCTGAAAGATCATCTGCCCTTTACCAAAAAATGGAAAAATCATTTCGATGACGAAGTTTCTGAATAATATCACCTGCTCATTTCATGCGTTTCCAAACAAAAATGAATAGAAAATCAGTCTTAAGTGCAGATGTCCATTAAAAAACAAAGAAATACAAAGGATGTGAATTATCACTTTACTAAACAGCGTGCAACCAACAGAGCGAAAAAATGTCCAGACCGGGGTTCGATTCCGGATCCCTTGGTATAGCGCATCAAGTGCTTTACCAATTAATCCATCCGGACGACATCCGGTCTAGCATTCTCTCACTCTTATATGGTTAGGCTACAAACACGCAGCACAAGATGGAAAGTCAATCATGAGCACAACACCTACTGGCATACATGAGATAATTCAAACCCAGTACCGGTGAATATTTATATACTAATTAATTTTTCAGCAGAGCTGAAATTACCCTAAATTACTGAAATACAAAGGATGTGAATTATCACTTTACTAAACAGCGTACAACCAACAGAGTGAAAATAAAAACCCGGTTTGGACATTTTTTCATTCTGTTGGTTGTACGCTGCTTAGTAAAGTGATAATTCCCGTCATTTGTATTTCAGTAATTTACAGCGTAATTTCAGCTCTATTGAAAAATTAATTAGTATATAAAAAATAAAGAGGTTGGCTACTCCTGGTTCTGATAGAGAAAATAAACTAAGTAAAAGCATTTCAAAATAATGTCATCGTTGATAAAATATTGAAGATAATTACAAACGGTTTATCGAAAATAAAATGCAATTTTCCGGAACTTCCTCTAAAAGCAAAGATAGAAAATCAAAATGAATCAATAAACTTCCATCCGCTGTTTGAAATACGGAATAAATTGTTTCGACAAACATGGTATTTGGTATTAAAGTAAAACCAAGATGATTGTGTTATGTTTTATAAAGCTTTTTTGAGTCCACTTTTTTGTTGTTGTTCAGGAGAATATATTTCTTGAAGTGTTTTTAAACAATAGAAATATTATTTTGGTAAACATTGTTGTTTAAATATACATTTTCAATGATTTTATTTAAGGGAACTTGAACCTTATTTAAAGACTTTTAAAACTAAAAAAAATGCAGTTTTTGGAAAGAAAAAATATATATTAAAGAGTAATCATTACTGAAAACTTTAAAACAAAATTAATTGCACTAGATTAATTTTGAAACAATTATTCAAATTGATATAGAAATCATATGAGTTGTAATTTTTCAACTGATCGAAAAATGTCAGGTCCAGGATTCGAACCTGGGAACGCTTGGCTGAAGCTGCCTTGCTCTACCAACTGAGCCAACCTGATCGAATCTAGAGGACTTAATTCATCCAGATAACCTTATTGATCATAGCATCTGGTCTGATATCTGAATAAGCTCAGCATTATTAAGATATCAGACCAGATGCTATGATCAATAAGGTTAACTGGATGAATTATGTCCTCCAGATTCTACCGGGATAGCTCAGTTGGTAGAGCATGGCAGCTTCAACCAAGATATCTCAGGTTCAAATCCTAGCCCGGACATTTTTCGTCCAGTTGGAAAATTACAACTCAACATTAATTGCACTCTTAATAGTTGTTAAATATTGAATATTTTCAAAGAGAGAACTTTAAAGTCATTTTTCTCAAAATGTGATTTTGGGGCATGGCGCGCAAAGTAGTTAAAAAACTTTTCAATATCTTTACATCAAATTTTCAGCATATGTAGTGTATGGTAATATCTATAAAGTGGACTTCAATTTTCCTTTCATTTTTTGTTGAAAAATATTTTTTTCTTGGTAATATATTGTTAAAATTTTGAAAATTTTATATAAGCCAGATATACACTGTAAAAAATCTTCAGCTTTTGCTGCATCTTCACCGCTTTTATAGAATATCTCTATTTTGGACAATGGAAATGCTCCTTAATATAGTAAAGTAACCGCTTTCTCTAAAAGCGGTGGCGTGTGTCTGCAGCAAAAGCTGAAGATTTTTAACAGTGTAGTTTTGTTTTTAAAACATAAAACTGCTATAAATAAACTTTTTATTTAGCTTCAGTGTAAGCACAAGTCTTTCAAGTATGATTAAATACCAAAAAGTTTGTTTTATGCAGAAATTCTTTTGCAATCATGATTCCAATTTTCTGTTCGACAAGTTTAAGATCTCCTATAAAAATTAATTTTTCCCATTGTAATAATAATAATAAAATAAGAGATGAGATTTCTCCGACTTTTTGCATACCAGTATAATCTTAGAGAAAATGTTATTTTATTCAATCGGAACATTCTGCGATTTAAAAGAACAACATTTTCTCTAAGATTATATTGGTATGCAAAAAGTCGAAGAAATTTCATCCCTGTAAAGTGAAATGAAAAAGAAACATATATCTACTGCCTTTAAAAATTATTTTTTTGTAATGTACACTTTTTTAAAGCAAACAAACTTCTTAATAACACCACAAATTTAAGAAATGCGCTACGTCTTTCGAAAGAATTTGTCTTTCTTCATCAAGCGTAAAAGGTGTGCTACCACTTGAAAGACGGGGACAAGACTGAAAGAAAAATGGGTAGGAAAGGAGATAAGTTAGAGGAAACAGCCAATAGGAATGTAGGAGGCATCAGCCAATCGCAAGAGAGCATTACCCAAACAGGAGAATGCAAAACATAGGGTTATGCAGCAAACTGAATAAATGTCAGAGACAGAAAAGATAAAGAAAATTACATGCAAAAATAAGATATGTATATAATAATAAATAAACAAAAAATAAATAAATACATAAATTAAAATATTATAAAAATTCGATGTAATAATAAAAATAAATAAATAAATAAATAAAACAGATTTTAAAAATAAATAATATATACAAAAATACTTAAAAAAATTATATGGTTGAACTGAATAAGTTTTTCTAAGCTGCAGAGATCATAGTGGAATCAGATTTTTCATTAGCAATAACCTTATGATTAAGATAAATAGCTAAATTTTCGAGAAAGTTCAATTCAAAGGGACGATTGGCATTAAAGATCATTTTAGCTTTTTGAAATTAAAAATATGACCGGAATCCCAAGAATGCTTGGCAATAGAAGATTTAGAAATTTCTTGGCGGGAGACATAACGGGAGTGTTCTTTTAAGCGGATTTTGAGATTTCTTTTAGTTTCATCTATATAAGATAAATGACAACCATTAGAAGGAACATAATATATTCCAAATTGCGAAGATGAAGAACAGGAGACTTAGTGGAGGGGAATTTGGAAAAAATATAAAAAAAAGTTTTATTCATTCATTAAACAAACAGAAAATATTTTAAACATTCTGGTATACTTTTCCTTTTTTAGCAAGAACAAAGTGATTTATTGATAGTTTTCCCAGCCATGTATCTGGATTAATAAACTTAAAATCATTGGATTAAAATTCTTGTGAAGAAAAAAATCATTCATTTATTATTAATTTTACTGCCTTTTTACTCAGAATCGGGTATGTCTAAATACAATTAGATTCAATACAACATTTAAAAGTAAAAAAAAAAAAGAAAGAAAGAATACAACTCTTTATTTAAATTATTAAAATTTCGTACAAATACGCATAACTCTACTAGCATGATATTAATGCCTAAAATGCAAAAAATAAATGAAAAAATAAAATAAATAAATAAATAAAATCAAACTCGTCATTTTGACGGACATGATCTTTGTTTTAAAACCCTATAGAAATGAAAAAAAAAAAAAGAAATTAAGATACAGTTTTTTTTAGCAAAATGTGATAAAATATTGATTTGTCCTAAAGCATCGGTAAATATTTAATTCTTTATACAAACTTGCCCTGTGGAAGTGGATAAAAAAAAACAATCTCATATAATTATAGAGAAAATAAATTAAATAAAGGCATTTCAAAATAATGTCATCACTGGTAAAATATTGAAGATAACCAAAAACGGTTTATCTGAAATAAAAAGCAATTTTCCGGAGCGTCCTCATAAAGCAAAGGGAAAAAATCTAAATATATCAATAAACTTCCATCCACTATTTGAAATAACAAATAAATTCTTTCGATAAACATGACATTTCGTACTGAAGTAGAACTAGAATGATTGGGTTTATTTTATAAGTTTTTTTTCTTGCATTCATCTATTTTCTTCTCTTTTTTTTATCCAAGAGAAATAGAGTTCTTTAAATATTTTTAAACAATAAAAGTTTATTTTTTTAAACTCTAAAATTAAAATAAAGAAAGAACGATAGAAAAAATATTGTTATTTAAAACAGACAAGAAAAAAATCATGAGTTGTGCATAGGTTATGAAACACTTTCTTGCACTATCAGACTAATGCTGCGACACAGTGTACTTGCTGCGACACAGTGTATTTGCTGCGACACAAAGAAATGAGATCTTTAAAGGAAATAGATTTTTTACATTTAATACTTTTTCTTAGATATCCCCCTAACAGCACCAAAAAGAATTTTTTTATGAAATATGTCAATTATACATTCACATAAAATTTTGAAATTTATTAAAAGCGGTGATTTCTCATTGGTCTCACGTCCGAAGTTAATAACCGAATAAATCGCTAAAAAGTTCGTTATCTACAGCAGTTTTTTTTATATTATTCTGATAATTTAAGAGATTTTAAGCGGTTATTTCAATTGCATGTCTCTTAAATATGTGTTTTATTTCTACTATTTTATTCATTGCTTAATGGAGTTTTAATTTCGTTATTCAATATTAGCTGGAAGCAAGTGCTGAACTTTTTATAATGTTTAAAGTACAAACGGATTAATATTTTGTAATAGTCTGCAAGCGATAGAGATAGATTTTTTTTTAAAATCATGCTTGAAATTTAATTTAAATGTTATAAAAAATGAGTAAATAAATTGCTATACAGTTTTCAAACAAATTGTATTTGAAAGTAAATTTTTTTTTCGATATAATGGTGTAAAAATTGAAAATGCGCGATGTTTAGAAATATAAAAAAATGCAGTAGCAGAAATCGCAAAACCGAAATTTCATGGTCAACTGTTACCATTCGCAAAATGACGTACAGCGTTACGTACGGACGTTTGTTCTTTAAAATATAGATAGTAATGTAACAATATATAAAAATTTATATCCTCATTTTAAACATTTTTAAACAATAAGAGTTTAATATGGTTAACTCTAAAATTAAATAAAATTAAGAATGATAAAAATATTGTTATTTAAAACAAACAAGAAAAAAATTCAGAGTTGTGTATAGGTTATGAAATACTTTCTTGCACTATCAGATTAATGTTGCGACACAGTCTATTTGCTGCGACACAAAGAAACGAGATCTTTAAAGAAAAAATCTAGAGTGACTCCACCGGACTTTCCAAATACTTTGTAGAATACTTTGCGTTCAAATAAATAGTAATATAATAACATATAAAAATTTATATCCTCATTTTAAATATTTTTAAACAATAAGAGATTAATATGGTTAACTCTAAAATTAAATAAAATTAAGAATGAAAAAAATATTGTTATTTAAAACAAACAAGAAAAAATTCAGAGTTGTGTATTGGTCATGAAATACTTTCTTGCACTATCAGATTAATGTTGCGACACAGTCTATTTGCTGCGACACAAAGAAACGAGATCTTTAAAGAAAAAATCTAGAGTGACTCCACCGGACTTTCCAAATACTTTGTAGAATACTTTGCGTTCAAATAAATAGTAATATAATAACATATAAAAATTTATATCCTCATTTTAAACATTTTTAAACAATAAGAGATTAATATGGTTAACTCTAAAATTAAATAAAATTAAGAATGAAAAAAATATTGTTATTTAAAACAAACAAGAAAAAATTCAGAGTTGTGTATTGGTTATGAAATACTTTCTTGCACTATCAGATTAATGTTGCGACACAGTCTATTTGCTGCGACACAAAGAAACGAGATCTTTAAAGAAAAAATCTAGAGTGACTCCACCGGACTTTCCAAATACTTTGTAGAATACTTTGCGTTCAAATAAATAGTAATATAATAACATATAAAAATTTATATCCTCATTTTAAACATTTTTAAACAATAAGAGATTAATATGGTTAACTCTAAAATTAAATAAAATTAAGAATGAAAAAAATATTGTTATTTAAAACAAACAAGAAAAAATTCAGAGTTGTGTATTGGTTATGAAATACTTTCTTGCACTATCAGATTAATGTTGCGACACAGTCTATTTGCTGCGACACAAAGAAACGAGATCTTTAAAGAAAAAATCTAGAGTGACTCCACCGGACTTTCCAAATACTTTGTAGAATACTTTGCGTTCAAATAAATAGTAATATAATAACATATAAAAATTTATATCCTCATTTTAAACATTTTTAAACAATAAGAGATTAATATGGTTAACTCTAAAATTAAATAAAATTAAGAATGAAAAAATATTGTTATTTAAAACAAACAAGAAAAAATTCAGAGTTGTGTATTGGTTATGAAATACTTTCTTGCACTATCAGATTAATGTTGCGACACAGTCTATTTGCTGCGACACAAAGAAACGAGATCTTTAAAGAAAAAATCTAGAGTGACTCCACTGGACTTTACAAATACTTTGTAGAATACTGTGCGTTCAAATAAAAAGTAATATAATAATATATAAAAATTTATATCCTCATTTTTCAAGAATGAAAATGATCTCATGCTTTAGAGAAAATGTGCAATTTCTTTTAAAAGACTTAAATATTTTTCTAATGACGTAATTTTCAATACATTTTCATTACGCCCATGAAGGCCTTTAAATAAAAAGAAAAAGGATTTAACTTGGATATAAATAAAGGATAGAACTCGGAATACAGGATAAGTCAAGCACTAAAGAAAGATAGTTGCTACATCGGTATAAGAAGAAATTCAGCAATAAAAATTATTTAATTGAGCTATAAGAGAAAATGTTTATAAGTTATCGTCACAGAATGGTTGAAAGAAGCTTTAGATACTCAACTCGTCGGCCGATATCTTTGAAAATGAATTCTTGCGAAAGTGGCCTGTAATATATTCACAAAATGAGCGCTTAATCGAGAGAATACTTTGGGCGGTATCATATTCACACACACGACATCATTGAAAACCACGAAAAACTAGCTGTAGGGATTTGAAAACGTGAGGAAAACCAAATTTAACCATGAGATTTAATGAATACACTAACTGAATATGTAATAATTGCGACTAATTTTTTTTAATTAAAAGAACTGAAGTTTTTTAGAAGATCCTGTGTATAGAGAATGATAAAAATAATAGACACAAGAATCATTATGATAAGCGTTGATCAATGAATTCCATATTGAAGTAGATATAATACTCTATTTTCAGAAAGCTTGCGAGAACAGAGAAAGTATATACCAAGTACTGTAAAATCTGTGAAAATGAAACCTATCTGTAAAGGAATCTTGTCCTAAACGTAAGCATTTTACGAAAGGAATATGATGTAATTAATTAGCCCTCATAAAACGGAAAGTCGATTAAAGAAAAAATTCCCATCTTTTGTGATTCCGTTTTTTCACTTCCACCTGCTTGCATAAAGGTTTAAGAGCTGGCTACTAGACAAAAGGTGCCAGATTCAAAACCCAATCCATGTTTGGATGTTTGTAGTGGGTCGGATTTAGTATCGTCTCGTCAGGGGGTTCACAATATGTTTACTACCAATATTTTAATCATGAACATAGAACTAGAGAAGGACTTCTAATGAAATGGTGTTAATATAGTGTTACGACTTTGGAAGTAAATGGCAGCTGCACAGCTACCCGAACGGTTCTGCGTAGCCGGCGAGAATCCCTGCTAAGACAGCCCCACCTACAACATCAAACCAAAACTGTAAATATGATACCCACTAGACGATAGACGATTTGAAGAAGCAGACGAACTGATGACGTATGAAGAAGCTGTCCTATACTAGAGCTCCTATAATACAGGCTGACGCATTCTCGCAGATTTGGGTCTCAAATTGAAGTTCAGTCGAAAAACCAAGCTAATCAGAACCGGTTCAGCCAATCACAACCGAGTCTTAGGCAACCCCAACTCCGGCTGCGGTAGATTGTTGCTGAACTGAGCACGAATAATCCGAAACAAAATGGATATGCGTCAGCTCCTATTATAGGAGTCTTATCCTATACATGTGCCACCTAGAGTTTCTATAATACAGGCTGACGCATCCTCGCAGATTTGGGGCTCAAATTGAAGTTCAGTCGAAAAACCAAGCTAATCAGAACCGGTTCAGCCAATCAGAACCGAGTCTTAGGCAACCCCAACTCCGGCTGCGGTAGATTGATGCTGAACTGAGCACGAATAATCCGAAACAAAATGGATATGCGTCAGCTCCTATTATAGAAGTCTTAGTGCCACCTATTTGAGACATTTTTCGAGGAATGATTTTCTTCTTGGAAAGGCTATTTCGTTAGAAGTCGTGATCTAGTTCTATGTTTATGATTTTAATAAAGTAAATTTCTCCTTGTTTAATTGTTGAACATTTTACGATTAGTTAAGGTTAACTTTAAAAATACAAAAATTCTGGTAGCAAAATGATTGTGAACCCCTGACCAACCCCCAATGGTCGGATTACACTTTAATCCTCCTAGTACCAGGTCTTAATTTTTGATGAAAGTTCTTAGTTTCAGATGATTTGAACCAGAAATAAATTATATTATTTCTGTTAAATTTCTTCCAAGGTGTCTTTGATTTTATTTATTATGTTTAAGTTACTATTTTTTTTCTTGTTCGAAACAAGAAAAATTTCAAAACAAAAATAAATGCAAGTTGTAAATTACCAACTGGACGAAAAATGTCCGGGCCAGGATTCGAACCTGGGATCGCTTGGCTGAAGCCGCCACGCTCTACCACTGAGCTATCCCGGTCGAATCTGGAGGGCATAATTCATCCAGTTAACCTTATTGATCAAAGCATCTGGTCTGATATTTTAATCAGCTCAACAGAAAAGATCGCAGGTAATGGAACTCCAGTAAACGCTGGATACGTGAATACACAATTATTTCAAATTAGTAAAGTAACGCAGGTAATGGAACTCCAGTAAACGCTGGATACGTGAATACACGGGATTATTTCACGTATCCAGCGTTTACTGGAGTTCCATTACCTGCGATCTTTTCTGTTGAGCTGATTAAAATATCAGACCAGATGCTTTGATCAATAAGGTTAACTGGGTGAATTATGCCCTCCAGATTCGACCGGGATAGTTCAGTGGTAGAGCGTGGCGGCTTCAGCCAAGCAATCCCAGGTTCGAATCCTGGAACGGACATTTTTCGTCCAGTTGGAAATTTACAACTTGTATGATTACTTTACTAATTTGAAATAATTGTGTTAAAAATAAATAAATAAATAAATGGGTTCACTAGAGACCCCAATGGTAATAGGTGGGTTAAACGGATGTCTCGGTCTGTTTAGTCCACTGTGCAAAAGAATGGTTTCACGAACGGTTCACGATATCTTTGCTACCAGTATTTTAATAAAGTAAATTTATCCTTGTTTAATCGTTGAACATTTCCCGATTAGATAAGGTTAAATTTAAATATACGAAAATTCTGGTAGTAAAGGGATTGTGAACCCCTGACCAACCACTAATGGTCGGATTACACTTTAACACTCCCAGTACCAGGTCTTAATTTTTGATGAGAGTTCTTAGTTTCGGATGATTTGAACCAGAAATAAATTAAATTATAACAGTTAAATGTCTTCCGAGGTGTATGTTTGATTTTATTTATTATGTTTAAGTTACTATTTTTTTCTTGTTCGAAACAAGAAAAATTTCAAAACAAAAATAAATGTTTTCACTAGAGACCTCAATGGTACTGGGAGGGTTAAACGGATGTCTCGGTCTGTTTAGTCCACTGTGCAAAATATGACCGTAGCGCAAAACAAAACAAACCAAGCCAATCGTTCTCAAAGATTTTTCTGTAAAAGCATTTCAAAACGTCGCGTCGTTATTACTAGAAAAACATTGAAGATAATCAAAAACGGTTCAGCTGAATTTTGCATAATAAAAAAGGAATTTTCAGGAACTTAATTAAAAAGCAAAGTCAAAATTGAAATAAATCAATACACTTCCATGCTTTGTTTGAAATACGGAATAAATTGTTTCGACAAACATGGTATTTCGTATTAAAGTAAAACCAGGAGGATTGGCTTACGTTTTATAAAGCTTTTTGATGTTTTTTTAAACAAAAGATATTATATTTTCTGAAATATTTTTAAACTAGATTATTTTTTTTAACACAATTATTTCAAATTGGTAAAGTAATCATACAAGTTGTAAATTTCCAACTGGACGAAAAATGTCCGGGCCAGGATTCGAAACTGGGATCGCTTGGCTGAAGCCGCCACGCTCTACCACTGAGCTATCCCTGTCGAATCTGGAGGTCATAATTCATCCAGTTAACCATTCTGCGTAGCCGGTGAGAATCCATGCTAAGGCAGCCCCACCTACAACATCAAACCAAAACTGTAAATATGATACCCACTAGACGATTTGACGATTTGAGTTTCATTTAAAGGTTAACTGGATGAATTATGTCCTCCAGATTCGACCGGGATAGCTCAGTGGTAGAGCGTGGCGGCTTCAGCCAAGCGATCCCAGGTTTGAATCCTGGCCCGGACATTTTTCGTCCAGTTGGAAATTTACAACTTGTATTTTTAAACATTAGAAAGATTACTTTTGAAAACACCGTTAGTCAAAGACACATTTTCAGTCATTATAGTCAAGGAATACACAAATTAAATAAGTAGGAACATGTTTTATCTGTTTTTTAATGAAATGATTTTTTTTTTTTTGAGAATCTGGTGTACTGGTGGTGATCAAAATAACAGAAACAAGAATCGTTAATGTGTTTTGATATTAAAGAAAACATATACTGAATCTGAATTTTTTTTACTGTAAATTTGTGTAAATAGTCTTTGAAGAAAGCTCATAAGACTGGTGACATAAAGCAAAGTAAAAACATTTCAAAATATGAACGTTATTAAAGTATGGAAGATAGATAACAAATAAAATTAAAAATAGTTTTTTTTAACACTTTTTGATGAGCATTCAATATTTACCTAAAATATCATGCCTAATTTCATGATGCTATTCATGCAAACAGATCGAATAAATTTCCGTTAGGATATGTTAATTTGACATGGGGACCGAATTTTGAAAATTCCTTGCTTCGATATACGTTTGGTAGAAAATACGAAGTTCTATCTATTCAGGATTTCTAAATTATTTTTCTAATGTATAATTATAATTAATATTAAACTATTAAATAATAAATGAGTATTTAAAAAGATTTATTACACTCTTTAATTTTTTATTTATACTTTGTACTTTTTAGTGTTTAAAATATTTCTTTGTTGCAGTTTCACAGTCAGTTGGTCTATTTTGGCAGCGTGGTTTGGCGTATAATTTACTTAATTGTCGCTGTAACGAGTAACAGTTGTAACAATCGATATCATAAAAGACCAAAACATTTATTTCATCTGTCATCAACAACTGCGGGATTGCCGCTTCGGTTTTTCATATGCCAGACGACCATTTTTATTCAAAATTATTTTTTCGAATAAAACTACAAAAAAGTTACATTTTTAGAAATAATATCTTTCAAAATAAATTAATGTTTGAGAGATAACGAACATTCAATTATGTATACATTCTGAGATACCTTCAGTTGAAATTAGGTTGGCAGCCCGATATCTCTCTCCATGAAAGTAAGCAAACAAAAAAATATTCGTCGTGAACGTTTAAAGTATTAAACCATGGAGGTAATCGTTCACAAAACGAATTGTGAATGTAGCGTGGCGATGTTAGCCTGATGTGAAATAAATAATCGCATTTATTTCAAGGATCTTTAACTAAGTTAAAGTTCCTTGATTCGTTGTGAATGTTTACGCTTCGTTTCTAAATATTATTTTGGCGCCATCTATCGGTAATTAATATAAACAAAGAAGTTTTCTTTTGAAATTGTACTTTGAATTCTGAATTAATATTTCTTCTGAAATGTAATTAGAATATAAACATATGTAATGCTGTTTTCTACATATATTATTATGTCAATGCAAATAAAATTTTGTATTTTAACATATTAAAAACTTATTAGTGAAAATAAATTGTAATTTAGTAAGAGAATTTGAAAAGAAAATCAGTCATATCAATGCAATTATTAGTAGCAATTTCGTTATGAAAGGAAAGAAAAGAAGATTGTTTAATGATCGAAATTTATTACAGTTTTATACAGTTGTGAAATCGGAATTAGAATAATGAAATGTTTACTCTGATATAACAGGGCCGTTTAAAAGATCAAAATGATATAGATTGTCCAAATAACTTGAAATTTGTTGCAAAATACATATTTTGTGTTTAAAAAAAAAAAAGTCATTTAAAAATATGCTTTGCAGCGTTGCTTGGTGTTAATGAAGTATTAGAGCAGTTTGTTTATGAGGTTCGATGAATTCGAGTCCCCGATGTAATTAGGGGCGCGCTGGTGGGCGCAAGCAAGCTAGTAAATAATATTTGGCGATTTATCTCCTGCACCCGCCATAGGAAAATGTCTTAAAACTATATTATTAAGTTAGAATAAAGTTTTAAAAATATTAAAATACTGTATTATTTATCAGAAACACACCTGTGTACATAGTTTGTATAACTCTAGCATATCAGGAAGTGAGTGAAAAATCGATTTCAAAATTTCATCTTTACTTCTAAAAAACAAGTTAAGAAAAGCAAAAGAATGTAAAAGCGGTTTATCTGAAATAAAATTCAATTTTTCAGAATTTCCTCAAAAGGCAAAGAGAACAATCAAAATGAATCAATAAACTTCGATCCGTTGTTTGGCATACAGAATAAATTGTTTCGACAAACATGATATTTCGCCATAAAATAAAACTAGGATGAATTAGGTTATGCTTTCTGCTGTGTTCATCTTTTTTTTTTTTTTTTTTTTTTTTTTTTTTTTTTTTTTTTTAATTCTAAAGGGAATATATTTTTTAAATATTTTAAACAATTATACTTTTACAATGACTTTTAATAGTACTTGAGATAACTTTGTAAACACTGTTATTTATATAAACCCTTTAAATGTTTTTATTTAAGGCTGTTGTCAAATACAAACTTGCTAAAATATCTGACAAATATTCGAATACATTTTCCTCTTGTTTGCAAACATATCAATTTGGAGGGTGCTCTTTTTAAGAAACTATGTAATCGGACTGTTTTTTTTTCTTTTTCTGTTGTTTTTTAGTAAAGGCAGAAAACCTTTCAGAAAATGCTGTAAAATTTGGCATTTTGAATTGAATTTTTGGACACAACAGTGCAGGAAAGGAAAAAAAAATTCCGTCCTGAGATAACGATCCATACATACAATCAATAATATACAGTCACTGAAGATGTGATTTTCATTTACCAGAAAATGAAAAAACTGTTCGATTACAAATCCCTTCAAGAATCCTGCGTCCAAATATTATGCTTTTATGTTTAAAAAAAATGAGTCAGATAATTTCGGGTAGTTGAGCGGGGAATTTCTTTTTTATTTTGAGAGCTGACTTTGAATAAATGAAAAGAAAATGATTTATCTGTTCATTAAATAATCAAAAGACAGTTTTAAGAATGTGTTACATGTTTTCTTTTTAACCGAATGAATGCACATAAACGCTTTAAGTTATTTAAGACTTATTAATACTTCAAAATACCATTAAAAAATACATGTTTTTAAACTCATTTAACAAATATATCGGCAGTAGTACCATTTAAAATGATATAGATACTTTACCTTGTCATCTTTCAAAAATTTCAAAATGAGTATTCACTGAACAATACAAAACATACTTTTAAATGGATAATTGCTTTTCCAGTTATGATTATTCAGCTTTTTTAATGTTGAAAGGTATGAAGAGAAAAATTTCAGTTTTTAATTGTTGGCAAACAGCTATAATGAAAAATGTTTAAATTTAATAGGAAAAGGTTGTTAGAATTTTGGTTTTTTATCTCTATTTATTAAAATAATACGATTTTTTCAAATTTTAATATTTTGAGCTTCATAGCAGGTATTCAGTTATATATACACAAAGTTTCAACTCTGTAAGTTATATAGGTTCTGAGAACGGCTCTGTGATGGACAGACAACGGAGCGGGAGTAATAGTGTTTCGTGAGATGAACGAAACCCTAAAAAGAACAAAACCAAAACAAAGTTAAATTTAAGTTTTATCACTGGCACTTTCAGCGTTTTCCACATTACTTCTTGTGGCACATTCAACCAGCAACATCTTTCTATTCTTTTTTGAACTAATACTACTAGGGTTGGCACTTCCAGGGCTCTCAAATGGTCCGCTTTTTGAATACCGGTATTTTCTTAGAAAGTTTTATTTTTACATTTTTCTTGTAAATTTGGCAGAAACCACCTTCGGAGATGATTTTTTGCTTTAATCTTGTAGAAGCCTACCATGAAATTTTCTATTAAAATTTACTGGTATTCAGTTGGCGGACCATATGGGAGCCCTGCACTTTAAGCGTCCTCCTGTTTGTTAAGCTTAGTACTTAAGACTTTTTTTGTTAATATAAATATTTTTGATCATTTGGTATACTTTCAGCATTTTCCATTTTTAGTCCTCAAATAACTGAAGTACCCGGCTTTGTCCGGGATTTTAAGAATGTTTGTGTAAAAAAATCAATTTCAAAATTAAACATGTTGTACAGAGATGTACTTCAAAATGTTAAAATATGTCAATATTTCCAGAATCGAGTTTTTATCATGATTCAATACGTTCCTCAAACCCATATGACATTATATTCACCTGCTGACGTCATATCTACTTGCTTTTTCTATTACTCATATTGATATATCAATATACTGTTCTATATACTGTTATAGAAAATAAAAAAAAAACAGTTTAAGGGGAAAATTTGTTTCATATTTTAAATAATCGGTAAAGTGCCAGATTTACTCGCGCACACAGGGTTCCGTACAAGTGATTTGTAATCGAAAAGTTTTTTTCATAATAAATGAATTGAGGATTAAAAATGAGAAACGCTGAAAGTCCGAAAGAGGAAATTTTTCAAGAGAGCGAGAAAAAGAAAAACTCCTGCTTCTGGTACTTACAGCGTTTTCCATTTCACTCCTTGTGGGCTCTTAGTCAACACTTTAAAATGTAGGTACCTAGCTTCCTTTCGTTTAGTGTTTAAATACCTAATAATATTATTTGTAAACAATTATTATTATTTTTTTCAACTTTCTTAAAAATATCCCACTGATGTAAAAATTTTAGATAGGGAAAAAGAAAACAAGTGGGAAAATGTGATCGAAGATCGCACGAAGGGTTTCGTTTAATATTCCTTTCAAAACACTTTATACTTTCTTTAATAAATCCAAATAAATTTCATTTAGCAACAACAAAAAGTCATGTTTTTTATAAATTAAAAATTTACCGGTCAATTTTTTCGTTTTTTCGAATATCTAAACCAGCCCGCTATTATACTCTGTCATAATAATATCCATCATGTGGACTAAATGCGATATTTAAAAAATAATAATTTCAAAATTAAACATGTTGTACACCTTCAAAATGTTAAAATATGCGAATATTTCCACAATCGGGTTTTTATCATGATTCAATACGTTCCTCAAATTCATATATTTACTATTCTCTATTACTCATATTGATACTCGCTTTGTATTATTCTCAAACATTTGAGAAATCCGTTAAATTTCCGATATGACGTCAGATTAATTTTCTTTTTAATTCTCTAATGACGTGAATATTAATCTGCTTTCTGTACATACACATACTCATACTCCTTGTATTATTGAGAAATCTTTGAAAATTTCCGTTTTATTACCCATATGACGTCATAATCTTTTTTTTTTTTTTCAATTGGTGAAACTTTTTATTTCATTTTTATTTTGCACGTGGAAATCTTTCAATAGAAAATTAATTATTGTAGAAAGAATTTTAAAGTGGATTTTTAATTGTTGGCAACAGCTATAACGAAAAATGTTTAAATTTAATAGGGAAAGGTTGTTAGAATTTTGGTTTTTTAGCTCTATTTATTAAAATAATACGATTTTTTCAAATTTTAATATTTTGAGCTTCATAGCAAGTATTCAGTTATATATACACAAAGTTTCAACTCTGTAAGTTATATAGGTTCTGAGAACGGCTCTGTGATGGACAGACAACGGAGCGGGAGTAATAGTGTTTCGTGAGATGAACGAAACCCTAAAAAGAACAAAACCAAAACAAAGTTAAATTTAAGTTTTATCACTGGCACTTTCAGCATTTTCCACATTACTTCTTGTGGCATATTCAACCAGCAACATCGTTCGATTCTTTTTTGAACTATTACTACTAGGTTGCCACTTCCAGGGCTCTCAAATGGTCCGCTTTTTGAATACCGGTATTTTCTTAGAAAGTTTTATTTTTACATTTTTCTTGTAAATTTTGCAGAAACCACCTTCGGAGATAAATTTTTGCTTTAATCTTGTAGAAGCCTACCATGAAATTTTCTGTTAAAATTTACTGGTATTCAGTTGGCGGGCCATTTGGGAGCCTTGCACTTTAAGCGTCCTCCTGTTTGTTAAGCTTAGTACTTAAGACTTTTTTTGTTAATATAAATATTTTTGATCATTTGGTACTTTCAGCATTTTCGATTTTTAGTCCTCAAATAACTGAAGTACCCGGGTTTGTCCGGGATTTTAAGAATGTTTGTGTAAAAAAATCAATTTCAAAATTAAACATGTTGTACAGAGATGTACTTCAAAATGTTAAAATATGTCAATATTTCCAGAATCGAGTTTTTATCATGATTCAATACGTTCCTCAAACCCATATGACATTATATTCACCTGCTGACGTCATATCTACTTGCTTTCTCTATTACTCATATTGATACTCTTTTTGTATGATTCTCAAACGTTTGAAACAGTCCGTTAAACTTTCAATATGACGTCATATTAATTTTTAAAAATTCTCTAATAACGTCATATTAATCTGTTTTCTGTACTTACACATACTCATACCCTTTGTATTATTGAGAAATGTTTGAAAATTTATACCAATTATATACCAATATGAAATCTAATCTTTATTTCAATTGTTGAAACTTTTTATTTCATTTTCATTTTTCACGTGGAAATCTTTCAATAGAAAATTAATTATTGTAGAAAGAATTTTATTGTGGATTTTTAATTGTTGGCAACTGCTATAACGAAAAATGTTTAAATTTGATAGGCAAAGGCTGTTAGATGTTTGGTTTTTTTTATTAATTAAAAATTAACTATACATTATTTTGATTCCCAGAATACTTTAGTTGCCTCGCCCGTATTTTAATATATCTATACGTAACATTTCCCAATTCTGGCTTCCAAACTGTTCATTTGTATAGAAGTACAGACAGACAGACAGTTTAATTTTCATTTTTATATATTAGATTACATGAGTTATAAGCAATTTCTATCAATTTTCAATTAAAAGTTTTCAGCTCTGTAACTGAATTTATACATGCAAGAGTATCAAATAATATTAATTTTGATGCTAATGCTAATGCTGTTAATTTATTACGTTTGTGTGTAAAGCATGTGTGATAAACACGAAAACGTTTACTTGAGAATTGATAGCATCCGAAATTATTCCTGATTGAGAAAACTGGATAATACATTATGAGAAAGCTACTCGGAAACGTTTCCGAAATCAGTGGCAGCAATAGAAGCTTTGATTTTATAAATGCTTATTCAAATCTCGAAAACATATGGGTTGATGAGGTTTCTAAGGAAAAAGAATGCTTTTCGGAATCATGGGTGACTCGGAAGAGGTTATTATATATTTTCGTAAGTTATTATATTATATTTTCGTAGAATAAGAAACATTTGTCTTTGTTTACAGTGTAAGTAATGTAAGGTGGATGTATGGAATATGTAAAAATGTTGCATGTAAATATGGAGTTAGAATATTAAATATGGTACACTGTAAAAAAAATTCCTGAAAAAAAAAACGGAAATTGTACTGTCAATCGGGACGCAAATACTGTTTCCGCATTTTAAAGGAAAAAAAAATCGTAAATTCCAGAAAATTTTCCTTGATTTCTGAAATATCCGTTTTTAAATTCCCGTTTTATAACATATATATTCCGTATTTTTTAGAATTTTTTATGTCGTTAAAATAAACTTTATAGGAGCAAAAAAAAAAAAAAAAATAAATAAAAAAGTTACCTCTCAAAGACAATTTTATAAAGGATAGATACATTTCCGCTTTTTACTTTTCTCAATGAGTTTCCAGTAAGTAACCAACCCTTGCCACGATGAGAATCGAACACGGAATCTTCCTTTTACTAAGCTGGGGGTCCGATCACTACGCTATAACTTAATACTCCGCTATCTCTTGTTATTTATTTTAATCGCTTTTTATGATACAAAAACTTGAAGGTTCCATGGATTTTTGTTAGAGTTCCAATGTTTTTAATATTTTCTTTTCTTAATTTTCAAAAATTGCTTTATTATTTGATGCTTTATAACAAATAAGTTTTAAATTAAGTATTATATGCGTAAAACATTGTATAAAAGAGTGATTTTAAGTACAATTTCGAAATTAATGATCTTGTGATAGATAAGTTTAAATTTGGACTTATTGATTTAGTTTAAATAATTTAGTTTAATTTATAAAATTATAAGCTAAAAATATAAATTATAAACTTCATTTTTCTAAAAGTAAAAAAAAAAATATTAACTACTTTTATAAATTTAAGGAAAAAATTTGTAAAATTATAATTTATAAAATAATAAAATTTTAGTTTAATTCATAAATTTATAAGCCAAATCGGTTTAGTTTAATACCAATTTACATAGCGATAACTTGCAGAGATATTATTTTATTAAACCTTTAAATAGCCCAATATTGTCTCACGTTAGAAAAGTTAAAATAAATTTTAAAAAAATTAGTGAAAAAAAATTCCTCATTTTGAAGAAGTACTATGAAGAAAAAAAAAAGTACATTAAAAAAATATTTTTCTGTAACTTGTAAAAATGAAATAAATTTTTTAATATTTCATTAAAAAATATAAATATTACTATTATTTTCACAAAAAATTACCGTCCAGACATCACCCCGGTTAGAATGGGCCATCGTGTCGAGCCGGGTCAGGCCAGGATCCTTGAAAAACTCTAGTAAATACAACAATCTTAATTCGCATTTCAAACAAGTCGATTTCTGTACGCAAACCTCTAAACGTTATTTACGAAAATTGCACCATTTTGGAAGAAATACGGACATTTTACTGTTTTGAAAGAAACACGGAAAAAATCCATTAAATTTACGGAAAACTTTCTGCATATTTACTTATTTGAAATCTCCTTTACAGAACTAATGTCATTTGCGGAAAATGCATTGTTGTTTTAGAAAAATGAAACTTCTCCGTAAAATTTTACGGAAAATCTCTTGTATTTTCACTGATTTTTTTACAGTGTATACTATGTATGAAGGTAGTTTTAAAATTAAAAAAGATTGATAAAACTTATTTTCTATTTGTTGATATTTTTGAACTGTGACTTATAAGAAAAATGTTTGTTGAAGAGGGATTTTCATGTAAATCAGAAACGTCCAATTTTAATATGTTTTTAATGTTTTATGTCAGTGTAATGTAATGTCTGTAATTTTAATGATTTTAATATAAATTGATAAAACTTAGTCCACTCTGCCGCATAAAGAAAATCAGCAAGTAAGACAAATTTTTTAAATATTTTTTATTGCTGTTAAAATGATAGATGAAATGTGAGTTAAATAATGAGCACACATTATAGCGTTGAAAATATTTATGAAAGTATATTTAGTAGATAAGTTATCAGTGAAAATTAATGATCCACTACAGTGGAGTATTTTTGTTTCTGATAAACGTTTTCCTGACACAATGTCAAAATAAATCAATATTTGCTATTTATTGCATAAAATTCTGAATAAATGGCTCTGACAAACACGTTATCTGGTGTTAAGCAAGTAAGGTTGACAAGATTATATTTCAAAAAACATTCTCTGTTTTTATCTAACTTTTATCTCTAAGAAAAATGAATGCATAGCAGTATTTTTGAAACGCCGAAATTTCGATTTACATGCCATATTTATAAAAAAATAAATTTTAACTATCGTGTGTGTGGCGTTAACTATTATAAAAATTATGTAAACTTTGCTATTAAAGGAATGAAATGTCGTGCTTCTTTTTAGCTTTATAACTTAAAAATATTGTTAATGAAATAACCGTTAAATATTTGTTTTCTACAGAAAAGACTAATTCCTTGGTGCGTGCTTTCTCATAATTTTGATAAAATGTTGATAATAATAGTTCACAATTTACATAACAAAATTAACTATTACCTTTAAACTTACTTGGTGTGTTCTAAATTATTTCTTTCAGATTTACTAGTATTATTTGCGAAATTTCGTAATTGTCTAGCGGGATTAGTTTTGCACACGAGTCCCTTGTTACTTGTAAACCACAGAAAATGCGGGAATGTTATGGTGCTTAAAGGACAAAAATAATTTGTAAAAATATTAAGGCTTAAACTTGCAAAAGGCAGCATTTTATTTGAAAATATACCACCAGTGATATTATTCTTGCGTAAATGTGAACTGGTAATCTTCCATTTTATTTGCAGGGAATAAAAAGATATTTATAATGAAATTATTCTATCTTACAATTAAATTAAATTTTATTTTTTAGTATGTTATGTATTTTAAAACAAAACAGCTCAGATTTTTCAAATATATGTATATACGAAGGTAAGTCATTAAGTAAGTCACAAAAGATAATTAAATAATAATTTACAATGATATTCACTTCAAAATTATTTTTATTTCTCAACTTATTCTCCACTAATATTTATGAACTTTTTTTACCGTTTTATCAGTGCCCCAACACCAGCTGCATAACATTCTTTGGGTTTCTGTCTCAGCCACATTAGGACTTCAAGTTGAACACATGAGACAATTCAAAAGTTTGATTGGCAACTTCTTCAAAATCCACCATACAGCTTCGACTTAGCACTTCGATTTTGATCTATTTAGTCCACTAAAAAACCATCTTGGAAGCAAGATGATGTTCACAGATGATGAAAAGGTTCAACTTGAAGTCCTAATGTGGCTGAGACAGCAACCCAATGAATGTTTTGCATCTGGTTTTGGGGCACGGATAAAACGGTGATATAAGTGCATAAATATTGGTGGAGAACATGTTGAGAAATAAAATAGTTTTGAAGTGAATATCATTGCAAGTTATTGTTTAATTATCTTCTGTGACTTACTTAATGATTATCCTCGTACATATAGTGTTTGTACGCTTTTAACACAATTTTTTAATAGAAAATTTCTATTTAATATTTAAATAACATAAATTGTAGACGCCTCATTTAAATGCAGGATTTGTAATACTTTTCTGCATTTAAATAAGGAGAAAAATTACATTTAAAAATATGGTAAAAGCATACGAACCCTGTAAATAGCTGCCAAACTTCTTTTTTTTTCAATAAAAAAACATTCATGTTACCATAAAATTTATATAATAAATTTATTTAATAATGCGACTTGTTTATATATAGTATTTATTTGATTTAATTTCTTAAGATACATATAAATATGTATAATATTTACACAAATATTTCTCACTAATATTTATCATGCGAGTAAAATTAACTTTTCTATATTTAAAGAAAAATGCTATAAATGTTAAAACATCTTTTTTTATGTGAATTTGTCTCTATTATGTCAGCGTGTAAGTAAAGAGGTATGGAAGTAAAATATTAATAGAGTTTAAAGTATGGATATAAAATGTTTTAAAGCATGGAGGTAATTAAAAAAAAAGTATTATTAATTTTCGCACTCTGGTGTATAAATAAAATCTTACATTAAGGCAGTTTCTTTCTTTATTTATCTTCCATTCTTTCTTTCATTAATTTAATGTTCAACTGTTGGAATAAAACTGAGCTAAATAAGGAATAAAAATTATTTCATTGAAATTATATGTTAAAATATCAATAGTAGATAAATTCTCAATGTAAATTAATATTTATTAAAGCGAATTATTTTAGTGTTTGATACAAATTTTATTGCGACAAAGTATAACTAAATCGATAGTTTCCCATTTATACATCTAATTCTTTTTTCACACAGCTATAAGTTTAATGAGTTACGGACACTGAACACCAAGTTTCTTTAAACTGCTATCTTCGTCTTATTTAATAGGAAATTTCTGTGATTAAATAAGGCGAGGATTACTATTAAAAATAGTGGTATTCAATATCCGTAAACTATTAAACTTACAGTAGTATAAAAATAGAATTAGGTGCACTGTAATTTTTTTAACAAATTGCTTCTAAAACATGTTGCCTGGTAAACAATAATAATTGACACAATAATAATAAAAAAAATTACTTTATTTAGCTTTTATCTAAAATAAAAATGAATATATAGAAATATTTTTGAAACAATGAACATTTGATTTATATGCCTAACCAAGCAAATAAAATTTTGTTAACTATAGTATGCGTGACAGTAACTTTTTTAAGATTTATGAAAACGATGCCACAATTTGGAGGAAAATCGAGCTTCCGCGTTTGGCTTTATAACTTAAAAATATTGTTAATCATATAACATTGTTAAAATATGCGTTTTATAGAAAATAAATTCCTTACTGCATAACTTGTACTGTAAAATTATTTTATTATCTTTAAACTTATTTACTATATTTTAAAATATTTTATAACCAATTTAGTTGGAGAACTATTAATACTGTTTTCAAAAGTAGAAATTATTCAGTGGGATTAGTTTTGCAGTCGTCTATCACTTGTAAAATTTACGATACACAAGAATTTTAAAGGAATATTAAAGCAATATTAAAGCTAGAGTTTGCAAAAGTCAGTGCTTTTTAGCGCGGGATTTTTATTGAAAAATGAGGAAAAAATCAACAAGTATATGCGATGTAAAATATTAAGTATGGAATATTAAAAAAGAATATAATAATATATTAAAGTGCGGAGGTAATTGAAAAAAAAAATATATATATAGTTAATAATTTTATCAATTCTGGCTATTACATAATATTTGCCTATAAGCCAATTATAATTTTTGTGTTTTCTTCTTGATTTATTTTATATTTTTATTGCTCAAAGCAATAGTTGAAAACTAATCTACGCTATAAATCATTCCCGTGCACATATGGGTATTTTTAGAGGGTTATCTTTTTTAAAGTGACAGTGTTTGGAGCGCCCTGTAGCGCGATCTAATAGCCGAAATGGCACCAAACTTGGTATTTAGACTAATCAAGACATGGGAAAAAAGGATTCCGTGAAAAAAATAGTTCCAAAAATCGCCGCTAGGGCATTTTGTAGCGCTTTGCAATGTATAAAATGTGAGAAAAGAAAAATACTAACACATACAATCGTACAGTTAAATTATTAATGTTTATTTACTACATTAACTTCCCCGGTGAGGAATTAGACCACCTTCAATCTGAGCACCGTTCTCAGAAATAACACCGTGCATTCTGTGCACAACGATCTCCACAGCCGTACGTAACATATCACGAGGAATATTCCGCACTGTCTTTGTTATGTTGTCCTTTAGAATAGACAAATTTGATAATACTCCACCAACATAAACTTGAGATTTCAAATAACCCCAGAGCCAAAAATCGCATGGCGTGAGGTCAGGGGAACGAGGCGGCCATGCAACTGGAAAACTCTGACTTATGACTCTTATCATCAGTGAAGGTTTGGCGGAACAGCTGCTTTACCTTATTACCAATGTGTGGCGGAGCACCATCCTGCATAAAGATTGTCTGTTGGAGACGGTTTCTTTGCTGAAGTTGTAGAATAACAAATGTTTGCAGCATTTCGTGGTACTTTTCTGCATTTATGGTGCACGTTTCGGGTCCTGTCAGAGTGACGGTCTCAAAAAAGAATTGCCCAATTACGAATTCGGCTGTGAAACCACACCAAACAGTGACTTTTGGGGAATTTAATGGGATTTCATGCACGGTGTGGGGATGCTGAGAAGCCCAAATTTGGCTATTTTGTGTGTTTACGGACCCATTGAGATAAAAAGGCCACTCATCTCCCCACAGAATGTGCCATGGGAAAGCATCATCAATTTCTACCCTGGCAAGAAACGATAGAGCGAATGTCACTCGCTTATCATAATCACTTGGTTTCAGTTCGTGCAAGAGGCTGATTTTGTAGGGGTAAAATCCAATAACGCGCCGCAAAACTCTCCATACCGTAGAATAATTCATGTCCAATTGTCGAGCTACACCCCGGGCGCTGCTAGTACCAGAAATGGTTCCCTGCGATCCTTCGACAATTGCAGTTGCGACATCAGTTATTACATCTTCTGATACTTGTTTATGTCCTCTCCCAGCGCGAATGGTCAGTGACCCCGTTTCCTCGAAGTTCTTAATCATTTTCTTAAGACCATTCAGCGATAAAGGCCCCTTTCGTAATTTTTTCCCGAAGAGCTGCGGATGATACATTGATTCATATAATACAGCTTCACCAGTAACGCACGTTCCGGTTACGTGTGAGGCATGTCCACTAAAGCTCGTTTACTTCAGCTGAGATTATTTGTCGGAGCTGTCTACTACTTGTTTTTATAGCCCCTATTACTGGGGCTGTCATCGCACAACATTTGCATTTTTCTTTGATACCCGTGTTTTATGCTAATTCTCGTTATTGTAAGCTACAGCAGCGCCACAAAATGCCCTAGTGGCGATTTTTGGAACTAAATTTTTTTTACGGGATCCTTTTTCTCATGTCTTGATTAGTCTAAATACCAAGTTTGGTGCCATTTCGACTATTAGATCGCACTACAGGGCGCTCCAAACACTGTAAACACTCAAAACACTTTAAAAAAGATCACCCTGTATGTGAACTTTCTATTTTTCAGGGCAAACTTTTCATTTTTAGTAGAAATCGTAAATCTTTTCGGAATAAACGAAAATTTTCCTTTTTAACCTTACATGTCGAACGTTAGAAACGGAAACTTTCCTTCCAAAATAGACAAACGGAAATGTTCCTTTCCAAATGAGAAAAAACGAAAAAGTTCAATTTTCGTAATTTATGTTTTGGTCTATAATCAAGTCTGTGGATGTGGCCAGGTGGTGTAAATCACATATTATCTATCTGCAAATGGGAAATACCCAGGTTCAAATCCAGGGAGAGTAAAGACGATAAAAAATGTGCATTGCAAACATCTGTTCCGTGTAATGTATATATAACTGTTATTAAGTTTTTTTTTTTTAATATTGCGCATATGTATTTATAAAAAACAAAATTTACAGTCTCGAATAAATGAAAATTCCTATCTTCACCAAAAGAAAATTTCTACGGCAAAAATGAAGGAATATCAAAACAGAAAGAGTTTTATGAACAATCAAGGTACAGATGGCAAATTTATGCCAGTACACTTTCCTTTTTTTTAATGATTTTTTTTTTTTTTTTACAGTGTAAATAATATGTAAATAATTTATCACTGACTAGCTGACACTCCCGGCGTTGTCCGGTTCTGTAATGGTTTATTAAATATATCTAAAATCATTGTTGAATGATTTAATCTTTTTAAACGAAATTTTTTCCAAACGAACATAATGCTAGGGGTCTCACTGCCATTGACAGCGTACAGCTTCGAATTTGTAGGATTTTATATTTTTAAATAAAAACCTATCAAACCGAACCTACAGTTTTATATTAAACTTTCATTTCTGACCAAGAGTTCCTGAGATAACCTAAATAATATAAAACGCTCCCCACACCTCCATCTTTTTAAAATTCGAATACCATAAAGTTACAAGATGCGGTTCTGATGCAACACCAGGAAGGTACTGAGACAACAAAACAGTCTGTTGAATTCGTGAAAAGACTTAATTTTTTTTTTTTTAAATAGTAAATATTAATTTTTTTAAACATAATAAGACATCATTGGAACCAACAAAAAAAATCAGCGATAAGTAGGTGTTTTCTTTTGTTTTCTTTAATTCGACCTGGGAAGCGGATGCGGATTTTTAAAAATACAGAGAAAAACGCAAAACACGAAATCGGCGTTGAGAAAATAATTTTTTTTTGTAACGGTAAATAGTAATATTTTTTAAAACAAAGGACGTCTTTAGAACTGTAAATGTACCGAGAATAATCAGTTATTTTTTATTTCTTTGTATTTCAATCAAAACGGATGTGCACTTGTAAAAATGAGGAAAAAAACGAAAAGAGAGAAATCGACGTTCGGAAAATACACTTTTGAAACGGTTTACCAAAATTATATATTATTAAATTTTGTATTAAATAAAAATAATAAATTTTGTACTGTATTTAATATTATTAAATTATATATTATTAATATAATATTAAATATTAACATTATATTAATAATATTATTTTATATTACATTAATATTTATATAAAACTTTTTTAAACAAATTACACCGCTAGGTCCGTGAAAAAACACAAAATAAGTGGTTATTTTTTGTTTTTTCGTATTTCCCCGTGTGGAAAGCGGATGCGGCAGTTTTAAGATGCGGAAAATAAAAAAAATAAAACAGAAATTCTTCGGCTGCTTTCTTTCTATCTGCTTCAAGAACTACGGAAATGCCGTTTTGCGATATTCATTATGGTTTTTTTTAATTAATATCTCAGCTAATTATCAAAAACTGAAAAATATGTGCCTCAGATGCATTCAGAACTGCCTTCGTCTATCGTTATTCAAACTTACAGACTTCTATGTGCGCTAGTTTCCCCTAGCCGTAGTCAATAGACAAACAGCTTTTTTTTTTTATTATTAATATAGATATTTTTAATTAAAAAATCAGTAGCAAATAAATTTTCATTGAAAAATAATAATGCACTTGCTTTGTAGTACTTTGTTTTCGATAATTATTTTTCTGAAACTAAGTCAAAGTGAATCATTAGTTCGCCTTTTTATTGTATAAAATTCTAAATAAATTGCTCTGACATACATGTTTTATGGTATTAAACAAGAAAGATTGACAGAATTATATTTTTAAAAACATTTTCCATTTTATTTAGTTCTTATCGCACAGAAAAAGGAAATATTTTGTAAACAATGATCATATTTTTATGCCTAATTCACAATTTTTTGTAATATGTCGCATGTTTGACACTAATAATTATAAAATTTATGCAAAATACGCTATTAAATGGATGAAACAAAACCGTGCTGTGTTTAAAGTGCATAATTTACAACTTATGTTTATGAAATACCATTATGATAGTGTCATTTCCGACAGAAAAAACACGACTTTAGGCGCTCTTCCCTATAATTTTAATAAATTAAGGACGAATTATAATAAATTTAACAAATAAATAACTTTCTTATAATATTGACAAATTAATAATGATTGATATATTTTTATATATTTAAAAAATATATATAATATTTTATAATAGTTCATAACATACTACACAAAATTAACAGCATAATATTTAAACTTGTGTGTTAATGTTATAATATTTTTCATAACAAAATTGGTTAGGGAATTACAAACACTCTTTTCAAAAGTAGAAATTATTCACGGGATTAGTTTTGCAGTTCTCTATTATTTGTAAAACTTAGAAAACGTGTGACTTTTATGGTACTTTGGGGGCAAAAACCATTTGTATATTATATAAATATTAAAGTTGCAGATTGCAAAAGTCAAGGCGGAATTTTAATTGAATATTGCAGATATAAGTGCTATGTAGGATTTAAAATATTAATTATGAATATTAAGAACGGAGGCAAAAGAAAAACAATAAAGTACGAAGGTAATTTAAATTGTAAAAATATTTATTAACTTCAGTTAAATAATATCTGCTAATAATGCATTCGTTTTTAACACTTTCCAACATAGTTGAAAAGTGTTTATATATTCGGTATGTCTGTCTGTCTATCGTCACACTCTAAAAACGACATTTTCAAAACTGAGCAAAAATACTCAAATCTGAGTCAAAATGGCTCCGAATCAAAATTAGTCAAGTTTGAAACATGTATATACTCATTTCTGAAAACATGCACACACTCAAAAATAAAATATCGTGTGCTCATATTTGAGTATGTCCATGTTTCACAAATGAGTTTGCACAGATTCTAATCATTTTTTAGTATGTCCGTGTTTCAAAAGTGAGTATAGACTGACCTCTATGTGCTCAGTTTTGAGTATGTCCATGCTTCAATGTTCTTAGTATTTCTGGTATTTCAGAATTGAAAGCATTGAGTCGTCCTATTTGAAACAAAAATTCCATAACAAAATGAAAACATCGATTTATTCGTATTTGAAAGTGTCATTTTTCTCAGTGCTGTCTGTGCTCTAACTTGCGTAAATATACTCCAATTGCTTTGAAATTGATATAAGTTATTGGGGTTTACTATAGCATGTTTGGTATTGGAAATGAAGTGTGTAGCATTTATGGTTCTTTTACAGGACACTCAAAAGAATTTCGTTACATTACGGTCTATGGGGAAAAATTGTTTGCGGCGTATTTTAATGATGTTACACAATTTTAAACATCATCAATTATAACTGAGGTGCACTACAAGGCGCTTACCTTAGAATATGGTATGCATAGAATGTATCGTTCATTTACAGGGACACTCAAAAGAATTTGGTTACAGTACTGTCTATGAACAATAATTGCTGGTAGCACGTTTTCAGTTGTGGTACCCTTTTTTGAATGTAACTAATTATTTGCATATTAATTGGTGCATATAAATTCTATAGATCATAAACATGCCTGCTCAAAAAACCTCACGTACATTTCCATTTATTGGCGGAAAATGCTGAATAGGGAATTTTAATTGTACTATGTATTTCCTCACTAAAGTAAATTTTAGTATGCATTCAAATCTATAAATAATATACAGGGCTGTATAAAAGAGTTCGGATATTTTATTTGACTTTTGGTAGTAATTGTTGAAATTGGGTTTTCAAATGTGTTATGCGTTTTCAAAATTGTTTAGTTAGTAAACTGTGAAGTTTTGTTACAGTATTCTAAATTTGTTGGAAAGTGATCAATACTTGACGCATGCGTCAAGTAATCAATACTTGACGCATGATTTTTCGTTCTTGTTTGTGTTTTGCTTGTATATTGATGTTTTCATTGCTCGAGCGATCGTTGAAAACTGAGAGAAATAATGAGCACATATTATATCATTGAGAGTCTGGTAGCTTAATGATTAGCGCGCTCCACTTCCGTACTGTAGGTCCAGAGTTCGACTCCGAACTTGGGTAGAGATTATTCATCCTTTCATCTTCTCAGAGTCGATAAAATGAGTACGAAGCTTGCTTGGGAATTAGAAACTGGGGGTCCCGCGTTAGGTTGATCATTTGACCGGGACATGTGCTGCATAGCACCCCAGGGCCCATGGTAAAAAACAAAAACAAAGTTGGCTACAGTAGACCAAAATCTTTAATGGATTGTAGTAGTGTAGAGTTTAGATTTAGGTTTATTACATAGCTGTCGTATCGGTATTTCTTTGTTATATCGGTATTTCTTTGTTATATCGGTATTTCTTTGTTATAGCGGCCTTCGAGGAGAAATCGCCTAGCGACCAAGATGTATCGCCAAAATATAATACAAATATGACATTATAACCATATCTGATGTATATGACATTTTATGATGGATATAGCCAAGTTATAGTCATATATGTTGCATATATAATGTATATATTGTATAAGACGTATCTCATGACGTATATATGACATACAGGTGGTGGACAAAATAATGCGAACACCTGCAAAAAATTATGCCATATTTCACACTTGCAGTATAGGAGCACCACCTGGAATAGAAGTCTGCCATCTTGTGTTCTTGAAAGGAAAGGTATCAGTCTCTCAATAACTGCCATTTAGTGTTCCATGCATGCGTAGTTTTTTCCGACCTGAATGTCAGACCTGAATGATTTCCAAAGAGGCATGATCGTTGGCGCGCTTTAGCTGGAGTCTCACTGCCTTAAACAGCAAAACTTTTCAGGGTGTCCGAAATTTAAGTTATCAAGAATATGACAGCATACGTGAAAACGGTAAGATTGTGTATTCAAAGTATAACAGCGGGCGAAAGACTATGATGACAGAAAAGGATAGACTTGTGTTGAAGTACATAGTGACCAGAAAACACAAGCAATCACTTTCCCATGTATGGACTGTTAAAAATTTGCAACAAGCTGTCCAGCCATTCGACCGTTTTTATAGAAAATGGTTACATAACCTTAATTTAATTTAACTGTACTCTGACCATAATATGGACAATATTATGGTCAGAATAGAGTTTAATTGCAGTTATGTAACCGTTTTTTACAAAAACGGTCAAATGACTGTACACTTTGCTGCAAATTTTTAACAATGTAACATCCGAAATTAAAAGTCGCCTGCTGGGCTCTGTTTCAACCAAAACAATCGATTGCTTGTGGTGTTTTGGGGTATGTGTCTCGCATTAAACAAAAAAGGTTAACAGGATTATATTTCAAAAATCATTTTCTGTTTTATTTATTATCTGAAATAAAAATATATTTATGAAAATATTTTGGAAACAATAAACATTTGATACCAAACTTCTAAAAATTTGTAAACTAGAGTGTGCGTGTCAGTACTTATTATAAATTTTATGTAAACTGTGCTATTAAATGAAGGAAAATCATGTTTCCTTTTAGCTTTACAACTTACAAATATTGTTAATAAAGTAACATTGTTCAAATATTCATTTTCTTAGGATAAAAAAAAAAAAAAAAAAAAACATTGGTTGGTGCGTGTTTTCTTATAATTTTCTCTAGTTTGTGGTTATGGTTCATAACTTACACAAGTTTATTATCTTTAAACGTTCTTTGTTTATGATTTAAAATAGTTTATAAATATTAGTTGTGGAATTATTAACATTCTTCGAAATTCGAAACAGAATTAGTTAGTACAATTCTCTAATATTTGTAAAACTTTGAAAACTTTTTTTTTTTTGTAATTTGAGAATAATAAGTTTGTATGCAGGGTGTTTCAAAATTCGATGAAAAATTAAGAGGGTTAATAGAAGGCATCGACTTATCATAGAACATGGGGTCGCAAACCACATTTAATGAGAGAGAAACGCAAAAATAGTAATGAAGGGTGTGACGTCGCGTGGAACAAGAAGGGCCAATAATAAATAGAAAAAAACATTTATATGACGTCAAGCCTAATTACAATGCATTACAGTTCAACATCAGAAAGGAGACGACGATACATTTTTGTAGGAATATGTTTTAATGCGTCAGGCAATCCTTCATCCGTCGGTGTCGGGAGTGCAATGACCTTCGTGGCCGCAACTTCGAACAATTTCTATAAATATGTGTAATCGTCTCCTTTTGTTACGTTGAACTGCAATGCATTGTAATCATGCTTGGCGTCATATAAATGTTTTTTCTACTTACTATTGGCCATTTTTGTTCCAATCGACGTCACACACTTCATAACTATTTTTGCGATTTTCTCCCACTAAAAGTGGTTTGCGACCCCATGTTCTATAGTAAGTTTTCATCCTCTTGAAGCCTTCTATCATCCCTCTTAATTTGACGGTCGAAGTTTGGAACACCCTGTATAAGTTTTAAGGCTAGAGTTTATAAAAGTCAATGCTTAAGAATAGTACCGTAAATATACCGTAGTAGTAGTAATAGACCGTAAAAGACCGTACATACGTATTACATGTCATTTTATTTGAGAATTACGGATGCAAATATGTACGACGTTAAATATTCAGTATCGAGTATTTTGAAAAGAAATTAAAAAAATTATATTAAAGTACACAGGCATTTTAAAATTTAAATAATATGTATTAACTTTAGCCGTTCTGGTACATAAAATCTGTCAATAAGTCATATTTAGTTTTTGTATTTTTTTTCTTTAATTGTTGATTTATTTATTTTCCTGAAGTGATAGTTGAAAATTGAGTTAAAGAATGAGTACATATTATATCAATGTAAATTTTTATTGAAATATGAGTAGCAGATAAATTTTCAATGAAAATTAATCATCCATTACAAAGAAGAATTTTTGTTTATGATTTTAAAAAATGTAAAACAACGTCAAAATGAATCAATAAATAATAGTCTAAATAAATTGCTCTGACAAGCATTTTATCTGGTATTAAACAAGAAAGGTTTACAAGATTATATTAAAAAAAAAATCTACTTTATGTAGCTTCTCTCTAAAAGAAAAACGAATTTACGAAAATACTTTTGAGATAATAAAGATTTGATTTATATGCCGAGCTTAAAAAAATTGTTAAATTATCATGTGCGTGACACTAACTATTATAAAAATGAAAAATATATGCAAACTATGTTAATAAATAAAGGAAAATCGTGTTTCCTTTTATTTTTGTACCTTTATACATTTTAATGAAATAGCATTTCCACATATTTGCATTGCCAAATATGCCTTTTAATAATTTTGATAAACAAGTGGTAAACGTTTACACGGTAAAATTATTTTTGATTTCTTTAATCTTACTTAGATTTATCTTAAAATATTTTATACAAAATAAATTGAAGATTGAAGATATATTAACATTACTTTTGAAATTACAAAATTAGTCAGCGGGATTATTTATGCACGTCAGTCTCTTTTTACAGGTAAGATTTTGAAAACGCAGACATTTTAGGGGGGGGGGGGGCGTGTTTTTTAAAATCCTGCCTCTCTTGTGTATCATATCGCCACAGTTGCGTGATACGCTGTTACATGTTGTGACGTCGCATTTTAGCAGTTGTTATTTAAAGCTAACCTATATTGTAAAACAAAATCGAGTCCGTCAGTAACGCTGACGTCATATGAGCCGTGGCAACCACTTGATCAATCAATTTCATTTTATCGTAATTTTTTTTAACTTCTAAACACCGCACAATTTTAATTTTTACACTGTCGAATAGAAAAAAAAATGCACTTTCAAAAAGTAATTTCTTTGAAAACTCTACATCAAGTTGCTAATTTTTTATAGATTTAAAATATTTTTCATGAGTGAATTTTTTGAATCTTTTTTATCTCACAGGCTATCAAAGCCTGAGAGCTAATGTGCCCGCCGGTTCTGTATGTACGTACGTATGTATGTATGTATGTACGTAACGCGATAACTCGTGATAGAATTATCCGTTTTACCTCAAATTTTGTTTACAGGTTCATTCTAATAAGGCGCTACCCTGATTAGTTTTGGGAGTTCATCGGTTAAGTATAAAGGGGGTGAAAGGGGGAGGGCTAACTCCTTCTTAATTTAGATAAATGGGTTTTTCATGCAGAAGTATCCGTTTTTCTTCAAATTTCGTATATAGGTTCATTGTGATAAGGTGCTTCCCTGATTAGTTTTGGGAGTTCATTAGTTAAGTATAAAGGGGGGAAACGGGGGGCTACCCCCCCTTAATTTAGATAAATGGGTTTTTCATGCAGAATTATCCCATTTTCTTCAAATTTTGTATATAGGTTAATTTTGATAATGCGCTTCTGTCAATAGTTTTGGGGGTTCATTGGTTAAGTATAAAGGGGGAAAGGGGGGATAACCCCCCCTAATTTAGATAAATGAGTTTTTCATGCAGAATTATCCGATTTTCTTCAAATTTTGTATATAGGTTCATTGTGATAATGCGCTTCTATGAATAGTTTTGGGGGTTCATTGGTTAAGTATAAAGGAGGAAAGGGGGGCTAAACCCCCCTTAATTTAGATAAATGGGTTTTTCATGCAGAATTATCCCATTTGCTTCAAAATTTGTTTATATGTTCATTGGGTTAAGACGCTTCCCTGATTAGTTTTCGGGATTGATTGGTTAAGTATAAAGGGGGGGGGGAACGGGGGGTGCTAAACCCCCCCCTTAATTTATATAAATGGGTTTTTCATGCAGAATTATCCCATTTGCTTCAAAATTTGTTTATAGGTTCATTGGGTTAAGACGCTTCCCTGATTCGTTTTCGGGATTGATTGGTTCAGTATAAAGAGGGGACGGGGGCCAATCCCCCCTTAATTTATATAAATGGGTTTTTCAAGCAGAATTATCCGATTTTCTTCAAATTTTGTATATAGGTTCATTGTGATAATGCGCTTCTCTGAATAGTTTTGGGGGTTCATTGGTTAAGTATAAAGGGGGAAGGGGGGGCTAATCCCCTTTAATTTAGATAAATGGGTTTTTCATGCAGCATTATCCGATTTTCTTCAAATTTTGTATATATATATTCATTGTAATAAGAGGCTTCCCTGATTAGTTTTTGTTGGGATTGATTGGTTAAGTTTAAAGGGGGGGGGACGGGGGGCTAATTCCCCCCCTTAATTTATATAAATGGGTTTTTCCTGCAGAATTATTCCGTTTTCCTTCAAATTTTGTTTATAGGTTCACTGTGTTAAGGCGCTTCCCTGATTAGTTTCCGGGATTGATTGGTTAAGTATAAAGGGAGGGAATGGGGGAGTAATCCTCCCTTAATTTATATAAATGGGTTTTTCATGCAGAATTATCTCATTTGTTTCAAAATTTGTTTATGAGTTCATTGGGTTAAGACGCATCCCTGATTAGTTTTCGGGTTGATTGGTTAAGTATAAAGGGGGGGACGGGGGGGCAATCCCCCCTTAATTTATATAAATGGGTTTTTCAAGCAGCATTATCCGATTTTCTTCAAATTTTGTTTATAGGTTTACTGCGTTAAGGCGCTTCCCTGATTAGTTTTTGGGATTGATTGGTTAAGTATAAAGGGGGGGAACGGGGGGCTAATCCCCCCCCTTAATTTATATAAATGGGTTTTTCATGCAGAATTATCTGATTTGCTTCAAAATTTGTTTATAAGTTCATTGGGTTAAGACGCTTCCCTGATTAGTTTTCGGGATTGACTGATTAAGTATAAAAGGGGGGAACGGGGGGGGGCTAATGCCCCCTTAATTTATATAAATGGGTTTTTCATGCAGAATTATCCCATTTGCTTCAAAATTTGTTCATATGTTCATTGGGTTAAGACGCTTCCCTGATTAGTTTTCGGGATTGATTGGTTAAGTATAAAGGGGGGGGGGAACGGGGGGTGCTAACCCCCCCCCCCTTCCTTAATTTATATAAATGGGCTTTTCATGCAGAATTATCCCATTTGCTTCAAAATTTGTTTATAGGTTCATTGGGTTAAGACGCTTCCCTGATTCGTTTTCGGGATTGATTGGTTAAGTATAAAGGGGGGACGGGGGCCAATCCCCCCTTAATTTATATAAATGGGTTTTTCAAGCAGAATTATCCGATTTTTTTCAAATTTTGTATATAGGTTCATTGTGATAATGCGCTTCTCTGAATAGTTTTGGGGGTTCATTGGTTAAGTATAAAGGGGGAAGGGGGGGGGGCTAATCCCCTTTAATTTAGATAAATGGGTTTTTCATGCAGCATTATCCGATTTTCTTCAAATTTTGTATATATATATTCATTGTAATAAGAGGCTTCCCTGATTAGTTTTTGTTGGGATTGATTGGTTAAGTTTAAAGGGGGGGGGACGGGGGGCTAATCCCCCCTTAATTTATATAAATGGGTTTTTCCTGCAGAATTATTCCGTTTTCCTTCAAATTTTGTTTATAGGTTCACTGTGTTAAGGCGCATCCCTGATTAGTTTTCGGGATTGATTGGTTAAGTATAAACGGAGGGAACGGGGGAGTAATCCTCCCTTAATTTATATAAATGGGTTTTTCATGCAGAATTATCTCATTTGCTTCAAAATTTGTTTATAAGTTCATTGGGTTAAGACGCATCCCTGATTAGTTTTCGGGTTGATTGGTTAAGTATAAAGGGGGGGACGGGGAGCCAATCCTTCCTTAATTTATATAAATGTGTTTTTCAAGCAGCATTATCCGATTTTCTTCAAATTTTGTATATATATATTCATTGTAATAAGAGGCTTCCCTGATTAGTTTAAGGGGCTCATTAGTTAACTATGAGGGGGTAACGGGGAGATAACCCCCCCTTAATATATTGTCGATTTCTTTATTTTTCAAGGGGCTTATTTCAAATTCTTTGAAATACGAGTATAATATACAATTAGTGTGAATAGCCTGTGAGCTCAATGCCCTCAGTTTAACTGGGCAGTTTTCTTTTTTAAATTAACGTGCAACCTGATTACCGAAGATGATTACCTGTTTGCACTTAAAACAATGTAAATAATTCTGCATTTATGTGTTTCGGTGTATTATTTCGTAACTAAATTGGCAAAGGAAATTAAAATTTCATAAATAAATAAATAAAATACGAATTTAACAGAAATGTAATCGAACTACATGCATACATACTAAAAGAAATAAAATAAAAAATGCTAGTGTAAATACAGAAATCTTATTAATCGCTTGCATAAAGGTAATACGAATGTATGAAACATGTTTTTTGGTGTAGTTGGCGGACAAAATACACAAAAGAAAAAAATTGTACGCAAATACAATATAACCCCGTACGAAAATATACATTAACGTCATCCGAGTTACTTCCACTATTCCACAAAGCGTTCTTTATCTTTAGAAGCATTTAGAAATAAATATACATTATAGAAAACATAACATAAAAAAAAGTTTCTTTTTGCTACCATTGAGTTTTGGAAACGTTTCCGAGTATTTTTTATAGTGTTTTATAGCTGCCAAAATTTCAATACGCATTGAGCCAAAATGCCAAAGAGATTTTTACCGTTGGGAAGATCTACGTGTAAACATTTGAGTGAGAGACTCGGGAACAGGTTTTCCATATTTGGCGAGTGATAACCTCAATGATTTTCTCAACCTGGAATATACACTGTTAAAACTACAGGTGACACATGGCACCCCAAAGGGGTGAAAGGCTTGTCTCACTGGTGACACCCCTAGGGGAGCCAAAATGGCACCCTTAACTAGGGTGAAAGGATGGCACCCCTAATACAGGGTTCCTCAAGGGGTGAAAGGATGGCACCCAGGGGAGAATAAGGGCACCTCTACTCTAAGGTGCCCAGCGGCACTCCACAAATGAAAGCATCTCCCCCCCCTCTCCCTTGTCTAGCAATTATATTGAAAAGAGTTTGTAAATTCTCATACTTAAAAAAGAAAAGTAAACGCTAAACATATATAATTATAATGCAATGTTTAACTTTAGCTGCAATAAACTGATCAATACATCATTTTCTCTGTTGAAATTTATACAAAGTTAAAAGTTGATCATCTCATGTCAAGGGTCGATTCCGGCAAAATTTGAGGCCTATTCAGAGCTCCTTCACAAAAATCTATTTAATAAAACAGGCTCCTTCACAAAAATCAATTTAATAAAATGGGCCCTTCAGAAAAATCAATTTGATAAAATGACACCTTCACAATTTTTTTTTAAATAAAAAAACCCTTCACAAAATTCCTTTTAATAAAATAGGTCTTTTCACAAATTTCTATTCCATAAAAACATACTATTTTTATTAATTATTTATTATTTTGTTATGTTTTAAAATGCGCAATTTGTAAACAATCAAGTTCATCAGAAAGGAAAACAAATAGGACTTTAAAAAGTTTTTGTTATGTTAATAAATGTTTGTTTCGAAAGATTGTTTACAAATTACACATTTTAAAACATAACAAAATAATGAATAATTAATAAAAATAGTAAGTTTTTATGGAATAGAATTTTGTGAAAGGCCTATTTTATTAAAAAAAAATTTGTGAAGGAACCTGTTTTATTAAAAGGAATTTAGTGAAGGGTTCCAGTTTATCAAATACATTTTACTGAAGGGGCCCAATTTATTAAATTGATTTTTGTGAAGGAGCCTGTTTTATTAAATAGATCTTTGTGAAGGAGCTCTGAAAAGGCCCAAAAATTTTGCCTGGATCGACCCTTGACATGAGATGATCAACTTTTAATTTTGTATAAATTTCAGCAGAGAAAATGAAGTGTTGATCATTTTATTGCTGAAAAGTTAAACATTGCATTATAATTATATATGTATAGCTTTTTTTTTCCTTTTTTAAGTATAAGAATTTTCAAAATCTTTTCAATACAGTTGCTAGACAAGGGGGGGAGGGAGGCATTTTGTGAAAAATATAATAAATTTCACAAAATGCCCCCCCCCCCACACACACACACAAAAAAAAAAAAAAAAAAAAAAAAACCGCATCGACCCCTGCATGTGCAGGTTAATATCTATGAGAAATGTATTATATACATCATCAGGTCATTTTTGTTACCTTCAAAACCGGTTAGTATTTATTACTATATATGTTAGTATTTATTACCATTTTAAGTTAGATGTAGTAGTACAGAGATATTTATTTATCATTATTATTTTAAGAGGGAAAAGAAATCTTCTAGCTATGCGAGTTAAATATATTTACATAAATCACTCAATCATCTAAGCCATTCTTACATCCAGCCACACTAATGTGAAATGTTCCAGTGTTTTATTATTATTAATATGTTATAGTACAAGAGACTCACAAAATATTTTTCAAGAAGACACATGTATAAATGTCAAAATATCAATTCAGGAATTACGATTTATTTATTTGTTAATAATTCATAGTATGTAATGAGGTATATTTTTAGTTCATTTCATCATCAAACACAAGCTCTAAAAATGTCGATAGTAAAAAGTATTTGATTAATAAAAACATCTGCAGAAATTTATATTTTATCAAGTTTACTATTTCTTATGTTACAAAGTTTACTATTTCTTATGTTACAAAGTTTATTATTTCTTATGTTACAAAGTTTACTATTTCAAGTTTACTATTTCATACTATCAAATCAACTAATTTAAAATTGTCAAATATTCAAATTAATACTTTCACGTTAGTAAAAATCAATTCCCTTTAAAACTTGTAAATTCTTTAATTGTTTACAAATTGTTTATATATCAGAAAAATAAGAAATTATTTTTTAAAATATAACAACTTATGTTTCTATATATTTTATATTATTACTATAACGCATCATTAAATTTATTTCTAGATCGTAAACAACAAAAACTGAGAGAAAATTCATTAGATAAAAATATGAATAAAATGAAATTATTATAAGCTCTGCATAAATAATAATTTAAAAAACAAGCAAATAGATGAGGCGACATCATTCTACTTTCACGAGATAAAAATTTCAACTTTCCACATCAAGATTATAACTTAAAATGTCTGCTTGAAAATTATGTGTGGAGCCATTTGTAATACAACATAATATAAAATATTTTTATAATAATAAAACATAATATACAAACAACACAGAAACATTTCACATACCTGTATATAAAGAGTGATTCTTTTTATTAATTCGCCTGGTTTATTTAATCTCAATAAATGTCGTTATTTAGTTATTATATTAATAACTATGCGACAACGATTATGCAGCAGCGATGCACTGCAATTGAAAGTCAGCCATCTTGTTCGATCTCCCCTCTCCCCTATGACTTGCGAAAAATGACAGGAAACAAGTCAACACCACAGATTATGGTCAACACCTCATGAAGAGGAAACGAATCAGCGCATGCGCAAGATACCAGTCGAATGGCGGGGTGAAAAAGTTCGAGCAATGCGCATTGTACGGCACCCTAATTAGCTTCAATCACCCAGTGAGTGACCAAATGGCACCCGAACCACATTTTCAAGCCTGTACGGCACCCTAGCGTTCCAAACGGCACCAGAATTTCACCCCGGGTTCCCAAAAGGCACCGAATTGTCACCTCTAGTTTTAACAGTGTAGGTTTTTCGGATGTTATCCATTGTCATGCGAGCATTTTTATGTTTGTCAAACATGTTTTACAAACAAACATCCTTTTTAATAAAAAGGTATGCGTTGCTGACGACTGGGATTTTCGCTAATCGTTGCCACAGATTAATCTCGGAAAATGAAACATTTAAAGTTACTGAAAAAATTAATTCCTCGAAAAGTATTTGTCAGAAAATTGTTAGACAAACTGCGTTAGAAAGGTAAAAATTTGTATTTTTCTTGATATAAATTTCAAATCCACTGATTATGCCATTTTTCAAATATTGAATTTCAAAAATTACCAAATTTCACAAAGGAATACCATAGCGAAAACTTCACGCGTAAAAAATAATAATAACAGCAATTTGTCAGCACGAGTCACAAATTATAATAACCGTATTATTCTGTTAAAATATAAAAGTGAATTATGATGTCACGAGTGCATGATTTTTATTTAATTCTCGACAAATACTAGATGCACCATTTCTATTTAGTTGTGAATAATATAGATTAATTCACGTTATTAAAAAAAATGTAGCTATAAAACATATAAATCAATGGAAAACGGTAGGTAATAAATTGTAAACGTAATAATAAGCCGTATTAAAAAATATAAGTTAGTGAAATAAATATCCGTTTTTATGTTATTTTAGGATATTCCAGGTAAAGGTATACTTTAAAATACAAAGTTAAATTCACCGATATATTTTGTTTGATTCAAGGTTCTTTTGGAAAAACCGACCAGCGCAGCGGGCGTAGTCTGCTAGTTATAAATAACAGCATAACATTAACATTAAGATTAATATTATTTTGTTACTCTTGCATGTATAAATTCAATTATGCAGCTGAAAATGTTTAATTAAGAATTGATAGCATATTAAAAAAAAAACTATATTTACACTGTAAAAAATGATCAATGTTTCTTATTTTATGAAAATATACTATAACCACGAACGAAAATATAATATAATCTTCTGAGTTATCGGAAATTCCGAAAAGCGTGTTATATTGTCTTTTGAATCCCCAGAAAGCAATACATTTCCAAAATTTAAAGAATTATTTATAAAAACAAAATTTCTCCAGCTGCCCGTATTTTTCAGAAACGTTTCCAAATAGTTTTTATAGTGTATTAATCAGTTTCCTCAGCCTGGAATACCTATTTATTGAATGTCAATCCATTCTCAAGTAAACGTTTTCAGCTGCATAAATTAATTTATACATGAAAGTTTAAAGAAATAATCTTAATTTTAATGTTAATGTTAACGCTGTTAATTTTGCATGTTTGTCTGTTAAACATATTTGTTGAACATGAAAATGAGAATGGATAGCATCGAAAAAAACTATATTCCGGGTTTAGAAAACTGATTAATACACTTTAAAAGACACTCGTAAACGTTTCGGAAAATTACGTGCAGCTAGAAAAATTTTCTTTTGTTAAATGATTCTTTAAATCTCGAAATGCCATTGATGCCTGAGGTTTCTAAAGATAAATAAACACTGTTCAGAATCATGGTTAACACGGATGAGTTTATATTATAAATTTATTCGTCATTATATTATATTTTCGTAGATTCAGAAACATTCGTCATTTTTTACAGTGTAGGTTTGAGAAAACTGATTAATACCTTATAAAAAATTAGTCGGAAACGTTTCCGAAAATCAGTGGTAGAAAAAGAAAATTTGTTTTCATAAATGCTTTTTTTGAAATCTCGTAAATATATTAGTTTCTGAGGTTTCTAAAGATAAAGAACGCCTTTCGGAATCGTAGGTAACTCGAAAGAGGTTATTGTATATTTTCCTTCATGGTTATATTATATTTTCGTAGATTAAGAAACATTTGTCTTTTTTTACGGTAGAGTTCATAATGCGTTATTATGATGACAGAATTTGCTAAAGGTGCGAGTTTAACGTGATGTATCAGGAATTCTTTTAAGAGCCGTTGCATAAAAATGCTTTTAACGTTGCATAAAAACAAGAAATCCAAAGTTCTACATCCATAGGAAAGACATTCATGATACCAGGAAATAATAACATATCTTTCTTACGTGAAAGTCCTTTTCGTTTGACATAGATATCAAAATATAGTAAAGATAATAAGTCCTCTATCAGGTTTATTTTGATCTTCTCAGTCCAATGATTTAACGAGATCTGATAATTTTTTTATACATTGAGCCGCCAAAATTTCGATACACATTGAGCCAAAATGCCAAAGAGAATTTTACCGTTGGGAAGATCTACGTGTAAGCATTTGAGTGCGAGACTCGGCAACAGGTTTCCGAAATTAGGCGAGTGATAATTTAGTGAATTTAATAGACAACCCTATGGGAATGAGTTAATATAAAGGACATACCATTACACGCATCTCGGAAACATCAATGTGAAAGTCTTTTTTATTTACATATATATAAAAATATGATAAGTGTATTAAGTCACTTATTAGGGTTATTTTGGTCTTCTTAGTCCATTGGTTTAACGTGATCTGATATTTTTTTTATACATTGTGCCGCCAAAATTTCGATACACATTGAGCCAAATGCCAAAGAGAATTTTACCGTTGGGAAGATCTACGTGTAAACATATGAGTGCGAGACTCGGCAACAGGTTTTTCAAATTAGGCGAGTGATAATTTAGTGAGTCTAACATACAACTCTATGGGAATGAGTTAAGATAAAGGAAATAGCTTTACACGCAGCTCGGAAATTACATTAAACTGTGATTTTGTTTATGGTTAAGGAGGCAAGCAAGGTGACGTGCAGATGTGATAGACATTTGAATAATACATTTCAGTTACAGACTTAAAAACCGCAGAGCAAATAAATAATAGATTTTAACGCACATGTCGAATTTATCAAAGATATGAGAAAAGAAATTTCGTCTTGAGGCTAAAAGTAAGAGAGACCTTTTTTGAATAAAGAATATAATTGATACCGAAAATTAAGTCAAGAAAATATTAATTTTGAATAAAAGAAATAGATATATGATTTACATCATAGTTATCACTTGAAGGATTGAACAAGAATCAACGAAAGAAATATCCCAGCTTTTCATACATATAAACATGTTGATAATTCTGAATAAAACTTTGTTCTTTATGACTTATTAGATCTTTAGTTCGTACCTTATACAGTGAAGTTATTTTATTATCTTAAGGTTTACTTGTTTATGTTATAAAATATTTCGCAATAAATTACTTAGAGATTTATTAACACTCTTTTTGAAATTAGAAATTATGCTAAAGAGATTAGTTTTGCTGTACTCCATTACTTATGAAACTTAGAAAACGTATGTAATTTATGGTACTTGGGGGACAAAAACAGTTTGTACATTAATATTAAAGCTAAACTTTGCAAAAGTCAACTCTTACAATGGCGGCATTTTATTTAAAGAGTTTTCAAGTAAGTATGTTTGGGCGTAAAACATTATGTCTAGTTAATTAAGAACATATATAAAGAAGTATTAAATTTCGGAGGTAATATAAAATTCAAAGAAAATTCATTGATTTTAACCATTCTGTTGCCCAAATAAAAATTGTTAATAATGATTTTTTTCTGTTTATTTATTTTTTAAAACGTTCAAACATAGTTGAAAACTGTTTGAGTTTGTCTGTCTGTCTGTCGCCTGAACAGTTTGTACATTAACCTTTGCATAAGTCACCTCTTACAAAGGCGGCATTTTATTTAAAGAGTTTTCAAGTAAGTATGTTTGGGCGTAAAACATTATGTCTAGTTTATTAAGAACAGATATAAAGAAGTATCACATTTCGGAAGTAATATAAAATTAAAAGGATATTTATTGATTTTAACCATTCTGTTGCCCAAATAAAAATTGTTAATAATGAATTTTTTCTGTTTATTTATTTTTAATAACGTTCAAACATAGTTGAAAATTGTTTATGAGTTTGTCTGTCTGTCTGCCGCCTGTCTGTCCGTGTTCTAACTCTCGTAAATGTACGATTAATATTCTCGTGAAGTTATTATATATTACTGTGTTTTACTATAGAATGTTCGGTTTTAAAAATGATGTACAGGGTCATTATATTTAAGGTACCATTTTCAAAATGCTGCAAAAAAGGAACCACTGGTCAGAATGAAATTTTAGCTGAATATACTGGAAGAAGGGGGAAACGGTATGGCATAAGAAAGAGAAAGTTCCAATGTGTATCAATAGATGTCGCTGTAAGCGGTATACTATGAGAATTAAAAGACACTCATGCGCTATTAAACATCGACTCATTATGTGCTTTTTATGCAGTTTTTGGCCCAAGGACAGTTGAAAACCGATTTTTCTCATCGAATATGGTACGACCTTGCCGTGGTGGATGAACTTTCCACTAATAGTACCACAACTGTTGGCTGTTTTAGAAGTCATTTTTTCAGTCAAACAACCGAAACACTCATGCACATTGAACAATACTGTTGATTTACTATGCAACGCATGTCAAAGCCGTCCTATTTTGATTAAAAATGTCACTTGTAGTCGAATCTACTTTCGTTATGCCTCTTACAGTGCCATCTATTGATAAACTTTGGAACTTTTTCTTTCTTATGCTATACCGTTCCCCCCTTCTTCCAGTATATTCAGTTCAAATTTGAAGTCATTTTGACCAGTGGTTGCTTTTTTACAGCATTTTGAAAGCGGGTCTTTAATTATAATCACCCTGTATGTAGAATTTATAGTTAGTTTACAAGGATACACAAAAGATATGGTGTATTAGAAAAACTAGTTTGCTTTGCAGCTTGTTGATATTACGATATTTCAAATACAATGAGATTGATATGCATAATTGAGATGACAACAACATGCTTTGCCAGGAGTATAGAATAAATGCATTTATAATTCATTTACAGGGACGCACAAAAGAATTCCATTACATTAAGATCTATGGAGTCAAATCGTTTGCGGTGCATTTTAATGATGTTATCATACTTCAAACATAATAAAATCACAAAAGTGCACTACAACAAGTTTTCTATAGATTATGGAGTGTATAGCATGTATCGTTCATTTACAGAGATACACAAAAGAATCAGGTTACAGGACTGACTGAGATCGATAATTGCTAGAAGTGCGTTTTCCGCTATGGTATGCATTTTTAAACTTATCTCATTTTGAGTGTATTAAGTGGTGTGTATAAATTTCATAGATCGCATACAAAGCTACATGAAATAATTCGCACACATTATTGGATGGGAACAGCAAATGCTGAAAATGTATTTTTACTGAGTTATGTGTGTGTTTTATTTTTAATTGCGTATTTAAATATCTTATTTCATTGTATCAGATATGAAATTTCTTATAATGTTATCGTTGGATAGCGTTTCATAATTTCTTCCCTATGCATGATTTTTCGTTCTTTTTTTATTAGGTGCGTTCGTAATTATATAAATACGTAACATCTATAGTCCTCGTCTAGCCCGTCCGTTTGTCTGTCTGTCTATCCGTCTGTTCGCATATAACAGCGCAAAAACTACCCAACCGAATGGTTTGAAATTTAATATATACTATCGTTTCAGAATTTTGTCGAGTCATTTCAAATGTTATGAAAATCGAATCAAAACTTAAAAAGATATTAATAATTTTTTTTATTCTATTAAATCGTATCATACGAACTCTATATGATAAAGGCGCAAGTCATGTGACTGAGGAAAACAAATACGGGCTAACCACATCTTTTTCCATATGCCAAGCGGCCATTTTTATTCCAAATTATTTTTTCGAATAAAATTGCGTAAAAGTTATATTTTTAGAAAGATCGTCCAAAAAAATTATTTACTTGAGAGATGAGTTACATTCAAAAATGTATAGATTCTGAGATAATTTCAGTGAAAATTAGATCAACAGTCGAATATCTCAATCCATTAAAGTAAATAAACAAAATATTCATTCACCGTGAGCCATAGAAATATTAACCATGGAGGTAATCATTCGCAAATCAAGATCTACATGTTGAATTTACAGCGCTGTATGGTGTCGAAGTCAAAAATCGCATCTGTAAACATGGCATACGTAAAAAAAAAAAAAAAAAAAAAAAAAAAAAAGGCATCCTCATTTCGTTCACAGCAGACGATATAATTTATTTCACTGAAATAATAACGCTGATTTTTACATTATAAAACTAGTTATAGCACGAAACAAACGCACCTCATTTGTCAGGTTTAACGCCCAATTTCCAACTTGTTTTAAATGCTAAAGCCATAGTTGAAATCTAAGATAATTAATAAGTAAATATTTTGTCGTGGAAATTTTTTATTGAAATATCACTAGCAGACAAAGTTTCAATAAAAATTAATAAGCCACTACAAGGAAATGCTTTTGTTTCTGCATTTTTATTTCTGAGATAAAGACAAAATGAATCATCAGATAAAATTCTAAATAAATTGCTCCGATAAACATGCTATCTAATATTAAATAAGAAAGGAGGTAGGAAACATATTAAAAATAAAGATTATTTGCTTTATTTAGTTTTTATTTAAAAGAAGAATGAAGTTAAGGAAATATTTTTGGATTAATGAAGATTTGATTTACAGGGCGATTATAACTAAAGTCCCATTTTCAAAATGCTGTAAAAAAGTAACCACTGTTCAGAATGACTTCAAATTTGAAATGAATGTACTGGAAGAAAGGAGAAACGGTATGGCATAAGAAAAAAAGTTCCACAGTGTATCAGCATACTATGCAAATTAAAAGACACTCATGCGCAATTAAAAAGTGAATCATTATGTGCTTTTTATGCAGTTTTTGGCGCAAGGACTATTAAAAACCGATTTTTCAGATCCAATGTGGAATAATACCACAACTGTTGACTGATTTGGAAGTCATTTTTTCCGTTAAACAACCGAAACACTCATGCACATTGAACAGTACGGTGGATTTACTGTTCAATTCATGCCAAAGACGTCGAATTTCGATTAAAATTGTCACTTGTAGTCGAATCCACTTTCGTTGTGCCGCTTACAGCGCCATCTATTGTTACACTTTGGAGCTTTTTCTCTCTAATGCCATACCGTTTCCTCCTTCTTCCAGTATATTTTGTTCAAATTTGAAGTCATTCTGACCATTGGTTCATTTCTTACAGCGTTTTGAAAGTGGGAATTTAGTTATAATCAGCCTGTATATGTCAAGCTTGTAGATTTTTTTAAATTATCGTATGCCTGAGAGTAACTGTTATAAAAATGGTAAAATGTATGTAAGCTATGCTATTAAATGAAGGAAAGTCGTGCTTCCTTTTATCTTTGTACCTTAATATACTTTAATGAAATATTTCCAGAATATGTGTATTACATAGGAAATATTGGTTCTTTCATGTGTATCATTTATGTGTACTTTCTTATAATTCTCAAAAACGTGTGGTAATAGTAGTTCATAACCTGCACAACAAAATTGATTTTATTATCTTTTTATTTACTTGCTTATGTTTTTAATTATTTTATAACAAATTTATTTAAAGAATTTTTTACCCAATTTTCGAAAATTTATAATCTTTCAGCGCAATAAATTTTACACCTCCGGCTCTTGTTAGGTGCAATAATTAGATAAAGCATATATCTTTTGGTAATAATATTAGGAGATAAAACAGTTTGCGGATAAATTAAAGTTTTCAAAAGTCAATGCTTATAACGCGATATTTTAAAAAACGGCCGATCTAAGTACGAACACTCTAAACAAATTTATTTAAAGAATTTTTAACACAATTTACGAAAATTTATAATCTTTCAGCGCAATAAATTTTACACGTCCGGCCCTTGTTAGGTGCAATAACTAGGTAACGCATATATTTTTTGGTAATAATATTAGGAGATAAAACAGTTTGCGGATAAATTAAAGTTTTCAAAAGTCAATGCTTATAACGCGATATTTAAAAAAAAACGGCCAATCTAAGTACGAACACTCTAAAAAAAGACAAATGCTTCTTAATCTAGAAAAATATAATATATCCACGAACGAATATGTACAATACTCACGATTTTGCAAAGTGTTCTTTATCTTTAGAAACCTCAGAAACCAATACATAAGTTTCTTATACTACCGCCGATTTTTAACACTTTCCAACATAGTTGAAAAATGTTTATGAATTCGGTTTGTCTGTCTGTCTCTGCTCTAACTCACGTATATATATTAGGACTGTCATGCAATTGATATATGTTATTGAGATTTACTATGGTATGTTCGGTATTTAAAATGAAGTGGTGTAGCATTTAATTTTTAATTTTTATAGGGTCACTCAAAAGAATTCCTTTACATTACGGTCTATGGGAAAAATCATTTGCTGATTATTTTAATGATGTTACACAATTTCAGACATATTTAAATGGATATGTATAGCTGAGGTGCACTACAAGAAGCTTACTATAGAATATGATGTGTATAGCACTATAGTTCCTTTATAGGGACTTTGAAAAGAATTCCGTTACATTACGGAGAAAAATCGTCTATGGAGAAAAATCGTTTCCAGTTTATTTTAATAATGACTATTTCAAACATATTGAAATTGATATATATCACTAAGGTGCATTACAAGAGACTTACAATACAATATTGTTTGTATAGCATGTATCGTTCATGTACAGGGACGCACAAAAGAATTCGGTACTTTTTGTTAACAATAATTGTTGGACGTGCGTTTTCATTTGCTGAACTAGTTTTTAAATTTAACTCTTTTTTTTTGTCTATTACGTGGTATGTATAAATTGTATATATCATATGCAGGGCAGCACAAAAGTTCTCGAGTACATTTACGTTTATTGACGGAAATTCCAAAGGGGAATTTTAAACTGTGCTACACGTTTTCTAACTGAAATAAAATTTAGCATTCTATGTAGTACATATACAAATCTATAGATTATATACAGGACTGCACAAAAGAATTCGGATATTTTTCAGGATATTGCTGGAAATTGCGTTTTCCAAAATGTTTACTTAGACATCATCTTTCAGCTTATTAGACGGTAAAGATAAGTAAAATTATTTTGGAAATGTTGGAAAGTGTTACATAATCTATGCTTGACGCATGATTTTTTGTTCTTGTTGGAAACGTTTTTGAGTAGTTTTTATCATCTATTACTCAGTTTTCTCAACACGGAATATAGTTTTTAGGATCGTATCATTTCTCAAGTAAACATTAATTACAAACATGAAATATTCGTTATCTATAAAAAAGATATCAGTTTCTTGATGCATGCTTTCCATTAGTGACTTTTATTCTACTCTTTATTATTATTATTTATTTTATTCTATTCTTTTTATTCATGACATATTAGTGGTAATAGTTCGTAGCTTGCAAAGCCAAATTAACTCAATTATCTTTAACCTTACTGTGGTGTCTGCTTTACAATATTTTTCAACAAATTAAGTTGAAGAATTATTAACACTCTTTTTGAAATTTGAAATTTATTCCCAGCGATTATTTGTATATGTGAGTCTCCAGTTACTTTTAAAGAGCTCTGAAAATACTTGTATTTTATGACACTTTAGAGAGAAGAACAGTGTGCATATAAATAATAAAGCTGATATTTCCAAAATTTAATGCTTACTATGCGGCATTGTCTTTAAAAATTTGCGAAAGTAATATTATTATTTTGTAAATGTGAACTTGCTTACATGTGCCATAGCTGCCAATTTTTATATTTTTTTATTAAAATAAACAAGTTTTAAAGCAGAAATTTTAAGCCCAAAAATAAGTGTCAAATGTAAACAATATACAGTTTAATACATAAAAGTTCTGGTTAAAAACATTGTTTATTTGACTGGAAAACATCTGCGGTTGCAGCCTTTCCGACATATATGAGTGAGAGATACCGAGTTAAGATATCGTTCCTTGTAGCTCAGTGGTAGAGCCTCAGAGCGCTATTCTGAGTTCCCGGGTTCGATTCCCGGCTTGGGACATTTTTCACTCTGCCGGCTTAACGCTCAGTTTAGCAAAGAAAATCCACTTGTTTGTTGACGTATGTTTCAGCTCAATCTGAGCCATTATCAAAACAGACAAAAATTTCTATAAATACACGATCTACGAAGTTATTTAAAACGCAATCATTTAATTTTTCATGTAGTCTTTAAAAAAAATTACGCACGTTATTTTAATTTTTCACGTTTTAAATAACTCCATAGAGCGTGCATTTATGGAATATTTTTGTTTGTTTTGATAATGGCTCAGACTGAGCTGAAGCATATGTCAACAGTCTAATGAAACCTATTTTACTATTTGTAATCTTTTTATTTGACACCATTTAGCAATTAAAAAGAAGTATATAATTACAAGGTGTTATTGTTTGTTATAATTATATAAATGACGTTCTTTATCTTTAGAAACCCCCAAAATCAATATATTTATCAAATTTAAAGAAGCATTTATAAAAACAAAGTTTATTTTGCTGCCACTGATTTTCGGAAATGTTTTAGAGTAGTTTTTATAGTATATTAATCAGTTTTTCGAATGCTATCTTATCTCAAGAACTTATTTTTATGTTCACAGCAAACATGTTTTAGATACAAGCATATAACAACATCAAATATTTCTTATCTTTAGAAACCTCAGCAATCAATATATTTTTGAGTTTTATAGTGCATTGTATTGATAAGTTTTCTGAAACAGGAATACCAGTTTTTAGGATATTATCCATTCTCAAGTAAAGATTTCCATATTCAACAAACATGTTTTACAGATAAACATAATAAATTAACAGCTTTAACATCAACATTAAAATTAATAATATTTTGTTATTTTTTCATATATGTATTCAATTACGCAGCTGAAAATGCTGAATTAAGAATAGATGACATCACAAAAACCGATATTCCGGGTTGAGAAAACTGATTAGTGAACTATAAAAACTACTCGGAAACGTTTCCGAAAATCAGTGGCAGAAAAATAAACTTTGTTTTTATAAATGCTTCTTTAAATCATGAAAAGTTGTTGTTTTCTGTGATTTCTAAAAAAAAAAAGAAGGTTTTTCGGAATCATGAGTAACTCGGAGGAGATTATTGTATATTTTCGTTTATGGTTATACGCATAATATTTTTCATAGAATAAGAAACATTTGCCTTTTTTTACTGTGTACGTGGAAAGTTTGAAATTATTTGAAAACGGCATAAGATGTTATAATTCCCTAATTGTTAATTGCCCTATGTGTCACTTCCTTAGCAAGGAGTTTTATAGATATTTATAATGAAATTAATATAAATTACTTCTAAATTAAATTATTTGGTGTTTTAAATGTTTTAAATTAAAGGTCGGTCATAAGTTTTTAGTATATATATATATATATATATATATATACAGGGGGGCTGGAGAAATGCGGTCGCCAGTGGCTACCAAGTTTCTTGATCTGGAGACCAATTTATTTAATCTTTCAGGGAGATTTCTATAAAAAAAATAACGTAAGAAATCAGCACAAATGGCTCTTTTTTTCTCCCCCACCCCTACTCGTGCGCAGTAAGCAGTGATCTTCCTCTTCTCTCGTACTTTTAATGGAAGAATTAAATTTAAAAGGTATTTTCCAACTCGTGCGCAGTAAGCAGTGATCTTCCTCTTCTATCGTACTTTTAATGGAAGACTTAAATTTAGAAGGCATTTTCCAACTCATGCTCAGAAAACACCATTCTTTTCAGCTATAGCCATCTAGTATATGTCACGTGATTAGAATATAGTGGTAGAGAAGATATTTAAGTAAAACAGTAAGAAATAGTGTCAATCTATCCTCTGTGACATCTAAAATTGGATACGTTGCTAAAAAAATGGTCGAGGGCTCTTTTTTTCGTAAGTTTCAAATATGATTTTTGTGTTTATATAAGTTGTCAACATAATAAAAGTGATTATCCTAATAATATTATAAATCCGATTGTGTGCAAAAGTTAGGCTGAAGCCAGCGTCAAAATGAAGAATTTAATGGTCCTGTATCTTTGCATATAGATGGTTTATAACCCGGAAATGAACATAGACTTGATTATTTTTTTATTATTCAAATATTTTTCTTAATAATTAAAAATTTCATTATTTTCATAGAGAATCAATAGGCATTTTTCCATAAAATCTAACCATTTTACTTTATCGTTGCTAGGGCTTTGATCGTTGTCAATAAATATAAACACAGATTTTTTTTTCCTCAACAATTAATTTTCAATTGAACGATTTTCACGTGAAAAATTCGAAATAAGATGAATATCCGTGATATTTGAAACGACAGTATGGAGTATTTATTATTGTATGAATATCGGTTACGTTTAGAAGAGATTTTCTGTCAAAAAATGCGTTATAATTAGAACAAAAAATTAACAATAATTATATTATTAAGAAAATATTTCGCTTGGACCATGGAACTATGAAAAGGATCCTCCTTGGCTCGGACATGTATGACGTCATAAATAAAACATGTATTTTCAAATATTCGTAATAATACAAGCAGCATGAATATCAGTGCATAAGAAAAGTCGATAGACGTCATATTTAAGATGAAAAACTGAAATATTTTTTATCGATACTGATAATAATAAGCTTGAATATCAGCTACATACAGATGTGAGTTTTCTGCTAAAATTTACGTCATGATTACCAGAAAAAGAAAATTACCAAAACTTATATCATTAAAAAGATATTTTTCTAAAAATGACGTCATATTTGAAATAAAACAGTAATTTTCAAATATGTTTTCAAAAGAAGCGTGAATCCGTTCCGTACATTAAAAATACAAGGATCATTAAGTATAGATAGTAGACAAGTTTCATGCGATATTTAAAATGAAGAATTGAAGTATTTTTTAACTGATTATTAGGCATGAGTATCAGTTTTATACAAATGAGAGTTTTCAGCCAAAATTTGCATCATAATTATTAAGAAAAGAAAAAATAACACGAATCTGTTATTAACCATTGGGAAAATGGTTGTTGTTTTCGGTCGAGAATGGACCTCTTGACGTCGTCACTTTATTCTTTTTAAGTGCTTTTAACGAAATTCTGTAACTTTATAAGAATTTTTAATGAAATTCTGTAACTTTAGAACAATTTTTCTTCGAATGGGCAATAGAAATGCACAAAATCGTTACAAAAAAGGTAAAGTTACAAAAAGGATAGATGCAAATTATCAGATATGAAAAAAAGCCGAATTCAAAAATTGACGTCGGATGAGAAATCGTCTTATATATATTTTTTTTGTTGTTGTTTATGTTTTTATTAATATATTGTAAATTTGGCACTTTCGTTTTATAGCGCCCCCCAAGGATGAATAGCCAAGCGACTAAGATTTATCGCCAAATTATAAAGCATGTATGACATTATAATAATGTATGATATATATATAACATTTTTGTTTCTGTTTTCATTAATATATTGTAAATTTGGCACTTTCGTGTTATAGCGGATATACCTATATATAAGCTTTGCGATGATCTTGGCGAAATCATAACTGCAACCTTGGCATAATCATAATTGTTTGGGCCGCTATAACACGAAAGTACGGTAATTTTTTTTCTTTTTAAAGCTTTCGGAACATTTTCCCAGTGGTTATTGTAATTTGTTAAATTAATTTTTTAAATTAAAATCTAACCGTCTGTTTGTTTTTGCATTTTGCAACTACTACTCTTAGCATATCGAACGCAACACCATTTACTTAACACCGTTATCATTGATCCGAGAATGTCACACAAACTCTCAGAATTTAAAATTTTAAATTAGATTCCGAGATTTTTTTATTTATTTTATTTTTTGTATATTTTAACAAAGTTTCTTTAAAAACGGCAACTAAATTACTCCATAGTTGTGGATAAAAAGGGAGAAATAAATCAGATCAATATATTTTTTACGCCATTTTCTCATTCAAACTGAAAACAGAATTTATTTTCAATTTGAATAGATGGTTAAAAAAAATCTTGATTTTAGTAAAATTTCCGAAAAATGAAAACACATTTTCACTTATTCAAACGTCGTGAATCAATCTATTGCTGCAGAAAAAAAATCGTCTGTCAACGTATTGTCATTTATAGAACAAGATTTGTTTCAGCTATACAGCTATACATTAAACCATTGAGGCAGAATTGGATTTGAAGAAAAAGCATATGCTATTTCAAATTAATTATTTTGTTTAAGGGTTATTTTGCGTAAGGATGGTTGTTAAAACGTTTCACAAAGGCACTAAAAGTGAAATGGTTTATCAGGTAAAATTGACATTTGTTTTTACCCAATTTGTCTATTTTATTTGGCCCTCCTTTTGGCATTGGTTCCAAGTTAGTTTTCGCGATTATTTGGCTCAAAATTTCACTTTTCTAAAACTGAGTTGTCTCAAGGTCCCTATGACAAAAAAATACCGTATTGTCTCCTATGAAATGCGTTAAAGAGTTAGTTAATTATTTACTTTTTTAGTAATCGTGAGATAAATATTTTGCTTGATTAAAGCATTTATTATTCTTTTAAAGTTACGTGAACGAAGTCACGGGTAACAGCTAGTAAGTTTTATAAGTTTCACTATAAAATATATAGTTTATATATTATATTAAGCTTTCTAAATTATGTACTATTTTAAACTATGTAACTAATAATTCTGAACTATGCTTGTTATTATTTTTCCCAATTAATTCATAAAAAAAAACTCTTGTGTTTTATTTTAAATCAATGACGGGAAAGAGGATTGGGGGTAGGTAAACAATTTTTCCTGGCTACCAGATTTTATCAAACTTGTAAAGCTCTGTTTTTATATGTATATATATATATATATATATATATATATATATCCAACGAGCAAAAAATTCGCACACTTTTCATATTAAAAAAACTTTTTAAAAGCGTCTTTATTATACCTTTTTCTAAAGTTAAAAAAACTTAGTAAGAGTATAACCTTTTTCATTATTTCAGATTCTAGGAATTGTACATATGGTACTAAATAGTTTATCACTTAAATTTCCTTCATTCCCTAACAAATACCTTTGAAAATATTAAATATTTTGCTGGTGTAAAATGTTGGTTTTTGTTATACATCTATTTTGTATGTCACTGAAATAAGATAAAATGTTAATAGTTATTTAATGGGAAAGAAAATAAAATATGTACCTATATATATAAGTTTCACAACTTTTCTTGCCAGCAGATGAAAAAATAAAAAAAAATTCTCCTTTAAGTCCTTTCGACACTTTTAAAATGTCATCACCCACAGCTCTTTGGCACTTTTACTTCGACGACATTTCTTCGTGTCTTCAAAAAATATTTTTTGCGTTTATTCATCTGCACATATTTAAAGAAAATGCGGATGAGTTAATGACAGGTTTTCGGTCCAAATGTGTTAAATTACTGAATTTTTTATGTCAACTTTTTTCAACCAAGTTACGCTTTTGAAATGTTTCTTTTTTTTTAATTAACATTTTTAATATGTAAAAAGTATGTTGAATGTATATGTTTAAAAGTAGACTTAACAATTTCAGCCACAGAGTACTTCTGTTACTAAAATGTTAAAATGATTGAATGCCACCGGGATTTATGCACCAATTTATTTGAAAATAAGTAATACTTTTTATTCGCGTGCATTATAAAAGATAAAAATTTATTTCAAAATTCTGATGCCGTTGTGGCATTTGGGAATTAAAATTAAGTGGGATAGAATTTTGTTTCGTTTTGAACGTCCTTTATATATATATATATATATATATATATATATGTATGTATATGTAAATCACATGTGTGAAATAAATGGAAATATATATAACAAACCGTTTTGTAAATAAAATGACTGTTAAATCATATGATTAAATCATGGCATAGAAACTAGAAAAATTTATCAAGTATTAGAAAACGTTCGAATTGTGTATATGTATAATGTGTACATATATTTTTGAAGAAAATTGTGCAACAAATTGTTTTCTTCATAAAGTTTTTTCAGTCTATTTTGTATGCCATTAGCTAAGGTTTTTCACACTTTTTTTTGTAAAGAAAAATTTGTTTTCTTTTTTTCACAGAAGTATATTTTATGTCAATTTGTTTGGAGATATTTTAAGAAAATGTGCAAGTTAACAAAGTACTTTTTTAATATTTTGAGCAAATTGCTTTGAATTACGTAAACTCCGAAGGCTGCATTTATTTTTTTTTCTGTAAAGAAACATATGGTTTTCAGGAAAAATATTTTTTATAACAAAATATTTTATTTAAACACTTTATTTTTTAAGGTGTTTACTCTGATTTTTGTAACGTGCATAACAGAAGTTTTTCTACAGAAATCTGTCGGCATATTCTTGAATAAATAATGTTCTGAGAAATATGACAATGGGAATAAAACATTTAAGATAAATAATACAAAAGTTTATAAATTAAATATTGAATAATAAACATGCGTAATTTTACATTGCTAATTAAGCGTAAAACCGAGAGAGTGAAAAATGTTCATACAGGGAATCGAACCCGGACCCTTGGAATAAGGTTCCAGTGCTCTACCATTGAACTACGAGGACGATACCCAACTTGGCATTTCTCACTCATATATGTCGGCAAGGCTGCAATCGCATCACGATATGGAAACGTCATCCTGAACGCACAGATCCTGTGGCAAACTTGAGAAGACATACAAAGTTCACACAAAGCCCAGCATACGACATACAAGTAATTTAAAATTTTTAATTAACTTTTTTCCAATTAGTTTTTCAAAGAAAAACAAATTTACATGTTTATTATTCAATAATTTCGAGCGAATTTTACTGGTGAAAATTAATTAATTAAAATTACTAGAAAGTAAATATCATTATAATATTTAGTAAATTATAAATAAAGTAAATAAATGAAATTCTGCCAAATAGTTTTTATTCAGTAGTGTAGGTAAATTTGTTTCACTAATTTTGTTGCCAGTGGAGTAAAGCAGCAACCCCCCCCCCCCCCCCACACATACACCTAAATTGATTCCTGCATTTTTTATATGTCATTATCTAAAGTTTTATGATGCAATTTTCCAAACATATTTCTTTTTTCTTATCTCCATAAAAATACTTTTTCAACCAATTCGTTTGTGTGAAGGTAACGACATGGTATGTTAATATTTTGATCCAAAAGCTTTAAATTACTTTAACTCTGCAGGATGCATTTACTTTTTTACTTTAAACAACTTACTAGTTGACCCGTCCGGCGTTGCCCGGTCCCGTGATATAACCTCAAATGAGTCCCAAATAAAAAATACTGATAATCAGTGATCAAAGTGTTCGTAAGAAAACATAAAAAAACAGGTTTTGTTGTCCAAACCCTTTGAAATTTTAATGATTATAAATATAAAGGTTTTACAGCCCGTGTAAAAATTACGTCAGAAATATTGTTATCTGGTTGTAAAATAAATATGTTTTCTTTCCCAGAAAAATACCCTTTTTCAAATTCTATAGAAGGGGAGAACTGCCCCCTCCCATTTCCCTTTCCAGCCTTCAAAAAAGTAAAAGCGCATCCCTCCCTTTTCCTTTTCTTCACCCCTTTCTCAAACAAAGCAGGTGGTAGAATGGATGCGCCCTCCAGGAAGGGGAAATAAAAAAAATGAAGTAGAATTTAGAAGGCGTATTTCCTAGGAGCAGGGTTATGAGCAGTGAAGGCCAATAGACGAACTATTCTTTCCCCAATCCTCTTGATTCTTCTTAATTCTATTTCCTGCGTTATCTCTCCTTCAAAAAAAGTTGAGGGATGCGCAGTAAGGTCGAATTTGCACTGAAAAATTAAGACTTTTGCTTCTCGCTTTAATATATTATATGGATTTCAAGAAAATTCCTTTTGTAATAAAAGGTTTTATTAAAATATATTATGAGTCAAAGGTGTTCACTCCCATTTTTATAACATGCATAACAGATATTATTGAAAAAAAAAACATTTAGGAATAGTTTTGAAGAAAGCATTGTCGGAAGTAATGTGGCAACTGAAAAAAATGTTTGTACACCATACAGAATTAAAATAATTAAAGATCTTTCAAATAGTAATTAAAAAATATTACAGAAAAATATCGTTTACTAATTTTTTTGCTAGTGGAAAGACGCAAGTTTTACTTCCTTTAATATCCTTTTTGCACTTGTTATATGCCATTACCTAAGATTTTTTTAAAACTTATTTAAAAACACATTTCTTTTTCCATATCTCCACAGAAACATTTTGTACATTAATGCGTTTCGGAATATTTGAAGAAAATATGTAAGGTAACGCTGTGCTGTTTTAATATTTTTGTCCAAATGCTTTGAACTACTTAAACTCTGAAGACAAGCATTTACTTTTTTCCTTTCAAGTAACTTGTGGTTTAAAAAAAAATAATAAAACATTTTATAATAAAAGTTTTATTCAGTGGTTGGAGTATCATAGTTGAGATTTATTCCAACAGAGTGAAAAATGCCGGAGCAAGGACTGTTTGGAATATTTTGCTCTGGTTGGAATAAATTTCAACTACAATACTCCGACCATCGGATAGGATTTACCTGGTTGAAAAAAATTTCCTCTGTCATAGTTGAGATTTATTCCAACAGAGCGAAAAATTCCGGGACCAGGACTGTTGGAATATTTCACACTGTTGGAATAAATCTCAACTATGATACTCCAACTATATTGAATATGATTTACCTAGTTGAAAAAACTTTCCTCTGTTCATTATAAAAGGCTTTATTGCAACATTTTATGATTCTAAGGTATTTATTTGCTCACATTTTTACAACATGCATAGCATAATTTTTTTGAAGTAAATGTTTAGTAACAGCTCTGAAAGCATATTCTCGGGTAAATATTACAACGAAAAAAAAAGTAACATAAATTAAAAATTTAAAGAATTAAAATAAATAAAATTTTTAAAATACCATCTATACAATAGCGAAAATAATTGCGTTTTACTAAATTTCTTAACATTGCATGTAAGACAATTTTTTTTTTCGGTTTAAAGTCATTTGAACGCTGTTTATTAGCTATTATAAAATGTGTTTTTCACCTTTTCAAAAACATATTTCTTTTTTTTTTCTTATTTCCTGAGAAATATAATTTGCGCTAATTCGTTTGCAAATACTTGAAGAAATGTGTAAGCTTATGAAGTACTTTTTTAATATTTTGGTTCAAATGCTAATGTTTTAATATTTTGGTTCAAAACATTTTTACAACATGCATAGTACAAGTTTTTGAAGTAAATGTTTAGTAACAGCTCTGAAAGCTTATTCTCGGGAAAACATGACAATGGAAATAAAAAAATTAACACAAATTAAAAATCTGCGTAAAATTTAAAGAATAAATAAAGTTCTTACAAATGCCACCTATACAATAGCGAAGATAAAGTATTTAAAAAGTTTTTTAAAATTTCTTAATATTGTATGGAAGACACTTTATTTCCGTTTTAAAGTCATTTGAACGCTGTTTATTAGCCATTATAAAATGTGTTTTTCAACTTAAAAAAAAAAAAAAAAACTTTTTTTTTATTATTATTTCCCGAAAAATATAATTTGCGCTAATTCGTTTGGAAATACTTGAAGCAATGTGTAAGCTTATGAAGTACTTTTTTAATATTTTGGTTCAAATGCTAATGTTTTAATATTTTGGTTCAAAACATTTTTACAACATGCATAGTACAAGTTTTTGAAGTAAATGTTTAGTAACAGCTCTGAAAGCTTATTCTCGGGAAAACATGACAACGGAAATAAAAAAATTAACACAAATTAAAAATCTGCGTAAAATTTAAAGAATAAATAAAGTTCTTACAAATGCCACCTATACAATACCGAAGATAAAGTATTTAAAAAGTTTTTTAAAATTTCTTAATATTGTATGGAAGACACTTTATTTCCGTTTTAAAGTCATTTGAACGCTGTTTATTAGCCATTATAAAATGTGTTTTTCAACTTAAAAAAAAAAAAAAAAACTTTTTTTTTATTATTATTTCCCGAAAAATATAATTTGCGCTAATTCGTTTGGAAATACTTGAAGCAATGTGTAATCTTATGAAGTACTTTTTTAATATTTTGGTTCAAATGCTAATGTTTTAATATTTTGGTTCAAAACATTTTTACAACATGCATATGTACAAGTTTTTGAAGTAAATGTTTAGTAACAGCTCTGAAAGCTTATTCTCGGGAAAACATGACAACGGAAATAAAAAAATTAACACAAATTAAAAATCTGCGTAAAATTTAAAGAATAAATAAAGTTCTTACAAATGCCACCTATACAATAGCGAAGATAAAGTATTTAAAAAGTTTTTTAAAATTTCTTAATATTGTATGGAAGACACTTTATTTCCGTTTTAAAGTCATTTGAACGCTGTTTATTAGCCATTATAAAATGTGTTTTTCAACTTAAAAAAAAAAAAAAAAAAAAAAAATTCTTTTTTTTTATTATTATTTCCCGAAAAATATATTTTGCGCTAATTCGTTTGGAAATACTTGAAGCAATGTGTAAGCTTATGAAGTACTTTTTTAATATTTTTGTTCAAATGTTTTAAGTTACTTACTCTAAATGTTGCATTTACTTTTTTTCTTTCAAGTAATTTATTGTTTTCGAGAAAAATCCTTTTATAATAAAAGGTTTTACTTGAACATTTTATGATTCTAAGGTGTTCACTGACATTTTTACAACAAGCAAAATGGAAGTTTTTTAAAGGAATGCTTAGAAATAGTTTTGAAACAGCATTGGTGGAAGAAATAAAGAAAAGGAAAAAAATTAAAGCAAATAAGAAGTGCAACTTCTGAAAATTTAAATAAATAAAATTGTTCTAAATACCATTTATGGAATAGTGGAGGTAAATTTGCTTCCCTAATTATCTTGCCATTGGAATGAAGCAACACGTTTTCTTCTATAAGTTTTTGTTCCGCAATTTTTATATGCCATAGCCTAAGGGTTTTTCATACTTTTTATCCAAACATAATCCTTTTCACCCGACGCCATAGAAATATTTTTACGTTTGGGAATATTTGAGAAAATGTGCAAGTTAACCACGTACTTTTTTAATATTTTGGTTCAAAAGTTATTTACTCTGAAGGCTGCATTAACTTTTTTTCGTTCAAGTAATTTATGGTTTTCAAGAAGAACCCTTTTATAATAAAAGGTTTTATTTGAACATTGTATGATTCTAAGGTGTTCGCTCACATTTTTACAACAAGCAAAATGGACGTTTTAACAAGAGCATTGATGAAAGAAATAGAGCAATGGGGAAAAAATTAAGGCAGATAAAATGTGCAACTTCTGAAGAATTTAAATAAATAAAATTGTTCCAAATACTAATTCATGGAATAGTGGGAGTACATTTGCTTCTCTAATTTTCTTGCCAGTGAAATGAAGCAACACTTTTTCTTCTAAAAGTTTTTCCGCTTTTTTTATATGCCTTTACATAAGGTTTTTCATTTTTTTTTCCAAACGTAATCCCTTTTACCTGCCGCCGAAGAAGTATTTTTTGCGTCAGTTCGTTTGGGAATATTTGAGAAAATGTGCAAGTTAACCACATACTTTTTTTAATATTTTGGTTCAAAATGCTTTAAGTTACTTTTTTTCTTTAAAGTAATTTATGGTTTTCAAGAAAAATGCTTTTATAATATAAGGTTTTATTTGAATATTTTATAATTCTAAGGTTTCGCTCACATTTTTAAAACAAGCAAAATGGAAGATTTTAAGGAAATGTTTAGGAATAGTTTGAAATAGCAATGATGGAACAAAAATATAACATTGTGAAAAAAAAAGTGTAAATTCTGAAGAATTCAAATAAATGAAATTCTTCCTAATACTGTTTATGGAATAATGGAAATAAATTTGCTTCTTTAATTTTCTTGTCAATGGAATGGAGAAATACGTTTTTCTTGTAAAAGTTTTTCCCGCACCTTTTTATATGTCATTACCTAAGATTTTTCAAATTTTATTTTCAAACGTATTTCCCGTTTCCTGTCTCCATAGAAATATTTTTTATGTTAATTCTTTTGGGGCTATTCGAGAAAATATGTAAGTAACAATGTATTTTTTAAATATTTTGGCTCTATTACGTTGAGTTATTTACTCTGAAAGCTGCATTTACTTTATTTTCTTTCAAGTAATTTATGGTTTTCGAGAAAAACTCTTTTATAATAAAAGGTTTTATTTGAAAATTCTATGATGCTAAAGTTCACATTTTTACAACAAGCAAAATTGAATTTTTTTTAAAGAAGTGTTTGAATGAACATTGAGGGAAGAAATAGAGTAACGGGGAAAACTTAAGTCTAATAAAAAAAAGTGTAAATTATACAGACTTTATATAAATAAAATTCTTTCAAATACAATTTATGAAATAATGGAGGTAAAATTGCTTCTCTAATTTTCTTGTCAGTGGAAGGGAGCAACCCCTTTTTCCTCTTAAAGATGAAGTTTTTCCGCACTTTTTATATGCCAATACGAAAGTTTTTTTTTTTTTTTTTACACGTTATTTCAAACATATTCCTTTTTCCTGTTTTCATAGAAAATTTTTACCTGTCAATTCGTTTGGGGCTATTTGATAAAATGTGTAAATTAACGACGTACTTTTTAATATTTTGATTCAAATATTTTGAGTTTCTTACTCTGAAGGCTGCATTTACTTTTTTAATTTCAAGTATTTTATGGTTTTGATGAAAAAACTCTTTTATAAAAAGTTTTATTTGAACATTTTATGATTCTAAGGTGTTTGCTCCCATTTTTATAACAAGCAAAAGCAAAGTTTTTAAAGAAATAATTAGGAATAGTTTCGAAAGAGCATTGATAGAGGAAATAGAGCAACAGAAAAAAAGACTCATAAAAAAGTTTAAAATATAAAGAATATAATTAAATAAATTCTTCCAAATGTTATTTGTGGAATAATGGAGGTATATTTGCTTACCTAGTTTTCTTGTCAGTGGAATGGAGCAATATTTTTTTTTTCTTAAACTTTTTCCGCACTTTTTCTATGCCACTACCTAAAGTTTTTTCCCATTTTTTTTTCCAAACAAATTATTTTTCCCTGTCTCCATAGAAATATTTTTTATGTTAATTCTTTTGGGGCTATTCGAGAAAATCTGTAAGTAACAATGTATTTTTTAAATATTTTGGCTCTATTACGTTGAGTTATTTACTCTGAAAGCTGCATTTACTTTATTTTCTTTCAAGTAATTTATGGTTTTCGAGAAAAACTCTTTTATAATAAAAGGTTTTATTTGAAAATTCTATGATGCTAAAGTTCACATTTTTACAACAAGCAAATTTGAATTTTTTTTAAAGAAGTGTTTGAATGAACATTGAGGGAAGAAATAGAGTAACGGGGAAAAATTAAGTCTAATAAAAAAAGTGTAAATTATACAGACTTTACATTAATAAAATTCTTTCAAATACAATTTATGAAATAATGGAGGTAAAATTGCTTCTCTAATTTTCTTGTCAGTGGAAGGGAGCAACCCCTTTTTCCTCTTAAAGATGAAGTTTTCCCGCACTTTTTATATGCCAATACGAAAGTTTTTTTTTTTTTTTTACACGTTATTTCAAACATATTCCTTTTTCCTGTTTTCATAGAAAATTTTTACCTGTCAATTCGTTTGGGGCTATTTGATAAAATGTGTAAATTAACGACGTACTTTTTAATATTTTGATTCAAATATTTTGAGTTTCTTACTCTGAAGGCTGCATTTACTTTTTTTTCTTTCAAGTATTTTATGGTTTTGATGAAAAAACTCTTTTATAAAAAGTTTTATTTGAACATTTTATGATTCTAAGGTGTTTGCTCCCATTTTTATAACAAGCAAAAGCAAAGTTTTTAAAGAAATAATTAGGAATAGTTTCGAAAGAGCATTGATAGAGGAAATAGAGCAACAGAAAAAAAAGACTCATAAAAAAGTTTAAAATATAAAGAATATAATTAAATAAATTCTTCCAAATGTTATTTGTGGAATAATGGAGGTATATTTGCTTATCTAGTTTTCTTGTCAGTGGAATGGAGCAATATTTTTTTTTTTCTTAAACTTTTTCCGCACTTTTTCTATGCCACTACGTAAAGTTTTTTCCCATTTTTTTTTTTCCAAACAAATTACTTTTTCCCTGTCTCCATAGAAATATTTTTACGTCAATGCGTATGGGGCTATTTGAGAAAATGTGTAAGTTTAAGATGTATTTTTTTATATTTTGGCTCAAATACTTTGAGTCATTTACTCTGAAAGCTGCTTTTACTTTTTTTTCTTTGAGTAATTTATGGTTTTTAACAAAAACTCTTTTATAATAAAAGGTTTTATTTGAACCTTTTCTGAATCTAAGACGTTCGCTCCCACTTTTATAACAGGCAAAAGGGAACATATTAGAGAAATGATAAGGAATAGTTTCGAAAGAGCATTTATAGAAGAAATAGAGTAACAGGAAAAAAATAATACTGATAAAAAAATGTAAATTATAAAGAATTTAATTAAGTAAATTCTTCCAAATACTATTTGTGGAACAATGGAGGCATATTTTCTTCTCTAATTCTAATTTTCTTGTCAGTGGAATAAAGAATACTCTTTCTTTCTTAAAAAAAATTTCGCACATTTTATATGCCATTACCTAATGTTTTTTCACACCCTTTTTTCAAAAAAATTCTGTTTTCCTGTCTCCATAGAAATATATTTACGTGAATTCATTTGGGGCTTTTAGGAAAATGTGTAATTTAACGGCATACTTTTTTAATATTTTTGTTCAAATAGTTTGAGTTTCTTACTCTGAATGCTGCATTTATTTTTTTTCTTTCAAGTAATTTATGGTTTTGAAAAAAAACCTTTTTATAATAAAATGTTTTATTTGAACATTTTATGATTCTAAGGTGTTTGCTCTCATTTTTATAACAAGCAAAAGCGAAGTTTTTAGAGAAATAATTAGGAATAGTTTTGAAAGAGCATTGATAGAGAAAATAGAGCAAAAGAAAAAAAAAGAATGATAAAAATGTGTAAAATATAAAAATATATAATTAAATAAATTCTTCCAAATGCTATTTGTGGAATAATGGAGGTATATTTGCTTATCTATTTTTCTTGTCAGTGGAATGAAGCAATACTTTTTTTCCTTAAATTTTTTCCGCACTTTTTCTATGCCACTACCTAAAGTTTTTTCACACTTTTTTTTCAAACAAATTCTTTTTCCCTGTCTCCATAGAAATATTTTTAGGTCAATGCGTCTGGGGCTATTTGAGAAAATGTGTAAGTTTAAGATGTATTTATTTAATATTTTGGCTCAAATGCTTTGAGTCATTTACTCTGAAAGCTGCTTTTACCTTTTTTTTAAGTAATTTATTGTTTTTAACAAAAACTCTTTTATAATAAAAGGTTTTTGTTTAAACATTTTATGAATCTAAGACGTTCTCTCCCACTTTTATAACAGGCAAAAGGGACGTTTTTAGAGAAATGATAAGGAAAAGTTTCGAATGAGCATTTATAGAAGAAATACAGCAACAGGAAAAAAAATAATGCTGATACAAAAGTGTAAATTATAAAGAATTTAATTAAATAAATTCATCCAAATACTATTTGTGGAACAATGGAGGTATATTTGCTTCTCTAATTTTCTTGTCCGTGGAATGAAGAATACTCTTTCTTTCTTAAAATTTTCCCGCACTTTTTATATGCCATTACCTAAAGTTTTTTCACATCCTTTTTTTAAACAAATTCTGTTTTCCTGTCTCCATTGAAATATTTTTAGGTCAATTCATTTGGGGCTATTTGAAAATGTGTAATTTAACGGCATACTTTTTTAATATTTTTGTTCAAATAGTTTGAGTTTCTTACTCTGAAGGCTGCATTTATTTTTTTTCTTTCAAGTAATTTATGGTTTTGAAGAAAAAGCTTTTTTATAATAAAAGGTTTTATTTGAACATTTTATGATTCGAAGGTGTTTGCTCCCATTTTTATAACAAGCAAAAGCAAAGATTTTAAAGAAATAATTAGGAATAATTTTGAAAGAGAATTGATAGAGAAAATAGAGCAAAAGAAAAAAAAAGACATAAAAAAAGTGTAAAATATAAAAAATATAATTAAATAAATTCTTCCAAATGCTATTTGTGGAATAATGGAGATATATTTGGAGGTATATTTGCTTATCTATTTTTCTTGTCAGTGGAATGAAGCAATACTTTTTTTTCTTAAATTTTTTTCCGCACTTTTTCTATGTCACTACCTAACGTTTCTTCACAATTTTTTTTTCAAACAAATTCTTTTCCCCTGTCTCCATAGAAATATTTTTACGTCAATGCGTTTGGGGCGATTTGAGAAAATGTGTAAGTTTAAGATGTATTTTTTTAATATTTTGGCTCCAATTCTTTGAGTCATTTACTCTGAAAGCTGCTTTTACTTTTTTTTTCTTTAAGTAATTTATGGTTTTTAACAAAAAATCTTTTATAATAAAAGGTTTTATTTGAAATTTTATGTTGCTAAGACGTTCGCTCCCAGTTTTATAATAGGCGAAAGGGAAGTTTTTAGAGAAATGATAAGGAACAGTTTCGAAAGAGCATTTATAGAAGAAATAAAGAAACAGGAAAAATATAATACTGATAAAAAAGTGTAAATTATAAAGAATTCAATTAAATAAATTCTTACAAATACTATTTGTGGAACAATGGAGGTATATTTGAATCTCTAATTTTCTTGTCAGTGGAATGAAGAATACTCTTTCTTTCTTAAAAAATATTCCGCACTTTTTATATGCCATTACCTAAAGTTTTTTCACACCCTTTTTTTTTTTTTAAAGAAAATTCTGTTTTCCAGTCTCCATAGATATATTTTTACGTCAAATCATTTGGGGCTATTTGAAAAATGTGTAATTTAACGACATACCTTTTTAATGTTTTTGTTCAAATAGTTTGAGTTTCGTACTCTGAAGGCTGCATTTACTTTTTTTCTTTCAAGTAATTTATGGTTTTGAAGAAAAAACTATTTTATATTAAAAGGTTTATTTGAACATTTTATGATTCTAAGGTGTTTGCTCCCATTTTTATAACAAGCAAAAGGAAAGTTTTTAAAGAAATAATTAGGAATAGTTTTGAAAGACCATTGATAGATGAAATAGAGCAACAGAAGAAAAAGACTCATAAAAAAGTTTAAAATATAAAGAATATAATTAAATAAATTCTTCCAAATGTAATTTGTGGAATAATGGAGGTATATTTGCTTCTCTAGTTTTCTTGTCAGTGGAATGAAGCAATACTTTTTTTCTTAATTTTTTTCCGCACTTTTTTTATGTCACTACCTAAAGTTTTTTCAAACTTTTTTTTTCTTGTCTCCATAGAAATATTTTTACGTCAATGCGTTTGGGGCTGTTTGAGAAAATGTGTAAGTTTACGATGTACTTTTTTAATATTTTGGTTCTAATGCATTGAGTCATTTACTCTGAAAGCAGCTTTTACTTTTTTTTCTTTAAGTAATTTATGGTTTTTAACAAAAACAGTTTTATAATAAAGGGTTTTATTTGAACATTTTATGACTCTAAGATGTTCGCTCCCACTTTTATAACAGGCAAAAGGGAAGTTTTTAGAGAAATGATAAGGAATAGTTTCGAAAGAGCATTTATAGAAGAAATAGAGTTACAGGAAAAAAAATTCAGACTGATAAAAAAGTATAAATTATAAAGAACTTAATTAAATAAATTCTTCCAATGGTATTTGTGGAACAATGGAGGTGTATTGTTTCTCTAATTTTCTTGTCAGTGGAATGAAGCAAAATACTTTTTTTCCGCACTTTTTATATGCCTTTACCTAAAGTTTTTTTCACACTTTTTTTTTTCAAAAAAATTCTGTTTTCCTGTCTCTATAGAAATATTTTTACGTCAATTCATTTGGGGCTATTTTAGAAAGTGTGTAATACGACGTACTTTTTCAATGTTTTTGTTAAAATACTTTGAGTTACTCTGAAGGCTGCATTTATTATTTTTTTCTTTTTAAGTAATTTGTGGTTTTCAAGAAAACCCTTTTATAATAAAATGTTTATTTGAACATTTTATGATTCTAAGATATTCGCTCATCTACAACAACCAAAAAGTTTTAAAAAAAATATTAGGAATAATTTTGAAACAGGAACAGGATGAATAGATAGACGAAATAGAGAAACGGGGGAGAAATTTAAAGCTGATAACAAAGTGTAAATTATAAAGAATTTAAATAAATATATATTTTTTGAAATACTATTTACGGAATGCTGGAGGTAAATTTACTTCTCTGATTTTTCCAGTGGAATTAAACATCGCTTTTTTCTTCTTAAAGGTAACGATTTATGTCCTTACTTAAGGTATTTTTAAAGTTTTTTTCAAACAAATTCCCTTTTTCCTGTCTCCATAGAAATATTTTTTACGCCAATTCGTTTGAAAAAATTTGAGAAAATGTGTAAGTTAACGACGTACACGCTTTTAATATTTTGATTCAAATGCGTTGAATATTTTAAACTCTGAAGACTCCATTTAATTTTCCATTTCTAGTGGTTTATGATTTTCACAAAAGTTCCTTTTATATTAAAATAATTAAAAAAAAAAACAATTTCTGATTCTAAGGCGTTGCTTTAGTTTTATAACGTTTATAATAACAATTTAGAAGAAAAAACCTTATAAATAGTTTTAAAAAGGATTAACTAGAGCAGGGCGGTCCAACCCGGCTCCAACGGGTGCCATGGCGCCTTTTGAATAGTTTCTTAGCGCCCTTTCAAATGTATCCTGTTACTAGCTTTTTAAAAATATAAAAATCCGTATTAAAACATTTTTCTGTAAAATTAATCACACTGCTAAAATTTTACAGCAAACTGTCCAGTCATTTGACCGTTTTTATAGAAAGCGATTACGTAACAGCAATTTAACTCTATTCTGACAATAATATGGTCAGAATAGAGTTAAATTACTATTAACTGTTTTTTTTATATAAAAACCTTCGAATGAATTGGCAGTTTGCTGGGAATTTTTAACAGTGCATATCCTAATGTTTTTTTTTCTTATAGGTGAGATTAACTTTTCTGGATCCTTCTCCTGCAAACTTTATGAGGTAGGTTCCTTCTCAGAAAAATATAATGCTAAATTTGCCATCATTTACGGTTTTCCTGTAAAATATTTTTACATGGCGATCCTGAATCTGAATGCCTAAGGGGGGCAACTCGGCCCAGCAAAGCCAGGCCGTAGAGCGTTAGCACCTCCCCCGGGATGTTCCCCGGCACGCGGGGATTCGTTTTGGGTGATTCCAGCTACCGGCGGAAGGGAAGGCACGACGCCGAGGCCGCCAGCGCACGCGCAAACGGCCCAAACAACAACAAAAAAGAAAAGAAAGAAAATACAAACTAGGCCAAAGGCCGGCACTGCCAGGACAAGCCTAAGCGCGACAAGGGGCAGGCAAGAAAGCTAAAAACAAAAAAAAAAACAAAAAGAAACTGAAAAAAGCCTGAACCGCTGGAGCCTGCACTCCCTCGCGACAGACAGCGGCAGGTGCAGTGATGAAGAACTTGTAGGTGAACAGTCCTTAACGCTCCTGCGTCATGACACACAGTTCGCGGCCAAGGCGGTCCTTGGATAATAATGATGCGCCGGAATCTGAGAACTCAGTTCCCACGCGACAGATGGCGCCACAAGTTGTTGCGTTGGAGAGATGAGACCGCTGCTAAAGACTGCGAAGGGAGCACAGCAAGGTGCTCAAACACTGACAAGGTACAGCCAAAATAAGGAAAAGTCAGGAGAAGGAGGGTAGGAAGATCAATTACAGTACTGATTGGTGGTGAAGAATTTAATATGTTTAGTTAAAAATTTGATAAAAGCTAGAGTTGGTTACTCAATTTGTTAAGTTCGATAAATCCATTAAGAAATTAAAAATATTTTTTAATTTTTTTAGTAAGATTGGTCTTGTTAGAATATTGGTTAGCCAAGAGGGTGGGGGAATTTCGGGAGATCTGAGATGCCAGGCAACGGTCAGTGGGCAGTCAAAATAGTAATGAGAAGGCAAGCCCCGCTGACCACATGGACACACATTGGAGGCTGCACGTTTATAATATTTGAGGTAAGTAGGGAATGGACCATGTCCTGTGAGGAACGCTGAGGTGTGGGGGGGGCGATGTTAAGCAGGTTTAGGGAGACAAAAGGGAGCAATTTGTGGGTATGTCGACCTTTATCCGAGTAATCCCAGTGGTCCTGCCACTGAGGAATGATTTTAGATTTTAAAAACCCTCTAATGTAGGATGGGGGAACAGGGAGGGAAAGATCAATATTTGTGCTTCCCGTAGCTTCTTTTGCCAATTTATCAGCTAATTCATTGCCAGCAATGCCAATGTGTGCCTTCACATGGCCCAGGGCTACTCGCCGTGCAAGGTCTTTTAAAAGTAGTTTTATTTGGAGTACAATGGGATGTTTTGTGCGGTGAGTAAAGATTGCTTGTAGGCTGGAGAGGCTGTCTGAATATAGCCTGTAAAATTGTACTGTTGGGTTAGAGACAATCCATTCCAATGCCCGCAGAATCGCGAACAGCTCAGCCTGGAAGACAGTGTTGTTATCACCGATTCTGCAGGCCCACTTATGGGTCACTACCTCGCCTTTCATGGCACAGAATGCTGCTGCCACGCCAGTCTCCGTGCGTGACCCGTCAGTGAAAATGGTCGGACAGCGGGGAGAGTAGCTGTGTTCAAAACCGTGCCTGGTTGTGTTTATCTGTAAGTGAGATGTCTCTTCTGCGGGATGTATTCTCCAACTGGAAACCTTCCTCTGTAGTTGTATTTGTGGAAAAAGTGCTGCACACGTTGGTTCATGTTCTAGGTGTGTGATCCTGTTTTTCTGGTATTCATATTGGGGCGATCCTGAATCGTAGGAGACTTATGGCTACCACTGTGAGATATGTGTGGATCGCTATCAATCTTTCAGGATATTTTGAGACTTGAGAATAATGCCGCCCTTTATTGTTTGCCAATTGCTGAGGTGCGCCCTACATACTGAAATGTTGGTGACGCCTGATCTGGAGTAGAGTCCTGCATCGGGCACAATAACCCGATTTTACACGACTGCGATCCGATCCGTGGTTGGGGTCGGGCCGAGATGACGCTAATTTTTTTCTTTGCTTGTCGGACTTCAGTCGGATTGACTTTTTCGGGTTCTTTTTTGACTATTTCGGGTCGTGTTCGATTTTAAGTATTTTGGGTCGGGTTCTGTTTCACCTGATTTTTCAGAAGAAAGTCCTTAATATTTCTCAAATGAAAGGAACTATATAAATGAATATTATTCGTGTATATGTCTTCATTTTTATATAAAAAGTTCGGATTCATGTGGCATTCAGGTTGAAGGGTATTGAGTTCTGGCAAGGTTTTAGGCTGGATAAATATTATTTTGTAGGTTTCGGGTCGGGTTTTTGTTGTCGAATTCTTTTTTATCGGGTTCGGGTCAGATTTCAGGTTGACGAACTCTTTTTTGTCGGATTCTGGTTCGATACAACCCGAACTAGTGTAATATAACAACGGAAATAAATGTTTAAGATAGATAAAAAATAACTCTTTAAATGATACAGAATTTAACTAAATGCAGTTCTTCAAATACTACTTATACGATAGTGTAGGTAAATATGCTTCACTAATATTTTTGCAAGTAAAATAAAGCAACATTTCTTTATCTTAATATCCTTTCTGGAATTTTTATATGCCATTATCCAAGGTCTTTTGACAATTTTATCAAACATATTTCTTTTTTATTAACTCCATTGAAAAAATTTTTACGTCAAATCTCTTAGGAATATTTCAAGAAAATATGTAAGTTAACGACATACTGTTTTAATATTTTCGTCCAAATGCTTTGAATTGCTTAAACACTGAAGGCTGTACTTGCTCTTTTCTTTGAAATAACTTATGGTTTCAAGAAAATTTCTTTTATAATAAAAGTGTTTATTTAAACTTTTTATGATTCTAAGGTTTTCGCTCATATCTTTATGACTTCCATAATAGATTTTTTTTTAAATGGTTAGAAAAAGTTTTGAAAAAAAAAAAAAAAAAAAAAAAAAAAAAAAACATTGTTGAATTGGAAAACGGAAATGAAAATTTTGATATAGATAAAAAAAAGTTTATAAAGTAAATATTATTATAATATTTAGTAAATTATACAAAACTAACTGAACTGAATACTGAATAACACTGATTAATACTGAATAATACTGAATAACAAAACTGAACTGAATAACAAAACTAACCCGGCGTTGCCAGGGCAGACTGTCATTGAAAATTATAACAGAGGAGTGGACTTCATAAAAAAAACTGTATAATATTTATTCATACTAAAAGCTTGTAAAAAAATGAAATAAGAACTAAAATTTCAAAAGTATAACAGTTACGTTTAAAAATTTGAAACGGTCAGGGAAAATTATTACACTTACTTTTCCCTTTTTACTGAAAATCCCTTTTTAACTTTATATTGCTAATTGCATTTTTTAAATTATAAATATTAAATGCTTACAAAAATCATTATTTCAAATGAAAATGCATAAAAATATATCTATTTAATTGTTAATGGTGACAAATTATAATTACAATTTATAAAGAATAAATCATTGCTTATTTCGATTTTATTCCTGTAGATGGCAGCGCTAACGAATGAGATGCGCTTCATTCGGACGTTGCCATTAAAATATTAAATAATCGCGATTTCTGTGCCACGTACGACAGCGTACTATATGTATAGATGTTAATAAATAAAGTTCTTTCAAATGGTATTTATTCAATAGTGTTGGTAAATTTGCTTCATTAATATTCTTGCCTGTAAAATAAAGCAATTTTTTTTCTCTTAGATTCATCCTTTCTCCAATTTTTATATGCCATTATCTGACATTTTTTTATACATTTTTTCAAACATATTTATGTTTCTTCTCTCCATAGAAATATTTTTAACGTCAATTCGTTTACGATATACTATTTTAATATTTTGGTACAAATACTCTGAATTATTTAAACTTCGAGAGGTTGCATTTACATTTCTCTTTTGAATAACTTACAGTTATGAAAATGTCTTTTATATAAAATATAACTAGTAAATCTGCAGATCAGGAGCCTCAACGTCAGCTCTGAAAATCATTGTTTTCTAATCTCACTTTTCATATTATTTAGTATCTTACAATTCGCAATTTAATTTTTTTTTATTAGATACATATTTATCGGCACGTAAAATACTTCGGAGGTTTCAGAAATTAGAAGCATTAAATTAAACACGATTTACGGAATGATATTCTGAAATTCTTATAAACTTCTTATTCTTGTTATTTTTTAGATTAAAAAAAAAATGCATTTCTTATTTTAATATTCTTTGAAATAGGGTTGGTAAGCAACTAATAAAATAAAGCGAAAAAAAAAAGAAATTCATTTTAAAATTTGTAAAAAATAGGAAAATAAAATGTTTTATATTTCCCGAACAGTTGCAAAAATTTTTCCAATAATTTAAACAATTAATTTCTAAATTCTAATAGATGTATCGGCAAAATTTCAAGGCTATTGCATATATTTAAGACTTCCATATCGAAAATTCAGTATCCTTAATTCACGTTTAAATCCATTATTCAAATATGCGATTTTCATTTCAGTTAAAAATGAAATTTGAAAATCGTCTGCGTTCCCATAGGAAAGCATTATGACCTAAAACGAAATGTTATATATTTTTCGAACGAATGAACAAAATGTAACTAAAAACTATACAGCTAATTCCGGGTACCTCACCAACATACCCACCAAAACTGAACCTAATCGGGCCCTTTTTACGGCAGTTATCGCGGAACAGACAGACAAACAGACGGAAACCAAAAACTTTTCGTGTCTCCACAGTGAGCCTTCACTGACGTTTCGGCAACTAGTAAAGCTACAGATCAGGAGCCTCAACGTCAGCTCTGAAAGTCAATGTTTTTTAAACTCGCTTTTCATAATATTTAATATCTTACAATCCGCAAATTAAATTATTTAAATTACTACATATATATTTATATGCATATAAAATAATTCGAAGGTTTCAGAACTTAAACGTTAAATTAAACACGGTTTATGCAATAATATTCTGACATTCTTATGAATTTCGTATTCTATTTTTTAGATTAAAAAAATACATTTCTTCAGGGGGTGGGGGTGGGGGTGGGGGGCTCAACCCCACTGAACCCTCCGTAATCTTATTAAATTTTTATTCGTGATTTCCTATTATTTGTGTGAATGATTCTAGTATATCTTCCATTTCGTTCTGCACAGTGGTTTTATTACGATAAGCAAAAATTTTGAAAATAATTTCATGTTGTCCTAATACCTAAATAGCAATATTTACCAATCACGAAACACTCGTATCTGATCGATACGTTGAATAATATCTCATGTACAAAAGTAACTTATGGAAATGTCAACTGAATCTACTATATATTTCACTTATCTATTTCAGAAATCTAGTATTATTACAATTTTTGTTTCGGAAAAACAGTTTTGATGGTCATTGTACAATATTTATTTGACCTAAGTACACCCTGATCTAATTCGATGGCAATAGCATACTAAAATCTCCCCAAAATAGGCTTATTTGGAAACTTTTAAACCTATTGTGTAATCATTCATAATCGTGCCCACTGCCAATTCACTAAATAGCAACCTTGATTTGGCGCTATAATGTATTTTTTGTGATAGCATTTTATGATCTCAGTTTCCAGTAATTGTGCTATTTCAGGCTGTATGGATGCGTTTTACTACGCTAATTTCTTTAGATTAACTATCTCGTTGTACGAGATATTACATTCTATTTTTAAAATAATACTAATTTTCAACCACGAAAAATCTACATCTCTTCCAGAAAATTAATAATATCTCATATAAAAATGTTTCGGCTATCATTCTATAGTAGTTAAAAGGTAACTTGTACAAAATAAATTCTCATTTATTTCAATAAAATATTAAAATCCTCCAATAATATTTTATTTTGCGAATAAAATATTGTAGCAAAATCGTCTGAGTTACTTGAATTTTATCATTTTGATATTCTTTGAAATATGGTTGCTAGGTTACTGTTAAATTGAAAAGGAAAATAAAAATGAATGCATTTTAATATTTGCAAAAAGTGATAAAATAAATGTATTATATTATTAGAACAGATGTATAAAATTGCACCAAAAACTATACACCTAATTTAAAAAATCTGACGAATGTATAAACAAAATTTCAAATTAATTTAAATAATTTAACACCTGACTTGATAAATTTTAGCATTCATAACTTACCGTTTAATTACATTAATCAAATGCGACATTTTATTTTCAACGACTGAAAAATTTCAAAATCGTCTGAATTCCCATAGGAAAGCATTATGATCAAAAAAGAAATGTTCTATATTTTCCGAACGAATGAACCAAATGTAACTAAAAACTATACAGCTAATTCCGGGTATCTCACCAACATACCTACCAAAAATCTAACTAATCGGATCATTTTTACGGCAGTTATCGCGGAACAGACAGACAGACAGACAGACAGAAAGACAGACAGACAGACAGACGGACAGACAGACAGACAAACAGACAGACAGACAGAAACCAAAAACTTTTCGGGTCTCCACAGTAAGCCTTCACTGACGTTTCGGCAATTATTTAAATTACTACATATATATTTATATGCATATAAAATAATTCGCAGGTTTCAGAACTTAAACGTTAAATTAAACACGGTTTATGCAATAATATTCTGACATTCTTATGAATTTCGTATTCTATTTTTTAGATTAAAAAAATACATTTCTTCAGGGGGTGGGGGTGGGGGGGGGGGTGGGGGGGGGGTGGGGGTGGGGGGCTCAACCCCACTGAACCCTCCGTAATCTTATTAAATTTTTATTCGTGATTTCCTATTATTTGTGTGAATGATTCTAGTATATCTTCCATTTCGTTCTGCACAGTGGTTTTATTACGATAAGCAAAAATTTTGAAAATAATTTCATGTTGTCCTAATACCTAAATAGCAATATTTACCAATCACGAAACACTCGTATCTGATCGATACGTTGAATAATATCTCATGTACAAAAGTAACTTATGGAAATGTCAACTGAATCTACTATATATTTCACTCATCTATTTCAGAAATCTAGTATTATTACAATTTTTGTTTCGGAAAAACAGTTTTGATGGTCATTGTACAATATTTATTTGACCTAAGTACACCCTGATCTAATTCGATGGCAATAGCATACTAAAATCTCCCCAAAATAGGCTTATTTGGAAACTTTTAAACCTATTGTGTAATCATTCATAATCGTGCCCACTGCCAATTCACTAAATAGCAACCTTGATTTGGCGCTATAATGTATTTTTTGTAATAGCATTTTATGATCTCAGTTTCCAGTAATTGTGCTATTTCAGGCTGTATGGATGCGTTTTACTACGCTAATTTCTTTAGATTAACTATCTCGTTGTACGAGATATTACATTCTATTTTTAAAATAATACTAATTTTCAACCACGAAAAATCTACATCTCTTCCAGAAAATTAATAATATCTCATAAAAAAAAGGTTTCGGCTATCATTCTATAGTAGTTAAAAGGTAACTTGTACAAAATAAATTCTCATTTATTTCAATAAAATATTAAAATCCTCCAATAATATTTTATTTTGCGAATAAAATATTGTAGCAAAATCGTCTGAGTTACCTGAATTTTATCATTTTGATATTCTTTGAAATATGGTTGCTAGGTTACTGTTAAATTGAAAAGGAAAATAAAAATGAATGCATTTTAATATTTGCAAAAAGTGATAAAATAAATGTATTATATTATTAGAACAGATGTATAAAATTGCACCAAAAACTATACACCTAATTTAAAAAATCTGACGAATGTATAAACAAAATTTCAAATTAATTTAAATAATTTAACACCTGACTTGATAAATTTTAGCATTCATAACTTACCGTTTAATTACATTAATCAAATGCGACATTTTATTTTCAACGACTGAAAAATTTCAAAATCGTCTGAATTCCCATAGGAAAGCATTATGATCAAAAAAGAAATGTTCTATATTTTCCGAACGAATGAACCAAATGTAACTAAAAACTATACAGCTAATTCCGGGTATCTCACCAACATACCTACCAAAAATCAAACTAATCGGATCATTTTTACGGCAGTTATCGCGGAACAGACAGACAGACAGACAGACAGAAAGACAGACAGACAGACAGACGGACAGACAGACAGACAAACAGACAGACAGACAGAAACCAAAAACTTTTCGGGTCTCCACAGTAAGCCTTCACTGACGTTTCGGCAATTATTTTAATTACTACATATATATTTATATGCATATAAAATAATTCGAAGGTTTCAGAACTTAAACGTTAAATTAAACACGGTTTATGCAATAATATTCTGACATTCTTATGAATTTCTTATTCTATTTTTTAGATTAAAAAAAATACATTTCTTCAGGGGGGGGGGGGAGAGCTCAACCCCACTGAACCCTCCGTAATCTTATTAAATGTTTATTCGTGATTTCCTATTATTTGTGTGAATGATTCTAGTATATCTTCCATTTCGTTCTGCACAGTGGTTTTATTACGATAAGCAAAAATTTTGAAAATAATTTCATGTTATCCTAATACCTAAATAGCAATATTTACCAATCACGAAACACTCGTATCTGATCGATACGTTGAATAATATCTCGTGTACAAAAGTAACTTATGGAAATGTAAACTGAATCTACTATATATTTCACTTATCTATTTCAGAAATCTAGTATTATTACAATTTTTGTTTCGGAAAAACTATTTTGATTGTCATTGTACAATATTTATTTGACCTAAGTACATCCTGATATAATTCGATGGCAATAGCATACTAAAATCTCCCCAAAATAGGCTTATTTGGAAACTTTTAAACCTATTGTGTAATCATTCATAATCGTGCCCACTGCCAATTCACTAAATAGCAACCTTGATTTGGCGCTATAATGTATTTTTTGTGATAGCATTTTATGATCTCAGTTTCCAGTAATTGTGCTATTTCAGGCTGTATGGATGCGTTTTACTACGCTAATTTCTTTAGATTAACTATCTCGTTGTACGAGATATTACATTCTATTTTAAAAATAATACTAATTTTCAACCACGAAAAATCTACATCTCTTCCAGAAAATTAATAATATCTCATATAAAAATGTTTCGGCTATCATTGTATTGTAGTTAAAAGGTAACTTGTACAAAATAAATTCTCATTTATTTCAATAAAATATTAAAATCCTCCAATAATATTTTATTTTGCGAATAAAATATTGTAGCAAAATCGTCTGAGTTACTTGAATTTTATCATTTTGATATTCTTTGAAATATGGTTGCTAGGTTACTGTTAAATTGAAAAGGAAAATAAAAATGAATGCATTTTAATATTTGAAAAAAGTGATAAAATAAATGTATTATATTATTAGAACAGATGTATAAAATTGCACCAACAATTGTACACCTAATTTAAAAAATTTGACGAATGTATAAACAAAATTTCAAATTAATTTAAATAATTTAACATCTGACTTGATAAATTTTAGCCTTCATAACTTACCGTTTAAATACATTAATCAAATGCGACATTTTATTTTCAACGATTGAAAAATTTCAAAATCGTCTGAATTCCCATAGGAAAGCATTATGATCAAAAAAGAAATGTTCTATATTTTCCGAACGAATGAACCAAATGTAACTAAAAACTATACAGCTAATTCCGGGTATCTCACCAACATACCTACCAAAAATCAAACTAATCGGATCATTTTTACGGCAGTTATCGCGGAACAGACAGACAGACAGACAGACAGAAACCAAAAACTTTTCGGGTCTCCACAGTAAGCCTTCACTGACGTTTCGGCAATAATAATAAAATTTAAACTAGTAAATCTTTAGATCAGGAGCCTCAACGTCAGCTCTGAAAGTCATTTTTTTAAATCTCACTTTTCATATTATTTAGCATCTTACAATCCGAAATTTAATACTTTTATACTGCATACATATTTATTGAGGTTTCAGAAATTAGAAGCGTTAAATTAAACACGGCTTATGCAGTGATATTCTGAAATTCTTATGAACTTTCTTATTCATGTAATTTTTTAGGTAAAAAAATACATTTCTTCGAAAATAGTTTATGTTGCTAATAAAATATTGCAGCAAAATAGAGCGTGTTACTTGAATTTTATTATTTTGATATTCTTCGAAATATGGTTGCTAAGCAACTCATAAAATAAAGAGGAAAGAAAAAGAAATGCATTTTAAAAATTGTAAAGATAGGAAAATGAAATGTTTTATATTTCCGGAACAGTTACAAAATTTTTTCCAATAATTTAAACAATTAATTTCTGAATTCTAATAGATATATCGGCAAATTTTCAAAGCTCTTGGATATATTTAAGACCTCCATATCGAAAATTTAGCCTACTTTTACGTTTAAATCCATTATTCAAATGTGCGATTTTCATTTCAGCTAAAAACGAAATTTGAAAATCGTCTGCATTCTCATAGAAAAGCATTATCACATAAAAAGAAATGTTCTATATTTTTCGAACGAATGAACCAAATTTAACCAAAAACTATACAGCTAATTCCGGGTATCTTGCCAACATACCTACCAAAAATCAACCTAATCGGACGTTTTTTACGGCAGTTATCGCGGAACAGACAGATAGACGGACAGACAGACAGACAGACAAACAGACAGACAGACAGACAAACAGACAGACAGACAGAAACCAAAAACTTTTCGCGTCTCCACAGTGAGCCTTCACTGACATTTCGGCAATTATTACATATATACTTATACACATATAAAATAATTCGAAGGTTTCAGAAATTAAAAACGTTAAATTAAACACGGTTTATGCAATAACATTCTGACATTCTTATGAACTTCTTATTCTATTTTTTAGATTAAAACAATACATTTCTTCAGGGGGGGCCTTATTAAATTTATATTCGTGATTTCCTATTGTTTGTGTGAATGATTCTAGTATATCTTGGATTTCGTTCTACACAGTGGTTTTATTAGGATAAGCAAAAATTCAGAAAATAATTTCATGTTATCCTAGTAACTAAATAGCAATATTTACTTACCTGCCAACCAAGAAACACTCGCATCTGATAGATAAGTTGAATAATATCTCGTGTACAAAAGCAACTTATGGAAATGTAAACTGAATCTACTGTATTTCACTTACATCTATTGCAGAAATCTAGTGTTATTACAATTTTTGTTTCAGAAAAACAGTTTTGATGGTCATTCTATAATATTTATTTTACATACGTACATCTTGATCTAACTCGATGGCAATAGCATATTAAAATCTCTCAAAAATAGGCTTATTTGAAAACTTTTAAACCTCTTGTGTAATCATTCATAATCGTGCCCACTGTCAATTCACTAAATAGCAACCGTGATTTGGCGCTATAAAGTATTTTTTGTGATAACTTTTTATGAAATCAGTTTCCAGTAATTGTGCTATTTCAGGCTGTATGGATGCGTTTTACTACGCTAATTTCTTTAGATTAACCATCTCGTTGTACGAGATATTATATCCTACTTTAAAAATAATACTAAATTTCAACCACGAATAATCCACATCTCTTCCAGAAATGAATAATATCTTATGTAAAAATGATTCGGTTAACATTCTGTAGTTAAAAGGTAACTTGTATCAAAATAAATTCTCATTTATTTCAATAAAATATTAAAATCACACAATAAAATATTGTAGCAAAATAGTCTGAATTATTTGAATTTTATTATTTTGATATTCTTTAAAATTTAGTTGCTAGGTTACGGTTAAATTAAAGAGGAAAATAAAAATAAATGCATTTTAAAATTTGCAGAAAATGATAGAATAAAATGTATTATATTATTAGAACAGATGTATAAAATTTCACCAAAAATTATACATCTAATTTAAAAAATCTGACGAATGTATTAACAAAATTTCAAAGTAATTTGAATAATTTAAGACCTGACTTGATAAATTTTAGCCTTCATAACTTACCGTTTAAATACATTAATCAAATGCGACATTTTATTTTCAACGACTGAAAAAATTCAAAATCGTCTGAATTCCCATAGGAAAGCATTATGATCAAAAAAGAAATGCTCTATATTTTCCGAGCGAATGAACCAAATGTAACTAAAAACTATACAGCTAATTCCAGGTATCTCACCAACATACCTACCAAAAATCAAACTAATCGGATCATTTTTACGGCAGTTATCGCAGAACAGACAGACAGACAGACAGACAGACAGACAGACAGACAGACAGACAGACAGAAACCAAAAACTTTTCGGGTCTAAACAGTAAGCCTTCACTGACGTTTCGGCAACTAGTAAATCTACAGATCAGGAGCCTCAACGTCAGCTCTGAAAGTCAATGTTTTTTTATCTCACTTTTCATAATATTTAACATCTTACAATCCGCAAATTAATTTTTTTTAAATTACTACATATTTATTTATACGCTTTTAAAATAATTTTAAGGTTTCAGAAATTAGAAACGTTTAATTAAACACGGTTTATGCAATAATATTCTGACATTCTTATGAACTTCTTATTCTATGTTTTAGATTTAAAAAATACATTTCTTCAGGGGGGCAGAGCCCCCTGAACCCCCCCCCCCTAATCTTAACAAATTTATATTCGTGATTTACTATTGATTGTGTGAATGATTCTAGTATATCTTGGATTTCGTTCTACACAGTGGTTTTATTAGAATACGCAAACATTTCGAAAATAATTTCATGTTATCCTAATGCCTAAATAGCAATATTTACTTACCTGCCAACCACGAAACACTCGCATCTGATAAATAGGTTGAATAATATCTCGTGTACAAAAGCAACTTATGGAAATGTAAACTGAATCTTTTCACTTATATCTATTTCAGAAATCTAGTGCTATTGCAACTTTTGTTTCGGAAAACAGTTTTGATGGTCATTCTATAATATTTCTTTTACCTAAGTACATCCTGATCTAACTCGATGGCAATAGCATACTAAAATCTCCACAAAATAGGCTTATTTAGAAACTTTTAAACTTATTGGGTAATCATTCATAATCGTGCCCACTGCCAATTCACTAAATAGCAACCGTGGTTTGGCGCTATAAAGTATTTTTTGTGATAACTTAATCCTTGTGATAACTTGTGATAACTTAATCTTTTTGTGATAACTTAATACTTGTATGATCTCAGTTTCCAGTAATAGTGCTATTTCAGGCTGTATGGATGCTTTTTACTAAGCTAATTTCTTTAGATTAACCATCTCGTTGTTCGAGATATTATATCCTATTTTAAAAGTAATACTAATTTTGAACCACGAAAAATCCATATCTAATCCAGAAAATGAATATCTCATGTAAAAATGTTTCGGTTATCATTATATAGTAGTTAAAAGGTAACTTGTTTCAAAATAAATTCTCATTTATTTCAATAAAATATTAAAATCACTCAAAACTATTTTATTTTGCGAATAAAATATTGTAGCAAAATAGTTTGAGTTATTTGAATTTTATTATTCTGATATTCTTTAAAATGTAGTTGCTAGGTTACGATTAAATTAAAGAGCTAAAATAAAATTAAATACATTTTAAAATTTGCAAAAAATGATAGAATAAAATGTATTATATTATTAGAACAGATGTATAAAATTGCACCAAACATTGTACACCTAATTTAAAAAATCTGACGAATGTATTAACAAAATTTCAAATTAATTTGAATAATTTAAGACCTGACTTGATAAATTTTAGCCTTCATAACTTACACATTAAATACATTAATCAAATGCGCCACTTTATTTCAATGGATGAAAATTTTCAAAATCGTCTGAATTCCCATACGAAAGCATTATGACCTAAAAAGAAATGTTTTATATTTTCCAAACGAATGAACCAAACGTAACTAAAAACTATACAGCTAATTCTGGTACCTCACCAACATACCTACAAAAAATCAAACTAATCCGATCATTTTTGCGGCAGTTATCGCGGAACAGACAGACAGACAAACAGACAGACAGACAGACAGACAGACAGACAGACAAACAGACAGACAGAAACCAAAAACTTTTCGGGTCTCCACAGTAAGTCTCAACTGACGTTTCGGCAACTAGTAAATCTACAGATCAGAGGCCTCAACGGCAGCTCAAAAAGTCATTGTTCATTAATCTTACTAATTTTTAACATTATCTGCATAATATTTGACACACTAAAATTCAATCTTTTTAAGTTATTTATACATTTATAAGAATATAAATTTATCGAAAGTTTCAGAAATTTTAGAAGTATCCCCTTAAACACAATGTTATGCAATGATAGGATAAACTACTTGTTACTGTATTTTTTCAGAATAACAATACATTATTTCATTCCTAATTTAAAAAATCTGACGAATGTATAAACAAAATTTCAAATTAATTTAAATAATTTAACACCTGACTTGATAAATTTTAGCCTTCATAACTTACCGTTTAAATACATTAATCAAATGCGACATTTTATTTTCAACGACTGAAAAATTTCAAAATCGTCTGAATTCCCATAGGAAAGCATTATGATCAAAAAAGAAATGTTCTATATTTTCCGAACGAATGAACCAAATGTAACTAAAAACTATACAGCTAATTTCGGGTATCTCACCAACATACCTACCAAAAATCAAACTAATCGGATCATTTTTACGGCAGTTATCGCGGAACAGACAGACAGGCAGACGGACAGTCAGACAGACAAACAGACAGACAGACAGAAACCAAAAACTTTTCGGGTCTCCACAGTAAGCCTTCACTGACGTTTCGGCAATTATGATTCTAAAGTTATCGCTCACATTTTTACTGCGTGTATAATAAATGTTTTTGCAAGAAATGTTTAGGTATTGTTTTGAAGATGTAGTGTTCAAAGTAATGTGGCGAAGAAAATTAAGAATAAGATAGACTGATGTGTAAAAAAAATTATTAAACTATGAATAATTTCAAATATTACCTTAGAATCCAATAAAAAATCGATTTTTTAAAGTCAATTTTAAATTTAGTTATTTTGTAAACTTTAGAGAAAACCATTTTAAAACAGTTGCATTAAAACTAAATTTATGAAAAAAAATTTCAACTGTTGCCGTAACAGCGAAATGAATCTTCATCTTTAAAGTAATTGGTTTTTCAGAAGAGCTAGAGAGATTACGCATACGATTTCGCGAAAGTAGATAATTTGATATTTATGAAGTTTTAATATACATAGTACATGAGTGTATTTACGTTTTTACATTAAAAAAATTGATTTTTCGGTTAATATTTCTTAAGATATGCTTAATTATAGTATTAAATGTTTTCGAATTCCCGACTTTTATGAAATATTTACATTTTATTATTGAAAAAATGCAAGCTTTCTTTTTTAGATAGGTCATTTTATTTACAAATTATTTGTCTAAAAGTATTACTAAGAACGAAAAATCATGCATCAAGCATAGATTATGAAACATTTTCCAACACATCCAGAAAACTGTAATGAAACGTCACCGTTAAATTAGGTGAAAGAAGATATGTAGTAAACAGTTTAAGAAACATATAATACTTTTAAAAATCCAGTTTTGCCATTTATTTTCCATGGTCAAAAGAGTAGTAAAATTATTTTGTGCAGCCCTGTAAATGATCTATAGATTTTGATATACACTATATAGCATTATGAAATTTAGTTTAAAAGAAGTTTAGTTTAGTTAGAAAATTAACATTTAAAAATTTTCTCCAATCGATGGAAATGCACACAAAATATTTCGTAGTACCCTGTATATTATGTAAAGATTTTGTACACATAGCAGATTAAGCTAAAATTAAGGTAACAAACGCATAAGGCAACTTAAAACTCACTTCCAGTAATTACCAATAATAAACGACAATGTAACTTGCTCTTTGTGTAACCCTGTGTCTGTATATAAATTTATTTATATTCCACAAACTTCTATTAGTCTACTAAATATAGTTCAGCAAGAAAATGCGTAATACAATTAAAAATACCATTAAGCAATCCCATAGTCAGTAATACTTACGAATTCCTTTGTGTAGCCCTGTATATGATCAACAGAATTTATATTCACTACGTAGTATGCAATAATTTAGTGAAAACTGCAGTTGAAAACGCACTTATCACACATACACTGTAATTATCGCACTAAGACTGTAACCGAATTCTTTTGTGTGTCCCTGTAAGTGAATGCGAAACGCAATGCACACGATAATTTTCAGTGACCAATTTATACTGCGCCTCAGTAATACATATAAATTTCGTTATGTTTGAAGTAGTGAAACATCATTTAAATTACACGGCGAAAGAATTTTTTGTCGTAGAACATTGTGTAACAGAATTCTTTTGTGTTACACTGTAAATGAATAATAAATGCTTTGCACACCATATTTTATAAAAAGCATGTTTTAGTTTGATAATTGTTTCATAATTATATATCAATTTCATCATGTTTCAAATGGCGTAACATCATAAAAATGTACTTGAAACGTTTTTTCCAGTTGACTATAATGTAAATGAATACTTTTGACTATCCCTGTAAATAAATTACTAATTCTACACACTTCATTTTCAATAGGGATCATGCTATAGTAGACGTCAATAATATACAAAAATTTTAGGGAAATCCGGGTATATTTTCTTGAGAGAGCACGGACAGATGGCAGATGGCCAGACAAACTGAAGTCATAAACACTTTTCAGCTAGGTTCAAAAGTGTTAAAATATTAGCTCAATTTCTATTTAATGTTAAACGAATGAAGACGTTATTTTCAAATTTCTTGTTTGCTTTTCAAATTTTTAAAAGATTCTTTTACATAGGATATCTGTGATCGAAGTTTAACGTTGTATCTTTCTATTTTTTAACACTTTCCAATATAGTTGAAAAGTGTTTATGGTCTGTCTAGCCGTCTGGACGTTTTTGCTATAATTAAATTTTTTTAAATGAACGTTTTCTACAAAGACTTATCAACTTTATTATCCAACTTTTGAAATATAATTTTTTTTTTTTCCTTAACAAAAGTATATCTGAGATTGTACGAGCAAGTAATATATAGGCCTTTTAGATTACACATAATAAAAATACATGTAGAATTTATCACGGTGTTTTTAAAAAATACTAAATCAAGGTTTAAAAAAAAAACTACCGTAATTTCCGGCGTATAATCCGCGGATCAAACAATTCGGTTTCAACCCAGAAATTTTATTCAAAAATTGAAGCCAAATATTTACAGAGATCTGGGAAGTAACACTTTATAATATAAAGTTTCTGGGTCGAAACATGATTGTTTGATCTGCGGATTATGGGCCGGAAATTACGGTATCTTTGACAAGTATTAAATGGTTCAAATTATTCAAGATGAAACATTTTTTAAATGTTTTTGAAATTTTTCTAAGAAGTAAAATTTATGTACTACATGAAAGGCGAGGAAAAGTTAAAATAAAATAAATATGCGTTAATATTTATTTCAACGAAAAAATAAATCTAAAGTAATTTGAATCGTATATATATATAAAATACTGCTTAAAAAACTTCTTCATTTGCGTGCAGGCAGAATCTGAAATGGTAGAAATAGATAGGTCTTCTTATATTTTAAATTTGATAAATGGTTTCTAGATGTTGGCAACACATCTTTCTGCCCCGTGGAATTCGTGAATTAGGAATTGATATATGTAAAGAGTAATTTTACTATTTTTTTTTTCCCTCGCGTAGATACGATTGAATGAAAGAACATAATTCAACCGTATAGTCGAACACGTGTAGAAAAATAATATCAAGCGATAATGATATTTGATGCCGATTTTTTTTTTTTCAAATTCAGTCTCTTTAAATAGTTATATATCGTTCTGAACTGAAAAAAAGATGAGGAACTTATGAGATATTTTTTTAATTTGAGGATATTTAAATAACTTATTTTTTTAACACAAGATATTTTAAAACTATATGTTATATAAAAAGAAGTAAGCTATTTTTGAAAAATGTGTGGATGTCTTGATTACGAGGGCTTTCAAATACTTGATATCTATTCACGGAATATTTAAAAGAGTATTTTTTTAATTCTTTTACTTTTCCATTTTTTTTTCTGAAAAGAAAATATACAACACTGTTAAAAAATCTAAAAAAAAATCAGACTCTGAATTTACTTATTTGTTATGTGCAATTGTATCATATGCGTAACGACTGCATTGAATGTTCCAATAAAAGTACTCATACGTACTTGAAAATAATTCTATCCATAAATACAAATATAATATCATATTGCTTCATTTGTGCATGTTAAATTCGGAAATATTTTATACAAAAAGTTTGAAAAATAAAAGTTGCGGACTTCTAGCTCAACAACTTAATTTGTCGACTCTGCATATGACTATATTTGTTCCGTTTTTAGGGTTTCGTTCATCTCACGAAACCCTATTACTCCCGCTTCGTTGTCTGTCAGTCACAGAGCCGGTTCTCAGAAACAATAGAACTTGCAGGCATGAAAATTTGTGTACTTATAGCTGAATATCTACTATGAAGCTCAAAATCATAAAACTAAAACAAATCTTATTATTTTAATATAGAGAGATAAAACCCCAAAAATCTAACAGCCTTTTCCTATTAAATTTAAACATTTTTCGTTATAGCAGTTGCCAACAATTAAAAATCCACAATAAAATTCTTTCTATAGTAATTAATTTTCTATTGAAAGATTTCCACGTGAAAAATGAAAATGAAATATAAAGTTTCACCAATTGAAAAAAAGATTTCTAGGACGTCATATTGGTAATAAAACGGAAATTTTCAAATATTTCTCAATAATACAATTAGTATGAGTATGAGTAAACACAGAAAGCAGCTTCATATGACGTCATTAGAGAATTAAAAAGAAAATTAATCTGACGTCATATTGGAAGTTTAACGGATTTTTCAAATGTTTGAGAATAATACAAAGAAAGTATCAATATGAGTAATAGAGAATAGTAAATATATGAGTAATAGAGAATAGTAAATATATAAGTTTGAGGAACGTATTAAATCATGATAAAAACCAGATTATGGAAATATTGGGCATATTTTAATATTTTGAAGGTCTCTATATACAATATGTTTAATTTTGAAATTCATTTTTTTAATATCGCATTTAGTCCACATGACAGATATTATTATGACAAAGTATAATAGCGGGCTTCACCCGCTATTGGACCGGTTCAGATATTCCAAAAAACGAGAAAAATAGACCGGTAAATTTTTATTTTATAAAAAACATGACTTTTTTTTATTGAAAATAAAATTTATTTGGATTTATTACAGAAAAGATAAAGTGTTTTGAAAGGAATATTAAACGAAACTCTTTGTGCGATCTTCGATCACACTTACTCACTTGCGGTAAAGTTGTGGACTTCTAGCTCAACAACTTAATTTACTGACTCTGTATATGACTATGTTTGTTCCGTTTTTATTTTCATTTCTTGTGTAGTAATGATTTATCATGGACAATGCTTTTTGCACACTGTTTTCTTTTTTTTTTCTTTTACACTGCTCAAATTACTTTAATGGAACTTTTTTTTTACACTCACTGAAATATGATTACTTACTTATCTTGATTACAACATTTCACCAACTTTTGAGCTTTAAAGCCTATTATTTACCCATCATACGTAATATAGGGTAAGTCTAGTAATCGTTTTGAAAATCGAAAATTTTTTTTTGACGGATTTACACGTTTCAGACACTGGAGATTCCGAAAAACATATTTTTAGAAAAAAAATTTTGCCGTCCGTCTGTGTGTCTGTGTGTGTGTGTCTCTGTGTGCGTGTCTGTGTGTCTGTAAACGCTCTATCTCCCGAAAACATTGAGATAGAGACTTGCAATTTGGTATGTACTTAGTATGTAATAATGGGAAGAAGCCTATTTCATTTCAATAACCTCGATTAACCGGAACAATTTTTTTCGGACTCTCGAAATATTCGTTCTGATGAAAGGTATATAAAAATTTTCGAAATTGTATATTTTAAGAAATGAATATAAAAGACAATAAAAAAACACAAATTTTGAATAAAGCATGAAGTCGATCGGATAATTAGTTGCCGAGATATTTGGAATCCTATTTTCCACACTCTTCGATTTTTCATTACCCTGTATTTCATCCAAATTTCACTTCAAAGACATATTTTAATTGGAAATTTGACGCTTAATCAGATGCAATTAACCGCTAGTTAATAGGATTATTATTTTTGGAGTTAAAAGGAAAAACCTCTTTCAAGCAATTCAGTAATCGAGCCTTTAAAGTTTGTGATGTCATCAAGCCACGATTTTATTTGAATTGCAATGCACTTTATAAGTAGTTTACACATTTTTATTTTAATATTTTACATTATGCATATCCATGATGGGTAAGTATTACGGTGGCCCCCAACGACTAGTTTTTAATAACGCGATAGATGCTTTTTTAACACTATTTCTACTGGTGTCAAATGGCACATTTTAAGATTTTTATTTATGATTACTTTAACTGTAATTTTTAAAGCTGATAACAATAGAAATAAGTTTTCAATGTCTTAAAAATGATTTGTAATTGTTTGAATTTCAAATTACAAATAAATTTACCATAAATCACTTTCTTAAAAGGTGTCACACAATACCGGCTAAAATAGTGTAAAAAACGCTTCTAGCGTGTTATTAAAATAGTAATTGGAGCTAGAAAGGTGATGAAAAGTTAAAATACAGACAAGGAAGTAAAACATTTTTTCAAGTGAAACATAAGTTTTACTGAAGTAATTTGAGTTGTGTAAAAGAAAAAAGAAAAGAATGTGCAAAAACCCTCTTTATTTGCGTGCAAAAAGGGAATTTGAATTTGAGAAAATAAATTTGATAAATTCTTATATTTTAAATTTGATGAACAATTCTCAGGTCATGGAAAAACAATCGTGTAATATTCCGTCTATCTCCATGGAGTTGATAAAAATTGAATAGACGTATGATTTTACTAATTTTTGTACGAATATATTACGATTTGTAGAATCTATTTATTCAACTGAAGATAGAACAATACATATATACATACTATAGCACAATACATAAGAAAATATAACCAGTAATGTGTGCAATTTTTTCGTGTATCCCTGTATATCATCTACACAGCTCGTAAAGCACATTAAATAAGTTACTTTTAAAATGCATATCACAGCTGAAAACGCACATCCACTAGTTATGGTTCATAGTGTTTCCTTTAACCAAACTTCTGACTGTCTATGTAAAGAAGCAATAATTTCTACGTACACAGTAATCTATAGGAAACGTGTTGTAGTACACCTCAATAATGTATATCAGTTTCGTTATATTTTAAATAATTTCATTAAAATACACTGAAAACGATTTTTCCTCATAGTTTAAAATATAATGAAATGTGCATCCCTGTAAACGAACTTCAATGTTACATACTCGATATTCCATAGAAAATATCCTGCCTGCCACCTCAGTAAAGCATATCAATTTCATTGTGTTTGTTCGAGACAGTGTAACATTATTAAAATGGACTAAAAACGATTTTCCGCATTAACTTATAATGTAACAGAATATTTTTGAGTGTCCCTGTAAACGATCTATAATTGCAACGTATTACGTACTAGCTGTTTAACTCGTTCTATGCACGGGAGTTCATGAAATTAATTCTAAAACCAAAATTAAAAATAAAATGAGTACAACCAAACGTATCTATGTAATATGTAGAAAAATATTTTTCTACTACTGTGCATTTTTTTAAATGAAATTTAATTTATCATGTTGGTATGGCAGCAGACGATAAAACGATATCTTTGGAATAAGGGAATAAATAGAATAAAAAGTTTTGTTGATATTTATGATAAAATGCTTTTCTTTATTTTTTAAAGAAGGTAATAATTAAGCGCAATTAAATAACCTCTAATAGTTTGCAGCGAGGTAAAAGAATTATCGTAATACCCGCTACAGATTTTTAGTAATGCAGCGTGGCGTACGTAATATGTATATTTCACATTGCAGTAAACATTTAGAACTGGTTAGAACTCGCGCGATTACGGGTTGAACATAAAAAAAGACAAAAATTCCTCAAAAAACATAAAATAAAAAAATATTTATTTAAAATTTTCGTAATTTTTGCCCCAATCGTTCATGGGCAACCCGTGTGCCAAATTTCGTAGCCCGGCGCCCTGTGGTTTCCGAGTTTTTGAGGTTACATAGGTAGATACGCGCACGGATTTTAATAGGGTAGATTCTATAGATAACACATTGTCGTCCGACTAAATGATGCATATCAATTTTATTATATTTGAAATAATGTTTAGCATGCACCGAATACATATTTTTCCATTTTACTGTAATGTAACGAAATACTTTTGAGTGTTCGTGTAAACTAACCATAAATGCTATGCACTTCATTTTCAACACAACACATGCCATGGTGAAAATCAATAATATATATATCAATTACATGGCGATCCGAGTATAATTATGCGAGTTAGAGCAAGGACAGACAGCCAGACAAACCGAATTCATAAACACTTTTCAGTTATATGTTGGAAAGTGTTAAAAAATCGATGAAAAGTTTAAAACCAGATTTAATGAGTGATAATGTTCTTTACAATAAAGAAATCCTTAAAGTAATTTAAATCATGCGAAATATAGCTGTCAGAAAGTAATGTGTAAAAAACCGCATCATTTCTATGACAATAAAGACTTGGAAACATTAAAAAGTAATAAGATATTTTTGATTTGAAAAATAAACGATACCTAGATCTTAGTAACACAGTTTTCTGTTTCCATGAAATTTGTAAGTTATGAAAGAATACACGATGAAAATTTGTACTTATTTGTTGTTGCATGCATATGCGATTCATAGACACTGTCCAATTCAAAAGTAAAAGTTAAAAAAATCTGGATAATAATGTTCATCTGTAACAGTATTAAATGAAACTATTATTATAGATGCATTCGCATAAAACATTTAAAATAATAATAATAATAATAAAAATACGGACTTTTTTTTTATTTCCATTTATTTATATTTGCTTACCTTAAAAATTTGTTTTTCTTTAAATATGTGTGATTAAATATATTAGCTATTGCACAAGTTAGAAATTTATTTTGCATTTAAAAAAATACTAAAACAAGGTATTAACTATTTTTGAGTAAAATTTAAAACATGTTAAATGATCAAACTAGTCCAGACACAATTTAAAAAAAATGCATATATTATTTTATTAAAAAAAAATCTTAGAACACTAAAGATGATGAAAAGTTAAAACGGAGATGATTAAGCGATAATGTTTCTTACGAAAAAAAGTTTTATAACTTAAATCGCGTGAATAAAAAATAAAAAAAATAAAACATGTTTAAACTTTTTCCCGCCTCGATTGCGTGCAGACAGAATTTTAAAGATTAAACATTAATCAGATTTTTTTTCTAATATATTTTAGATATAGAAAATGACTTCTAGATCTTCTTTGTCCATGCATTTGGTAAAATATTAACGGATGCCATGCGAGAAATTTATTTGTTGCAAGTAAATGGGTCATTCTACAAAAAAAGTTATTTTTTCGAGAGCATGATAATTGACAGAATATATATTTTTAAAAATGTTTTTGAGGTTTTACATAATAGAACAAAATAGAAATATATATTTGATAATGATTGGTGACTTATTAATTTTTTTTAAAGAACGGAGGGATCCACGTTTATATCCCCATTACACGTTTTACGATAAAAAAAAAAAAAAAAAAAAAAAGTTGGAAATTGTACGTCAAACGTCACAAATGAGGTGCGTTCGTACTGTTATTATTTCAGTGAAACAAATTATATCGTCTGCTATTATGGTATGATTAATCTTAACATAGTATAAAACAAAGTCGCTTTTTCTGTCCCTATATCCGTATGTACGCTTAAATCTTTAAAACTACGCAACGGATTTTGATGCGGTTTTTTTTAATAGATAGAGTGATTCAAGAGGAAGGTTTATATGTATAATAACATCCATTAAATAGTGGAGAAATACTGTTATTTTTGAGGTTTAAGTCGCTTTTTCTGTCCCTATATCCCTATGTACGCTTAAATGTTTAAAACTACGCAACGGATTTTGATGCGGTTTTTTTTAATAGGTAGAGTGATTCAAGAGGAAGGTTTATATGTATAATAACATCCATTAAATAGTGGAGAAATACTGTTATTTTTGAGGTTTTTAATGTGATGTCGTAAATAATTTCATTTCTTCCGCTTATACATTGCAAACGCAGGCTGAACCCTTACAAGATTTATCAAAATAATGTACTAATTATTGTACACATTAAAAAGGTCTACAGAAAACACAAAGAGATGAAGGTTTTCAAGGTTAACCCGAAGCAAAGCGAGGGAGGGCCGCTAGTTTCAGTAATAAAATAAGTACATTTTAAGTTGGCAACATTTTACCTTTTGCTGACATTCACTGAAAATTCTAATAGGAAACTTAAGCTTAGCTTTGAAAATTTTAGAACTTGAAATCCATATTGAGAATCTTTTACCAATTGATATCTATTTCTCTGGAAACACCTATCCAAAAAACTGCCGGTATATTAAATGATTGTTATAATTAGACAATTTTATTATGTAAATTCGGTTTTTAAATTCAGTAATATGAAAATTATATCACTCCATTTTAAATAGGATGTAATCACCAAGGCAACTTAGAATCATTAACTGTCATGGGATATCATTGAGTCAATTACGTATGATAGGATTTAATAGAATGAAGAAAACTTTTATTAATATCTTTTTAAGTTTTGATTCAATTTTCATAAAATTTGAAATGACTCGACAAAATTCTGCAACGATTATATATATTAAATGTCAAACCATTCGGTTTGGTAGTTTTTGCACTGTTATATGCGGATGGACGGACGGACCAGACGACAACTATAGGTGCCACTGATTTCTATAATTGCGAACGCACCTAGAACAGACTGTTTCTTAATCTATAATTTCCAGAATTAAAGAAGCATTTATGAAATCAAAGTTGAGTGTTGCTACTTCGTGGAAAAGACAATTCACACTCATCGAAGATCCCTTCCCTTTCAATACTTGCCCTGAATGGTAGTAAACCCGAGAACGGAAGTTTCCATCGGAAAAATTTAAAAGCTAAATTCAATAAGTGTAAGACATCAACCAGCGGTTCTGGAAAGGACGGGGCGTTTAATACATCCGACGAAACCAACGGCTTCTAGATCATCATGATTACAATAATCTTGAGCGTTTTCTTCAGAATGTTTTGCAGTTGGAATTAATTAATTTAATCAAAATCCATTTTTTCCAAAAAGTGTTCAAAAAATCAAAATTCTGTGAAAAAAAAAAAAAAAAAGAAAAATATTTTCTGCTAATAAAGTTACACAAAGTTCAATAAATTTAATAAAACAAACAGCGTATTTCTACGATGATTGCATCAACATCTATAGGAATATTTTTGTTTTATTATCCCCGCTCGTACCTAAAACTTAAGTCCACTAATCTCAGAATGGATTTTTTCGTAATTTGTCCTGTTCAGAAGGATACATCTCAACTTTCTTGCAAGATATGTGTGTGAAATTTTGTACAGAGTTTTTACGTTGTGTTTTTAATAAATTGTTTTTAGGATTTTTAATTTCATGTGCAAATTTTAAAATATATAATCCTGACTAAAGTATTTAATCCTGATTAAAGTAAATATATCACTCTCAAAAAACTTTTTTTTAAATTTAAATTTATTATAAATTTTGTAAGTAATATTTTTATAAAGTCTGAAAACAAATTAACAAAAAACCATTTCTGCACACAATAGTGGAAAAAGTAATGAAATCGGGAAATTGGTTCAGGAGATATGCAAAAAATTGTTTAAAATTTAAAATTTTAAATAAAAAAAAATTTCATAGTTTTCAAAAACTTTTGTCTGAAAAATAATTTATATATATATACTGTTAGAAACTTACAGCAAACTGTCTAGTCATTCGACCGTTTTTACAAAAAACGGTTACATAACCGTAATTTAACTCTATTCTAACTGTAATATGGGCAATAATATAGTCAGAACAGCGTTAAATTACGGTTGTGTAACCGTTTTCTATAAAAATGGTCGTATGACTGGACAGTTTGCTGCAAATTTCTAACAGTGCATAGAAGATTTTACATGTATCTATTATTTAGAAACAAAATCCTTACAACACCAAAGAAAGCTAAACACGAGATAAATGAGTAATCACGGTCCTTACAATTAAGAAAAAAAAGAGAGAGAAAAAGATTCCCTAAAGTAATTTGAACCGTATGAAATAAAAAAAGGGAACGAAATAAGGCTTTTAAAAATCTCCAATTTGCGTGCAAACGCAGAATTTAAAATTGAAAAAAATGAATTAAATGTTTTTATTTTATTACTTTACATTTGAAATATGAATCGCAGCAGCTTAGTTTTCGGTCTCCATGGAATTGATGAAATATGAGTAGATGCACGAAGAGACATTTTACACATTTGTTGAGCGTACATACCATTCAATGAAACCTTTTAATTTAAATGTAAAATCGAATACATGTGAAAAAATAACGTTTATGTAATTTTGGTTTATACAGAAAATCATTATAAATTTATTTTCTTAAGAGAAACTTCTATATCGCTTTGGATTGAAAAAAAAATTAGTGACATGAGATTTCTCTTCATTAGGATATTTTTTAAAGAACTCTTTTCCTTTCCCAAGAGATTTTAACACTGTATTTTACACGGAAGAGACATATGCAGTTTGAAAAATGCATCGAGATCGTAATCACGAGGATTTACAAATAATTGATTTTCCTTCATGGAATATTGGACAGGATAATTTTTGATTTAACTATTTTTTTTTAATGAAAATATGAAATGTTTTTTGGAATATTGGGACCAATATATTTAGCTTATAAAATGACTTAGTTCACACCTGAAAAGGGACTTGTTGCAATAAATCAATAGCTGGTTGATATACAGAAGAGAAAGAATTATTTTTTATTTAATAAATTTTACATTTGTATAAAGTTATTAACTGAAATAAGTGAAGTGTGATTCTGATTTTTTTCCCTCGTATTTGTATAAACTTAAAACTGAAATTTTCATCTACTTTAATTTTACCGGTTTAATTAAAATTTCATTAATTCTTAATTATCAATAACAAAATAATACTTTATCAATTTAAAAGAAATTGTGATCATAACTCGATTGTTTTTAATTTAAACATACTGCCTTATTAAACATTAATACTTAGGTTTAGGAAAAAAAAAACAATTTTTTTTGTTTAAAAGCTAAAGTTTTTCTAAAGATATATTCATTTATTATATCCATAAACGTAACCCATAGTTGTAAAAATAAAATAAAATTGTCATCACTTATATTTTAGTACATAAATTTCGAAGCAGCAACACCATGAAGTGGTTTTCTACACATTCTTGCGCATTTGATATTTCGAATAAAGTTTGTATTAATAAAATAATTACTATTTTTGTCAAGAAGTTGAAAGCTTTGTTAAAAAATGAATAACACATTTTAAAATTAATCGTAGATATCTATGTATAAAAACTATAACATTAAACATAAAAGAACCGCTGTTATTGCTTATTTTTTAGCTAATAACTAACTTGCAAAACTCTGACAAAACGAAATGGTTCTTTATTTATTCTTATGCCTTTAACATTTCTAAAAATGCTTGCACTTATACAAAAAAAAAAAAAAACTATTTTTGTTAAGAAGTTTAAAATTTTGTTAATTATGTATAAAACGATTTTAAATTGTCCTATACATTCATATATTATATTTATGTATCGAAACTATAGTTGGAAAATAAAATAAATTTTTATTACTTATCTTTTAAACAGTACTTATGTCACAAAACTCTGATAACTTGAAATGGGTTTTCAATCACTTACCTAGAAAAGAGAAAGAAAATCATATAGCATTTATATATATACATTTTTAAACAAATTTCAAGAAACAAACTAGATATGCTAAAGAAGAAGAAAAAAATTGCCAATAAGTTAAAACCTGCTGCTAATTTTTTGGTATATTTTGTTTATAAAGTTTCTATTACACGTACGATTGTACGATCTGAAATATATTCTATTGTCTATCGGTTGTTTCAAGAGGCTCTTTCATACTGCAAGTAGGGTTATTTTCAAGATTGAACGGAATTCGATAATGTAAGCAAAAAGCGGAATATTTGGCAGTTCGCGGCTAAGTGTTTTAAAAATTGATATTGCGCTCGTGAAAAGAGACCAACTGTTATTAGAGTGTTTCGATTATTGGAACTTGAGCTGATATCCATCGAATAAAATACAAACGGTGATAAGTTCTTCAGTGACAAAGTTACGGGATGTAAACTATCACACAGTGTGTTTTCGACCGTTTCCTTATTGTAAAAAGCTCCTTATGAGGATATTGCTATTGATAAGATATTGCTTATGATAGGATGTACGTGTGATCATACCTTAAGATAGACTGGTTAAGATAAATAAGGTAAATTAACTATTATTTGCACCAAGGCCAAGTTAAGAATATGTATATACATATATATATATATATATATATAACCATTAAATAAACGTTACAGCCACCAACAAAAAACTGTGAAATTATGAATAAAATTAAAATAACTAATATACCGGATGAACCAAAAGTTCGTTAAAACTTTAAAATTCACAAAAAGGAAGAAATTATGATATAGAAGTGCGGTTTGTAAAAAAGGGCTCATAAGGTAGTCGGATTTTTTTTAAGCAGCAAAAAATATTTTAGTTAAAAATTTCACTGGTGGAGGGCGCTGAAACTCATTGAACAGGACAACAGTATGCTCCATCCTTGCAATAACAATTGATCAACATGGCCTCCAGAATACCATTCTTCGTCTTCAGTCCTTTCACAGTGTGAAATTTTCGCAACACAACAGTTGCTGGCTCTCCGTTCAAATAGAACAATTTCACCAACAATGCTCGATCGGGTAATGATAACATTCTGATGCGAATGAGAAATGTTCGTGTATCCCGGTCTGTTATTGCAGGATTAATTTGCATAATTCCGCTGAATCTTTCGTATGTTAGCGCCATCTACAGGTGACTTTTTTAACTAATTTTTTTTTTTTTTTGCTGCTAAAAAAAATCCAACTACCTGATGAGCCCTTTCTTGCAAACCGCACTTCTTTATGATAATTTCTTCCTTTTTTATGAATTTTCCAAGTTTTAACGAATTTTTGGTTCACCCGGTATATACCGGGTTTAGAACTTTTTTGGAGATATTTATTAGATTTATAAAGGAAGTATACGCTAACCAACAGCTAACTTTATTGTTTCTAACATCATTTTTTCGTTTCATTAAAGTCTATGTTTGTCTTCTATGTTACAGTGTCTAAAACAGTTTCTTTTGTCAAATGATATTTATACCTTCGTTAATAAAACTTGAAATGTGTTAAATTGGACAGATTATTTCACGTGGAAATTTTAATCAATATCTTCATTTTTAGGGTCTCGTTCATCTCACGAAACCCTATTACCCCCGCTCCGTTGTCTGTCCGTCACAGAGCTATTCTCAGAAACTATGTAACTTACAGAGTTGAAACTTTGTGTATATAGCTGAATACCAGCTATAAAGAGCTCAAAGTATTAAAATTTGAAAAATTCGTATTATTATAATAAATAGAGATACAAAGCCAAAATTCTAACAGCCTTTTCCTATTAAATTTAAACATTTTTCGTTATAGCAGATGCCAAAAATTAACAATCCACGACGAAATTCTTTCTGCAATAATTAATTTTCTATCAGACGATTTTCACGTGAAAACTGAAAATGAAATAAAAAGTTTCACGAATTGAAAAAAAAAGATTAATCTATACTAATATTATAAAGGAGTAAATCTTGTTTGTTTGTTTGTAGGGGGTAATCTCTGGAACTACCGAACCGATTTCAAAAGTGATGGTGGCAAATTGATGGTGACAACCCCTGCTCCAACATAGGCTATATTTTATGTCGGTGCCACTAACCCCAGGGGGTGCAGGAGCAAAAAACGTTCTAAAATTGCGATTTTTCAGTTATCACACTGGCTGTCAAGCCCTGAGAGCTTGGCAGCCGGTTCTGTATGTATGTATGTATGTACGTACGTAATGCGATAACTCTTCATAGAAATATCCGTTTTCCTTCAAATTTTGTTTATAGGTTCACTGTGTTAAGGCGCTGCCCTGATTAGTTTTCGGGATTGATTGGTTAAGTATAAAAGGGGGGAAACAAGGGGCTAATTCCCCCCCCCCCTTAATTTATATAAATGGGTTTTTCATGCAGAATTATTCCGTTTCCCTCCAAATTTTGTTTATAGGTTCACTGAGTTAAGGCGCTTCCCTGATTAGTTTACGGGTTTGATTAGTTAAGTATAAAGGGGGGGGATCGGACCTGGGGGGCTTAATTTATATAAATGGGTTTTTCATGCAGAATTATTCCGTTTTCCTTCAAATTTTGTTTATAGGTTCATTGGGTTAAGACGCTTCCCTGATTACTTTTCGGGATTGATTGGTTAAGTATAAAGGGGGGGAACAAGAGCTAATTCCCCCCCCCCTTAATTTATATAAATGGGTTTTTCATGCAGAAGTATTCCGTTTTCCTTCAAATTTTGTTTATTGGTTCATTGGGTTAAGACGCTTCCCTGATTACTTTTCGGGATTGATTGGTTAAGTATCAAGGGGGGAACGGGGGGCTAATCCCCCCCTTAATTTATATAAATGGGTTTTTCATGCAGAATTATTCCGTTTTCCTTCAAATTTTGTTTATAGGTTCACTGTGTTAAGGCGCTTGCATGATAGTTTTCGGGATTGATTGGCTGAGTATAAAGGGGGGAACGGGGGGGGCTAATCCCCCCCTTAATTTATATAAATGGGTTTTTCATGCAGAATTATTCCGTTTTCCTTCAAATTTTGTTTATAGGTTGACTGAGTTAAGGCGCTTCCCTGATTAGTTTTCGGGATTGATTAGTTAAGTATAAAGGGGCGGGGGATCGGGGGGCTAATCCCCCCTTAATTTATATAAATGGGTTTTTCATGCAGAATTATTCCGTTTTCCTTCAAATTTTGTTTATAGGTTCACTGTGTTAAGGCGCTTCCCTGATTAGTTTTCGGGATTGATTGGTTAAGTATAAAGGAGGGGGAACGGGGGGATAATCCTCCCCTTAATTTATATAAATGGGTTTTTCATGCAGAATTATTCTATTTGCTTCAAAATTTGCTTATAGATTCATTGGGTTAAGATGCTTCCCTGATTAGTTTTCGGGATTGATTGATTAAGTATAAAGGGGGGGAACGGGGGGATAATACCCCCCTTAATTTATGTAAATGGGTTTTTCATGCAGAATTATCCCATTTCCTTCAAATTTTATTTATAGGTTCACTGTGTTAAGGCGCATCTCTGATTAGTTTTCGGGATTGATTGGTTAAGTATAAACGGGGGGAACAAGGGGCTAATTCCCCCTTATCTATACTAATATATAAAGTAGTAAAGATTGTTTGTTTGTATGTTTGTTTGTTTGTAGGGGGTAATCTCTGGAACCACTGAAGCGATTTTAAAAGTGATGGTGGCAAATTAATGGTGACAATCCCTGCTCCAACATAGACTATATTTTATGTCGGTGCCACCACCCCCAGGGGGGTGCAGGAGCGAAAAACGTTCTAAAATTTCGATTTTTTGTGTACTGAAGGAGATAGAAGTATCAAATTTGGTATGGTAGTTACTTATAAGATGTAAATGCTCTCTAAGAACAAAATATAAAAACATTCGCAATTCAAAAGGGTGAGATGAGGAAGAAGCGTTCTAAAAACATTCTAAATTACAATTTCTATGGAATCTCTGAAACTACAGAACCGATTTCAAAAAGTGATGGTGGCAAATGGATGGTGACAGTCCCTGCTCCAACATATGCTAAATTTTTTGTCGGTGCCACTGCCCGCAGAGGGTGCAGGAGCGAAAAACGTTCCAAAATTATGATATTTTCAATAATGAAGGAATTAGGAACTTGACATTTTGTATGGTCGTTACTTACAAGATTTAAATGCTCTATAAGAACAAAATCTAAAAAATTTCGAAATTTAAAAGGCTGAAATAAGCAAAAAATTTTCTAAAAACATTATAAATTACAATTTGTATGGAATGTCTGGAAATACTAAAGCGATTTCAAAAGTGATGGTGGCAAATGGATGGTGACAATACCTGATCCAACATAGGCTATATTTTATGTCGTTGCCACTACCCCGAGGGGGATGCAGAAGCGAAAAACGTTCTAAAATTGCGATTTTTGCGATGCTGAAGGAGCTAGAAACTTCAAGTTCGGCATGATTGTTATTTATAAGATCTAAATGCGCTCTAAGAACAATTTCTAAAGAAAAATGATCTAATGATTCTGCGATTTTTCAACTATTGAATTTCTAAAATTACCAAATTTCACAATAGAGTACCATAGCGAAACCTTCACGCGTACAAAGATAATGATAAGGGCGACGTGTCCTGACGTGTATATTGACTATAGCACGAGTCACAAATTATAGTATCCTTATTATTCTGTTAAAATATAAAAGTGAATTATGAAATGTCAATATTTTGTTTGATTAAAGGTTCGTTAAGAGAAATTGACCAGCGTAGCGGGCGTAGCTTGCTAGTATGAAATAAAAATGATTGACGTCATAGTGGTAATAAAACGGAAATTCTCAATAATTTCTCAATAATACAAGGAGTATGAGTATGTGTATGTACACAAATCAGATTAATATCACGTCATTAGAGAATTAAAAAGAAAATCCGACGTCCTATTGGAAGTTTAACGAATTTTTCAGATGTTTGAGAATAATACAAAGCGAGTATCAATATGAGTAATAGCGAATAGTAAACATATGAGTTTGAGGAATGTATTGAATCATAATAAAAACCCGATTATGGAAATATTCGCATATTTTAACATTTTGAAGGTGTACAACATGTTTGATTTTGAAATTATTTAAAATTGAATTTCTTTACGTAGCTAAATTCCACGGAAGAAATATTCCAAAACAATTTGAATCATAAAAAAAGAAAGAAAGAAAGAAAGAAAGAAAGACAGTAGTGGTGTAAAAGAAAAATATTTTTCGTATTCATGGAATATAGATGTAGAATTTGAAATGATAAAAATGTATTGGATAATTTACTATGCTTTTTTATTTGGAAAATAGTTTCTAAATACTGGCAATAAGACTTTCTGTCTACATGGGAATTGTTGAAATATGAATTTATTTTTGATAAGGAACTTTCCTCATTTCTTGAGGGTGTATGCGATTCGCTGAAAGTGTTGAATTCAAATAAAAAAATTGAAAATATGATGAAAAGTAACTTGAACCGATAAATGTTTCGTATGGAAGAAATTGTTATAAATTTCTCTGCCCAAATAAACTTCCACATCGTTTTAGAATAAGAAAAAATACCTCTGCGATTCCTTTTGAGTTAAATGAATTATAAAGAATTTTATTTTTTAGGGTTTCGTTCATCTCACGAAACCCTACTCGTCCCGCTACGTTGTCTGTCTGTCACAGAGCCGGCTCTCAGAAGCTATATAGTTTACAGACTTGAAATTTTGTGTACTTATTGTTGAATACCTACTATGAAGCTGAAAATCATAAAACTAAAACAAATCTTATTATTTTAATATAGAGAGATAAAACCCCAAAAGTCTAACAGCCTTTTCCTATTAAATTTAAACATTTTTTCGTTAGAGCAGTTGCCAACAATTAAAAATACACAATAAAATTTTAAATTATTTCTACAATAATTAATTTTCTATTGAAAAGATTTCCACGTGAAAAAATTAAAATGAAGTAAAAAGTTTCACCAAATGAAAAAAAAAATAATAATATGACGTCATATTGGTAATAAAACGGAAATTTTCAAACATTTTTCAATAATACAAGGAGTATGAGTATGTGTCAATACAGAAAGCAGGTTAATATGACGTCGTTAGAGAATTAAAAAGAAAATTAATCCGACGTTTTATGAATTTTGGAAGTTTAACGGACTTTTTTAAGTGTTTCAGAATAATACAAAGAGAGTATCAATATGAGTAATAGAGAAAGCAAGTAGATATGACGTCAGCAAGTGATTATAACATCATATGAGTTTGAGGAACGTATTAAATCATGATAAAACCCGATTATGGAGATATTGGCGTATTTTAACATTTTGAACATGTTTAATTTTAAACATTATTTAATTTTGACAACAACATGTTTAATTTTGAAAGTGATTGTTTTTTAAATATCGCATTTATTCCACATGACAGATATTAAAGACAGAGTATAACAGCGGAATTCGCCCGCTACCGGACCGGTTCATATATTTCAAAAAACGGAAAAATAGACCGGTAAATTTTTACTTTATATTTTTATTCACGGAAAAGGAAATAAATAATTGAAATAATTATTTGTGATTTTTCCACTTTTTCTTTTTTGAAGAAAATACTTTTGGAGGTAGACGAATAAAAATATCAAAATATTTAGCTTCCGATATTATTGGTTGATATCATACTAATATAAATGATTGAAATATTTAGTAGTGTATGAGCCATTATTCTATAAAATGTCTGAACTAGATTAAAACGTATTTTATTTTTTTTTATCTATCGGAGATACGTAATCAACGTAAGTTGCAAAAGTGGTCAAAATAAAGTGAGAATTAATATTATGTTCATGAAATACCCCTGCCAATAATTTAAAAAAATCTACACTTTTGAAATTTTCACACGGTCCCTGGTTTCTATAAGGTAGATTTAGAAGTACGTTTTGCATGCTCTGACAAGTATTTCATTATGTTTCAAGTACCATGATATCATTACAATGCATCGTAAATAATTTCCCCCCATACACCATAATATAACAGTAGTATTTTGTGTGTCTCTGTAAAAGAACTATAAATGCTACACATTTCAATTTCAATAGCGATTATCGTTTGTGAACCTGAATAACATAAGGAAATTACTTAGCACCACGAGTATATTTGCTAGAATTAGAGTACTTCACAGACGACCAGACGACAGACAAATTGAAATCTTAAACACTTTTCAACTGTGTTGGCTAGGGGTAAAAACAGAAAGGGGGAGATGAAAGGCCCTTCCACAATATCGAAGAACATATTTGAATAAGTTTACAGATCAGTGTCCTAATAACTCAATGGACATCCCACTTCTGTCGAATCACGTGATATTGCCTTCAATTCCCATTCGAGGTAGAAACATAACAGCTATACGAGGGCTGTACAACAAAGAATATTAATAATTTTTAATAAAAATTTAAAATTTCAGTACAAATTCACCTTGTTTAATAATTACAATTCATAAAGATACAACTAAATGTAAATATATCGATTGAAGGTGAGTAAAAACATACATAAAACATTTAAAAGCACATTAAAGTCCTTATAAAAATTCAAAACGTTTTCAACCGAGCTACTCGGTCATCATCAGTAAAAAACTAATAGTTTAGTTGAGTTGTTGTCTCTTCGTACTTATTTTTGAGATATTGAATGACCTTTCCAATTCCACCTTATGTTCCACACCCTTGAAGTAAAATGGTTTGTTCCGGGCAAGCTAGAAAAAACGCCAAGAGACAACAACTCTTCTAAACTATTAGTTTTTCACTGATGATGACCGAGTAGTTCGGTTGAAAACGTTTTGAATTTTTAAAAGAACTTTAATGCGCTATTAAATATTGTATGTATGTTTTTACGCACCTTCAAGCAATATATTTACATTTAGTTGTATTTTTATGAATTTTAATTAATAAGTTTTTTTCGGATAATTTATTGTGCACAAATTTAATTTCCTATTCTATTGTCAGATTAATCTCTATTGAATATTTAGATATTGTTTCATAAATTTCATTCCAGTAGTACGGCAGCGGCAGCCGTGCAAGTTTATCATGACACATTTTAATGGCTTTGTTTGACAATTTCTTCAAGCGGAATGTAAGATTTCAGATGGCACATCGGGTGTTGCCTTCATTGTTCCAATAGGTGGTTCTGAATGTATTTGAATTTGTATGGCTGCCACTGCCGTACTAATGAATGAGATGAATGAAACAATTTCCAAATATTCATTACAGACTAAACTCACGAAATAACAGGAAATTAAATTTGTGTACATTAAATTATCCGAATAAAAAAAAAATGATCATTCTTTATTGAGCAGCCTTCCTAAATTCCTAAATGAGTGTATTGCTGTACCACCTCTACTTGTGGTCATCATGGCCACATTGGGGGTATACGACTGCGGTTTAAGAATTCCTTAAAAACGTTTTCGGCTAGATGTTGGTATGAACTTCATTTTAAAATATAAAACTCGAGCCAACACTGAAATCAGCTTATTGTCATTTTTCTAAAGAAATATTATCAAGTAGCACAGATTGTTGGACCATCATTGGCAGTTTGTAGAAACCGTTGGGAAATTGTAGAGTAGGTAATGGTAAGGTTGGGAAATGGTCGGTACAGAGACCACTCTAACTTGGAAGGTATCTGAGCAGCTTACGGTTGAATAGTTTTTTGTTGGCACGTGGTTCGTTTGCCGATGATACGGCAAGGCGAAAGTAGGCCAATATAGCAATTAGCCAACAGTTAGACAATCGTTGGCAGTTTGTGGAAACCGTTGGGAAATTGTAGGGTAGATAATGGTAGTGTTGAGAAATGGTCGGTACACAGACCACTCTAACTTGGTAGGTATCTGAGCAGCTTACGGTTGTATAATTGTTTTGTTGGCACGTGGTTCGTTTGCCGATGATACGGCAAGGCAAAAGTAGGCCAACATAGTAATTATCCAACAGTTAGACAATCGTTGGCAGTTTGTGGAAACCGTTGGGAAATTGTAAGATAGCTAAGGGTAAAGTTGGGAAATGGTCGGTACAGAAACCACTCTAACCTGGAGCGTATCTGAGCAGCTTACGGTTGAATCATTGTTTTATTGGCACATGGTTCGTTGGCCAATGATACGGCAAGGCAGATGTAGGCCAACATAGCAATTAGCCAACAGTTATCCAACGTTTGACCAACCATTTTGTGCTATTTGGGTTATATTTTCCGTATGTTGTGATTAATAAAATCGGTAAATAACAATATTATATAGCATTTGAGGTATCAATACGAGTGAATCACAAAAATATGTTCAAACTTTTGTCTTTGTATTAAACATTATTAATAACTTTTAAATTCATTTCATTTAGCCTACAATTTCTTTTAAGCTTTAAGACCTTTTCCAAAAAAATATATTATTTTAAATTGTTCATTTGTGATTAAGTATAAAATACATTTCTAAGGAGGTTAGAAGGAGACATTTGATGCTTCACCCTTGTCTTTTCAAGCGTTAAGAGGTTCGCTTTTATTATTAATGTAACTTGTTACTAAACTGCTATAATTAGTAATCTAATTTATAATATTGCACGCTATTGGAACATTAAGGATCATTGGCTTATTGTGATTATTCAAAGAGGCCATTTCCCATATTAGACTGTAATGTATCATGTTTTGACATTAAATAGTACTAATTTCCATGTAGCAATTAATTTAGTGCGTGTAACTCTTGTTAAGTTGCTATTAAATCTATCATAATATAAGGCAACTGAGTACCAATATAACTTCAATGCATCAAACATTTATTTTCCAGATATCACAAAATTTTTCTTTAATGACTTTAAGTTTCGATACTAGTGGTTATGTATAAGTGTATATACACTGTAAAATAAAGACGAAATATTTCTTACTCTACGAAAATATAATATAACCTTGTACGGAAATTGTACACTAACCTCTTCCGAGTTACCCAAGATTACAAAAAACGTTTTTTATCTTTAGAATCCTCATAAACTAATACATTTTAGAGATTTGAAAATGTATTTATTAAAACAAAGATTCTTTTTTGGTGCCATTGGTTTTCAGAAACGTTTTCGAGTATTTTTTATAGAGTATTAATCGGTTTTTCCAAACCGGATACCGGAATATCGGTTTTAGGTTTCTAACAATTCTCAATTAAACATATTCAATCGAAACATTTTCAGCTATTCGTTGAAACACAAAATTGTATTTTTATTGCAAAAACAGGAACAGTTCATGAAAATACCAAGATATACTATATATAACCGAAAATCACCGGACACTTTAGATTTTACACATTTTGTCGAATGTCTAGAGAAATCCATAACGAATTCTTCTGGAACTTCGGGTATATATACGAAAATGTTTGACTTCATATTTTTCAGTGAAGGTTGGATCACGAGAGCAATTAGGGAACCAACAACAAAGTGACGAAAAAAAATATTTGGTATCACCCTGTAAAATAGAATGCTGAAAATGATCTGTCGCTACAGCACATGGCTATGTAGAGATTGTACGCCATTTTTGTTCGTTTGTGTAAGAATAGAACATTCATGGAGATACGAAGGTTTATCAAAAAAAAAATTAAAAAAATTCCTAATTTTTTTTTGTCTATAGCATGCAGTGTTTTCAATCAAATTTAACAACACTTTCAGAAAACTTGACAAAGTGCAGTAGAAACACACTGTAAAAAATTGTAAATTCACGGGCATTTTCGGTGAATTGCTGTCTTAATTTTACGGGAATTGCCCGTTTTTCAGTTTAAATTTTGACATCCAGTAAATTCCATGTTTTCACGGGCATGTCACGGGCATGTCACGGACAAAACCAGTTTATCTAAGGGCAAAGCTGCCGTTTTTGTATGTACTTTGCCTGCTCTGTTAAAAATTTGCAACAAACGGTCCAGTAATTTGACCGTTTTTATAGAAAATGGTGACATAGCCGTAATTTAGCGCTATTCTGACCATGTTATTCCGCATATTTTGGTCAGAATATAGTTCAATTACTGTTATGTAACCGTTTTCTACAAAAACGGTCAAATGACTGGACAATTTGCTGCAAATTTTTAACAGTGTGGAATTCCTGCTGCAGTAATGTCACTGCAGCAATTTTTTTTTTTCAGTGCAACAAAGTACGATTGGAATATAAATATTTGATGAAATATGAATATTTTTATGAAATAATTGTTAACTGCGTATGCACAAGCAATACAAAAGATTTTTTTTTTTTTATAATGATTTGGTATTTAATTCTATAGAGCAACTGATATAAAAAAGACCGGTCGAATACCGTGAAAATGCAGAACGATATTGGCTATAAAGTGAGCTGAATTTTAGTTGTTTTCTAAAAGTAGCTGGATGATAAATGATTTTACACAAATTGTCGTTTTAAATTTTTAAATTTAAAATTAAAAATTTTGATAGATGTTTTAGTTTTTCATAAAAACAATCCCATTCCCACAAAAAAAAAAAAAAAAAAAAAAAAAAAAAACATCAAAATCGAAGCCTCCATTTCAAAGCTACTCGTTGACATTCATTAAGTACTAACTTCTTCGTTGGACCTGAGTTAATAAATATGACAAAAAATAAATAAAAGTTGATAAAAAACTAATAAAAAATGAAAATCCCTTTTCATGCGACTACTTTTAGAAGGCAACCGAAATTCAGCTCCGTATATCACCAATATTTTTATGAATTTTTAAGATATTCGACTGGTCATTTTATATTAGCTGTTCTATAAAGTGCACTTCCAAAATATTAAAATATATCTTTATTATCGTTCTTGCATGAGCAGTTCAAAATTATTCCTTACAATTGTTCATATTTAATTAAATATTTAATACATTTATATTCTAATTATACCAAATTGTGTCTACTGTATTTTGCCAAATATTCTGAAACTGGCGTTAAATTTGGTTAAACACCCTGCATGCTATGAACAAAAACATGCAAAAGTTTCTTGATTTTTTTAAAGAAATCGTTATATCTCCATGGATATACATGCTATTCTTAAACAAGTGAACATAAATGCTGTACAATATTTATATAGTCATGTTCTGAAGCGACAGATCATTTCGAGCATTTTATTTTACAAGGTGATCCCGAATATTATTGTTTCTCTTCAATTTGTTGTTGGTCCCTTAGTTGCCCTCGTGACGAAATCTTCGTTAAAAAGTAGGAGGTTAAACACGTCCTTTGTTTTCTGGAAGTTCTAAAAGAATTTCTCAAGTATTTTGCTAGATTTTAGATAAGACATCTAAAATTGAATGTGCCCGGTGATTTTTGGCTTTATAGTGTATATTACAATACCCAACAACAGAACAAGAAGAAAATTTGATCGAGTAGGATGGTGAATATGACCATGAGCCTTAAGGAATAGGTTCCAACGATTGCGGATTTAGAATACCACTATTTTTTACTAATAATCTTCGCATAAATTAACTGCAAAATTCTGAGATTTAATGAAGAGAATATTATTATTTTTATCTCGGCACATAATGTCAATTCTTAACCATTAACTAGTCTAGCTGGTGTATTTTTAAACGTTGGATCTTACGAATTTAAATATGCATGTTATTTGTAAGATTGTTTGAAAATATTATCGCATATGCCTATGTTACGCGTTTTTTACAATATTGTTGTACATAGCAATTGTATTTGACTTAAATCTTTTAAAAGACTAATCGTATAAAACTTCAATTTAATTTTCTAGAAATTTAGAAATATATTGTGTATAAAACACACCGTGCTGGAAGTTTTGCTGCATGAATTTGCGCAAGTATTTAAGAGTTGAGATGCAGACATAAACGATTTACGTCTGTTTTGTCAAATATCTAATAAAAATATCATTAAGGGTGTATTCAAATCCAAACTGCTTATTTTGAGACACATTTGTAAATTCATTTTTGCTCTAAAATGCATCCAATTGGCAGGTTCTCTTATTCAGAAACTTTATAATGTCCGTATTGTCTCGATTTTTTGATAAAGGCAGAATATATTTCAGAAAATGCTATCAAAGTGGACATTTTGAACCAAATTTCCCAAAGCGATAGCGCTGGAAACAAAAAAAAAATGATCGTACTGTGAAAATAATTTTCTATAAATCAATTTCTAATTAATTGAACGAAAAATAAAAACATGGGACCCTTATAAATGTCTTTATAAATCACGCCGCCAAGTTTCCTGTTGTTACTTTTAAAAACGAGTCTGAGAATGTGTCTCAAAATTTTGAGTTGTTGAGTGTGAAAAAATATTTTTTTAATACCGCCTTAATATATTTTTTTGTATCATTTGTAGAGCATTATGTAAGATTTACTACGAAACAACATAAGTCCAGAAGATTTCTGTTATTGATATTTTTTTAATTTTTATGAATAACTGATAATCGACATACATATTAAAAGATTTAAGAAATATGTTGAGAAAGAAAATTTCTTACAAACCTAGCATTTGTATGTGGCACAGTGCTTATTGATTCCAGGAAAATCTTAAATCTTTGACAGCGTTGGATTTAGTGTTTAAATCGTGTATACACTTTTTAAAATAACTGATTCAATTCGGTACACGACAGATTCACACAACAAACTTTTATGCAGTCACTTCTGCAATAGTATAAAAAAATCAAACCAAAAATGAAGTAGAAAAAACACAATCTCCCGAAAACAATTTAATTGAAATGCATAGGAAGGATATATTTCGTTTAACTATTTTTCTTTATTTTAACTTCTAACTATTCCCTGTTTCAATTTAAATGTTTATTTCTTTCTATTAAAAGAAGAGACTTGCATAAAAATAGAAACTTTATTTACAAAATAACATTGTTTTTAATGTCACAAAATAACCCTAACAGCAAAACAATACTAGTTATAAGAGGTCTAATATTTCGCCAGGTGTACATTCATTAGTATTACTTCTGCCGAAATAATAATACTGATTTAATATTGTCTTAATATTAAATATATTTACTCTGAAATGCTAGTTTTGCAGAAATATTGGATTTATATTGGCATATTGTCAATAAAATAGCGCTACATGTATTGCAAATTTTGGTGTTACATATGCAAAATATAAACACAAAGTTCAAAATAAAAGGAGACCGGGATTCGAACCCATACTAGACCCAAGCTCAACGCTTTGACCATTAAGATAAATGCGAACACTCCGATGCTTGAATTGACTTTATTTCACACATGTGCGTTATTTGATGCTCATATTACCAATATGGACCAACAGGTAGCCGATATTGGCTAATATATAGCCAAACAAATAGCATTTGCCAAATATTTTTGTGCTAATAAGGCATAAAAGATATTTTATACCATACGCTTGCACAAAGATTCTGTAACGTATTAAGTGGCTTTTTTTATTAAACTATGAAGCATAAAATAAAATATAACATTCTAAAGTAACAACATACATAATTCAGTTCATAGCAAATTTTACAAAGCAGCCTTTATCTAACTTTTTCTGCAATAATATAAAAAATTATTTAACAAACAACAAACTGAAAAAATACAATCTGCTGGAAAAGTTTTAATTGAAATACAAAAGAAAAACATTTCTTTTCACTATTTTCCTTTAACTTCTAAATGTTCCATTTCATTATTTTAAGTTTATTTTTCTTCTACTTAAAGGAACGATTTGTATAAAAATAGAAATTTTGTTTACAGAAATCCTTGTTTTAGTCTCTTCTTTTATTTAGCAAAACAGAAAAAATATACCCGTATATATTTATTTTTTCGAACTAACTTAGGAAATTAAATTATATTTCGTGAACAGATTTTAAAAATATGTAATAGTTTATCCAATAGTCTGCTGAAAATGCCCGCAAGTTTAATTAAGTAGCTTTTTCTGCTATTTCACTAAGAGCTCTTTATTATGTACAAAAAAAAGTTTAAAGAACAAGGTTTTGTTTGCTTTTTATTTTAGTTATCCATAGAGCAAATACGAGAATTTGAGAATAATAATGAAAATTAAAGTTTTGTGTTTCAGCTTTTTTTTGTTATATATTTTTTTCTTTCTTTTTGTTTCTTGGCCAGTTTTGGAGACTTTTAAATTTCAAATAAACTTCTTCCTTGTTCCACGCGATAATTGTACGTCATTGTGCATCTGGTAATTTCTCCATGTGATTTTTGGATACTTACTCCTATATTGTATTCACATAATTTATATTAAGGCGTAAACACTGATGCCGGGGAAACGGGACGCGCGTCCTACCTCCAAATTATTGAAATGGCCTCCAATTTAAATAACTAAATAACTAAATTTAAACATTTAATGCATGTATTTAAAATTCAATATGAAATATCAACAATTTATTTTCGTGAAAAATTATTGATATTATATAAGTTGTAGCTTATTTACACATTTGTTGGTTGCTTGTCTACGAATAGTAATTCTAGATGTTTATCCTTTCTATCCAAAGACAATACAAGCTGAAACGCTCTTAGCAATACCTTCGTTTAATGCCCGCACACTTTTATTGACATAAAACACTCGTTTAAATATATCATCATAAAATCTGCAATTCAGTCTGGATGGATCAATTTACAGAAAATGCACCCTATATTTGATAATTGCACATTTTCTTATGCGCAAGCAATTGGAGCAATGGTGTAACATACACTTATGAAATTCAAAGCAGACTTTAGCATTCTCCAAGACAGTATTTATTTAATTAAAATATTCTCAGAATTAATTATGAAATGAACAAAAATTAATAATAACAACAACAACAACAATTTGTTTCGTGTTTAAATTCATTTCTTGTAAATACAGGGCAATAATTTTCTAGTTAAATGTAAGAAACTTTAATTTGTTTTTGTTCAACTTCCTTGGTTGGTTTCAAAACTGCTAATTTGTCGACAGACGATATTTTGCTTTCTAAAATAAATTTATTCATGAAGCTTGACTATGAGAAAATAAGTGTTTTTTGTCTGAATTTTCTTGAAATATATTTTTTAATTACAATATTATTTTCACCTTTTAATTCAAATAAAAACTTTTTTTTTAATTTAATGCGGAAATCTATATTATAAACCAAAAAACATGTCCGTGAGTAACGGTAACGTCATATTGAAGGTGGCAACACATGGGCAATGAACTTTTCTTGTATTGATTTTTTTTAACTTCCAAACATTCCACAATTTCAATTTTTACACCAGTTTAATGGCAAAAAAAAATGTTCTTTCAAGTGCAATTTGTTTCAACACTTTTCACCACTGATTTTTGTGGTTTTAAAAATAATTTTCTAGCATGTTATTTAAAAATCCATCTCTATCGCATGAAACCCGATTAAGAAAGATTAATCCGTTTGCATTTAAAACAATATAAATAGTCCAACATTTGTTTCTGGATAATATTCCATAAGGAAATTAACACTTAGTCATTAAATAAATCATAAGTTAAAATAATATAATTGAATCACAAATTTAACAGCCATGTAATCACCAGAATTAAAAAGACTGCTGTAAGTAGCAAAATCTTTGATGATTTCTTCGGCTATTAACCCCTGATATGCGGCTAATACGAAAGTATTGTTTTTTATAAATTTCAAAATTTTATTCGAGTACATTATTGATATTTTTCATATAACAATACTTTTTGGTGTTGTTAGTGCAATTTAAGAAAGATATTAAATAAAAATCATCGAGTTTTTAATTTAAAAAACTGTTTTTCACCTATATGCTGTGACCCGGAAAGCTTCGGTTGGATCACCTAACGATATTAATAAAAATATAATAATACCATTTTCGGTTTTTCGTCTTTTATCTACATTAATGGAATAACTTCGTTGCTTTCATAAGAAAACTGTCATTAAAATGTACAAAATAATAATAATAATAATAATAATAATAATAATAACATATTGTAAATTAATTTAAATTTCAAAATTTTGAGAGTTACTATGACATCCTTAGATCCATGCGAATAACTAACATTAGTTTTATCGCAAAATTTGCAGTATTCTAAGAGGAGTAGCTAAAAATACAAACACAGTCCGATTTTAATCTAAGATTTAAAGCCCTGTCTAAAACATATCACATATCTAAAAGCAGTACTTTATTTCTATATTTGTAATTCGAAGTATATTTCTATCACCATCGGTTTAAGACATAATCCCTGAGACATCTATTTTGAAACATCTCGTATTATTACTTTTTTTTTTTTAATGAAACATCGTCTGTTGCCACGACAAAATGTTAAAGAAAAAATTGACATTAAATTATTTCCACCAAGGTTACCGTTTTGAAAATCGTTCTCGTTCCCTAATTCCCACTTTAATTTAGGATCGTCATGATCGAAAAAAAAGTATTTTTTTTTAATTAAGTTTAAATTAATTAATTGTATTAATTGTGCATAATTTTTCAATCAATTTTCTAATCAGTAAAACTGTCCAATTTGTTACAGATAAAACATAAAAATGTTAAGCAAAGTTTATTAATGGATTGTTGATAAAATTGTTTAATTCAATGAAAAATATATACACAAGATATTCATTGTTCATATTGAGATTTATTGAATTTTAATTAAATTTTAAGAGCAACCTATTTATTTCGCTTTTAATCAAAAGAATCGCTAATTATATTCAACAGTTCTACATATCCTAATCCATTATCTTAGCTTATTATCATATAAGAAAAAAGAAAATTTGACAGCTCACGTAATTGAATTCACTGCAATTCATTTTCTTATAAATAGGTTTTATTCAGATTTTTTTTTCATTAGCACCGTAAAAAAAAAAAAAAAATTGAGAAATAAAAAAAATCATGAAACGAGATCCTGTCAACTTGGAATTGAAGGAAAATGAAAAAAATCCCCTTGTGTGTTTTCCCTTTTTTTTACATTTTCGAACATAGTTGAAAAGTGGATTCGGTTTGTCTAACCGTCTGTCTGTCTATCTGTCTGTCTGTCTATCAATGGTATAAATATTTACAACGTATTTTTTTTATACTTTCCAACGCAGTTGAAAAGTGTTTATGAATTCTATCTGTCTATCTGTTAATGGCAAAATATTTACAATGTATCTTTTTAGTACTTTCCAACACAGTTGAAAAGTGTTTATGAATTAGGTTTGTCTGTCTGTCTGTCTACCCTCTGTGCTCTAACTAGCGTAAATATAGTCAGATTGCTATGTAATTGATATATGTTATTGAAATTTTATGTGGCATGTTTGGTATTACAAATAAAGCGTGTAGAATTTGCAGTTCGTTTAGAGAGATACTCAAAAGAATTCCGTTACATTATGATCTATGGGGGAAAATCATTTGCAGCGTATTTTAATGATGTTACACAATTTTAAATGTATTGAATAAGATTTACCTCACTGTGGTGCACTAAAAAATGCTTACTATAGAAAAAAGTATAGTAATCGAAAAGTATATTAATGCTGTGCATAGTATTTATCATTAATTTACAGGCACATACAAAATAATTCAGTTTAAGTTTTGTCTATGAGCGATAGTGCGTTTTCAATTGTGGTATGCGTTTTTAAATTTAACTATGTTTTTGCATATTACTTGGTGTGCATAAGTTTTATAGATCATATACAGGGCTACACAAAAGAATTTGGGTACGCTTTCGTTTATTATCGGAATTTTTTGAAAGGGATTTTTCAACTGTGTTTGCGTTTCCTAACTCAACTAAATTTTAACATACTATGCAGGATATATACAAATCTTTAGATCATATACAGGGCTTCACAAAAGAATTATGATATTTTTCCGATTATAGATGGTAATGGCTCAAATTGGGTTTTCAAATGTGTTATGGATTTACCAAAATGTTTTCAAAGATATCATCTTTCTCCTTATTAAACGGTGAAATTTTGATTCAGTATTCTAAATGTGTTGAAAAGTGTTTCATAATCTATACTTGACGCTTGTTTTTTCTTTCTTGTGTAATTGTTGAATTGTCTTTTTACAATCTCCAAGGTCTTTCAGAAGAAGAAAGCGGTGCAAGCAAGGTGTTTTTCTTTTTTAAGGCTGCTCGTCAGTAAACTTCCCGATTCCCCTCGTTAATGTTAATTCAATGGGCGTAGGATGCATTCGTATTTTTTTTAAAATATCTCTTCGGGAAATTAATATTTTGAACTTCTGTTTCCTGTGTACTGTTCTTAAAGAATGCCTCTTTTTTTTCTTAGTTGTCAAAATATTTCTAAACTATGTGTTTAATTTATATTTTTATGTGTTAAAATCTTAGCGAAACTGAATACGATTTTAACATTTCATATAAAATTAAGTATATATTTTAGAAAAAAAATTGACAACTAAGAAAAAAAGAGACATTTTTTAAAAACAATACAAAGAAAACAGAAGTTAAAAATATTAATTTTCCGTGGAGATATTTTAAAAATACGAATGCATCCTACGCCCATAGGAATAACATTAGCGAGGGGAACCGGGAAGTTTACTGACGAGCAGCCTTAAGGAGGGAGATCACATTGAACAGCCTGAAAATGACAATAATTAAACCAGTGCGAAAAACTGTGTAGTTTTAAAACCAATGTGTGAAACACATTTTTTTCTATATAATCACACATTCTTATAGTTAAAAAAATAGTAAAATTATATATATTTAGCAATATTAATTAATTAAATAATAATGGCAAAAATGACTTTTTTACTTACCCATCATACGTAGTATAGGGTAAGTCTTGTAATCGTTTTGAAAATCGAAAAAAAAATTTTGACGGATTTACACGTTTCAGACACTGGAGATTCCGAAAAACATATTTTTAGAAAAAAAAATTTGCCGTCCGTCTGTGTGTCTGTGTGTCTGTGTGTGTGTCTCTGTGTCTGTAAACGCTCTATCTCCCGAAAAAATTGACATAGAGACTTGCAATTTGGTATGTACTTAGTATGTAATAATGGGAAGAAGCCTATTTCATTTCAATAACCTCGATTAACCGGAACTATTTTTTTCGGACTCTCGAAATATTCGTTCTGATAAAAGGTACATAAAAATTTTCGAAATTGTTTATTTTAAGAAATGAATATAAAAGACAATAAAAAAACATAAATTTTGCATAAAGCATGAAGTCGATCGGATAATTAGTTGCCGAGATATTTGGAATCCTATTATCACACTCTTCGATTTTTATGACCCTGTATTTCATCCAAATTTAACTTCAAAGACATATTTTAATTGGAAATTTGACGCTTTATCAGATGCAATAAACCGCTAGTTAATAGGATTATTATTTTTGGAGTTATAAGGAAAAACCTCTTTCAAGCAATTCAGTAATCGAGCCTTTAAAGTTTATGACGTCATCAAGCCACGAGATTTTATTTGAATTACAATGCATTTTATAAGTAGTTTACACATTTTTATTTTAATATTTTACATTATGCATATCCATGATGGGTAAGTATTACGGTGGCCCCCAACGACTAGTTAAAATATAAATATGTATTTTGCGCGCACGATTAAAAACATTCTACTGCAGACAGACTCTTAATATTTCATTTATTTTTACTTATACTACCATATTTTACACTGAATATAAATTTAAAAGTATATTCAAATTCATTAGCATAATTGATGGCTTTTATAATGATATTCACTAAATTTACCAAAAATGTAAGATTTAATTTTACAATACAAAATTTTCTCTGACAAAAATCAGACTAAATTTAGGTTCAGCATAAAAATATACATGAAAATTAATCATACGCAAAATTTCAAGGTTCTATGATAATTAGTTTTCAAATGAGAGGCCAAGCAATATAAAAAAAATACAGTTTTGCAAAAAAAGGGCTTCATAGGCAACTTTATACGAGGGTCGATCCAGAAATAAGGTACCCATCAAATTTACAAATAGACAACACTGTTAATTCTCATAGAAATTTACATCGTTGGAAAGAAGAAAGTTTGCTCTATTTCTTTACATAATCACCGTCTTTTTCTATGCATTTTTGTAGACGGTGCTCCAATTTCTGCATCCCAATGTTGTAGTACTCCGGCGCCAACTCGTTGGGGAAACGTTACACCTGTTCTTTGACGTCATCGTCGCTCCGGAAGCGTTGGCCACCCAAGTGCTCCTTTAACTTGGGGAACAAATGATAATCACTAGGTGCGAGGTCCAGACTGTAAGGTGGGTGTGGTATGACAGTCCACCCAAAGTGTGTCAATAGTTCCTGAGTTTGACGGGAGACGTGAGGTTGGGCGTTGTCTTGAAGCTGCGTTACACTAGCTGACAATTGTCATCGCCAGCGGTTCTGGAGCAGCGGAGTCCTTTTGGCGTGCAAAAACCGAATTACGAAACGAATTTCGCACTTGGCGGGATCAACAATGAAAACCTCCATCTTGGATGGTTGCTGAGTCAAGAATGAGCCGCGTAGAAAAGCGCGGCCGGGGGAATCGCGAGTGCAGGAACAGCCGCGCACAGCGTTGTTGCTGTATTTCGCCTCGCACCTTCCCGTGCGGCTGGAGCTCTTTGGGAACCTTATTTCTGTATCGACCCTCGTAGCATGACAAGAAATGGCTTTTTACACGATATTTTCAGCTGTAACTTCTGTTCTAGTTAGAATTTTTGTAAAATTCTGTTTGCAGTGTATTTGTAACATTTCAAGGTATCCATGCTAATTTTTTTTGAAAAATCGATATATTTTTTTTTTTACCTTCAACGTGATCTCACCCCTTAAAGGACCAGAAAGGATTGAAATAAAAGGTTAAGAAAGTCGTACACTTGGTCCGATAGAAAAAGGCCTAAAATCACGGTCGTACATGTCGTAAACGCTTTGCTGTGAATCCCACTGTGAAAAAAAGACAAATGTTTCTTAATCTATGAAAATATAATATAACCACGAAAATATACAATAATCTCTTCCGAGTTATCCATGATTCCAAAACGTGTTCTTTAGAAAATTTAGAAACCAATATATTTTCTAGATTTAAAGAAGCATTTATAACAACAAACCTTCTTTTGCTACCTCGAATTTTCGGAAATGTTTCCGAGTAGTTTTGTTTAAGTTTTTTTTCTGCTGCCACTGGTTTTTAGAAAAGTTTCTGATTAGTTTTTATAGTGTAGTAACCAGTTTTTTCAACCGGAATATCTGTTTTTACGTTGCTATCAATTCTGTTTTAAACATTTTCAATATTAGTGTTAATGTAATATACAATGATAATAAACATTAATGTTAATGCTGTCAACTCATCATGTTTGTCTAAAAAAATGTTAGTTGAACACAAAAATGTTTACTGTAGATTTGATAGAATTCGAAAAACCTATTTTACACATTGAGAAAATTGATTAATACACTATAAAAATTACTTGGACATTTTTCCGAGAATCGGTTGCGACAAAAGATACAGACCAGACCTTGACAAACTTTAATATTTTTATAACAATATCTATATACAACAAGCTGTTTTGATTTTAGTGTGAATTTTAGATTAAAATACCAAATTTATAGTTATTCGATGAAGATTACATGGATTATATACATATACAATTTTGAACAGCTATTGTTAAATTATGTTTAACATTTTTCATTAATAGTTTTTGTAATTTTTACTTTTTCATTCGCATTTTTTCTGTTGGGTTAGTATTAAGAATACATTAAATATTTTTTTAGTATGATTGCGATTTTAAAAACCATTTCCATACTCTAATCCTAAATTTCGGATAGTGATTTTCCAAAAAAATCTCATTACTTATAACTAAATTTTAGTTAATTTATTATATTCATTATAATTATTTTTGCATCAGTTTAAAAGTCTTATTAATAAGTCTAATAAGTCTAACCATTAATAAGTCTAAATGGTTATGTGATCTGAAACACAAAATATTAAGTAAAGATTAATAACGAACTTTTGAGAGCATTATTTAATTTAAAAGCAAATGTATACACCAAGTATTCACTGCTTGTTTTGACACCTACTGTAATTTAATTAAACTTTAACAGCAACCCATTTATTACGCTAAAAAAAAGAATTGTCGTACATATTCAAATTCTCTATTTCCTAATCCACTATCTTGGCTTATTAGAGGGGAGGATCAAATATCGGCTACCACTTTTATTTTCATTCTAGATCTTACAATTTAAAAATTAGTGGAAGAAAAATTCATGGTATTATACCTTGATATATTTCACATCCGTTTAGAAAAAAAAATCAGTTTAAAAATTTTTCTATTTATAAAATGAAAAATTCCGAAAGTCAGCAAATTTTGAGTTTTGAAAATGGGGTTTAATTACCGGCTATCTCAGTTTTTACCAATAGAATAACACAAATAGGAACAATTTCGCTAATTAAGAGGTTAGAACACTGTTTTGATAAATTTTATTGATTAATAACATTTAAAATGTACAGAAAGAAACTGGAATTTTTAATAAAGTATTCTTGTCAAATTTATAAAAATATTCATGACAGTCTGTGACAGTCTTCTTTCCCGTTTGTTCCTAGTTTTGTTTTTTAACATGTTGAACATGAAGGCTTACTTCTTAAAGTGTAGATTACTTTATCTACAAAAATCACAAACACAGTAATCACCCTGCGTCTCTGCAGTCGCTATGGGTTCACATATCGCATTCCAAAAATTGAACCAAGAGTTCCCTCTTCTTTTCCGCAAATAAAGCAGCCTTGCAGACTACAAAAAAGTGCATCATCTTCCTCTGTTGGATATATTCCTTTTTTTATCTTTTTGAAATCCAATTTCTGCCCCTTTCACCTTTATTTTTGTAATTTTCCCTTCTCATTTTTCTTCTTTCTCTACCCATTTATTGCGAACGATTTTTAAGTGGCCAACAACGCTTTTCTGAATGTTATCCGGGAACCAGTGTCGCTCCTGAAGCCTTGTGACCATGGTTGCTCTTTTACAGTAATACAGCATCCGTGATCTCCTAAAATAATTTATTTTCCTCTCCTTCACGTGGAGAAAACCCAGAGAGGTCCAAATACCGGCTACCCGGTATTTGGACCTCTCTAATTGACTGCCATTTGGATCACTGTAATGTAAAAACCGGTAATACGCATTTATATAGCAAAATACCAATAATGTGCCCGCTGTATTTTGGCAGCTAAATATTTTTAGAAAACGATTTAATCGTTAATTCGGACCAATATGCGATCAATATTAAAAAAAAAGTGAGAAACATACACCTGAAAAACTTTTGATGTCTCCGATATCGTCCTGTCGACACTTTTGCTATTTACTGTTTGTAAATGAGACAGACTTCAGCGACGTACTGCTCGTGTCTTTCTTCTCTCAATGAAACGTGTTAACTCTGCCTATCGCCACTAGGCTGCGCTGTGATAAGTTCTCAGAACACCCTAGCCGAATTTGGACATTCTCCGATACCATGTAAGAAAAAAAAAGAAGTTTTACAGTCCGCGTAATTGGATTCACTGCAATTCCTTTTTTCTATAAATAGCAGGTTTACTCAACTATTTTTTCACCTGTAATATAAAAAAAATGGTGAAATAAAATGTATAAACTGTAGTGTCACGCGATAACTTTAAATAAAAAAAATCAATTATTTATCTGTATTTATTTTTTAACTTTTGATTATCTATTTTCAATCTGAAATGTTTTCTGATCCAGGAAGCAGCATAAATACATTATATTTTCCCTTGTAAGAGAGCCTTTTAGTGTTTATATTATTATTAAATTTTAAGAAATTATTCTACTGTTGTCCCTCTCCTCCTCCCCACCCAAAACAGAAAAAAGAAACACCCCATACTATTTAACTAAAATATTGTCACAAAGAAACATAAAAAGACCACATGTCTGACAAGGAGAGGGCCATGCTTGGTAATCACAGATTTTGATTATTTTTATACATGTTGTGGGGTAAAATCCCATTAGTCTCAGGTTCAACGGATTTTATACAACGCTCCTTAGTTTTCCAGAAATAGGGGTTATTATAACACAACTTAAATACCGTAATTTCCGCTTTAAAATCCGCGGATCAAATAATCATGTTTCGACCCAGAAATTTTATTCAATAATTGGATTAAAATATTTAGAGCGATTAATTATGTTTACGTTTTATAAAATAAAATTTCCGGGTTGAAACAGGATTGTTTGATCCGCGGATTATAGCCGGAAATTTCAGTATTTAAGTTGTGTACAATATGAGACCCCCTATTTCTCGAGAAGTAAGGAGCGTTGTATAAAATCCGTTGAATCTGGGATTAAGGCGCTTCTTCCCTACAACATATATAAAAATAATCAAAATCTGAGATTAGCAAGCTTAGCATGCTACTTGTGAGTCTCTTATAATGGTTTTTTAATAAAATAAGCTTAGAAAGTCATCTTCATATCAGAATGATACCAAACTTTAATACCGGGTGGTTATCATATAAGTATCTCTATTTGGAGATCTATGTAGCTTGAAGGAATAACCGGAATGAAACGAAAATCAGTGTACTTACTATTCGAAAAGGGGGAAGAAGAATAGAACAATAAACAAATAATTGCAAAAATTGCCAACAGGTGGCGCTTTTGAGTGTGAAATGTAATGTGTAATATTGTGTACCGTGGAGGTCGCAAACCTCAATGACTTTACTGCATATCTACATGTGCGAAACATCACTCCTGATGCGTTGCATTTCGCAGATTAGCACATCGTACACCGTCTGGATTGTGTCCTCCAGCACAATGGCCATATGGAACCTGAACATGATCGGCACCAGCATGCGAAAGCTTAACCACGTTCACTGTGACATTTTCCAATAAATTAGGTGTGCCATCCGGTTTAACGCCTTAATTCTTTGTTCTTGTATTAGATATTACATTTCACACTCAGTAGCGTCATTTGTCGGTGATTATTTCAATTATTTTTTTTTATTGTTTAATTCTTCTTCCCCCTTCTCGAATAGTAAATGTGCCAATTTTGGTTTCCCGGTTATTCCTTCGAGATACAGACAGCTCCAAATAGATATACTTATATTATAACCACTCTGTATATTCAATAACAATAAATATCTAAATCTGACACGCTATTTCAGGGTAAATTTTTCTGGTAACATTAAAAACGCATTTAAACTTTTCAGTATTATCGCGATTAAAAAAAAAAAAAAACATTTCTATACACGAATCTCGATTTAGTATCGTGATACTAGGAAATATCTTATTCTTTTAAATTAAATTTTAGTTAATTAATCATATTAATTACAATTGCTTTAAAATCCGTTTTAATGAGTAATTAATAAACAAACATTAATAATATCTAATCCTTTATGCCGGAAACTTGAAATTATTAAGCAAAGATTAATAATGAGCTGCAGAGAGTATTACTTAATTCAATGCAAAATACATATACTAGATATTCATCGTTGAAGCTTACCTCATTTTAATTAAATTTTAAAAGCAAACTATTTATAACGCTTTAAAATAAAACTAATTGCTGTATATATTCAACAGTTCGCTGTTTCCTAATCCATTTTCATGGCTTATTACCATGCAAGAAAAAAGAAATTTGACAGCTCACGTAATTGAATTCACTGCTATTCATTTTCTTATAAATAGGTTTTATTCAGTTTTTTTTCTCCATCAGCACCATAAAAAAATGGAGAAATAGAAAAAAATAAAAAATAAGGACCCCACGAGACAGCTTTAAATTGAAGAGGCAAAAAAAAGCCTCTTTTGTATATATTTTTTTTAATCTTTGGATTGTCTATTTTTAATTCTCAATGGTTTTTTAGAAGCAGGAAGTAGTACCAGAATTTTCTCTCTTTAAAAGACATTTTTACTTTAGTGATCATATTGAATTAAAAAAAATGTCTATGAACAAGAAGGTTAATATAATAGCGGAAAAGATTTAAATGAACTACTCTAAAAAGGTACACTGTAAAAAAAGGCAAATGTTTTTGAATCTCCAAAATGCAATATAATACCTGCGAAAATATACAATAACTTCTACCGAGTTACCCACGATTCTGAAAAGCGTTCTTTATCTTTTCCTTTGTATATATTTTTTAAATCTTTGGATTGTCTATTTTTAATTCTCAATGGTCTTTTAGAAGCAGGAAGTAGTACCAGCATTTTCTCTCTTGAAAAGGCATTTTTACTTTAGTGATCATATTAAATAAAATAAAAAATATCTATGAACAAGAAGGTTAATATAATAGCGGAAAAGATTTAAATGAACTACTCTAAAAAGGTACACTGTAAAAAAAGGCAAATGTTTTTGAATCTCCAAAATGTAATATAATACCTGCGAAAATATACAATAACTTCTACCGAGTTACCCAAGATTCTGAAAAGCGTTCTTTATCTTTATAAATTTCAGAAAACAATATATTTCCGATAATAAGAAAGGAAATTAACAATACAAAGTTTCTTTTGCTGCCACTGATTTTCGGAAACGTTTGCGAGTAGTTTTTACAGTGTATTAAATAGTTTTCTCAAACCGGAATATTGGTTTTAGGACGCTATTCATTCCCAATTAAACATTTTCAGCTGAGTAACTGAATTTATACAGGCAAGAGTAGCAAAAAATATTAATTTTAATGCTCATGTTAATGTTATTAATTTATAGCGTTTGTCTGTAAAATATGTTTGTTGAACATGAAAATGTTTATTTATAAATGATAAGCAAATTAAAAATTGATATTCTGGTTTGAGAAAACTGATTAATAGATTTTAAAACTACTCGAAAACGTTTTCGAAAATCAGTTGAAGTTTTGATAAATTATTCTCTTATTCTCGAAAATATATTGGTTTCCAGATTTCTAAAGAAAAAGTACGCTTTTCGGAATCGTGGGTAGCTCGCAAATGTTATTTTATATTTTCGTTCGTGATTATGCAGAGTATCCGAAACGAAACGCCCTTTTTTTAAAACTCTTATACTGAAGATAATAAACAACCAAGACCATTTTGTCAGGTGGTATGTGGTAGCTTAGATGTGGAAATTTACATTATGTAATAGCAATGATTTTTATTTCAGGTGCTGAAAATAGGGAAAATTGAAAATGGAAAAATGGCAACGAATTCTAAAGAAAACAAACCGTGTGGTGGTATATGCAGAATTGGGGTCCATTGGGCAAGATGGAGCGCCTCCACACTGGCATTTGGGAGTCCGGAACACACTGACTGCCGGATTCCCACAAAGATGGATTGAGAGAGATAATCCAATTCTCTGGCCATCCTCCTTAGACATTATCCGTGCCACTCGTGGGGCACATGCACAAATGGTGTGATTGCACAAACAGAACTTCATAACTGTGTGTATCCATTGTTGTTTCAATCTTCTTAATGCAACGATTACATGTTGTATTACAGACTGTTCAAATTAGGGCGTTTCGTCTGGGACACCATGTATAATATTCACCTAGATTAAGAAAAATTTGTATTTTTTTACTGTGTACTTTATGTTAATGAAATTAAATGATGTACAATGAAAGGTAGTAGGTTGGAAACGCAAAGTCAACTTTATAACGTACTCCAGTAGCTATTCACCTTCGCAACGCAGAAGCATGCAAATTCTATAAAAGTTTCGCATGTGTAAGGTAGAAAATGGCGCTGAAAAGGCATTTGACAGATTATGAGAAATGGCGTTTAAGTGGGAGACTGGAAGAAGCACACTTAGCTTGTAAAGCTGTAACGCTTGCATTTCGGACAGGGCTATGAACACACTTTATAAAATGTTTCTACATATCTATAAAAAGCCAGAAATGGAATACTGTGTATTTTAAAGATAAGCCAGGCGAGACAAATAAAGATCTTGTGCAAGTTCCATATTTTTAGCTGCACAATCATTCAAGCTACACGAGTTCTTATAATTGTTCCATTATATTTTCCCGCCAGTGTATACATTTTGCAGAATTTCAGGTACTTCTCCAGTATAGGGGCCTTGGCGAAATAGAGAAAATGGCCCTGGCGAGAACAGCAAATTTTTCATGAATATTTTCTAGTAGGCAATATATAAATAAGACTATATATATATATATATAAACAAACATAAAAGTTAATGAGATTTGATTTCATAGCTGTTTATATCATTTGGCAACAAATATCACTTTCTAAAGTCCAAATTGTGCCAAGCTTTTTAAAAACGCCAAGTCTAGAAAATTGCTGAATTTCCACGCTTTGTTTATTTATTTCTCTTTCTTTTTTTAAACGAGTAAATAGCGGACAGTAGCATAATAAGATACTTTTGTAAATAGTGTTGTTGGATATTAAGGTGATGTCGCGTGTGTTCTGCTTTTCATTAGAAAGTATACAAACAAAGAGTAAGAAACGGGAAGCAGAAGAAATCACGGCTATAACTGTAGTACACTTAGAGCACGATTCTATAAATATATCCGAGATTAACTATACCTCACTTATAACCTATATAAAAATTTCAATTTGTTAGCTTTTTAAAAATTAACGTTTTTGATTTAAAGGGGTTTTGATATGATGGACAACAACATTTGAAACATTTTTACAATTTGAACCGTACCTCTAAAACTAATGTTTTAGGAATTAGCTATTCGACAACGACAAGAGGTGACACCTTGTATACAAAGTGTTTCAAAATTACGACACAGGTTTCCAACATGAAAATTGTTTTGTGTATTATGCTCGTCTAATTAATATTTTATGGTATTTAAATTTTTAAAACGAAAAAAAGTGTATTATTTTTTTTAAATTTTTTGGTGATTGAGCACTGAATGGTTTTGCGAATATTGTAAATAAATTAGTAAGCGTATTTCCTCGGCTCTCGTAGTGTAACAGCCTTTTTGTGTCTGAAGAAGAAATATAAATTCTTTCGAAACGCATTGTGCCGCCTTTACAATTTATGATATATTTAAGAATATTGTCTTTCATGCTAGTTTTAAGCTTGTAGCTTTATAAATGAATTTTTTCCTGTTTCACCGTTTTTTTCTTTTTTCTTTTCTTTTTTTTTTTTTTTTTTTTTGTAATATACAAATTAAATAGTTTCGCAAATTATGGAAACGATATGTAGTTCAGGAGGTATCATTATAAAGATGTTTTAAATCATACAGCTAGACTTTGTTGATTATTTACTCACCATAGAATAAAATATGAAATCCAAATAGAAGACGAGAAAGAATATTTCGAATGAAAATATTTAAATTAATTTGTTTATAAAGAAAGGAAGACGGAAATATGTTACGTCAGATTTTGTTCGAAATTTCAAACCTGCAAAGTTAAATTGGGTACTTGGTCTCACGAGACACAATAATGTGATAACGGTGTATAATTTATTTTTCTAATACGTTCTTTTACGAGCAATACTTCAAATTTTAGAATGTGGAATATTTTATCAAAGTTTCATTTTTTGAGAAAGAAATACTTCCCAGTGAAATCAAAATAAGTTGAAAGATGCAAGTAGAATGGATAAATAATTGTTATAATTGAAACTTTTTTGAAAAATTTAAAAATAAATCAAAATTTAGATTTTCGTATGTACTTGAGGAGTTGTATTCCATTGTATGCGAATACAAAATATATTTTTAAACTTTAAGTGAGAATATTAAGACTATTACTTTCAGGCGATTTGCTTACGAAACATAGGAATAAGAAGAATTTGGAGCAATTTTTATTTCGATATTGCAAGGCTTCATAGTTAAACTCTACTTTCATAATCTCTGGAGATACGTGAACATGATAACGGATAAAAACACTTATTTTTTATGAGTTGTTTTACGAATAATATTCCTAATTTCAGAATTTGCCAATTTTTTTACAGGAGTTTTATTTATGGAAAAGGAAATATTTACCACTGAAAAGAAAATATGCCCAAAATCATTAGTGAAAAAGGCCGTTTAATGTTATAATTTCGACTTTATTTGAAAATATCAAAGTAAAGCAAAATTTAGATTTTTGTATGTTTCAGAACAAATATATATTTTTAAACAGTAAGTGATAATATTTACGAATGAAAAATTTCAAATGATTTATTTATCATGGAGCATATATAAGAATGAGATACATTTTACATCAATTTTTATTGCATAATTGTTAAGCTCGAAAGTTAAATTTGATTTTGGAAGAATCGGAAAAATATCATGCCAATTTTTATTTCGAAATTGTAAGACTGTAAGCTTAACTTGCACTTTTTTAATCTCGCGAGATTTCAGAAAATGATAACGGAAAATATTTGCTGTAATTTAAATCATTCTCTGCAAGCAATAATCCCAATTTTTGAATTTCCAAATATTTTATACTAGTTTCATTTTCTGTAAAAGAAATATTTTTAAGTAAAACGAAAATACGATGAAAAAAGATTTTAAAAGTAATTCAATGGTATAATTTAGTCTCTATTTAAAAATCTTAAAAGTACAGCAAAATTTACATTCGTATTTATTTCAGAATTTGTATTTCTTTATATGCGAAGAACATAGAGAATTTTAAGACTGTAAGCGAGAATATTGCGAACGATAATTTGTAACTGATTTATTTATGTTGAAGTATACAGAAGCATAAGAAAGAAATTGCATCAGTTTTATTTGAAAAGTGTTACGTTTTAGAGTTAAATTTATTTTATACTTTCTTGAACTCTGGAACTATGAGAACATGATAATGGAAAGAATTTCCTACTTTAAAATATTTTTACGAGCAATAGTTCTAATTTTAGAATTTTTATAACACTTTCATTTTTGTAAAAGAAATATTTCTTAGGGAAGTGAAAGCAGCTATTTCATTTATTTTACACAATAGTTTGAAACGCAATAGTTTTCATAACAGTTTGAAACTTGCAAAGATAAAACTACATAAGACTACAATTTGGAAACATTTCATATTATAATGAATCCATGATGTTATAATTTGTAAAGGGGTAGCGTGTGGCCTTTTCATATGGATTAATTTCAATAAGGTACTACTAAGTGATTTTTATTTAAAAATCATTTTCGAGTTTCTTAATATTACAAATCATTATAAACAATTTTTTTCAGCGTAATTTCGTTTCAACTTATAATCAATTAATAAAACAATGAAAGGTCCAATCTTGTACAGTATTTGGAAATCTTAACATGAGTTCTTTTGCACTCTTCACAAAAACTTCAAGCGATGACCTTGCCGTTGCCTTAAGAGAAATCTTTTCTCTTCAAAATGTGTCAGCAAAACATTTCCTTCCCCACTGGTTTGGGAAATCGTCCTGAGAAGAGTGTTTTCCACCAACACTCGTTCTCCTGCCAAAACTCTAACTAACTTCCCCTCGATTCCCTTTTCCGGTCCCCTTGCTCGAACAAAAGATACTCCGATCACCAATCAAAAAAGTTTTAGTTCACGTCATTAGTTTCGGTTTTTAAGTCATAGGATAAACCATTCTTTTGGGGAGGTCTTCCTGAACTTTAGAATGTTCACACGGCAATTTCTCACGATCCGAGACCCCACATGTCGTCGGACAGATCAGAGAAATATTTGCTGTCTAGCGATTTCAGTTTCACAAGATTGATCGAAGCTCATCTTTTCCTATTGTAGTAAGTGACGTTCTTGTAACACCACAGCTAAGCGTGAGAAAAGTTTTCCAACTCTTGGGAACTTCTATCTTTGATTACTCTGCCTAATTAGCAGACTGTGAGAGATTTAATGAAATTGTTACAACACCCCCACCATCAAAACATTTTCCGGGTTAAAACGCGGAAAATCTGCAAAAAAGGGATTAGCTCAACATATTTGAGTGGCTCAAATAACATTTCAATTTAACCTCACTATATACATCAGTGACCTAATTTCTTATATACTGCTTACCATTGCTTGAACATCTAGCTTTAGAGACTTTTTTTTTTTTTTGAAAGATACTTTTTTACTACACATGCCAAAATAACAATAAAACTAAAAATAATCAAATATGTACAAAAGATTGGATTTTACTCAAATACTTACTACTGAATTGCTCTACTTAAGTAGTCAACGTGGGGTATATCTTTTCCCGGTTTGTGTCGGATGGCATATTGAAAGGGTTGCAGGGCTAGCGCCCATCGAAGTAATCTGGGATTGTTACCTGCATTATTTTTCAGAAACACCAAAGGGTTGTGGTCTGTTTCTATACGAAATTCTTGACCGTCAATGTAATGTCTTAGTTTCTTGATCGCAAAAATTATTGCCGCGCATTCCCTTTCCGTTGCGCTAAAACTTTTTTCTGGGTCAGTAAACTTCCGGCTGAGGTATATTATGGGATGTTCTTCTGAGCCCTGCCTCTGTGCCAACACTACTCCGATCCCTTTTTCAGACGCATCTGTTTGCACAACGAATTCCAAATCATAATTTGGGGCGTATAGAATCGGTTCCCTGGTGAGTTTATCTTTTAGTAGATCGAACGCCTTACTCATTTCGTCACTCCATGCTATTTTTTCTTTTTTGTGTTTTCCTTTCAGCGCTCGCGTGAGAGGTTCAACTATAGTGGCGTAATTTTTTATGTAACGCGAGTAATACCCTGCCATACCTAGGCATCTCCTAATTTCTGTTTTGGTTTTTGGCGCAGGCAATTCCGTGATGGCGTGGATTTTAGCTTCGGCGGGTTTTCGTTGTCCTTCCCCCACTATGTGGCCTAGATATTTAACCGTCTTCTGTGCGAATTTGCACTTCGCTATTTTAACTTTTAATTTAGCGTCCCTTATTCTGACTAATACCTTTTCAAGATGTTTGATATGTTCCTCCCAATCGTCTGAAAATATGGCCATATCGTCTAGGTAGGGTAAACAAAATTCTTCTAGACCATATAACAATTTTGCCATGAATTTAGAGAACCTATACGACGCGTTGAGGAGCCCAAAAGGCATTGACAGAGGTAAAAAACTTCCAAAGTTAGTCACAAATGCGGCCAATTTCTGCGCCCTGGGTGTCATGGGTATCTGCCAATATCCTTTTGTCAAATCAAGCACCGTAATATACTTCGCGGCTGCCACTTTTTCAACCCTTTCCTCTATATTCGGGAGTGGGAAAAACTCTGCCTTCGTAATTGCGTTCAGTTTTCTATAATCAATGCAGGGGCGCGGATCTTTTCCCGGGGCTTCCACCAATATCATCGGAGAATTAAAATTAGACTCCCCTTCCTTAATTATGTTGAGTTCTAACATGCGCTTAATCTCCTTTTTTAAAATTTCATTTTGTCTGGGCGATGTACGGTATGGCCTTATTCTCACCGGTTTTTCTTCTATAAGTTCTATATCGTGTTCCGTGAGATCCGTTAATCCTGGGTCGTTCGAGAACACTTCGCTGTATTCGTCCAATAAATTTTCCAACATATGCAATTGTTCGTTACTGCACCGATCCCTTAACCCACTATCCTCCACTACTTCGCTAAACTTGTAACTGCTGGAGTCTGCTAAGGGGTACACAATCTCTAAGTCTTGGGATGCATCTGGCTCGTGAAATTCGCGGGTTAAAATATTTATTTTTCCCACCCTTTTTACATACGGTTTTAAGAGATTTACATGATAGATCTGTGATTTTTCCCGTCTGCCCGGAACACTCACTATATAATTTGTCGCGGAAATTTTGGATTCGATCTTTCCGGGACCTATCCACCCTACCGACATTTTATTCTTTTTGTTCGTTGCTAAGACTAACACTTCTTCCCCTGGCTCAAAGTGCCTATCAACGGCATTTTTATCGTACCAGATTTTTCTTTTGTCTCTAGCGACCGTCATATTCTGGACTGCTAATTCCTGACAGCGCTTTAACCTATTCATAAGATTAAAAACATATTCAGTGACCAACTCTGGCTCTTGACTTTCCCCTGTCCATTGTTCGAACAATAAGGTTTCCGGGGTCCGTAGATTTCTCCCATGAACTAACTCGGCCGGGCTAAAACCGGTCGATTCATGCGTTACCGTCCTCAAGGCTAACAATGCATGCGGTAGATTTTTCTCCCAGTCACTACCGTTTTCCACACTCAATACCTTTAATAATCGTTTGACAGATCGGTGCCATCGTTCTATCAAATTTGATGAAGGTCTACACACACTCGAATGATTTAGTTGCACTCCAAATTTCTCCAGAAAAATGGTGGTTAAATTTGAAGTAAAAGATTTTCCAAGGTCTGTCTGTACTTCAAAGGGGTAGCCTAAACGGCTAAAAATTAAAGTTAGGGCCTCGACTACAGTTTCAGAGAGCATGTTTGGTATCGGTATAGCCTCAGGATATCGCGAATAACAACAAATTGCAGTTAGTAAATACCTATTTCCCTTGTTAGACACTGGCAAGGGGCCTACAAGATCCACTGAAAGTTTTGAAAACACCTCTGAAATTATAGGTACTAGCTTCAGCGGGGCCTTTTTCTGCTCCCTTGCCTTTCCCACTTTTTGACATGAGTCACAAGATTTTACGAAATTTTCCGTTTCTTTTATTATATTCGGCCAAAAGAAATACCTTAAAATTTTGTCTTTTGTTTTTAATTCGCCCATGTGAGCCGCGATTCCCTCATGACATGCATTCAGAAGGGCTGCCCTATATTTTGCCGGAACCACTAGTTGAATTCGTTCAAACCCCCGATGGTCTTTAGTTTTTCGTATTATCAACGAGTCTTTTATTTCATAATGCGATTTTTTTTCCATTGCCTTTTTCCTGATAATGTCTAAAGAAGGGTCACTGCTTTGTTCCATTCCAAACTCACCCCTACCTACTTTAGCCAGATCTAAGCATTGATCATTGAGAACCTCGGGGAGTAAATCTTTTTCCCAGGTCTCAACTGTCACCTCATCATCCGCCTCTTTTTCGTTTTCCCCGGCTAGGGGAGAAAGAGTAACTTCCTTGTTCGGTTCGTTTTCTTTCGGATTCGTTTTAGTCTGACTAAGCGTTATTACCGCATGTAGGGTTTTAATTGTTCCGTTTTTAATGTCGTCTATCAACTTCTGCGTTTCGTTACCAAAAATATAGTATGACATATCTGCTTCGCTGTCGGCCACAATTGCTTTAGTTCTCACATTTCCGATGTCTTTAATTTCGAGCATTACATCGGCCGTCGGCAAACAATGCAAATCATTTATTAAAGGTTGTCTTACCCAAACGGTTCCCCCGTCTAATTGATCTGAATTAATGAATTTCCTAGACACCACGTCCGAACAGGAACCCGTGTCTCTCAACACGGTAATTTCTTTTCCATTAATTAGCGCATGACTTAAATAGGGTTTAAAACCTTCTTCCACTTCAGGGCTGTTTCGGATGTGACTAATTTTAGAGATGGGTCTTTCGTTTTTTTTGTATTCTGGGCAATTTGCTTTCAAATGCTGGGAGGATCCACACACGAAACATTTGTTCCACCTCTTTTGTTCAAATATGCGCTCTTTGTCTTTGTTAATATCTTTGTCTCGCCAATTTGTTTTGGTTTCGGAAATTCTCTCACTTCGCGTTTTTTCTTCGAACCTTGGTTTTTCGGTTCTTTTATCGGGAGGGGCCCTTACATTCCAAAGTTTTTTCGAAGGGCCTTTAATCGCTTCATATTCGTCGAGACAATTTGCCAAAACTAACGGGTCTTTGTAGTTTGCCCACGAATCAATGAAATGCTCTTTCAATTCGCTAGAAGTACGGCGCTTGATCTGGTCCGTTATCAATAAATTTTTCAGACTATTGAAATCTGTAACATCTAACCCATTTAACCAACCCTCTAAATAACTATTGAGTTCAAAAATAATATCCTTCCACGGAGCACCTGGATTGCGTGGATGTTTCATTAATTTTTGACGATATGCTTCGGGACTCATACGGAATCGTTCAAGCAAAAACTTTTTGACGTATTCAAAGTTATCCGTCTGATCTTGCGGTTCCCTTAAAATTAACTCTGCAATTTCTACCGGCACTAAAGCTAATAAATGCGTCACTAAGTCATCTGTCTCTATTTCCGCTTTGGTCGCCTGTCGTTCGAACAAATTTAAAAACAAAGTTATATCCGAGCGTTCTGGATCAAATCGATGCATGATTGTTCGAAGCGGCAATTTAGGTGGGCGTTCCGACCCGGTACTGTTAGTTGAACTACGTCTATTTGCATCTTGCGTCAATCTAAGTTGTTCTAACGTAAATTCGCGTTCTTTTTGTTTTTCCTCTCTTTCTCTTTCTTCTTTCTCCCTCTCATATTCCCTTTTTTTTTCCTCTTTATCCGCGGCTATCTTGTCTTCGCGATCTTTCATGATATACGCAGCTTGCGTGAATGCAAAATCTTTATCGTAATCATCGGCAGCTTCGATTTTTTGGATAATTACCGGTATCCTGTCATTTTTCCCTATTTCCACTCCCAATTCTTCCGCTAAATTCTGCAAATCAATTTTCCTGCACTGTTTCAGATCAGTTACTTCTTGCATTTTAAAATTTTATGTAAATACAATATAAAGATGAAAATGATAGTTTCGCTCGCTAACTTATGCAATAGGGATTCTAACACTTTATGGAAATTTTTCTGCAACTACCCACATAATACTAACAATTTTAAATACAATTCAATTTGAGGAATAATAAAAATAGTATACATATAAAAATAGACTTTCAATATTGTAAAATTTTCAATACACTGACACGTTTTGGTGTCGATCATACACATTTAAAACAAATTTAGAAATTTGAAATTCTGTGCACATAATTCAACCAATACTTGATATTTCTGACCCCGCAGGTAACAATTTTCCCATTTATAACAAAATGACCACTTTTGCAACTGCTAAAAAAATTTTCCTAACATCACATATGCAAAATATTTGATTATCAACAACACCTATTGTTTCACTAATAATATAAAAAAGTACACCTTTGAAATCTTTCAATCATGAATAACTAGACAATCGACTTATTTGAAAAATCAAAATTTTTATCTCTTTTTTTTCGAGAAAAAAAAATTATATATATACACATTTAGCCTGACAATCCTTATATTATTTTACTGCCAAAAGAAAGTTCACACTATCAAATTTAATGCTGATAACAAATATACATATATTTTTCCAAATATGTTAAAAGTTATTAGATTTAAAAATTTATCATAATTTATCATATATCAATATAAAAATAAAAAATTTCTCAGAAATGAATTTTCCTCACCAAAGAATATGTAAACAAAATGAGAGCCACTCAAAAATGAATTGAGCTTACCTTTTCTACAGTCTTGGTCTGCATCATTTGTCACCGGTTTCGGGTCTGGCCTAGACGTCGTCGATTGCACAGGTCATCTCGATTTCTCGGCTCCTGATGTTTCCTAGAAAGGGCTTGCTTCGGACTTATTCTCTGTAAACACGGGCTTGCTTCGGACTTATTCTCTGTAAACACGGGCTTGCTTCAAGGACGGAACTGCGGTCTGTCGTGACACTGCAAGGGCTTGCTTCGGGCTTGTTCTCTGTAAACACGGGCTTGCTTCCAGGACGGAACTGCGGTCTGTCGTGACACTGCAAGGCTTGCTTCGGTCTCTGCTTTCCTCTCCTGAACTGGCGTCAGATCTTGCGCGCTTAGATGCGGGCGGGTGTCACTGCTACTGTCTGGGCTCTCTTCACTGATGTTAATCAATTTTTGTTGAAGTATCCGACCCGCTTGCCACCAGCTATAATGAATCCATGATGTTATAATTTGTAAAGGGGTAGCGTGTGGCCTTTTCATATGGATTAATTTCAATAAGGTACTACTAAGTGATTTTTATTTAAAAATCATTTTCGAGTTTCTTAATATTACAAATCATTATAAACAATTTTTTTCAGCGTAATTTCGTTTCAACTTATAATCAATTAATAAAACAATGAAAGGTCCAATCTTGTACAGTATTTGGAAATCTTAACATGAGTTCTTTTGCACTCTTCACAAAAACTTCAAGCGATGACCTTGCCGTTGCCTTAAGAGAAATCTTTTCTCTTCAAAATGTGTCAGCAAAACATTTCCTTCCCCACTGGTTTGGGAAATCGTCCTGAGAAGAGTGTTTTCCACCAACACTCGTTCTCCTGCCAAAACTCTAACTAACTTCCCCTCGATTCCCTTTTCCGGTCCCCTTGCTCGAACAAAAGATACTCCGATCACCAATCAAAAAAGTTTTAGTTCACGTCATTAGTTTCGGTTTTTAAGTCATAGGATAAACCATTCTTTTGGGGAGGTCTTCCTGAACTTTAGAATGTTCACACGGCAATTTCTCACGATCCGAGACCCCACATGTCGTCGGACAGATCAGAGAAATATTTGCTGTCTAGCGATTTCAGTTTCACAAGATTGATCGAAGCTCATCTTTTCCTATTGTAGTAAGTGACGTTCTTGTAACACCACAGCTAAGCGTGAGAAAAGTTTTCCAACTCTTGGGAACTTCTATCTTTGATTACTCTGCCTAATTAGCAGACTGTGAGAGATTTAATGAAATTGTTACAACACCCCCACCATCAAAACATTTTCCGGGTTAAAACGCGGAAAATCTGCAAAAAAGGGATTAGCTCAACATATTTGAGTGGCTCAAATAACATTTCAATTTAACCTCACTATATACATCAGTGACCTAATTTCTTATATACTGCTTACCATTGCTTGAACATCTAGCTTTAGAGACTTTTTTTTTTTTTTGAAAGATACTTTTTTACTACACATGCCAAAATAACAATAAAACTAAAAATAATCAAATATGTACAAAAGATTGGATTTTACTCAAATACTTACTACTGAATTGCTCTACTTAAGTAGTCAACGTGGGGTATATCTTTTCCCGGTTTGTGTCGGATGGCATATTGAAAGGGTTGCAGGGCTAGCGCCCATCGAAGTAATCTGGGATTGTTACCTGCATTATTTTTCAGAAACACCAAAGGGTTGTGGTCTGTTTCTATACGAAATTCTTGACCGTCAATGTAATGTCTTAGTTTCTTGATCGCAAAAATTATTGCCGCGCATTCCCTTTCCGTTGCGCTAAAACTTTTTTCTGGGTCAGTAAACTTCCGGCTGAGGTATATTATGGGATGTTCTTCTGAGCCCTGCCTCTGTGCCAACACTACTCCGATCCCTTTTTCAGACGCATCTGTTTGCACAACGAATTCCAAATCATAATTTGGGGCGTATAGAATCGGTTCCCTGGTGAGTTTATCTTTTAGTAGATCGAACGCCTTACTCATTTCGTCACTCCATGCTATTTTTTCTTTTTTGTGTTTTCCTTTCAGCGCTCGCGTGAGAGGTTCAACTATAGTGGCGTAATTTTTTATGTAACGCGAGTAATACCCTGCCATACCTAGGCATCTCCTAATTTCTGTTTTGGTTTTTGGCGCAGGCAATTCCGTGATGGCGTGGATTTTAGCTTCGGCGGGTTTTCGTTGTCCTTCCCCCACTATGTGGCCTAGATATTTAACCGTCTTCTGTGCGAATTTGCACTTCGCTATTTTAACTTTTAATTTAGCGTCCCTTATTCTGACTAATACCTTTTCAAGATGTTTGATATGTTCCTCCCAATCGTCTGAAAATATGGCCATATCGTCTAGGTAGGGTAAACAAAATTCTTCTAGACCATATAACAATTTTGCCATGAATTTAGAGAACCTATACGACGCGTTGAGGAGCCCAAAAGGCATTGACAGAGGTAAAAAACTTCCAAAGTTAGTCACAAATGCGGCCAATTTCTGCGCCCTGGGTGTCATGGGTATCTGCCAATATCCTTTTGTCAAACCACAGCTAAGCGTGAGAAAAGTTTTCCAACTCTTGGGAACTTCTATCTTTGATTACTCTGCCTAATTAGCAGACTGTGAGAGATTTAATGAAATTGTTACAATATATTTTATAAAAAGCGAAACATTTAGATACACCATTAATTTGAGCAATTGTATTCCTTTATATGCGAAGTATATTTAAAGTTTTTATCAGAAAATACTTGTTTTATGTTGAATTAATAATGTAAAAGAAATATTTCCTATAGAAATATAAGCAACATTTTCAATATTTTACACAATAGTTTGAAACGCAATAGTTTTCATAACAGTTTGAAACTTGCAAAGATAAAACTACATAAGACTACAATTTGGAAACATTTCATATATTTTATAAAAAGCGAAACATTTAGATACACCATTCATTTGAGCAATTGTATTCCTTTATATGCGAAGTATATTTAAAGTTTTTATCAGAAAATACTTGTTTTATGTTGAATTAATAATGTAAAAGAAATATTTCCTATAGAAATATAAGCAACATTTTCAATATTTTACACAATAGTTTGAAACGCAATAGTTTTCATAACAGTTTGAAACTTGCAAAGATAAAACTACATAAGACTACAATTTGGAAACATTTCATATATTTTATAAAAAGCGAAACATTTAGATACACCATTCATTTGAGCAATTGTATTCCTTTATATGCGAAGTATATTTAAAGTTTTTATCAGAAAAAACTTGTTTTATGTTGAATTAATAATGTAAAAGAAATATTTCCTATAGAAATATAAGCAACATTTTCAATATTTTACACAATAGTTTGAAACGCAATAGTTTTCATAACAGTTTGAAACTTGCAAAGAGAAAACTACATAAGACTACAATTTGGAAACATTTCATATATTTTATAAAAAGCGAAACATTTAGATACACCATTCATTTGAGCAATTGTATTCCTTTATATGCGAAGTATATTTAAAGTTTTTATCAGAAAATACTTGTTTTATGTTGAATTAATAATGCAAAAGAAATATTTCCTATAGAAATATAAGCAACGTTTTCAATATTTTACACAATAGTTTGAAACGCAATAGTTTTTATAACAGTTTGAAACTTGCAAAGATAAAACTACATAAGACTACAATTTGGAAACATTTCATATATTTTATAAAAAGCGAAACATTTAGATACACCATTCATTTGAGCAATTGTATTCCTTTATATGCGAAGTATATTTAAAGTTTTTAAACAGAAAATACTTGTTTTATGTTGAATTAATAATGCAAAAGAAATATTTCCTATAGAAATAGAAGCAACATTTTCAATATTTTACACAATAGTTTGAAACGCAATAGTTTTCATAACAGTTTGAAACTTGCAAAAATAAAACTACATAAGACTACAATTGGGAAACATTTCATATATTTTATAAAAAGCGAAACATTTAGATACACCATTCATTTGAGCAATTGTATTCCTTTATATGCGAAGTATATTTAAAGTTTTTATCAGAAAATACTTGTTTTATGTTGAATTAATAATGCAAAAGAAATATTTCCTATAGAAATATAAGCAACATTTTCAATATTTTACACAATAGTTAGAAACGCAATACTTTTCATAACAGTTTGAAACTTACAAAGGTAAAACGACCTAAGACTACAACTTGGAAACTTTTCACACATTTTATAAAAAGCGAAACCTTTAGATACACCATTTATTTGAGCAGTTGTATTCCTTTATATGCGAAGTATATTTTAAGTTTTTAAACAGAAAATAATTGTTGTATGTGGAATTAATAATGCATTAAAAATAAAATTTAATATATGTAAACTCCAAAATTATACAAAGTGAGCACAAAATCTTTCCCTGATTATAAATATGTATTGTGATAAAACCATTATAATTAGACATATGGTTGTTCCGATACATTGTAAGTGCTGTTATAAAGTTTTTGCTAAGATTACATACTTAAAATATAGATAAAATGCTTAAGTTATACAAATAGAAACATTAAAAGGCTTATAAAAATCTTTTAATGATCGACATACGTTTCAACGCTCATACGGCGCCATTTTCAAGATATATATAACGATAAACAAAACTAATCTCACAAATTCTTGAAAATAAACTTGAAAACATGAATCACGAGATCATATATGCAGAAAAAAACAGGTGCTTGAAGTAGCCAACTGTAAACGTGAAAATTAATATTTCGTTATTGCTTTTTTAAAACTGAAAAGTACCTCGTGCCAAATTTTAGGTAATTCAAATGAGGCAGATTCATTTCAAATGTTTACTTTGTAGATTTCTATGTTTGTAGATTTCTATTGATTCACGGATAATAGATGGGAAATAGAGTTTATCGTTATATATCTTGAAAATGGCGACGTATGAGCGTTGAAACGTATGTCGATCATTAAAAGGTTTTAATAAGCCTTATGTTGTTTCTATTTGTATCACTTAAGCATTTTATCTATATTTTATTATTATAATTAGTGATCTTATTTTGTGATTATGTAAAATGACATACTTCATGAAATTTCAACGTGAACTCGGATAATGTCAACGCGGTATTCTAGTTCTCGCCAAGTGTTCGCTTTAACCATGGATTATTTCTCAGTAAGATGGAACACCCCCTTATAATAGCCCTACGCCCTCACTGGATTTCGATAGTACGTGAGTTTCTAGACGAAAAATTACAGCGCAGATGGATTGGAAGGGGATGGACCAGCACCATGGCCTCCACGCTCTCCAGACGTTACTCCTCTTGATTTTTTTCTTTTGGTGCTATATCATTTACAAAGTCTTTGCCTCACCAGTTGCTGACGTTAAAGAATTTATGTCTAGGATAAAAGATTAATTTAAACCCAATTATTCTAATTGGCAAATAAATCATATGAGATGTAATTTTTCAACTGGGCGATAAATGTCCGGGCCAGGATTCGAACCAAGGACCTTTTGGCTGAAGCTGGTTAAAATTAATCTAGTGTAATTACGTTTACTGGAGTTTATTCTGTTGAGCTTATTCCGATATCAGACCAGATGCTATGATAAATAAGGTTAGCTGCGTAAATCTAGTCCTCCAGATTCGTACGAGATGCTCAATCGGCAGAGCATTAGACAGCTTCAGCCAAGATGTCCCTGGTTCGAATCCTGGCACGGACATTTTTCTCCCAGTTGGAAAATTACATCTCATATGATTTACTTACCAATTATAATAATTATTTTACAATTAATCAAATATAATTACGTATACATATTTCTTGGAGTTCCATACCTGCGATTTATTCTGTTGAGTAGGCTAAGATATCAGACCAGATGCTATGATCAATAAGGTTAGCTAGGTGAATTAGGTCCTCCAGATTCGTTCGTGATAGCTCAGCTGGCAGAGCATTGGTAGCTTCTGCCAAGAGCTCCCTGATTCGAATTCTGGCCCGGACATTTTTCGTCCAGTTTGGAAAGTTACATCTCATAGGGTAAAAGATGCTATGTGTACTGTTACAGAAGACCGTTATGTTAGCGAACAATAGTCGAGAATTATAATACCAGGTCAACATTCTTCGAGTTACCTAGGGCGCACACGTTAAAATTTCAAGAGTATGTGGTCTTATTAAAAACTTTATAGCAATATTTACAATGTATCGAAACAACCATATGTCTAATTATAACAGTTTTCGTAAAATAAATACAGCGTACGTCAGACAAATGTATACACACTTTGAATGATTATAACTCCAGTTTTTATTCAGATATTATCAATAGTTAAATTGCAAAAGAATCTATTTAAAATGCATAACTTTTCTCCTACCGCAGTTATCCTCCAGCTATCCGCAGCCCTCCAGCTACCCTCCAGCTATCCGCAGAATCCTCCAGATTCGCAGCCCTCCAGCTACCCTCCATCTATCCGCAGAATCCTCCAGATTCGTTCGTGATAGCTCAGCTGGCAGAGCATTGGTAGCTTCTGCCAAGAGCTCCCTGATTCGAATTCTGGCCCGGACATTTGCATAACTTTTCCTCCTACCGCAGTTATCCTCCAGCTATCCGCAGCCCTCCAGCTACCCTCCAGCTATCCGCAGAATCCTCCAGATTTGCAGCCCTCCAGCTACCCTCCAGCTATCCGCAGAATCCTCCAGATTCGTTCGTGATAGCTCAGCTGGCAGAGCATTGGTAGCTTCTGCCAAGAGCTCCCTGATTCGAATTCTGGCCCGGACATTTTTCGTCCAGTTTGGAAAGTTACATCTCATAGGGTAAAAGATGCTATGTGTACTGTTACAGAAGACCGTTATGTTAGCGAACAATAGTCGAGAATTATAATACCAGGTCAACATTCTTCGAGTTACCTAGGGCGCACACGTTAAAATTTCAAGAGTATGTGGTCTTATTAAAAACTTTATAGCAATATTTACAATGTATCGAAACAACCATATGTCTAATTATAACAGTTTTCGTAAAATAAATACAGCGTACGTCAGACAAATGTATACACACTTTGAATGATTATAACTCCAGTTTTTATTCAGATATTATCAATAGTTAAATTGCAAAAGAATCTATTTAAAATGCATAACTTTTCCTCTTACCGCAGTTGTTCAAAATTATTACCGTTCTGGCCAATAGACTGCCTTATAACGGTGGACCATTGATTCACAAACTTCAACAAACATTTCATTTGATGTTGTCGCGCATTTTTACTCAACTGCGGCACCGCAACGTTGTCTATGAACATCCATTCGTTTCAAACTTATCTTTTATCCGATGAATTGTAAGTCGCATAGGGAGATCTGCCCGAAACTCGCTGCGATATTGTTTTTGTACTTCTGCTACATTTTCATACTTACAAAATAGTAGTTTAAAATAAATTTTCATTTTTTCAAAAATTAATCTTGGTCCACTTATTATTTCAAATGAATTAAACTTTGAAAAGAGAGAAAAATAAGAAAAATATGACCCGTTAAACAGTGTATGTATACATTCTTCTGATGCACCCTGTATTTATAATTAGAACAATACTTTATGCTCATCCTGTATTATTCTTGTATTGAAGTCTTTCAGTCCAAAATAATTGTAAAAACTAGTCGTTGGGGGCCACCTTAATACTTATCCATCATGGATATGCATAATATAAAAGATGAAAGTAAAACATGTGTAAACTATTTAAAATTGCATTGCAATTCGAATAAAATCCTGGCTTGATGACATCATAACTTTAAATGCTCTATCACTTAATGGCGTAAAAGAAACATCCTCATAACTCCAAAACTGATAATCATATTAACTAACGGTTTACTGAATCGGATTAAGCGTCTCATTTCCAATTAAAATATAACATTGAATTGAAATTTGAATGAAATACAGGGTTATGAAAAATCGAAGAGTGTGGTAAATAGGATTACAAATTTCGCGGCAACTCATTATCCGATCGACTTCATTCTTTATGTAAAATTTATGTTTTTGTATTGTCTTTTATATTCATTCCTTAAAATAAACAATTTAGAAATTTTTTATATACCTTTTATCAGAACGAATAGTTCGAGGGTCCGAAAAAAATAGTTCCGTATAATCGAGGTTACTGAAAGTCAATAAGCTCCTTCCCATTATTACATACAAAGTACATACCAAATTTCAAGTATCTATTTCAACTTGTTCGGGAGATAGAGCGTTTACAAACACACACACACAGACACACACAGGGACAGATGAACGGCAGTTTTTTTCTCTAAAAATATGTTTTTCGGAATCTGCGGTGTCTATAACGTGTAAATCCGTCCAATTTTTTTTCCAAAACGATTACAAGACTTACCCTATACGTATGATAGGTAAGTAAAAGGTTTTCGCTACTCGACATACTATGGTGTAATAATATACACCGAAGTAACGTAGTAGAAGTACCGTATTCGCGAAGTAGTTATAAGAAAATAGTGATGCACACTTCTAGCAAGCATACACTGAGAAAAATGACACTTTCAAATCTGAGTAAATCGATGTTTTGATTTTGTTATGAAATTTTTTGTTTCAAATAGGACAACCCAATGCTTTCAAATTCTGAAATACCAGAAATACTCAGAATGACACATGAATATTGAAACATGGACATACTCAAAACTGAGCTCATAGAGGCCAGTTCATACTCATTTTTGAAACATGGATATACGCAAAAATGATTAGATTCAGTTCAAACTCAATTTTGAAACATGGAAATACTCAAAAATGAGCACATGATGTTTTATTCTTGAGTGTGTGCATGTTTTCAGAAATGAGTACATACATGTGTCAAACTTGAGTAATTTTGATTGGGAGCCATTTTGACTATGCGACATACTCAGATTTGAGTATTTTTTTGCTCAGTTTTGAAAATGTCGTTTTTAGAGTGTAGTACTTATTTTATTACATGCTGAGTAGATGATGCACTATTTTAAAAAAAATTACGTAGCACCGGACTGGGCCACAAAAGTGAATATTAGGCGAAAGTTTTAGTCCTAAGTGAGACCCAGACACATGCAAATATGCCAAGCATATAATTTCGGAGAAATGGAATTTGGACGAATCTCGGATTATCAATGACAGTTAGATGTAATTAATAATATATTGGGTACTCCGCGGAAGGTAGATTTTTGTTTATGTCAATCGCCAATCGTATTTAAAACGGTAATTTAAAGTACATTAAAAAAATACATAAAATTGTTTAAAATGATAAATAATATAAAAACAAACTAAAATAATTCAAAATAGTAATTTAGTATACATTTATTAAATACATGACATCAAATTGGCAACTTTTAACAATAACGATGTTAGTTTCATTTCCAGCAATCTATTATGGCCGCCAATATGAATATAACATAAATATTATGTAATACAAATATATTGTATAAATAAGTATATATTATATCATATCTATATCTATGCCATATCATATTATATAGTTATACGTATATAACTATTTCTGATACTCCCTTTAATATTCTAACTAGATAATATTAACTATGCACTTAAAATGTTAGAAGATGCGAGTTTAATGTTAGATGCGAGAAAATATATATGTAAGGATTACCGTAATTAACATTTTCGGCGTAATGAATATAACCTGGCCGGATAATACGTAAGTATCGTATATTATTTTTTATGCGCTTGGCTTAAAGAGAAAGAATGTAAACCGTTGAATATCTACACTCTTTAAGAACCATTACTGTGGGAATATGAAACGTAAGCAAAAACTCTCTGTGAGCTGAAACACATTACCGAGTCTATGGAAATGAATTAGTCAAATTATAGTCTGTCAAGATAACCGCCGATAACCGCCATTATGGGATTTATTTTTGAAACTACTCTTACTTAGTAACATAGGAAGAAGAAAATGATTTTTTTAAAATTTATTTATGGTACTTGCATAATTGGCACGCAAAGATTTAATGTCTGAGATAATGAATATGAAATGTTGTAGGGCGTGGTTAAAGAATTAACTTTATCTAAAAGAAAAAGGGAAAATTAAACTTTAAAAATCTTAAATAATTTAACACGATAAATTTAAGTTTTATAAATTCCGATTAGTTTTAAAGAAAGAAAACACTAACTATTTTAGCAATTTCTTAAAACACTCATTACAATTCTAATCGTATTACTATAAACTTATTACAAACACTGTAAAAGTGGAGGTTTGGTTGAGATGCGTAGTTAAAAAAACGTCTTGATGAGACAGTTACAAGAAAATGTAATTTTTTAACCTTGAAAGAATTTAACAAGAACAAAAAGTCATGCATCATGCATAGCTTGTGAGGCACGTTCAAACACTATCAGATTACTGTTACGAAACTTCTGTTTTTTCATACAATGAAAGGAGATATCAAAATATATAGTTTAGAAAACGCGTACCATTTTCAGCAAGTACTGTTTATAAACGTATATAAACTTTTGTGGAACCCTTTATATGATGCATATATTTTTATACATACCACATAAAAATAAAACGTGAATTTAACACTTTGTTTTTGTTAAAACCCGAAATCTTGCGCTTTGATTTGATCATTTCCCACCAAAATACAGAAATATCACCAATCTAGCGTAAGAATAACCTGAAATCCTCAAATCTAATGATGCATTATTAGCAAATCACAGGAGTGTTTCGGTAACTCTGCTGCCTGTTACTTTTTCATATTAAACTAGTCGTTGGGGGCCACCGTAATACTTACCCATCATGGATAAGCATAATATGAAATATGAAAATAAAACATGCGTAAACTATTTATAAAATGCATTGCAATTCGAATAAAATCGTGGCTTGATGACGTCATAAACTTTAAATGCTCTATTACTAAACTGCGTAAAGAGAAACATCCTAACAACTCAAAAAATGATAATCGTATTAACTAACGGTTTATTGTGTCGGATTAAGCGTCTCATTTCCAATTAAAATATATATTTGAGTTGAAATTTGAATGAAATACAAGGTCGTGAAAAATCGAAGAGTCTAGAAAATATGATTACAATCATCTCGGCAACTCACTATCCGATCGACTTCATTCTTTATGCAAAATTTATGTTTTGTTTCTGTCTTTTATATTCACTCCTTAAAATAAACAATTTCGACAATTTTTATACACCTTTTATCAGAACAAATATTTCGAGAGTAAGAAAAAAATAGTTCCGGATAATCGAGGTTACTGAAATTCAATAAGCTTCTTCCTACTATTACATACTAAGTACATACCAAATTTCAAGTCTCTATCTCAATTTGTTCAGGAGATAGAGGGTTTACAGACACACACACAGACAGACGGACGGCAAATTTTTTTTTTCTAAAAGATATTTTTCGGAATCTCCAGTGTCAGAAACGTGATAATCCGTCAAATTTTTTTTTTCGATTTTCAAAACGATTGCAAGACTTACCCTATACTGCGTATGATGGGTAAGTAAAACGAAATTTTTACGTAGGTCCCTTTTCCCTCAAAACACGAAAAATTCGCGAACCGAAGCTTAAAATTTCCAGAAAATTTCCAATCAAAAGACGGAAATTTCTTCAAATACCACAAAAATGTCTTCCCATCTCATGGATATTCCAGCAACTTGCTGCCTGTGCTTTTGACGAATTTTTTTAGAGTGCACAAAAAGAAATTAAAATTTAATTTAACCGGAATAAAAAAGTACTGAAAACACGTTCCTGAAAATGCATATGCTTTTGTGCAACCCTGTATTACATATTAATTTATTGATATTGAACTCACATTTTATAGTACAGTAAAATTTAGTTAAGCTGAAAAACGCATAACGCAAATTAAAAGAAAATTCTGAAAAATCCCATCAATAGAAGTTTATTAATTTGATTTATTTTTGATAACGCTGTATATTATCAACAGATTTTGTGCAAACCTAAAATTTAGTTAAGCTTGAAAACGTATGACAAAACCAGAAACTGCACTTTTTGTAATTGTGACTCATTAACGATACTGTATTTGAATTATTTTATGGGTCCCTGTAAAACAGCATTAAATGTTAACATGTTCTATTTTTCTTTTGAAAGATGTTATAGCCCATGACAATAACAAATATCCATTTCATAAAGTGCACTTTTCCTAATGCCAATAGACTGCAGTACAATCGGGTTCATTTGTGTGTTCTTGTAAATGTGCAATAACACTATACACATAATTGATGTGTTGACCTGGGAAGGGGATTAAGTATCAGAAAATCCATTTTTCCGTTTTTTCATTGATAAAATAGTAAATACCAAGGCTAATAGCATCAGAAAGAGAGTAAGTCTATATCCCGTTTATTTTATTCCTTATGATGGCCGCAATAAAGCTCAGGAAGTAACTTCAATGCCTTCGGCATGGAAAAGGTAGTTTCATTTTTTGCACTTACTTCCCTTCCATGTCAACTCGTGAATTGTCAACTGGAAACACATTTTAATGAAAAATAAGAGCATTAAGGTAAAGCCAGGAGAGATGACGCGGTCGGAGTGATTGCGCACATAGAGGTTCGGGGGGAAGGAGTAGAGTGAGCGCGCAGCGACTCCAGGTAGTTGTACAACAGCAGTAATGGAGTGTCTACTTAAAAGTGCACGTTGATTGTTTTTAGCGTCTAAGATAAAGCAATGCTATTTTGTTTTGTTTTCCCAAAGTAGGTGCTTGAATTTTCATAGCTATTCATCAGAATTTCTATGCAATGTCAGTAGTACAAAATAATTTAAACTTAAACGATTTCTCATAAGCTACTAATTTAGACTAACAACGTGAACATCAACGGTTCGTTTTAGTAGCGCCCATGTTTATAACAAAGGCCGCGCAATCTCTCCTACCGAAATTGGAGAGTTTGCGCATCTGCTACTTAGGAGAGATGGCGCATTGTTCCCGTTAGTTTCCAAGCTAGGAGAGATTACGCATCTGACTGGTAAATTTGCATTAAAAAATGAAAAATTAAAATGGACTAATTTTAAGTTAAATGTGTTATCAAGTAACTTAATGTTATTTTGTAATCTTATCTGTACTTGCTTTTTCTGATTCTTTAATTTTTTTCCTTTAATTAAAAATTTTTAATCGTTTTTAAAAGTATTTCCTTTTTCTGATTCTTTAATCATTAGGTTGAAATATTCACTCCTAATACAATAATATTTGTTCGCAAAAACCTTACAACAATGCCATTTAAGTGTATTTATTATTATTAACAATTTAATTGTAGTTATTATTAGTAACAATCTCTCATACCCATGTGCGCAATCACACCAACCCTGCACGGACAGATTGTGCAAAATAGCTTTCTTGGTTTTATTACAACTGTTCTATTAAATTACAACATAACAACAAAATAGCAATGGAAATGCATAAAAAATTAATGAAGTAAATATTATTCATGGATAGTTTAGCAAAAAATTAATATTTAGAGTTTTTATTGTTATTCTTTTGAATTGTGCGCAGACTCTTCTAGCTTTACATTATATATCAATTTTTATGTTTGAAGTAATGTAATATTATTTAAGTATACTTCAAATAATTATCGCCAATAGGCCATAATGTATCTGTATTCGTTTGAGTTTCTCTGTAAGCAAATTGTAAATGGTACGCATAATTTTAAATAGAGAACATGCTACGGCAAACTGCAATATTAATAGCGTGGCAGTCTAAGTATATTTCTGAAACTTAGACGATCGAACGGACGACCGAAGTCATAAATAATTTAAAAATATGTTAGAAAGTGTTAAAATTAAGCATGAGGAAAAAAATACTGCAACTATTAAATAACGTTAAAAGAAACGTAATGAAAAGATTTCGCCCTTTTTTTCATAAAAACTTTTACGACTTTCTAAAATTGAAGTACACATGCGCATTTGTTTTGTTGTAGTTAATCTTTTGTAATTTAATTATTGTCTTAACAAACTTAATTATTATCTTTAATTATTGTATTTATGAGTTTAATTATTGTATTTTGTCTTTATATAAAATAATTTGGTTCACAAATTTTTATTTAATTACTTAAAATATCGAAATAATCCTATTGTCTGTCTTTCACACTTGGTTACGAAGAATTTTTTTGTGAAAAATCAAATTTCAGAAAGCTGAGAAAAACTTCCCGTGTATAGACCAAATATAACTTTTATTTGGAAGCCCCTGACATTTATTTGGGATACAAACAGATTTTCCCGGAAATTCTGTTATCCGGTTAGAAGAAAATAACATTTTCTTTATCCACGAAACACGTCGTAGATGAAAGCGGATATATATTATTGGAAGAAGGATGATAGACTAGGGAATAAAATAAATGTTACTGGAGATTTGGTTGATTGGTAAATAATATAAGTTGTTCTCGGTCTCCTTTTACTATACGGTGAAGTACATAGTCGGGAAAAATTAAAGAGACAAGCACAAAAACTCAAGTAACTTGAATGATTTTGTAGGTAAAAACATGGAACATGCACAATATCTTTATTTTACCATGCCTTGACATACCTTCAAAATACATATATTTCTGTTTTTGTAAAAAATAAATTTAAATAAGAATATAAGAAATGCTTACATACACTGATAAACTCTTTGCGGTGGGTTGAACCAAATTTTGGTTAAAAATGAAAGGGAAAAGTACAAAACTTAAGTAACTTGAATCATTTTGCAGGTAAAAACAAGGAACATGCACAATATCTTTATTTTACCATGCCTGACATATCTTCAAAATGCATATTATCCTATTTTTATAAAAATAAATTTAAATAGGAATATAGGAAATGCTATACACACTGTTAAACACTTTGTGGTGGAGTGAACTAACCTTTGATTAAAAATGAAAAGAATATGTACGAAAACTCAAGTAACTTGAATGATTTTGCAGCTAAAGACTTGGAACTTCTCCAGTGTCTTTATTTTGTCATGCTTGGTCTTCAAAATATTTTCCTATTTTCGGAAAAAATAAATATAAATGGGAATATAGGAAATTATGTATACACTGTTAAACTCTTTGTGGAGGGTTGAACCAACTTTTGGTTAAAAATGAAAAGAACATGTGCAAAAACTCAAGTAACTTGAATGATTTTGCAGGTAGAAACATGGAACATGCACAATATGTTTATTTTACCCTGCCTGGAATAACTTCAAAATACATATTATCCTATTTTTCTAAAAAATTAATTTAAATAGCAATATAGGAAATGCTACATACACTGTTAAACTCTTTGTGGTGGGTCGAAACAACTTCTGGATAAAAATGAAAAGAAAAAGTACAAAACTCAAGTAACTTGAATAATTTTGCAGCTAAAAATATGGAACTTCTCCAATGTCTTTATTTTGTCATGGCTGATCTTTAAAATGCATATTTTCGTATTTTTGAAAAAATAAATTTAAATAGGTACATAGGAAATGCTATATACCCTGTTAAACTCTTTGTGGTGGATTGAACCAACTTTTGGTTAAAACTGAAAGGTAAAAGTGCAAAACTCAAGTAACTTGAGTGATTTTACAGCTAAAAAGACGGAACTTCCCAAATGTCTTTATTTTGTCACGCCTCACAAATCTTCAAAATGCAAAGTATCCTATTTCTGAATGAAAAAAAACATGAAATAAAAATATAATAAATGCTATGTACACTGTTAAAAGTTTTTTGGTGGGTTAAACCAAATTTTGGTGTAGCAGTAGCTGTAACCATAAGATAGTGAAGTCTCATTCCAACATTTGGTTCATGGGATAGTCAATTGTTCAAAAGGAGCTCTAAATGTTCGAAGGAGATGAATAATAACACTTGTAAGAGAGCTGGATTTGAAAACCGTGGAGAGGCTCATTAAGCTTCTAAATCATAGAAAATCGTACAGAAATAAAATAAAGACATTTTCATACTCACAATCTACTTTTTCAAAAATTCCAAGAAGGAATACAAAGGATGTGAATTATCACTTTACTAAACAGCGTACAACCAACAGAGTGAAAATATGTCCCGACCGGGGTTCGATCCCGGATCCCTTGGTATAGCGTGCCAAGTGCTTTACCAATGAAGCTATCCAGACGACATCCAGTCTAGCATTCTCTCACTCTTATATGGCAAGGCTACAACCACGCAGCACAAGATGGAAAATCACCTTGATGGTTCTAACCTTGTTGGTTGTAACCTTGATGGTTGTAACCTTGCCATATAAGAGTGAGAGACTGCTAGACTGGATGTCGTCTGGATAGCTTAATTGGTAAAGCACTTGGTGCGCTATACGAAGGGATCCGGGATCGAACCCCGGTCTGGCCATTTTCTCACTCTATTGACTGTACGCTGTTTAGTAAAGTGATAATTCACATCCTTTGTATTTCATTAATTTACAGCGTAATTTCAGCTCTGCTGAAAAATTAATTAGTTTATTCCATGAAGGTTCATGCAGCTTAAAAATGTGAAAAACTGCCTCAGTTGTGGCAGACTAGTGTCTACATTAGTACGACCGGATATTATTTTATTAAAGTATTAAAAATATGAGATGGAAACCATCTAATGGTATGAATATTGAATGTAAAAAAAGCATTCAAAGACAAGGTATCAAAGATAATGTTAAGCAGAAGATTAAATGAAGCTGTATATCGTTATCGCAAAACCAAGGCATAACCCAAGCTCACAGTGCGGCACAGACAAACAAGATTATGATAGGCCAAGAAATGTAGTCTGTTGATGGAGTAAAGTGGTGTTTAGCGATGAATCACATATTTATATTGGTGCAGGTGACGATGTAAAATTCCTTTGGAGGTTGCAAAACGAAAGGGAGAAATAAAACTGTTCTAATTTTCATCTTAAGTTCTCTGATTCAATCCCGATTTTGGTATGAATGTCTTCTAAGAGGGCTGGAAGACTGTATGTTGTGAATGGGAATGATAATTGAGAGAAATGTGTTTCAATTTTAGAAGATTTCATGATTCCGAGAACAGGAGAGCAATTTGAGAGGGGTATTTTATATGGGTATTTTATTTTTTGGATAAGAATGCTTTGAGCCATACGTCCAGCTAGTGAAAAATTTTCCTTCTAAAAATAATGTTTCTCAAATAGAGTGGCCAGCATGTAGTTCGGATAGCTATACTATCGAAAATATATATTGGGTGTTTTAAAAAAACGATATTCAAGCTACATTTAAAATCAGCACAGAAACTAAAATACTCTATACAAAAAGCATGGACATCCATCGATTTAAATAAGTGCGACGACCTTCTTATGTCTAAGTCTGCGAGAATCAAAGCGATCATCAAAGCAAAGAGTTGAAATAGAAAATGTTTTATAAATATTTCAAACTATTTTCTCAGAAAGGCTGTGATTCCATATATATATATATATATATATATATTAACAGCATTTGGAGAAATGAAATTATGTAAAATAATTGCGAAGTCATTCTGAAATTATTTTTAGTCCAAGTGTTTTAGGCATGTTTATGAATCTTTAGCAGGAAACAAAGTTTCACCAATGTAAAAACCGAGGCTAACGAAAAAGACAGGCTACCGCGGTGCATTTCACTTACCTTTTTTTACAGACCGCTAGAGTGACGTGATGCTCTTTTCGTACTCCTGCATTGGTGCATTCGAGCTTCACGTGACTCCCGCGGTCTGTAAAAAAAGATACGCGTAAAACACCGCGGTAGCCTTTCTTTTTCGTTAGCTTCGGTAAAAACTTTATAAAAAAAATGCTCACATATCATTAAGCGCTGAGAAAGGTAGATACTGATTCCATACTTTTTGTCAGCGGTAGTATGTTTGATAATTGTGCGCATGCAAATATATATCCACCATGAAAAACAGCTTATTGGGAAAAAAATAGGTACTGTATTTTTCACAGTTCCTATAGTTTTTTTGTAGCTAGGGATACGTAAAAAGATATGGTATTATGAGAATTTTCAAGGCGTAGCACAGTATTTATTTAGAGTAGATTAGTGAAATTTTGCATATTTCTTTACGAGACTATGTTTTAATACATTCTGCATTATTATTTTTTAAGAAACTCGTATTATAACTTTTCCTATAAAATGTTAGATATTTGCTTTGAAAGGGCAGCGGAGATCAAAGATATAAAACTGAGCTGCGCCACCAGGTGCTTCGCCCATCAGGCACTTCAACCGCCGTACCCAAGATATGTGGACCTTATTACGCGCTCGACCAGGAGAGTCCTGTAAGCGCAACAGTCAATGGGGCGCCGCCACCTGCTGACCACCCCCATTTTCCAAGAAAATGACGATAAAGGTTTCTGCGATATGCAAATGTGCCTACCCTCTTAAGACACCACCACATTACACTTGGGGAGTACGCCGGAGTCCTACGATAGTTTCGGAGCCAGAGACCAAAACAGGAAACCGGGTCCTAGGCCTTATGCTGAGCTTCACCGCTGCTACCATGTTTTGCTTAATAAAGTGCATTAAATTTATTTCTTTGTTGTGTTATTGATGTGTCTTTGTGTTATTCTGTCACCCACGGCTGACATTTGCGGTCACGCACTGATTATGAATATGCTTCATATCAATATTGTCTACCTCAGCTCTCAGTTTGTACGTAGAATTTTGAAACACTGTATATATAGAATGCAATTGGTAACAGAAAATCTTTATTAATAACTTGTGTATCAATTTTCTATTTTACTTTTTGATTGAAATACATTTTTGTATTTAAAAACAATATTAATTACGTCAACAACAACATTTTGAGCTTATTCTTTCTAAATTAATTTTAATTGGACAAAGCAACAACAAGTTATTAAAACCTAGAATCCTTAGCCGGTGATTTCTAATAACAGGATAAATGCATTAAAATTTGCAAATCCCCTGATTCTTAAGAATTTTGTATAATTTATATTGTGTACGGAAAGAGTTTCACATGCAAATCCTTATTCAGTTATTTGATAAATTATAAGCATAATCCCTTTCTTTGGCAATAAAATAAACAAAAATATTTTGAAAACCAAATTCTGATAAACTTAGGAAAATATAATTCTTCACGGCTCCTTATACATAAGCTGAATCAAACGTTATTTGGAAGCCTTGAAATTTGCTCAGAAGAGAAGCAGATTTCTTGGGAATTTTCTTATCATGTAAGAACAAAATCATATTTTCTTTATCCAGGAAAAATGTCGTAGATCAATGAGGAAAAACAAATAAAAGAGCAATGATAGAGTGGGGAATTGGATAATGTGTTACTAATGTATGTTTGTTTGATTGGTAACTAACATAAATTGTTCTTTGATTAAATGAAGAAATATTTTTGCCAATGAAAGTTTTTGATGTTTCAGAAAAAATATATTACGATACCGCGTAACTATTATGAGTGAAAATGACCTATTGTGTGTAAATAAAAAAAAACTATGTGTAAGTACAGGAAAGAAACAAAAGATCAAAAGAAACTGCAATAAGAGTGAAAGAAAATATCAGCTTACTGACAGATCATGTAACTTTTCCCTTCTAATTGCGAATTATGGGCGATTCTCCATTAAGTGGGCAATTCGTGTCTCTTGGGGTTATATGATGTATTTTGTCAGTTATATAGTTTTATTAGCATAAAATGTATTTTGTGATAGTTTTCCACAATTTCGAAAGGTATTTTTAAGAAAATAATTGTAAATTTGACCCCTGTAGCATTTTAAATAGTCAAATTATCACTACTGTCTCTTGTCCACATCTCGTGCAATTTTAAATGCAATGCCAACCTATTTTTACCAATTTTAGTACCCACAATAAAAAATTATACTCTAAAGTACATAATAAAGAATTTTTATTGTATATTAAAAGTATTTTTATATGTATTCTGGTCGGAGAAACGTTGTCCCCTAGTTTTTATGTCGCTACTGTACACTTGTATAAAACTGGTCGGGTGACCACTCAGGAGTGCAGATAAAATTTGGGGGACAGCTGCATTTAGTAGAAGCAGCAATCTGGATTACTGAGAAATTCACAGGGTTTTTATTTTCTGCACTTTAAAAGAAGCTAAAAGCTGCGAAATGGATAGAAAGACTAGAATATGTTGTTTACCTATGTAAATTTTTCTTATTATTATTTTTACTTATTTATGATTTTGTCATGATATACATTACTTTTGCTTAGTTCAAAATGTTGTATTGCAGTCTTACTGAGATTAACGTACTGTGTGCACAGAAACAATTTTCCTAATTTTGTTACTATTGACCCGTTTAAATGAAATTACATAAGCTAACAACATTAAAGACGTGAGTATAAAACATCACAAAATTTACTGAATGGTGTATACAAATTAAAAATTTTATGCGTACATTAAAATTAAAAATATCGACGTTTCGACCACCTTCTATGGTCATCCTCAGGAAAATTTGTTATATTGCTTCCAAAGTTTCAAATGCGAAAAACAATCCGTCCGTTGCCACATTATTATTGCCGTCCACAAAATAAAAAAATTAACTAGGGTAACACTCAACCAACGTACCAACCAACCAGAAGTAGAAACGTCCTGAGGATGACCATAAAAAGTGGTCGAAACGTCGATATTTTTAATTTTAATGTATGTATAAATTTTTTAATTTGTATACCCCATTCAGTAAATTTTGTGATGTTTTATACTCACGTCTTTAATGTTGTAATATTTCATGGTGTAATCGTCCAGCATTTATATTAATACATAAGCTAACTTGGCATAAATTTGAAATTGGTAAATTTCAACTGCGTTACTTAAGCTATTTCACATGTAACAATGTGAAATAGCTTTAAGGTTTTCTTTAAAGCATTATTTTATTTAGGGTTGGTTACAGATCAGGAAAAAACACAGTCAAAAAAGTGATTAAACACCAGTGTTTCCTTATGGAAAAATTCGTGTCGTTTATTTGAGCGATTCAAAAGTCGATTTTTTTAATAAGAAAATACTGGTGTAAACCTATTTTTCGACTGTGTTTTCTTATGTCTGTACCCACCTTGTATAAAATAATGTTTTAAAAGGAAAATGCTGTTTAATGTTTATGCAGATATATTATATATTACTCACCATTTTATGCTTTATCTATTTATAATGAAAAATTGTTTAAAATTTAACTTTTATTTTTCCCTAAATCACAGAGTGAAATTACCCACTTATTGGAGAATCACCCTAATACTATTTTTCTATTTATTATTTCTAATACACATGTTTCATTTTGTCGTAATTGTATTTATCTAGTTGTTTTGTAGAATTAAAGAAAAACTCGGCTGACATTTACTGGGAATAAAGCAGATTTCCTGGAAATTCCGATAAACTTACTCACTATTGACTAAGATTAATAAAGAACAAAGTCATATTTACTTTATAGAATAAAGATGTTCGGGATCATAGCAGCGCTAGTTACATGAAATAGGTAATAAAAAAATGTGCCACTAGGGAATCCGTTTATTTGTAAATATTATAAAGTTCTCAATATTCTTTCCCAAATTCTCAATATAGTTCTCAATATTCTTTTATTAAATGAAGAAAATATTTTATTCGATGAATGTTTTAGATCTTTGAAAAATTTAAATATGCTTACGGTACGGGAAATGAGATACAAAAGAAATTTAAATTTACAAAGAACGCACAACTGACTCAATTGGCCGGTTTCAGTCACACTTGGAAGTTAATTAATTAGTAGTAAAGAAATACCTCGACTTAAATATGTAAAATATGCCAGTGCTTAAATTTTTAGAATCTGGAAGTACCAAAAATAAAAAATTTCCGTACATACGATATTTTGAGAATTTGAGCTTTCTGGTAAACATTCACTCTGAAAACGACATTATCAAAACTGAGCAAAAAATACTCAAATCTGAGTATGTCGAATAGTCAAAATGGCTCCGAATCAAAATTACTCAAGTTTGAAACATGGATATACTCTGAAAACCTGCACACACTCAAGAATAAAACATCATGTGCTTCTATTTGAGTATGTCTATGTTTCAAAAATCAGTATGAACTGACTTCTATGTGCTCATTTTTGAGTATTTCCATGTTTCTAAATGAGTTTGAACTGACTCTAATAATTTCTGAGTATATCCATGTTTAAAAATGAGTATTAACTGACCTCTATGTGCTCCGTTTTGAATGTGTACATATTTCAATATTCTGAGTATTTCTGGTATTTCACAATTGAAAGCATTCGGTCGTCCTATTTGAAACAAAAAGTTTCATAACAAAATGAAAACATCGATTTACTCAGATTTGAAAGTGTCATTTTTCTTTGTGTTGACTGTTAAAAAACAAGAAATTCTATAAAAGAATTTTTACGGCGTCATTTCGAAATTTATAAGATAGTGCAAAATGTTTTCCAAGTTATGATTTATTATGACTTTCGGAAAGGTTTGACATAGCAATAATGTGTGGATCGAATGAATTCAATCTTTAGTGATAAAAGCACGAAATAAAGCAACAATTTATAACTGGTTTGAAAATATCTGTCATGAAGATAAGAGTCTCAATAATAGATTTCGTGATGGTAGGCCAAGTATACTGCTGTGACTGCAGTAAACATGAATTCTTTGTAAAAAATAACTTAAGATTGTCATGTAACAGATTACAACATTAGGTATCTTTGAACATTTTGAGGACTCGATTGCATTCTATTTTACGTGATCTTTTGGAATTGAAATAAAGTATAAATGCACGTTGAAGTCCACATAATTTAATTTAAGCTCAACAGGATGCACGTATCAAGTGGCGCAGGAAAGATCTCAACTCTGTTGCTCGAAATACGTGTATGACATTGTAACAGGTACATAGACTTGGATTTTTTCCTATGGACTTGAAACAAAACAACAATTAACTGTTTGGGTGAATAAAATCTGACAAAAGATGTATGTGCACGAAATGCTTCAAATATAATTATTGCTTCGACTTTGATAAATCTGGCCATGTTCAAACTGCTGTTTTATAAAATCGTAGAACAGTTAATGCTAACTGGTGTAGACTGCTTGTTTATCACAAGTAATTGCTGGACTTATAAAACAAAACGTGCCACGTATTCATCATCACAACGCAAGCCCACAAACTGCATCTGAATAAGTATATTTTATTCTATATCAAATTTAACATATTTATATCCAGAAAAAATTTTACGTATGTGAATACTGCATCTGGTAAAAGTCCTCCCAGCTCCAAATATAATAACTATTATCTAGTTGTTGAAAGCTAAATATTAGATAAAATAAAAAGAAGACTTTTTGAAAAAATGTTTTATTCTTTTTAGCTCACAGGCTATCAAAGCCTGAGAGCTTATGTGCCCGCCGGTTCTGTATGTACGTATGTATGTATGTATGTATGTATGTACGTAACGCGATAACTCTTGATAGAACTAACCGTTTTACTTTAAATTTTGTTTATAGGTTCCTTGTGATAAGGCGCTTCCCTGATTAGTTTCGGAGGTTCATTGGTTAAGCATAAAGGGGGGAAACGGGGAGCTAACCCCCCATAATTTAGATAAATGGGTTTTTCATGCAGAATTATTCCATTTTCTTCAAATTTTATATATAGGTTCATTTTGATAATGTGCTTCTGTCAATAGTTTTGGGGGTTCATTGGTTTAGTATAAAGGGGGAAAGTGGGGATACCCCCCCTAATTTAGATAAATGAGTTTTTCATGCAGAATTATCCGATTTTCTTCAAATTTTGCATATAGGTTCATTTTGATAATGTGCTTCTGTCAATAGTTTTGGGGGTTCATTGGTTAAGTATAAAGGGGGAAAGGGGGGGTAATCCCCCTATTTTAGATAAAAGAGTTTTTCATGCAGAATTATCCGATTTTCTTCAAATTTTGTATATAGGTTCATTGTGATAATGCGCTTCTCTGAATAGTTTTGGGGGTTCATTGGTTAAGTATAAAGGGGGAAAGGGGGGGTAATCCCCCCTTAATTTAGATAAATGGGTTTTTCATGCAGAATTATCCCATTTTCTTTAAATTTTGTAAATAAGTTCATTTTGATAATGCGCTTCTGTCAATAGTTTTGGGGGTTCATTGGTTAAGTATAAAGGGGGAAAGGGGGGATAACCCCCCTAATTTAGATAAATGGGTTTTTCATGCAGAATTATCCGATTTTCTTCAAAATTTGTATATAGGTTCATTGTGATAATGCGCTTCTCTGAAAAGTTTTGGGGGTTCATTGGTTAGGTATAAAGAGGGAAAGGGGGGGCTAATCCCCCCTTAATTTAGATAAATGAGTTTTTCATGCAGAATTATCTGATTTTCTTCAAATTTTGTATGTATATTCATTGTAATTAGAAACTTCCCTGATTAGTTTACGGGGTTCATTAGTTAACTATGAGGGGAGTAACGGGGGAAGGACCCCCATTAATATATTGTTGATTTCTTTATTTTTCGAGGGGCAAATTTCAATTTCTTTGAAATAGAAGTAAAATATACAATGAGTGTGAATAGCCTGCGAGTTCAATGCCCTCAGTTTAACTGGGCAGTTTTCTTTTTATTTAACTATAATATATATATTTTAAAATAAATTTTCTATCTATAAACCATCGATAAAATAATAAAACTCTTTTGGAATCTTAAACAAATATTAAAGGACAAACAACTCTGCACTAGATTGAAAACTCTCTTATGGTTTAAATAAATTGGACTAAAAAGCATAAATACGCAAAAATAGCTAACTAACTAATTAAATAAATAAATAAAAGAATATACAAGATAATAATTTTTAGGTAACATTAATAACCCAGAAATTGAATATTCTGTTTTTTAAGTACTTTGTTATTTTATTTGATTTTGTACGGTACTTAAAATAATACTGCTTAAAGCAAGTGCTTTTCTAAAATTTTCATTTCCACATAATTCCCTTTCCTTGAAATGTGAAGAATAATGTCTGCTGCTTACTAAAACAATTTTTCTCTTTCATTTAAAATAAATGAGAATGTGAAAAGACTACGCTTTACTCTTTTTTTCTTTTTATTTATTTTTTCATAAAGACAGGTGCAAAAATCCCATTTAAGATTTTTTTTTTTTTTTTTTTTTTTTTTTTTTTTTTTAAGATAGATGATATGCGGATTTATATGCAGTTATTTTATTTTGAAAGACAGAAAATATTAAAAGAATAATTATATCCCATCAAAAAACTTTCTGTAAAAAAAAAAAAGCGCCAAGTTCTCCTTAATGTTTCGGCCGTAAAAAGTACTGATATCTGATGTTCGCCCAAGTTAAAAGTCAAACATCCGAAATCTTTCGTTCAAAATGGCTTCCTGCGACTTGGCCGTTAATGCATTCTAGGTTAAAAACATTAAAAGAATGTAATACTGAGAAAAATAAATTAGAATACATAATATACCCTGATTGATGTTAAACATGCCATATCTTTTATTTGAAATAAATAATTACGTCGATAAATCATTTCAAAATTAATGATTGGAAATTATGCATTTAAAAGTAATATCGGATTTGCAAATAGGCAAATTCGTATGATGATATTGTAATTAAAAGCTTTGTGATACATACCATTGAGTTTCAAGAAACATTAGTTTTGATTAACCATCATTTAGTTTTACCATGGTTTAATGACCATTTTGTATGGTCTATTGTCATTAACACGAATTCCAATGAATATTTTTTTCATCAAATTTCACATTGTGTTACATTATATGAGACGTTGAGAACCAGAGTGGACCATTCTCGACAGCTGTGATTTCGAAATTATGTTTTTAAAAATGTGTATTATATTTTAGTACTTTGTACAACAAAATGCGTAAGATATTCAAAAAAATGTAGTAGACATGTAGATCATTATACATTCTTTAGAATTTGAAAAACCTTCTAAAATGCATTAACGGCCAAGTCGCAGGAAGCCATTTTGAACGAAAGATTTCGGATGTTTGACTTTTAACTTGGGCGAACATCAGATATCAGTACTTTTTACGGCCGAAACATTAAGGAGAACTTGGCGCTTTTTTTTTTTTTTACAGAAAGTTTTTTGATGGGATATCACTGCTTTTTGTAGGTTTTATCAAATGTATAAAGGATATAAATATAATAAATGTATAAATGTCAAAGAATTTTTAAATTATTTTATTATGTTTTAAAAATCTATATTTTTATTTGTAGTTTACATCAAAATACTAGCCGTCTCAGGCAAACAATATATTCTTTCTTATATGTATGCTAAGCACATTATCGTATTACTTTTATTCATAACTAGCCGAAGTACCTGGTTTTCGAGATTTAAAGAATGTTTGTGTAGAAAAATCAATTTCAAAATTAAACATGTTGTATAGATAACTTCAAATGTTAAAATATGCCAATATTTCTATAATTATGTTTTTATCGTGATTCAATACGTTTCTCAAACTCGTATGACGTTGTACTCACATGCTGACATCTTACCTACTTGCTTTCACTATTACTCATATTGATACTCTCTTTGTATGATTCCCAAACATTTGAAAAAGTCCGTTAAACTTCCAATGTGACGTTATATTAATTTTCTTTTTTAATTATCGAATGACGTCCTATTAACCTGCTTTCTGTATTTACATATACTCATACTCCTTGTATTATTGAGAAATGTTTGAAAATTTCCGTTATATTACCAATATGACGTCATATTAATCTTTTTTTCCATTGCTGAAACTTTTTATTTTTATTTTCATTTTTCACATGGAAATCTTTCAATAGAAAATTTATTATTGTAGAAAGAATTTCATTGTGGATTTTTAATTGTTGGCAACTGCTATAACGAAAAATGTTCAAATTTAATAGGAAAAGGCGGGAAGAGTTTAATATCCTGTGCTGGTAGGTATGACGAGTTGTTTTTGGCGATAAATGTTTGATTTGGTTGTTGCGATATTCAGTCTTTGGAGTTTTAACTTAACAACTGGAATTGACCTTATCTACGTGACATCACACACCTTTTGGCAGCAGTTTGGATTTTTTTTGCCAATCGCGCGAACCAGCACAGGATATGGAACTCTTCCCGGAAAAGCTGTTACATTTTTTGTTTTTTATTATTTAAAAATTAACTCTACATTATTTCGATTCCGGATTACTTTAGTTGCCTCGGCCGTGTTTTAATACACCTACACGTAGCATTTCACAATTCTGGCTTTCAAGCTGTTGATTTGTATAGAAGTGCAGACAGACAAACATATTTTCATTTTCATACATTATATTTACTTGCTCAATCCTTCGCCAAATCGGAAGTTTCTGTTAGAGAAATTCTCTTTGCGATCATTGGCAGCATATCTTATATTTTGTGTTGTTATCCATTTCATCTTTATTGACAATTACCGCTGAATTTACTTAAGAATTTACGCTTCATGTCCGTTTGCATCGTTACACTCTCTAATACGGAGATTTTTAATCCTGTTAAGTAATCTTCTGTAATTTACACTGAAGCGAAGTGGTTCTTGTTAAACGCCTGTTAAACTATCCATATTTACAGTAAACCATTTTGATGCTAATTTTTTCCCCTTTTATTCTAACATTGGAACGATTAATGAAGATTAGAAAATCTACGGACGCACTGCCGTTCTTCCATTAGAAAATCTACCATTATTCTCATCTAATAGTCTTAGATAATATGTCAAAATGTCTTGGTTTTAAGATTTTAGCCAAATTTACTCGAAAACCTGAAGCTAAAATACGAGGAATCCCATTATAGAAGATTCATTCTAACGTACATATTGATAAATTGGATATATGTTATAAAATTATAATAATCTAGAACTGGCAGTTTCAATGCTTTAATTCTGAAAATTCTCTTTCTATAATAAACTTTTAAGAGAGTAAAGACTAACAATATAGTAAGAGTAAGTATAATAACAGTACAATATAATAGTAAGAGCAGAGGTCTTGTGTAGTGACGAAAGATTGAAACTTTATTAACATTCGTGCGTTATGCCATTTAATTAACCGCATAATATTAATAGATGATTACTCGCCCTAAAAATTCGCAATGAAAAAATAGCCTCTAGCGTCAAATTCTCTCCAAGCTTTGCGACACTTAACGAAATATCGCCAAATTTGGCGACAAAAATACCCTGTTTATGTGGACGTCATATTGATGCATATGTATTATATATGTGATGCATATGCATATATATATATATATATATATATATATATATCAAATAAAATCCAGTGTGCATATATATATATATATATATAAGTTTATTAACATCATTAAAATGCACTTAAAGAACTAACAACCCACTGGAATTTTGCCAGATTGACTGAGTGCTATTGCGATTAGAATACCGACATTTATAATGAAATTTATTTTAAGGAAGTAAAAAATAGAAAAACGGACAGATAAACTAAAAGATTTGCCTTCCCAACATTTTCGGAAAAGAATATAAAAAATTCATTCTGCTTGAAACCATGTAACACCTTTAAACTCAGGCTAATTTTCTGTAATCCGGCTTTGGCGACCAACTCTGGCGTCAAATATGAGCGAGAAAATGATTGTCTAGGCAAATATTCTTACTTAAATGTTTATCGTACAACAAAAAACACAAATGGTTGCAACAATGCAATTAATTTAATTTGCCAATTGAATGTGTTACGAACTGTATATAGCCAAATCAGCACCCCCTATTTGAAGGGTTTAAAGGCAGAAATTCTATGTTTTCAGACTTTTCTGGTTAATTGTGTGACAAAACCTACTTACTTGTCAAATTTTATGATTCTACGACTGTTAGAAGTACCTTAGTTATTTGATGATCCCCAACTTTTTAGTTATTTGATGATCCCCTGTGAGTCAGTTACAAAAAAGCCCTTTTTCGGAATCTCCTATTTCGAAAAATATTAAATACAGAAATAAGAAATCTTGGAACCTAGTTCAGTTTGATTATATTAATGTGTGTTAAAAAGGAAAACTCTCTAGCTCTCACCAAAACGCAGTTATGAGGGGGTGAAAAGTAGGCCGAAATGGTCAGGGAAAAGGTAGCTTACGGCCTGTGCGAACTTGGCGGACGCACTGCCGTGCTCCCAGATGAATAATGTATAGACAAACATAATTAATCAAATTAAATAAACAGGTTTTAAAGAAGTAGATATACTCATTTAATAGCTAAAAGGGATCGGAACCTCAGAAATTTATTTTGAAATTTATTTTTGGCTATTACCAAATGGGATACTAAAGAAAAAATAACAGTAAAATAATAATTTTGAATTATTTTTCACAAAATAGCACAATTTTAATATTCCAGCTACAAATTTTAAAATGCTACTCGAGTTTTATTTTTCAAGTTTTATTCTTAAATATTTTGTATATCAGTAGTAAAATATTCAACAAATGTAATTGCTGTATTTTGTTTTATTGTATAATTTGTTATATTGTATTATTTGTTATAGTGTATATTTTGTTATATCGTATATTTTGTTATATTTTATTTTGTGATTGTATATTTTGTTATATTGTATTTTGTCATTGTGTATTTTGTTATATTGTATTTTGTCATTGTATATCTTGTTAATTGTATTTTTGTTATTGCATATTATATTTTTTCATTGTATATTTTTTCATTGTTTTATTGTATTTTGTCATTGTGTATTTTGTTAATTGCATTTCTGTTATTGCATATTATATTTTTATTGCATTTTTGTTATATTGTATTTTGTCATAGTATATTTTGATAATTGCATTTTTTTATTGCATACTATATTTTTTTCAAAAAATAGAAATAAAGTTGCAAAACAAAACAAAACGAAACAAAAATAAAATGCAGATATAATGAATAATAATGGCACATTTCCCATAAAAGAAAATATAAAAATATTGTATTTTGTCATTGTATATTTTGTTAATTGCATTTTTGTTATTGCATATTATATTTTTTATTGTATTTTTGTTATATTGTATTTTGTCATTGTATATTTTGTTAATTGCATTTTTGCTATTGAATATTGCATTTTTTTCAAAAAATAGAGATAAAGTTACAAAAGAAAAAAAGGAAACAAAAATAAAATGTAGATATCACGAATAATATTGACACATTTCACATAAAAAAAAAAACATGTTTCAAAAAATTTCAAATCTACTACTTAAATTTCTGAAGTATAATAGGATGTGCATTTAGAAATAAATTGAATTTTTTAAAAGTATTTAACCGTACTTTACTGTTGAAGGTAATAAATTTATAGAAAAGGAAAACTGTCGTACACACATTTAAAAATTATATCCACTACTGTAAAAAAAATGATAGGTATTTTTAAAAATAACTGTAATTCACGTTTTAATAAAAGTAGAATCTTGAATGTTTACTGTGATCTACTATAGAGTACATAAACTCTTGTAAGATATAAAAAGAAAATAATCAAGAGTTATACATTTTTTACATTTTGAATTTTTTATACATAAAAAGGTTGGAGTTTTTATAAATTTTTATTTTTTTGATTTTGCTATTAAATATATATTTTATCCCTGTACTTAGTCGTCTATATAATAACTTTCCTTTGCCAATTTAAACAAACAGATGCTTAACAATATGTTGACTTAACCAGTAAGATTAAAAACTCATTTATGGTCTCATTAAGGGAAGCAAACGTGTAAAAATACGTCTAAAATAATAACTACAAATTAATAAGTTTTCATCAAACATTATTAATTCAGGAATGAACTAAAGTATGAGTTCAATATTTTCTTATTATTTCCTTGAAATGTATTTGGAAATAATTTTTCCCGTATAAATTATTCTTCTCAAGTGTTGACTTTTTCAAGGAACAACCCCACCTCTTCCCTTTCGTATGCAAAAAAGAATTTCTAATGTTTACTTAAATATTGCAATCGCTTTTTCTTTAAAAGTACATAATGTCTAGATTTTTTTTTTCTGTTTACTTTTTTGAAGACAGGCGAAAAAAACTCCATTTTGAATTCTTTAGAAGATAAATAAAATTTTATTACCGAATTTTTTATTTTCTTGGCAGAAATACTTAAAATATAAATGCTCGAACAATGGATAGACGTATACTAAATATTCATAAAATAAACAAATGAAAGTTGAAAATCAGGCTGCCTTTTTTGAGAGTTAATAAAGGAAAAATTCGTTTAAATCTTTTGAATAACGTAATTAAATTTTATAACTTTTTTTTCTGATTGATTAAATTTATTTGATTTCTTGTGCTAATTAAAAATTTTCTGATTTGCTATTTATTGCTATTTATTATTATTTATTCTAGGCACGATTAAAAGAATAAAGGTTAAAAATAAAGAAAACATTTGATGACTGACAGCAATAATTTTATTGCATTCTTTATTTAATTTCGTTTATAAACTGAATATTAACAAATTTTACTGAAATATTCATTGCAGAAAAAGTAATTAAGAATGAATTGTTTGATTTTAAAATAAACCAAATGTTTTATTTAAGAGTAAAAAAATGACTTCTTATTCCTGAATATACAAGGTTTTATACCCATTATATGGGTATACCCATTTCTGAGATGAATAATGCAAAAACTATTCAATACAAAGTCAAGACATTTGAGTGGCGTCGTAAGGAGATGGTGGTATACTGCTCTTTAAATTAAAGTCTAATAATGCTTAAAGTGATAAAAACATAAACACGGAATATTTAAAATAACTTTTTGATGTAGATTACATATGTTTCGTTCACACTATCGGTGACATCTTCAGATCTAAATGATAAACACAATATTCTCGCATATTTTTGAAAATGGTAAACATAAACCACGAGATTGCATGTCCAAGGCTCGCAGGTGCTTAAATTGGCCAAACTGGGAAACGTGAAAATTATTATTTGTTTTTATTTTTATTGCTTTTTCAATCTATCGATCATCGCGTGCCAAATTTCAGCTAATTCAAAAGAAGCGGCTTCGTTGCAAATGCAATCTTTTCGCAAATATATTTCTATAGATTCACGGATAATGGATGGGAAATAAGCTCTTGATTGAAAAATTATTTTACTATTCTTGAAATCAATCTGCAACTGCTCCTTTCTATATTGTCTGGTTAAAGCAGTGTGAACGAAACATATGTAATGTACATTAAAAAGGTATTTTAAATATTCCGTGTTTATGTTTTTATCACTTTAAGCATTATTAGACTTTAATTTAAAGTTAACAAGTGATTGTATTATATTATTTTTAAAGGACTTAGTTAACGGACAAACATTATTTTATTTAGCGTTACGACATCACACACGGAAAATTTACATCACAATAAACGCAAGCGATTCTTTGAGAGTTTTATATTGTAAGTTCATTTCAGGACGGCTCCAGGGCTCGTATCTGGACGAATCAATTTCCCGACAACAGCTTTGCCGTATTAAGCATCTCTAACAAGGAAGGTCTCCTTAAAGTGCATACTCAGAATATTTTGAAAAAAATGCTAATGGAACTATTCATGAACGCAATGAAGGATCAGTCAAATTTAGCTGCGGAATCCCAGTAGAAAATATGTAAAAAAATAAAATACTTCCATGCACTTGGCGCAGAAAGAGGCGATTTGGTGAGCAAAACTCTTTCGTCGCCAAATACAAGCGATTTTAATGTATTTCAAAATTCCTGGTAAAATGAGTGTTTAAATGCGTAGTATTTTATGAATTTAAACTTCAACGATTCATTATTTTTTCTATAAGCGTATATTGGATATATACAATTTAATTATTGCTGAAGTTATTTAATTTTACACGGTTTTGACGGCTGGATAGGTTTTAAGGGATCTGTGCGATTAAGAACGCTCTTATTATACATTTTTATTTTGAATAAATCATTGTTACCACGGTAACAAGACTTTTCTCTTGTTGTCTCCGACACTAACACTATCGAGGTCAAATTGACAGTACTCAAAATCGGACAATTAATTTTTAGTTTGAAGCATTTTTAATCAATTTAAATTTTGTTCTAAACCGTAAAATACGAGCGTTAATTTTCTTTATATATACATATAAATGTATATGACAAAACCATAGTTATAAAAGTGATTTTTTTTTTAAGTTAAACTTACTTAAACTTGTTCTGTATAAAGATTATAAAACGTTTTTACTAAAAGACTATTTATCATAAATAAGTATTTTTTTCTCATTGTGTCGCCCACCCAGCGATAAATCGCCAAAACACGAAATTTTCATAATTTTTTTACGGACGTTATATCGAGGTTCCGCAGCAATTTCTTTTATAAACGTATATATCCTCATGAGAAGAGTATTCTCTATTTTGCAAAATTTTCTGAGTATGCGCTTATGGAGACCTCCCTTGTAAGAGCTACGTCCTCTCTGCTGGACGACTCATAAGCATTATTTATATTTGGCCCCTGGAGGCTTGTATATATGCACTGCCTAAGTTAAGAGGATCTTCTAGTGGCCTAAGAATAGCATTGAGTACCTAAGTTATATTGCCTCATTTGTGTTTCTATAGTGTTGATATTTTTCTTGTGAGTTATGGCTTTTATAAAATCAGAAAAGACCAACAGCTAATATATATGAGAGGAGATCTATTTTCTCAGCTGATCTCAGCTGATATCTTGCCGAATCAACTGCTGTCGCGACAGCTCACGGCTGTTTTCGTGATTGATTAAATAAGATCAAATAAACATCTGAACATCAGCCTGTATGAAATGGCTAAGTAAACAGTGTCGCTGCCTCCCAAAATTTTATACCGACATCATAAGAAATTTTTTAAATAAGAAATTTTAAATGTATCCTTTTAAATATGACGTAATTTTTATCAATGTTTTCTTTCTATTTTTAATAGTCACGTGTAAATACATTTTTTTTAATTGAAAGGAAATATTATTATTTGCACTATTTTAAAATTTGGCAACAATAGATAAAAAAAAGATTTTTTTGAATTATGAAACATATATATCAAACAAATATATCAAACATATTCAAATTGATCTTACTATACACTGTTAAAAATTTCCGTAAAATAATAATGCATTGACCGTAAATTTTACATTGACTTTACCATTTTTCTAGAAAATTGTCGAAACACCGTTAATTTATAAAGATTTCATTCGCCCAGTGATAAAAAAATCATCGTTTAGCAATTATTTATGAATCTGGTACAATGATTGTAATTTTACATCTATCGTAAACTCCATGGACCAATGAGAATGCTTTCTTCAAAATATCTAGTTATCTGGAATGGCAACTTCAGGAAATTGTTTGTGTTTGTTTACACGCCGTGCCGACGCCGAGACAGAATCTTGTAAGGATGCACCAAAATTGGTACGATTTTAGTGATTTAATGTAAGTTACATTGCTGTTTTATAGTTTTATGGTATTTATTTTCATTCAACTATGTTTATATATTAAAAGATTACGCTTTATATCGATCTGTATTACAAGATCAATCTTATTTACTCGTAATAGATTTAGAAATTTATAAGTTTTCACTTCCTAGTTTGATAAAAACCGTTTCCGGTATAACTTTTTTGTTTTTTTCTCTAGTCGTCTTTGATCATTATTATTTAGCTGAATTGATCGAATAATGGGTCTATGATGCTTTGGTGACTTGGTTCAACTATTTTATCTTGATTGGTTGTTTTGAGCTTCTAAAAGTAAAATTTTTTCAAAATCATATTTTTTTATTTATTTTAGTAAGTAAAGGTTGTAGATAAATAAGATAAAACAGCTGTTATATAAAGCTAAGATACTTGTTTTTATTTAACTTTAAAGTTTGTATGTTTAAAAGAAAGCTAGTATAAACAATATTACTATGATTATTTATGAACTTCAACATGGGGCACAGTAGTCCACAATCCACTCTGCTCCTGTAATGCAGAATGTTCAAAATATTTAATAATTGCTTATTTTCTATAAAGAAATATTGTTTTAAAGTAGTAAGAAAAATAACAATTTATTTAACATAGTAAGAAATAGTTTGTTTTGCATTTACTGCCTTTGAATAAATATTAGTGTGAATGTAGTCTAATTGGTGGTGATTCTATTCAAATAAGATTCATGAGATGCAAATTGAATGGAAATAAGTTTATTTTTCCCGAAACTGTGGATGAATCTGTTGTTGATGTCAATCATTTCATAATGTTACTTCCAGACCCAAAAATATTTCAGGAAAATTCCAGGTTCAATTTTACTCATAAGTATTTTGGAATTTCATTTGCAAATTTTAATGTGCGCTGATTTTTTTTGTACTTAAGTAATAACTTCAACTAAATTGTTCCTGTATTAATCTGTTATTATTTTCAAAATATAATGAATTATTTTGTTTTTGTTTCAAAATGTTACTTGTAAATTTATATTACTATGTTATCTTGGGGTAAAGGGGAAATAAAAATGAATTAGATTAATAAAAAATAGATTTATATTGTATTTTCAGATAATTCCTAATTGCGATCCACTGTGCCCCACTTTTGGGACACACTGGTCCACTTTACGGGTGCATATATATCTATATATATATATACATATATATATATATTTTTTTTTTTTTTTTGAAAAATATACTGAAAACTATGTTCTGAGAAAATTATGATGAATGTATTTAAAGGCTTAAGGAATATTAAAAAATATTTTCATGCAGATTGGGTTGCCCGTTAAAGAGAAAAAAAATTAACTGAAAAAGTGGTCCACTGTGTACCAGTCTACCCTATTAGAAAACAGTAGTTTGGTGTGAGCTTGGAAATAACACCAACATTGGTGCGTGACTGAAACACATTTGTTCTGAATTCGGAAAACACAATGTTTTGGAGTGTAATATTAAGAAACTTAATGAATACTATATATGTATGACATTTAGCATCTATAATAATAATGAGCTTTTCAGCGTAATTGTACCCACATTAAAATAATGTAGATTACTTTTACGAAAACTTTTTTTATTTAAAAAAAAAAAAAAAAGAGACGAAAATAATAAGTAGCTGTAGTAGATCAGTAGCGCCATCTGTTAGAAAATTAAAAATTAATCTTCTAAACGAATTTATATACTGGGTTAGTACCTTGTTCGTACATTTAAGAAATGGTTAATTGTTTATGAACTGTCATGCTAATTCATTTCTAAGTATACACCATGCTGGCATTTTTGGCAGTCTATCTGTGAAGTTTTGTATACTCACCAATAGATTTGAAAAATTGTGCCTGAATTATAACCATTCTTTTACTTAAGTGCAGCATTTTTTTAGCATACAATGTTTCAAAACCAGAGTCGCCATTTCACAATTTTCTTGGGGGGGAGAGAGGAGGACTTTTCTTTGACGGCAGTGGCATAGCCAAGGATGAGGTTCAGCAGGGCTGTAAACCCTCCCCCTCCGAATGAGAAACGTTTACTAAATCATAGATACAAAAGAAGTAAACGAATACGAATTCGAAAAAAAAAGATGAAAATTTCCGTCTTAGCAGGTATAATTTCAAGATACTATGAAAGTTTTCTGTTATAGGAGGTTTGGTTACCTTTGTTTAAATGTTGCCTCTAAGACTGTTAAAACATTCTTTCTATATTGGACCTCTGAAGAGCATAGCTGTTTTACAATGAAACTTGTGAAAACAAAACCTGTCTATGACAGAATTCTTCTCATCCGAAAAAAAGTTTCGGCGAAAAAGCACCAAACAATTATACCTACTAAGACGGCGAAATGTCTAACATTTAGGTTTTTAATAGCCCTTTTCAACTAATTCTTTGCCGGTTTTACTGCAGGGGTGCCATTTCAAGATTTTTTTGCGAGGGGGGGCAGGACTTTTCTTTGAGGGATGGGGTGTGAAATAGTGCATGGGATTGCACAAATCACACACAAAATAAGAAAATCCTGCACAATAAAAAAGTTTGTACATGATTTTGCCCTCTTAATTTCTTTTGCAGAGAATTTTTTTAAATTTCCGTGAAAGTCTGTGATTTTTATTTATTTATTTTATGAAATTATGCAAAATTAGCTAATTTTTCAATTGATCGCGAAAACATAGCGAATTTTCCCAATTGGACGTAGAATTAAACAAATTGTTAGTTGTAAAAATCATTAATTTTCTCGAACTGCCATGGAAAAATATGGAGAATTTCGCCAAAGATTGTAGAAATAAATAGCGATTTTTGTCATTCGGTCGCAAATAACAACATTCATTCGCATAAAAAAGTCAAATTTTTTCAATCAGATTCGAAAAAAGATTGCAAATTTTTTCAAAAGACTTTTCAAAAAATTGTGAATTTTATGTAATTATCACGGAAAAAAATCCCGGATTTCATCCAAAGGTTCTGCGACAAATCACTAAATTAGTCAAACAATCACACATAAAACAAATCGAGAATTTCATCAAACGATCACGCAAAATAATCGCAAATTTTGCCAGTCAGTTTCGAAAGACAAATCCCGAATTTTAACAAACGATTGTAGAAAAGAATCGCAAATTTTGTCAAAAGGTAGCAGAAAAAAAAAGCAAATTTCGTAAATCGGTCGAAAAAAAATATCTTGAGTTTCGACAAATGGTCACGAGCAAGGCTTTACAGATGCGGTCGCCAGGGTCTACCAAGTTATTTACTCTTTTGGGGCGATTTCTGTAAAAAAATTGGCATAATCCTGCATATTAATCCTGTTAATTTTTGATGACAGGGAGGGATGTTAATTTGGATGTAAAATTTATTGGGTTCTGGGTCTGAGCTCAATGCAGAGAAAAATTCATTTTTTTTTTTCAAAAAAAATTTAAAAACACATAAAAAAAAGCTAAAACATTACAATTTTTCAACTAATAAAACTTTTATAAATTCTTTAATGAAGTTAATTGTAATTAATAAAATTAAATAACTTCTTCTGAAAATTAAAATAAATGAATAATTTTTTGTGTTTTAAAACAAATATTTATGAAAGAAATTTTGAAAAAGGAAAATTTTAATCAAATAGTATTTATTTGAAGTTATATTTGTGTTATCAGAAAGGGGGGGAAAACATCTAATTCAAATGGTGGCAACTCAGCAAGAATAATTTTCCTCCTTTTTGTTATTTCGCAAGGAAGTTTTTAAATGCACCACAGCGGGTTATTGTTTTCTGAGATTGTAATAGAGTCCTGCATGGGTCGGTCGGGTTGTATCCAACCCGAACCTGCAAATTCCATTTGAAGTCAACCCACAAGCCACAACTGACATGAACCCAACAAAAAAATTTCCTCAACCTGCAACCCAACCCGAACCCGCAAGAACAATTTTCGGCGACCCGCAACCTGACCTGAACCTGACATATTTCAACCAGCAATGAAAGGACAATAAATCATGTTTTAATACTATTATGAAAAGTCATGTACAATTATATCTCTAATACAAATTTTATATATTATAGAAAAATGGGCAAATCTATATTCTTTAATATTCAGATATAGTGTAACCTCTGAATAGCAGATACCTCAAGATCATTGAATAGAGTCCTGCATCCGATCGGGTTGTTTCTATCTTTTTTCCTGGCTGGGATGACTCTAATTTTCTTTCTGCTTATCGGGTTCATCCTAGAATGATTCTGTCGGGTCATGTATGTTTTTTGAAAGTCTAATTGTTGGGATTTTCACAAAACATTTGAACAGAACTATGTTTTAGGTGAAAATAAATATGTATTTTAATATGAATAGGTATATATATTCAAATTACTTCATGAGAAAAAATAAAATGTACAAGAAATGTAATCATAGATTGTTCTTTTTTTACAGTGCAGTTAATAAACATTTTTTAATTTTTGTCAGAATATGAAAATATTGCAAACATTTCATTTATGATACTCACAAAAACACATGTATTATATTTGTGATAGTTATGAGCACATACACATGCTACATGTGTGTAGATTTCGAGGTGCCCCCTATTCCAAGGTATAAGCATACAAATATATGTGTTAAGAATTGAAAAAGTGTTCGTTAAATAGAGGTGTCTGCTTTTTGGGAGTGTCCATTATGGAGGTCTTATTGTATATATATTTAATCTGAAAAAATACTGTGGACCAGACTTGTATAAAACCAAAAACTTCTTGCACACATAAATGTTGGGTCAAAAACTTTCTACAAATTAATTTAATGTTTAATAAAATTATGTGTTATTATTTTGACAATATGAATTAAAAACAGTAGTTTAAAATACTTATCATTTAAAATTAATTAATATTAATTAAAGAATAATTATTTTGGTTAAAAAAAATAATAAAGCTAAAAATCCATGATAGGAAGAGCTGCATTCTTATCAATTATTTTGCCAATGCATTTAGATAGCCCAATCCTTAATATTTTGAGCTCTTCGCAAGTGCCTGTAATGTCACAACAATATCTTTCATCTTTAAACTGTAAATTGTATGCAAACAGTAAATAAATCGTACATAAAATTGGAATATTTTTTATTTTTTGGTATTAAAACAAAAATTATGTTTTTTTTTTTCTAAAATGTTTTCTGCAAAGTTTCGAATTTTGCAGAAAATTTTCCACACGCATGTGCGAATATATTATACAACTCAGCTGTGTATATTTGAAAAAGCAGGTCAACCTGAACCCGACCTGCAAGAGTCAAAACCCAACCCGAAACGCAACAAAAAATATAGCAGCGACCTGACCCAAACTGCGTGTGAGGTAAAAGCAGGTAAAATGACCCAATGCAGGACTCTAGATTGTAAACATACAGGATGTTCCTAAAATTTTGGAACAAATTTTAAGGGAGGATAAAACATTTTTTGTACAGGAAACCAACATTGCAACTTACTTATTCCATCCAAACTATAGGGCATCTCACTAGAAGCTGAACCAGAATTTTTGGTAACAACTTTAAAATAATGAAGATATTTTAGTGAGAATTTCTTTGTATATATATATAACTTTGCTTTGTATGAAATATGATGACATCATTGGAAGGGACTAAATTCTGGTCTGTGACATAACATATGTGCTGTCAGCTGTATTTTGAAGGATAGGATGTGTACCTCAATGTTTGGATTTGAACTTTGGCAATTTACAGCATTCTCATCATGTCATCCTGTTTCACAGAAATTAAAGTAAGAAGTTTGAAAATCTCGTTACATTATTTTTATTATTGCTAAAATAATAAACGAAAATCCAAGTGATGCTTATAGTGAGATACACAATATATTTTTGACTGAATAAGTAGATTTCGATCCTGGTTTCCTGTAACAAAATCTCCTTGTCTTGATGCAATATAACTATCCCTGAAAGTTTGTTCCATTTTGTTTAGAAACACCCTGTTTGTGAAAAAGCAAGAAACAGAATATTACCTTTAACAGATACTATTCAGGAACTCACATTTATACATCATTCCCTATTAATTGTCTTCTTTTACAGTTAATTTTCTTAAGTGTCACTTTTAAAATATCAAATAAATAATGTCAAAGCAATATCTTTTATTTAAGGGATTTTGTTTGTTAATTCAAAATATCTTTATTTATTCATAGCTAAAAATAGAACTTATGTAAGATTTAATTTTTTTTTCTTTTTTTTAAAGTAATGGGTTTGGTCCAGTATCAAGATATTCGACCAATTCTAATATTTGAAACGGCGAGTACTTTGATATTTGGCCTAGCCAAATAAATACATCGAATATTCGGTACTTTTATGTTAGCCGGGCGCTGGTGATATATTTGTATACATGAATATATATATGCGTATAGTATATATCACTGGTGCCCTTCTAACATAAAAGTATTAAATATTCAGTATATTCCTAATAAATAAATAAATAAATAAATAAATATAGATAAGATATACTGCATATTGGTATTATCAGTGTTGACATTCTTTTTAAGGTTCATCTTACTTTATCTCTGATGGATGATGAATGGTGGTGCTGTTCTTCATGGAATTCAAAAGTTCTTTAGAAAAGTTTTTTCGGAGGTAATTAAACATTTTAAAGATATATCATTATTTAACTTTTAAAAATATATAAAATTTAGGTCAAGATATTTTGTGAAAAGTATGTCTTGTGAGTTGTGGTACAAACTCTCTGAAAATATCAATAAGTAATCCATAAAATCAATATATTTCAATATATTACAGGGCTTGAATTTCAGGGCGGGATTCGCGCCGAAAATTTTGAAATCCCGCCCAAAAAAAAGATCGTGGGCGGGAGCCTCCCGGCCAAAAAATTTCACAATTTTCGGAGATTTAATTTACCTGCAACCGAACGATAAATTTCGTGATTTTTTTTTTCCCGCAACCGATCGACGAACTTTGCGTCTTTTACGCGACTGATCGACGAGCTTTGCGTTTTTTTCGCGACACATCAACGAACTTTGCGTGTTTTCTGTGGCAGATCGACGAACTTTTCATTTTTTAAGCGACTGATCGACGAACTTTGCGTTTTTTCCGCGACAGATCGACAAACTTTGCGTTTTTTCTGCGACAGATCAACGAATTTTGCGGTTTTTTCCGCGACAGATCGACAAAATTTGCATTTTTTCTGCGACTTATCGACGAACTTTGCGCTTTTCCACGATCGATCGACGAATTTTGCGTTTTTTCTGCGGCCTATTGACAAAATTCGTGTTCTTTCCGCGATCGATCGACGAAATTCGCGTAATTTCTACTTTTTTTTTTCTTTCAACAGATTGACAAAGTTCGTAATTTTTCAAATTTAGATTTTCTTCTGTGCATTCGACTGATGAATTTCACGATTTATCTCCGCGACCGACTGATGAATTTTACAATATTTTCCCGCGACTGATTGACGAATTTCGCAATATTTTCTGATGAGCAATCAACGAATTTCATGTTTTTTTCCTTGACTGAAAGACGAACTTTGAGAATTTTTCCGTAACCGATTGGTGAATTATTCGGTTTCTTCTGGTGACAGATCGATGAAATTCACTATTTTTTTTCCTCGCGCCTCACTGAAAAATTTCAAGTTTTTTTCCGCAAATGACTGACGAATTTCGTGTTATTTTCTTGCGACCGATTAACAAACTTCGCCATTTTTTCCCGAAACTGATCGACGAATTTAGCGATTTTTTTCTATGAACATAGACATAGATAAGGACTTCTAATAAAATAGCCTTTTGAATAAGAAAATCGTTTCTCGAAAAATGTTTCAAATACAATGTCTGTGTAGAACAGTTGTATTAGTTCATCTACCTCTTCAAATCGTGTCTGCTTGACAGCCATCATCTGGTAGGTATAACAGATTTATTCTATGGTATTTATTTGCATTGTTGTTTGTAGGTGGCGTTACCTTAGCACAGTTGTACACTGGCTGCCATGAAGTCCCAAAGTCGCAAATCGATATTAACGCTATTTCGTTAGAAATCCTTCTCTATTTCTGTTCATGCGTAAGACGAATTTCATTATCTTATTCCCTCAACCAATTGACTAAATTCACAATTTTTTCGAACGACAAATAGACGTTTTAAAGATTTTTTTCCTGCGACCGAAAAGAGGGAAAAGAACAAAAAAGGGCAGTAAGAGCCACCAGTCACTGCACCCTGTTAAATTGGCCTACAGTCAGCACTAAACAAAAATGAGATTAGAAGAGCTGCAAAGATCTTATTACTTTTACTCCTTGAAGTAAAGGAGTAAACCTTTTTAGCCCTTGTGAAAGAGTAAAAGTCTACCTTGTGAAAGAGGCTTCAGCACCCCTCAATCAAATAAAATCTAAATTCAGAAATTTATTTAACAACCTAATTGTTAAGGGTCCCTAACACATTTAATGGAACTTGAAAAATACACTGCATATATAAAACTTAACTTTCTTCCCTTTTTTATAATAAAAATAAACATTTTACATAATCATTCTCAGTTGACTTAATTTTTTCAATGGTATTTTGTCATGTCTGCATTAATGTAATTATTTAAATAGCACGTAAAATAATAGTGGGGTTTAAAGATTTTTTTTTTCTCCCTCCCAAAGATTATAACTCCCCTCCATTTAAAAATGTTGGTAAGGAGTCTCCCCTCCTTGGAAAAATTGAATTTCAAGCCCTGTATTATATATTAGGTATTTCGTTTCTAGAAGTATTGAGAATTTTGCTAATTCTCGACACTTATGCTAGTCGTTCAAAGACACTCACAAGCTAATGCTAAAACAATGGCAGTGTTCTTTACAAACTTCTTATTTGGCTTTCAATATTTTTAAATTATTATTATTATTTATTTTATTTTATTTATTTTTTTGCATAGGATAGGATGTCTGACTGGGTATCTTTTTATTATTTTGATTTTGTGTAGTACAGTTTTTGCTTTTCATTAAGAAAAGCAAAAACTCTACTACACAAAATTTTACAAACTGTACTACACAATTGCAGTTTTCAATTTTGCAATGGTTCCAAAATTTAAAATATCTGTAGAAAAAAAAAACTACAAACAAAATTGAAAAAAAAAAGTTATACCATCAAAATAAGATATCACATGTAAAAATAAATAAATAAAACATTGAAAGAAATGCAATCAAAAAATTTGTAAAGAATGTTGTCATTTGGTTTAATATTTTACAAGTGTCTATGCATAATTAAACATAGGTTTCATTTTTCTTTCATATATATTTTTTAATTCATACTTTTCTGAATCGAACAAAACAAATTGCATTAAAATATTCAAATCGAGCTGGATAATATTGTGTATTTTTTTATATATCATATTTTTCTAGTTGTGCACACTGTTTGTAAAGAACAAATCGTTTGCAGAAAGATTATTCTTTTGCACAGAAATGTATAAAAGGATCATATGTGCAATCACCACCTGTTGTTTTCTCAATTAAATGAGAGAAATTTTATTTGTCGCCAGGGGCCGATCCAGGAAAAATTTGGGGCCTATTTAGGGCCCTTCACGAAATTTCATTTAATAAAACAATTTATCAACAACTGTCTGTTCACAAAAATCCATTTAATAAAACATGACCCTTCACAAAATTGATTTAATAAAATTAACCCTTCACAAAATTCCATTTCATAAAAACATTCTTCATTAATTGCTTTTATTTTATTATGTTTTAAATTTTGCTAACAAAACAAATTCACTAGAAGGAAAAAGTTTAGCAGAAGGACTTAAAGAAGTTATTATTAATAAATGTTTAGTTTGAATTTGAGTAACTTGATTTCATATTTCATTACAAAATGTTATTTTTCATATAAATATAATAAATTTTACAAAAATAACTTTTACTCTTCATAAAATGGGCCCCAAGAGCGAAACCCTGCATCGACTGCTGGTTGCAGTTAGAATTTTATTTTTAAGGTTTATCTCATTTAAAATGCATTCTAAATGCAACAAATAAAGTTTGCATTATTTATTTGACAAAAGTGTAGGTGAAGATTTTAGGTATGATCTTTTCATATATATCTGTGCAAAATAAATTATATTTCTGCAAAAGATGTTTTTTAAACAGTGTAGCAAAAACACGATTTGAAAAGAATGTGTGCGAAGTTAAAAATCAATTTGAGCTTGTGTTAAAGTACTTACTTTTTTGACCGGGTTCTAATTTGAATTTTTTTCATGCCATTTGTTTATTTGATTCAGAATTATATAATTAAAAAAAAAAAAGATGAAAACAAAAAAATTTATTTTTGGAAAATTTAAAACAGTGAGTCCCCTTAAAAAGTTAATAGATAATTTTTTCAATCATAGACTTTGTTTTCATTATGAACAACTAAATAGTTATTTTTTTCATTATAATCACCGATTAATAAGTATATATCAATGTTTTCATATTTTTTAGCATGTATGTGACCACACATGATTTAGCTATTTTTGTAAAAAAATATTTGGACTAGTATTTCTGTTAAAGTTTCTAATTTCTTCCAACCAATCCTATCTGTTGGTTCCCTGATATTCACTAAAAGTTTTTATAAATTTTTAGACAGTATACAATATTATTATTGGCGATTCAAGTGCTTTAATGTGCCATCTGATGGAAAAAAAGATGTAACTTCTCGCTTTCAGAAAATCCTATGAAAGCCCATTGCATTACATGTATTTTTAATTTGTTCATAATGATTATTTTTTTGCTCAATTTCAGATTTCATGTGATATATTAATGTTCTGTGTTTATATGACAATTTAAAAATTATCGAATTTGAATATCTAACACTTTCAAATGCGTTTACAATAAATAATGATTTCAATGGCACTTTAGCGTTAGTTGAACATGCATCATGCCATGGTTAAAGGTTCAATTTTCTGGTACCAACAGGTGTGATTAGCGCCCTCTTTAGGCCTTTTCAAGTCTCAATTATTTGCTAAAGAAAACCATCGCATTGAAATAAACAGTTGAACAGTTTAATTAGTATTTATTCAAAACAAATGTTATGACAAGTATTAAAAAGTACTACATGAAATAAAGTATGGAATTTGTAACTATCAATTTCAGTAAAATCTGTGTAATTGAAACCAATTTGATACTGAAATTTTTTATGGTTTTATATAAAATTTTACCCGCTAATATAGAAACTTGAGCAACAGAAATTTCCTTCAGTCTTGTACGATTTCATCTTGGTAGGTTTTACTATTTTCTGCAGTAGCTTCATCAGCCAGTTTATTTCTGTATTATTATCTTGCTTACTGTTTATTGCTTGTTGTTTTATTTAGTTACATAAAAAACTAACTATAAAGTTTTGATCATTTCACAACTAAATTTCTTAATTTTTAATGAACTACAAAATTTTGTAAAAGTTGTGTATGATATATGTATGCAAGGTTTGGCAAATGCGAATATGTCGCTATCGGCAACCAAAATATTTGAACTGGTGACTATTTTTATATTACTTTCCAAAATTAAATTTTAACTAAGTTAAAGAATTAAAACGAATACTTGATATATTGTATCTATAGAAATAGTTAGTTTTTGTTGATCAATTTATAAGCATTTTGAGTGTCAATGATTAAATAATATGCATGTGGGAGGGTAATTTTTTTTTTACCAACAACCAGTAATTTTTGCAGGTTATCATTTTTTCCCTATTTACCTGGTATATGTGTGTGAGAGAGACTGATGATAAATTTGGTTTTGTTTATACCTAGTGTGTTTTTTAAAAAAATTATGAAAACCAGAAGTGGATTTTGGCATAAATGGGGTTCTCTGTTGAGCCCAATTGCAAAATTTCATTTATTAAAAGGGAAAAATATACAGAATTCCTCTATTAAAAAGAGGCGCTTCATATAATTTCATTCCAAAAAAGCATACTCTTCATAAATTTTTTATTTTAATAAGATTTGAAATGTGTTAAGCTTGTATCAACAAATGCTTAGATAAATACCTGCATAGTCAATAAAATGGGACATGATTCATCAGAAAAATCTGATTGATAGTTAAAATAAGTCTGTTTTCTGTATCGCTAATGATTCTGATGCTAGGTTATATTCCATTCTTATTTATTTTTGATATAAAATGCAGATAGTCCAAGACATTTTGCATGCTATACTTTGGCGATATATTGCATTCCATTCCATTCATGCTCAGTTAAGTTCAGACTAGTGAGCAAGCTGGCCAATCCGCTTGTAAAATATCTATTTCTATGGATTTTTATATCAGAGATTTTCAGAGCATTGCTACCTATTATCAAACAGTGTGGGATAAGTAGTATTTCTAAACAGATTTACATGCAGTTCAAAGGCCTTATCTCCATCTGACCTGTTGCAGAATCACTATTGTACCAGTGAATGAGATGCAATTTAAACAAGACCCTTTGGAAGATGGAGTAAGTTATACAGAAATTATTGGTTCTTGCAATGCTCCATATTGTTGTGGAAAACTGTACAGATAGTGCAGAAAAAACAAAACAAAACAAAAAACATGCAGTTCTTTGCTGCTTTTCCAGAGAATGCACTGCCTAAAGTATTTATTGAACAAAGGGTTGTGCTTTCCATTAGTCATTTCTGACTTTTTCATTGTTGTTCTAACTTATAGCCTTAAAATGATTTTATGACAACTTCTATTTTTGTATTTTCTTAAAAATGTATATGAATGCTTATATCCATGGTAAATGCATTTAATTTTTTTTAAGGTACTTAATGTTGATCAACTCTGTGTGTGGAACAGACTACAGCAAATCAAATAGCAGCATTCATGCTATATATCGCCAAATCTGTTTATTTGTTACCTGTGTTAGTTGTTGCTATGCATATGTTGTAATGTATTGTATTAATGTAATTTATATATTATAATAAATGTATTTCTATATTTTAATTGATTGTTTTGACTATTTGTGAATCACATTACTCTTCTTTTTTTTTTCTGGATACATGTGCACCAATATTTTTACTGTAGTTTATCAGATTGAATTAATTTCTGAAACAATAATTAAAACCAATCTTGTAAGTGATTAAAAATACATTATTTTATGTTCACAATGAAAAAAAAACTATTATAAGCATTTTTAGCTAAGCAATCATGAAAAATATTTATAAAAAATACTTAACTATCTTCTTATTTCTGAATTTAAATCTTCCAATATAAATAGCTTGATACTTAATGCAAGTTGTATTTTAAAGCATAAGGAAATATATTTTTACTGGGAAGTTAATTTATAATACATTTCCTAAATTTCTTAAAATATTAATTTAGCTAGAATGATTGTTTACAATTTAACTGTACATACAAAAATTCAAAATATTTATGATATACTCATTGTCATTGCATATCTCATTTTTCTATTGTCAAATAAATTTTTAACATTATTTTCATCACTTTTTTTCTAAATATGAGTGTAATATTACTTTTATAATTTTAATCAGATTTTGAATAACTTTGAAACAATCAATAGTCTTGCTACACCTATATTTAAGTAATTTTTGGAGTAAGTTGCAAATATTTAGAAATTATTTAAATTTTTTACAGATATATTAAGTTTGTTAAATGAAAAAAAAAATAACAAAAAATGGCATGGTATTTTTCAGTCATTGTAGTTATTCAGAAATATTTCTCATCTAATTATTTATACCGTATTTTTCAGCCCATAATCTGTGGTTCAAATAATTTATTTTAGACCCAGAAATTGTATTTGATAAAATACTAGTTTTTTGTTCTCGAAATATACTTGACTTCAATTATTATATAAAATTTCTGGGTCTATACTGAATTATTTGAGCCGCTGACTATACGCCGAAAAATACGGTATGTAGAACTTTTGCTTGAAAAATATATAGGTATGGCAATTTCTGTATTCATTCTACATCAGCCAAAAATCTAAATATTCATAATTTATTTCACTAAAAAAATATTCTAAAATTTATATACTCTCTACTGATTTCTTTAAAATTCCACTATATATTCATATATGGTTCAGTGATAAATAATTGATTTATTGAAAAATATTTTTATACCAAGTTTTGCAAGAATAATGAAACACTATTGTTTAATATTGAAGAAACTGCAAAGGTTTTATTTGTTGCACAGTGGTAGTTTTAAGTATGTAACTTGGAAAAAAAAAAGATAAATTTATATGTTTTTTTCAAAAAAAAAAAAAAAAAAAAAAAAAAAAAAAAAAAAAAAAATTCTTATTTCCATGTGAAAAAAAATGTCAGAGTGTCAGAATTAATTTATAAATTTTGGTCAGTTATTTATTAGTTTTATTTTATTTGTTGAAAATGTATGTAATCTTTAAGTATAAATTTAAGTTCTTGTTTAATAAATAAAGGTAAAATAGGAAGCCCATATAAAAATGTTCATATATTATATGATCAAGGAAGTCCAGTTAAGTACAATAATGAATTTATTGCTACATGACAAAAAAAAAAAAAAAAAAAAAAAAAAAAAAAAAAAAAAAAAGGCTTCTGATCAGGCATAATCAACATTATGAATTATTATAAATGTTATATTTTTTCCTATTAGTATCTATTTATTAGAGAAGAATTTAAATTTTGTTTTAAGATGCTATACATTTGTAAAGAATAAAATTAATTTAATAAGTAATTGGGTACATTTTTACATTTATTTGTGATATTTTTATTACATGGAAATATGACTTTTTATCTCCCATTTGTTACATACAATTATGATTTTTTTGTTTTATGACTGTAAAAAATATATGTATGATCTTTTAACAGTTATTTTAAAATATGGGCATATAATTGTACATATATATTTTAAGGTCATATAACAATAAATTCAAAATATGGTTAATTCACCATTATCTAAATTTATAGTCAAATGACCGTACATATATGCTTTATGGTCATCTGAAACTAAATCCATAATATGGTTAAATGACTGTATATGTATATTTTACGGTCATATAGCAATAAACTCATAATACGGTTGTGTAACCATTTTCTAAAAATATGGTCAACTGACCGTACATATATATTGCACGGTCATATGCCAATAAACTCATAATACGGTTATATGACCATTTTCTAAAAATACGGTCATATGCCAATAAACTCATAATACGGTTAAGTAAACGTTATGTACTGCTACGGTCAAATGACCATACATATATATTTTACGGTCATATGACAATATATCTTTAATGCGGTTAAGTAACCGTTATCTTAAATTACGGTCAAATGAACGGCCGGTTTGCTGCCGTTCAAATGACCATTTTCTTATGATGAAATTTTTAACAGTGTAGAATATTGTGTGCATCATCGTTCATTTACAGGAACACACAAAATAATTCGTTTAAAGTACTGTCTGTTAACAATAATTGCTGGAATTGTGTTTTTAAATGTAACTAATGTTTTGCCTATTACTTAGTCTGTATAAATTCTATAGATCATATACAGGGAAGCACAAAATATTTCGAGTGCATATCCGTTTATTGACGTAAATTCCAGAAGGGGAATTTTAAACTGTTCTATGCGTTTCCTAACTGAAATAAAAGTTAGCACTCTATGTAGTATAGTATATACAAATCTCTAGATTATATATTGGGCTGCACAAAAAAATCGGATATTTTTCCGATTATTAATTGCAATTGTTGAAATTGGGGTTTTAAATGTGTTATACTTTTTCGAAGGTTTTTTAAAATGCGCCAGAGGGAAAAGAGGTGCCCACTTACATTATATCCTAGATTGTACCGTGACTGTCCACCATCACATTAGAAAGCCATCACAAATGAATCTGTTGGCCTGGTTTGCGTACGTGCTAAAACAGCTGAAACTGCTTCAAAAAATAACAGATTGTGTGCTTCTGCTAGAACTCAATCAATACTTATTCATGCTGCCTCCATCGGATTTAGTGGAAGTTCAGGATGAAGTGGATTTCTGATACGCATAAGGACCTTTACATACTACGTAACCTTAACAATTTCGTTATTCTTAATATCATCATACAGTGTTATTTAGTATTTTTAGCATAATTTATCATTGTTTACCCTAGTATATTATTATTCATTCATTATTGTTCATTTACTACTTACTTCTATCCATTATTATTTTTTACTTCAGTATCTTACATTATTATTACATGGTAGTATTATTGCTCAGTATCACATAGTAGTAGTGAGTGCTCAGTAAGCTTCGTAAATTGTATTTTCAGATTTTGTATTTTTGGAATCTTGTATTTTCAGAATTTGTATTTCAGCATTACATAGTACAATTATTGCTCAATATCACAAAGTATAATTTAGTAATGCTCAGTATAATTAGGTACACAAACCTGCTGGGCATGTCTAGTTGAGCTTAAGCCGGAAGTTAGGCCTCCCCGTCCGGTTTGACCGTGACCTTGTTTAATTATACATCATCTTTCACATTATTATACTATTAAGATTTGTAAAAGTATTTCGGAAGTGTTGGAAATTGTTACATAATCTATGCTTCGTTCTTGTTTTAGAATAGAGAGATTAATAAAAGCGTGTTTTTAAAACAATCGCTATTGATGTAATTTTCTATGTCATAATCAATTATTTGCTCTTTGAAGAAAACGTGAAAGATCATTATTATTATTTTTTAAATCCAGTATTAACCTATAAACAGAAAGTTCAAATTATTTTGTTCAAATGACTAGAAAAATATATAATATTAAAACTAAATCTATTTATCCTAAAAATTCTGAAATAGTTTGAAATTTGTAAAATGAAAATGTTTTCAAATAACAGCTATAAAACACAAGCTAAAAACTAAAAATTAATTCATTAAAAATATAAAAATGTAAAAATAATTCATTAAAAGACGAAAATAAGTCAAATATAAAACGATTAATTTTTTAAGAAATAAGCAATTTTTTTAAAAAAGATTCCTTTTTATAAAGATAAATGATGTTTTATTAGTGATTTTTTTTGTTTAATTGGTGAAAATAATTATAAAAAAAGTTAATTACATGAGAACTGATTAGGCAAACATAAGATATTCATAAAATAAATAAATTTAGAGGAACGAACATCTTTATTTCAAAATTATTAAACATTAATATTTAAGAAAAAGGAAAAATATGTTAAATCGTTAGAACATTATAGTTAAATTTATTTTGTTTATTATGTACACAGCTTAAATAAATAAATTGTTATATCTTTTGTTTGCTACTTTGGTTTTTAATTTCATTATTTCATTTCTGCAGTTTATCTTCATCATTAAATTCTTTTGCATAGCGAAAAAAACTTAAATGAAGAATCTTAACATTTCTCATTCTTTCTTTGTATTTTTCTTTTTTTTTAGTTTAGCATACAAGTTTAATTAATGTTCTGCAATTAATCAGAAAATTATCTTTTTTTTTAAGTAAGTTAAAAAAAAATTACTTCTGGAAAATAGTTTGCATTAATTCTTAATAGTAAATGTATTTAAATTTTTGTGTCTCAAATTTAAAATAAATTGAAAAAGTTTTGAAATGTAAATAATGTAATAAAAAAACCCCAAATAAAATGCATAAATTAGAACTCTTTTACATTAAGGTAAAGCAAGTGTGGGAAGGTTAAAATTATTTATTATTTTTATTCATTAAATCGGGCGCTAAACGAATTCATTTTAAATTCCCTATAAAAATGAAAATGAAATTTTAATTATGAATTCTTATTTTTCTTGCAATAAAGTTCAATAAAGATAATTACATGTATAACATGTGAAAATGTACATAAGGTATTCATAGAATAAAATATATATATATAAGGTAGGTGAGCCGAAGGTGGCTATAGTTAAGCTTTGAGAATTTTTTATAATTTTCTGGCTGGGTATGTGTGGCTGAATTTTTGCTTGTAAAATTTTACACTTATCTCCAATACGTATCAAGTATAATTTTCTTTGTAAAATAAAATTTAATTACTTTTATATACAATTTCAAAATTGTAGCTTGGGCCACCTTTGGCGCATAAGTATTATGAAGGTGGTTCATGTATTGCAATCACTTTTAAAATGTGAGAAAAATACTCGGCAAACTATTTTGCTTACTATTATGCGGTGATGATCCTTTCTTTCTTTTGATATCTTTCGAGTTTTTCTTCTTAATCTTCTTAGATTATGACACGAAAAGACCTTAAAGCACTTTTTGTGTAAAGTAGTTCACGGATTTTCTTCCAGGAGTTACTGAGTTCTGTTGAGTGATCTCTGGTGTTAACAATAAATAGTAATAAGTTTTTTCAGATATTTATGTAGAAATTTTGAAAATCACCCTTACTACACTGATTTCCACATTTGTTGGCCACCTTGGGAACATGGGTATGGTCACCATTTGCACGACGTAACAGTACCGGGTGAACCGAAAGTTCTTTAAAACTTAAAAAAATTATAAAAAAGGAAGAATTTATAATAAAGAAGTGCGGTTTGCAAGAAAGGGTTCACAAGGTAGTCGGATTTTTTTTAGCAGCCAAAAAAAAATTTAGTTAAAAAAGTCACCTGTAGATGGCACTAACATGCAAATGATTCAGCAGAATTATGCAAATTAATCCTGCAGTAACAGACCAGGATGCACGAGGATTTCTCATTCGCTTTCAGAACGTTATCATTACCCGATCGAGATTATATCTGTCGTGAGGTTTCTGCAATTCATTCCGACATGTTGCATTCAGCTGTAACGGGCGTTTTGAGTCGCTTTAGTTGTGTCGTACAATGTTCTGGTGGTCATGTTGAACAATTGTTATTGCAATAATAAATGGATGGAGCATACTCTTGTCCTATTCATTGTATTTCGGGTTGTCAGCGCCCTCTACCAGTGAAATTTTTAACTAATTTTTTTTTTTTTTGCTGAAAAAAATCGACTACCTTGTGAGCCTTTTTTTACGAGCCGCAATTCTTTATCATAATTTCTTCCCTTTTTATGAATTTTTAAAGTTTTAACGAACTTTTGGTTCACCCGGTATTAATCTGATATATTTCTTAGAAATGAAGTAAATGTGGTTAATGGGAAAGAAAAAAGCTTTCAGAAAACGTATCATAACTCAAAGTTGTAAGAACTTAAACACGTGTAAATTAAAATATCATCTTACCTGGAAATTAGAACGACTACTCCTCAAAAGTGAAATCACTGCATAAAATGTCGGAGGATCAAAAAAATTCTCCTTATATTCAGCCACGCGCACTGCTAAATACACAATTGACTATGCAGTAGCAACATCTCGTGATTAAAAATTAAATTAATTCTACTTTTGAGGTTGTGGGCTACCTTAGGAACAATGGCCACATTTGTCTCACCCACCTTAGTTTCAATAATGACACATTTAATAACTTTGAATTTATTTTTTAAATAATGAGATCTAAATTATCTAAAAATTAAGAAATTCAAATTTTTCAAATTGCTTGAATAACATTGTTAAATTTAAGCAGCTTTTTATGTATTCAATTAAATCTGATTTGTTATGTGTATTATGAAATATTTATTGTTTACAAAGCAAATATATAAGAAAAAATGTGCATGTTAAAAAAAAAAAAAATTTTTTGGAGGCTTTCAAAGAAATTTTTTTTAAAATACTAGCTGAATGTCCATCAAATATGATTGGTAGTAATTAGGTTGGTAATAATTTATGGTTGGCAAATATTTAAAAGTAAGTTAAAAAAGTTAATGTTCTACATTATATTTTCTGAAACTTTATGTAGAGTGTTATATCCGTATAATAAAGTCAAGGCGTGTGCGTCAGTATCGCTGACGTCATAACAATGCTGGAAATAATGTGGTTACAACTGTATGAGAGTTTAAAAAATAGTTAAGTACAGTAATCTCTCAAGATTCACGAGTTTTGATTAATCGCGAATATGAAAATGCAAAAAACAGTTACATTTGCGAAAATATAACTTGATTATTCGTAATTTCTTTTTATTATATTTTTCTTTTTAAGAATTTTTTTCTCCTGTCTTTTATTAGTATCTATTTACAAATCAATTTTCAGCTGTCAACTGAAAAAGGAGCGAGTGTTGAAGGAAAACAAAATAATAACAACAGTAGAATACTGATTGCAATGGGGATATTAGAAATGGTAGGGCAATCTTTAATCTATTAATTTAAAATGTGCAGGTTCTCTTACAGATGAAGCTAAAGATGCACTTATATAGAAAATAAAAGAATATCTGTTGTATTTAAATATCGTATATTAATATTGTAACGCACCCCCTCCCCCCCTCACTAATACATTGTCATCAATTTGCGAATAGAGAGAGTCAAAATTACTTTATACAAAAACATATGCTGTAATTATTTCTCTAGTCAATTAATTTCATATTTATGGATATGTGTGTACATTCACCTTCTACCTATATGTTATGCATAACGTATTATTAATAAATGATTCCTTTTGTTCTTTGATTTGCTGTGCCACTTAATTAAATTTTTATAGGAAGTACCTCATATTTTAGTGCAGAGAGATAGACTCAACATTCGCGGCTTTTCCTCGAACGTAACACTAGCGAATGTTAATTTGTTACTGTATACGCTAAACGACGCTCACTAAAACATGACAATTGATTGCGGATTTGATTATGGATATTTATCTTTACTTTCGTATATATAAGCATATACTTGCACTTAGTGCAAAGTTATGTGTACCTTGGACAGGAAATATCATCGGACAACCGTATCACGAATGAAATCAATAGAAGAATAAGAAATTGATGGAGTGCTTTTGGGAAGAACAATCTTATTCTGAAGAGTAACATTCCTCTTTATTTAAAAATAAAGGTGTTTAACCAATGTGTTTTACCTGCACTAACTTATGAAGCAGAAACGTGGGCACTAACAAAACGGATGGTACAAAGATTACAAACAACACAGCGAAGTATGAAAAGATGTTTGCTATGCATAACTAGAAGAGACAGAAAGAGAATAACCTGGATAAGATGTCAGACGAAAAATTTTGACATCATTGAGAGAATTAAACGGCTAAAATGGAAATGGGCTGGGCACATTGCAAGAAGGCAAGACAATAGATGGAGCACAGACACCATACAGTGGTATCCCAGAGATGTAAAACGACCAAGAAGACGACCTCAAGTAAGATGGAACGACGAAATTAGAAAAGTGGCCGGTGTTAGTTTGATGACTAAAGCACTAAACTGGAAATAATGGAAAAATATGGGGGAGATCTACATCCAGCAGTGGAATAAAAGCGGTTGTTGTTGATGATGATGATAACTTGTACTTACCCACACACTTATTTATACATATTTGCACCCACAAGAGCACACTCTTGCCAATTTTGTAGTCAAAATTAAATCACAAAAAAGAAAGTGAACTTTCTATAAATATTCGGATTAATTTTGGATAAACTGAGTCCACGATAACAGTTGGCGACAATTATAAATAATGTCTAAAATGGTCTTTCAAGATCGCCATTGAAACGGATTACTGTCATAGTCTTAACAATCCTAGTCATTTTATCTGCATAACATTATTTCTTCATTTTAAAGTGTACTTAAAATTATACCTCTAATTCCTCTAATTATTCTAAACCTCATAGTCTTATCGATAAAAAAACTCAAAAAAGAAGTCGATCCTACTCGTATAATCTGCATAACATTATTTATTTATTCATTTTAAAATGTATTAACTTTATTTACCTCTAATTCCGCCTCTAAACCTCCTAGTCTTATCAATCTCTTTCATTTGTATAATGTCATTTATTTATTCATTGTAATACAAATTTAACTTTCTTTATCTGTAATGCCTCTAATACATCTAAACCTCACAGTCTTATCCCATCCTAGTCCTTTCATCTGTATAACATTATTTATTTATTCATTTTAAAGTGTATTTAACATTATTTATCTCTAATGCTTCTGGACATCATAGTCTTATCAATCAAACAACTAAAGAAAAGTGTCTTATCTATCCTAGTCCTTTTACCTGTATAACATTATTTATTTATTCATTTTAAAATGTATTAACTTTATTTACCTCTAATTCCGCCTCTAAACCTCATAGTCTTATCGATCTCTTTCATTTGTATAATGTCATTTATTTATTCATTGTAATACAAATTTAACTTTCTTTATCTGTAATGCCTCTAATACATCTAAACCTCACAGTCTTATCCCATCCTAGTCCTTTCATCTGTATAACATTATTTATTTATTCATTTTAAAGTGTATTTAACATTATTTATCTCTAATGCTTCTGGACATCATAGTCTTATCAATCAAACAACTAAAGAAAAGTGTCTTATCTATCCTAGTCCTTTTACCTGTATAACATTATTTATTTATTCATTTTAAAATGTATTAACTTTATTTACCTCTAATTCCGCCTCTAAACCTCATAGTCTTATCGATCTCTTTCATTTGTATAATGTCATTTATTTATTCATTGTAATACAAATTTAACTTTCTTTATCTGTAATGCCTCTAATACATCTAAACCTCACAGTCTTATCCCATCCTAGTCCTTTCATCTGTATAACATTATTTATTTATTCATTTTAAAGTGTATTTAACATTATTTATCTCTAATGCTTCTGGACATCATAGCCTTATCAATCAAACAACTAAAGAAAAGTGTCTTATCTATCCTAGTCCTTTTACCTGTATAACATTATTTATTTATTCATTTTAAAATGTATTAACTTTATTTATCTCTAATATCTCTAATGACTCCAAATATCATAGTCTTATCGAGCTTTTTAATCTGTATAATATTAGTGATTTATTCATTATATATTTTGTATAACATTATTTATTTATTCATTATAAAACGTATTTAACTTTATTTACCTGTAATGCCTCTAATGCCTTTAATACCTCTAAACCTCACAATCTTATCGATCCTAGTCCTTTCATTTGCATAACACTATTTATTTATTCATTATAAAATGTATTTAACTTTATTTACTTATAGTGATTTTTCTTATTTAAAATTAAATGTTGTACCTCTGTAAATAAACAACAAATTTCCGTTTCCTTTCATTATGACCTATTTCAACATCATTAATTTAGTTTCATTACTTAAATGATTTGTTTTTAAAAAATGGCAGTATAATGCTTCCTAAAAGGTAATCTACTATTCGATTTTTGGCTGGAATGTTTTAAAAGAATTTTAAAGCGTATTCTAATGTTGAGAAAGAAAATTACCATTAATTGATCTAGTCCTTTCTACCATAACATTGTTGAAAGCTTTTAAATTCTGTCTACTTTCACTGAACATTAATTAATCACTAATTTAATTAGGTATTCAAGAAAAATAAGTTATTTTTACATCTTTCTATCTTCTTAATGAATAGGGATTTATTTATTTATTTTTTTTTCTTTTTAAGTAAAAAGATTTTGATGGCTGAAAAGCTCAAACGAATAAAACCAGAAATCATTTTCAATGCAATGAAAAATGATCAATTTTGTATCAGCGTATTGAATGAAAGATTTAAAAAAAGGATTCGCATATAAAGACACGAAATGTATTTTTCCCAATTATGTTTAAGAAAATAAATTCTAACTATACATGTGCGTTGAGCACACCAGATACAAATTTATCTGTTGAGTCTTGTTTTTATACAAAAAAGTGATTTTGTTGTTATGCTGTTATGATGTCACGACGAGAATCTTTTACACTTTTTTAATTTTTAGACACCAGTTTCTCCGTGCTGTAATTTACACTTATTTAATCTGTCAAAATTTAAGATTAGATAAGGGGAAATTTTCTGTGCTAAAATACTGGTTTCCAAATGTAAATATTTCGTGCGCCTTAAGTGGCAAGTTTTCTTGCCAACCGGCGTTAATGAGTTAATTTTCTTTTATAATTTTTATTAATTTATTTCATTTTTTGATTATCATTTTTATTTTTTAAGGATTGTTTATTGTTTTCAATCGCCGGAAAATCATCCTATCATTTATCCATTCTATCATATATGAATCTATATATCCATTAAATCTTCAAACAAATATACACAATTAATACACTAATATATTATTAATTTATTTTTAATTTCATATTTAGATACATTAAATTGTACTTTATTTATTGCATTTAAATGAAATTTCGTGTTATTTATCTCCAGTGCAGTTACTAAATTAAAATGATATTTTACGTGACTGAAAAATTAAAAACCAACGAGTTTCTGCGTTATTTCATTATAAGCCAATTGAACATCATTAATATAGTTTTACAATTAAGTAACTTCATATCTTTGTTAGCTCAGAATCTTCAGATATGTTGTTTGACATTTAATTTTCATCCTGAATATCTCAAAACAATTCAATAGTTCTTTGAACTACAACATTAAGTTAAAAGCTTCTAAATTTACTCTATTCTTGTTCAACATAAATTAACCACTAATTTAATTTAGTGTTTTAGAAAAAAAAAATTTTTCAACATCTTTCTATTTTTATAATGAATAGGGAGTTTTTCATTTTGATAAAAACAGTTTACATAAAAGATTTTGATTGTATCAAAGCTCAAACAAACAAAATTAAAAGACTGTTTCTGTAATAGGAAAAGAGAAATTCTGCATCGAACATTGAATGAAAATTACAAACGAGTTGGAAATTGTACGTTAAACTTGACATATAAGGCGTTTTATAACTAGTTTCGCAATGTAAAAAAAATCATCCTCATTATTTCAGAAAAATGAATTATGTCGTCTGCTAGGGGAAAAAATGAGCATGCTTTTTTTTTTTTTTTTTTTTTTTTTTTTTTTTTTTTTTTTAAATTACGTATGCTACGTTTACAAATGCGAACTTTTTTCACCATGTAGATCTTGTTTTGCGAATGATTACCTCCATGGTTTAATATTTTTATGATTCATAATAAACGAATCTCCTGTGTTTATTTACTCTAATGGATTGCGATATTCGGTTAACCTAATTTTCACTAAAGTTATCTCAGAATTTATACATTGTTGAATGTAATTCATCTCTTAAGCAAACAATTTTTTGGAACGATCTTTCTAAAAATGTAACTTTTATGCAATTTTATTCGAAAAATAATTTTGAATAAAAATGGCCATCTGGCACATGGAAAAAGATGTGGTTAGCCCGTATTTGTTTTCCTCAGTCACATGACTTGCGCTTTTATTATATAGATTACGTATGATAGGATTTAACAGAATAAAGAAAACTTTCATTAATAACTTTTTAAGTTTTGATTCAATTTTCTAAGATTTTAAATGACTCGACAAAATTCTCCAACAATTATATATATTAAATTTCCAATCATTCGATTGGGTAGTTTTTGCGCTGTTATATGCGGACAGACGGATGGACGGACGCACCAGACGACGACTATAGATGCTACGTATTTATATAATTATGAACGCACCTAAAAATGGCTTGTATACAAAGACGCCCAAAATGTCTTTATCTAATGAAGTTCATAAAAATAAATTTTAAAACCAATATGTCTCATAGCATATATCAGATTCCAATTTATCAGCGGATATTTTGAATCTCGTTTTTATATGTAAACTGTAAGTGATTTTGTTGTTATGCTATTGATTGTCTTTATTAATTTTTATTAATTTATTTCATTTTCAGATTATTATTTTTATTTTTTAAGCGTTTCTTATTGTTTTTATTTGCCGGAAAAACATCGTATCATTTATAAGCATTAAATCGTGAACAAATATACACAATTAATACACTAATATATTATGAATTCCATTTAAGTTCATAAATAAATTTTAAACTGATATGTCGCGTAGCATATATCAGATTTCAATTTATCTGGGGACATTTTGAATCTTGTTTTTATACGTAAACTGTAAGTGATTTTGTTGTTATGCTATTAATTTGCCTTATTAATTTTTATTAATTTATTTCATTTTTAGATTATCATTTTTATTTTTTAATAGTTTTTTACTGTTTTCATTTGCCGGAAAAACATCCTATCATTTATATGCATTAAACCTTCAACAAATATACACAATTGATAAACTAATATATTACGAATTCCTTTTAAATTTCATATTTAGATACATTAAATGACCCTTTATTTATTCAATTTATATAAAATTTCTTGTTGTTTACGTCCACTGCAGTTACTAAATTAAACTGTTATGTTTCGAAACTGAAATTTGAAAAACAAATGAATTTCCGTTTATTTCATTATAAGCCAATCAAACATCAATAATTTAGCTTTATCATTAAATAATGTTCTTTCATACCTTTGAAAGCTTAGAGTCTTCAGAAATGGCATTTAACGTTCGATTTTCTTTCTGGGTATTTTAAAAGAGTTTAATAGTTTTTTCTACTATAACATTAAGCTGAAAGGTTTTCTGACGCAACATTAATTAATCACTAATTTAATTTAGTGTTTTAGAAAAATAAATTTCTTTTAACATCTTTCTATTTTTATAATGAATGGAGAGTTTTACATTTTGATAAAAGCAGTTTACGTAAAAGATTTTGGTTGGAACAAAACTCAACAAACAAAACTATAAAACAGTTTCATATGTGAAAAGAGAAATTCTGCATCGAACATTGAACAAAAAATTCAAAAAATGGTTTGTCTATAAAGACGCGGAAAGTTTTTATCCAATTAACCCTTTGTAACTCAATAACTCCGATTTGAAAATTATTTACTCAGATGTTAGAAAACACCATTTTAAGCATGTAAAAAATTAGAACATGAAAACAAAGAATTATTGATTGAAAGGTGCTTTTTTCATATCTTCAACAAACAGAAAATTATGTTTTTCTCATAAATATTGTCAGTTTTCTAATACAAAGTTGTAAAGTATACGAACTTACTTTTGGAAAAAAAAAAAAAAAAAAAAAAAAAAAAAACTATTTTTAGACAACTCGAATCCTTTTAAATTTACAAAACTGAGGAAGTTAATTTTAGTAGTAACGATGTAAAACTGGTGAGATGGTAATTAAAACTTTGGTATAAAAAGTTAACTCAGTATCACCCTGTGTTGAAAATTGTATGAGCAATGTATGTTAACTTCTGTGTTGGGAGATAGAAGCAATAAATAAAATCTCTTAAAGCCCATATATAGTAATTATAGGTAACATTGATTTTTGGGTATGTTTCAGATATGCAACATGGTAACACAAAGGTTTAAGTTCAGAAAAAGAAAATCTCAAACTGATTCATCTCGTAGGATATATCGGACACCAATTTATCTACGGTTATTTTGAGTCTTGTTTTAATACGAAACATGTAAGTCATATGTTGTTTTGCTATTAATTTTCTTTATTATTTTTTATTAATTTCTTTCATTCTTTCATTATTTTTGCAGCGTTGCTTATTGTTTTCAATCAAAGAAAAAACTTCGTGTCACTTATTTCATTAAATATTCAAACAAATATACACCATTAAAAATTAACAACTCATTGATTTATTTTAATACTAATAGATTATTAATTTATTTTAATACTAATATATTATTAATTTATTTTAATACTAATATATTATTAATTTATTTTAATTATATTATTAAATTATTTAATACTAATATATTATTTTTTTCTTAAAGTTTGTATTTGGATACATAAAGTTGTCATTTAATTGTTCAGTTTAAAATGCCTCCCATGTTATTTATCTGCACTAGAGTTATTATATTAAATTCATTGGAAACCACTCTCAAAATATCGATAGATATTTTAATTGAGTGGGGAAAATCTCCAATGAATATTCGTTTACTTTTATAATAATTCATTTTAAAAACATCATTGATGTAATTTTTTTTTATTTAATTAGCTTTCTTTGAGAGCTTTGAGTGCTGAAAGCCTTCAAAAAATGTTACCTACCGTTTCATTTTCTGTCTGAATATTTTAAAAGATTTGTTTGTTTTTTTCTACTGTAAAATTAAGTTAAAAGCTTTTAAAATTTGTCTATCTTTGCTCAACATGAATTCGCTTATTTAATTAAGTTTGCCAGTTTTTTTTTTTTTTTTTTTTTTTTTTTATGAATACTTGATAATTGATTTTACTAAAAGCATTTTACATAAAATATTTAAATTTTAACAAATGTGAAACATATAAAACTAGAAAACATTTTTAGTGATATCATACGAAAAACATTTTCAATCAAATATTTAATAAAAGATTTAAATAATATTGGGTTGTGCGGAAAATTGGTTAGTACTGGAAAATTCTATCATTTAATTATTAGACATTAATTCGATATTTAATATCTAATAATTGACGAGCAGAATTTTCCGGTACGAATTGGTTTTTCCAAACAGAAGGAACTTTCCGAACAACCCAATAGTTTGCATATTATAGTAGAGATTGTTTTATCCAATTGGTATAATTAAAATAAATTTAAAAACCAATTTGGCATACGGCATACGAGACATTAACAGATCATTCAGCCCATTTATAATTAGAAAGTGCAGGTAGTTATTGTTCTCAAAAGGAACATTGTATTTCAGCTATATCTGATCGTAATCAATATGTTTGATTGATAGGGAGTATTTTTTGTCAATCATGCCTTTGATTATTGCATTTAGACCATTGGCCTAATCGAGTAACGTGCAGTTTGGAAACACGGCTAATGTTTAATAATTAGTGAAATCGGTAAAAATACTGCCATGCGTCTTCTAGTTCTATTAGGTGTAGGTATAAGTTTTAAAGCGCTTTCGAAAGCACTTTTAGCCCGTGAACGTCCAGTGTCACCTACAGGGGACACGTTTTTGAAAGGAGCTCTAAGGCTTAGATTTATGTGATTTAAGAATTTGTTATTTTCTGTGACCTATACACAGGAACGTTACTTTTCCACCGGCAATTGCTCTCCTGCACCTTTCCCTGACTTTACCAGTCTTGTTTTGCGTGACCTAGGCATCCCTTTGTTAATTTATTTTCAATTTTACTTCTAATTGCATCATAACTATAGATTTTTACACTTAAAAATATTGTTATACATTGATTTCTGGGTACCTAATCAACTCTTTATGATGTTTGTTTAATTTTATTATGCTTTTCTAGCTCAAACACTGTATGGTAAAGAACTTTAGCAACTTGATAGCAATCGTAAAAAAATAGTGATAAAAGTCCGCCTATACGTACCAAAATATGTCATATTTTTTAAAATCCTACCCTAGCTTTGATGGACACATTACCAAATAAAATAGAATCAGTATGTCACTCCAAACATGCATATGCATTGGCTACATTCAAGAAAAGGGAAAATAATTGTCATCAACCTAGCCAGGTTTTACTGCCTTTTTCTGATTATTGGGCTATAACGCTTGATAAAATAATTATAAATAAACAAACTGTATTGCGTAATATTCTTGATTAAATTATCTTTCCAGTGGTATATATCTTTTATGGTATTTCTAAGAATATGTGGTGTTATGATCCATCAAACTTCAAAAAAGCATTTTACCCAAAAGGTGTTCACAATTTTGGTCACCACTGTGTATAATTAAAATGGAATCACATGTATCAAAATCATAGATAAAGATATTGTAAAAATTAAACAAAATTAAATTAAAATGCCAATAGGAAAACTTTGAATGCATTATGGATTCGTCAGAGGAACTTGATAAGAATAATTCATAGTAAAGATATGTTATTTCGCCGACTTTTGCATTTGCCTAAAAATGACAATATTATACTGCTTATAACATATCGAAAGCCCCTCAAAAATATGAAAAGAATAAGAGATCCAAAAAAGGAATTTTGATCCAACTGTAGTAGGTAAAAAACTAAATAATAATAGATACAACTCACCAGTAAAAAAAAAAAAAAAAAAAAAAAAAAACGTGTGGAAAGATGAAGAATTAAGATGAAGAAATATATCCATATGCTAGTCCAAAGCTCAACACTAGGAAATGCTGATTCATGGCAAAACATAAAAAAAGTATTTAAAAATGTGACTAGTGTTAGCGTTAAATAATAAAAGCAGAAAACGCTGTTGCTGCCATCTATCTTTAAAAAGAGGAGTATTAAGCTTAAGACAAACTAAAGAATATGTAGTTATTAAAGTAAATAAAGATATAAATAGATATGATGAATAAAGGGGAATAATATATGGTAGTAAACAACAATTAAAATGAGAAAATATGTAGTTAATACAGTCGAACCTTGTTAACGCGAACACTCAAGGGGAAACTTTTTTTGTTCCTGTTAAAAGTAGTTCGTGTTATCAGAACTTAAATACATTACATAAAACTGGACGGGGTAATCGGAAACAGTTCGTGCTAAAAGTAATTCGCGTTAAGCGTGTTCGTGTTAACGAGGTTTGACTGTAGTATTAAATGATATGGAAAAATAAAGGTAGGCAATAACTAAAAGTTTAATAGATAAAGAGGATAATAATAATTATAGAAAAAAAAATAAAGAATCGGTAGAATAGGTATACAACTTGAAAGTGTATAAATATTTTTTTAATTAAACTCTTAAAAAAATCCAAAATCCTCTTTACACAAAATTTTAGTTTATTTTATTCTTTTTTTATTATTACTTTCCCAATATTTTTCTTGACTGTATGTATTTTGAAATCTCACACAAACAAACGTAGAAACAAAATAGCAAAAGAAAAGAAAAGAAAAAAACTTACCGACGTTTCTTTAAGATTGAAAACTCTATTGTGGTTTCATTAAACCAAGCAAGACATTTAAAGTACGTCTCTAAAATAAAAAAAGAATATACAAGCTAATAATTCCTCAGCAAACATTAATCACTCAAAAGCGAACAACACTTTACCGAGTTTGGTAGTTTTTTTCTCTGTCTCTTGGACGATATTAAAAAATAATTCTTTCCTTAAACAACTACTTTTTTGTAGTGTCGAATATTTCAGGAATAGTCTCCCTCCCCACACTCTGAAATGTGAAGGAGGATGTCAAATGTCTTCTAAAACAATTCTTCTTCTTTCTTTCTTTTTTTATTTATTTATGTTTTGTTTAAAATAAATAAAAATACGGAAAATCTATTTTTTATTTTATACCTTTTTTAAAGACAGGCACAAAAGATTCATTAATTTTTTTTAAAGATAAATGAAATTGTATTCCCTTTTTATTAACACTTTCCAACACAGTTGAAAAATGTTTATGACTTCGCTTTGTCTGTCCGTCTGTCCATACTCTAACTCTATACTCTATAACTCTAATTCTAACTCTAACTCTATACTAAATACATACTCGGATTGCTCTGTAATTTTTATATGTTTTTGACGTTTACATATGCTATAGCACAATATCTTTTGAAATTGAGGTATGTAGCATTTATACTTCGTTTATAGGGACAGTCAAAATTATTCCGCTATTTTACAGTCAATGGGGAAAAAATACTTTCAAGTGCATTTGAATGATGTTACACCCTTTTAAACGCAATGGAATTGATATGCATTTATAAAGTGCACTAAAATATACATTCTGTTGAATATGTGGTTGCAAAACATTTATTATCCATTTACATGGCCAAACAAAAATATTCCGTTACATAATGGTCTACGGGGAAAAACTTTTTGTGTAGCGTATTATAATTGTACTACACTATTTTAAATATAATGGAATTGATACACATTACAGAGGTTTACTACAAAATATTTGCTGCAGAATTTTATGTATATCGTTCAGTTATAGGGACACACAAAAGATTTCGGATACAGTACTGTATCTGAAGTACTGTCTATTAGCATGAATTGCTGTAAGTGCGTTTTCAGTTATGGTATGCGTTTTTAAGTTTTAACTAAATTTTTACATGCAGCGCATGGTGCGTATAAATACTATGAAACAATACAGGGCAACACAAAAGAATTCGTAAGCATTACTCAGTATGAACTTGGATTGCTGAAAGATGGTTTTTAATTGAGCTATGCATTTTCACGCTGAACTGTATTTATTATACTAAGAGATATTTGGAAAATATAAATAAAATTATATACACGCAAAGAACTGGATACACGGCCGCCTATGGATGATAATTTCTGGAAGTATCATTTCAGTAGTTTGAAGAGTTAAGTCAAAGAGTTTAAGTTTAAGTAAGAGTTAAGTTTAAGTAAGAGTTTAAGTAAGAGTTAAGTTTTAAGAGTTAAGTCAAAGTCTCAATTAAATTTTAGCTTAATATGTGGCTTGTATAAGAATCTGTAGATAATTTATGTAACGTGGAATCTGGATATTGGAGAATGGTTGCATAGCTGCGACGTCAGACTAGGAACATATACATATGCATATATAGATAAGCTGGAAATTAATGTAGATGTGGCAGAAACTATAAGTTCGACAACAAAATTATCGAAGGCATATTTTATTCATCGGTTGATTCGTTGACCAGGTTTGTAACAGGCAATAGTCACTGAAGAGGAGGCTTACAAATTAAACTTTACACAGATACAGTCGGGGTAAGAGTGATACAAAATATTTCAAACATAATTTGCACTTTTTATTTTGGCGTGCGGTTTTCGTTATCTGCCGCCAACATATACTATGAATTTGGCGATAATCATGCAAATGAACAAAGTATTTTGGAGAGTTAAGGGAGTAAATTTGAAAATGACAGACCGGCACAAGATTCGTGGGAAGAGAGGGTTGTACAAATTTTTGTAATACATGAGGTGGAATCTGGACATATACAGTGGAATCATACTTCTTTTATTTCTGCGGGCAGAGAAATGAAACAGATATGATAGAAAAATGCGTAATATAAATCGAGTGACACTGCACTGAATTAAAAACGGATATTAAAATTTAATAAGCAAAACTGGAGAAGGTTAGAACAAAGTTATTTTACCATTAATAAAAATAGGAAAAGTTAAATAAATTAAATAATTTTGAAACAAGAAAGGGGGGAATTAATTTTAAAGAATACGAGGATTTGTAATGAGGAACGTCATTACAGATATACAGGGCTGTACAAAAGATCGAGCCAGTATGATTAAAAGGGAATTCATGAACGTTAGAATTTAGACAATACTAAGTGCTAAATTTAGATATTGGTTGCATATGAGAACTGAAAATTCGTTAGAGAGAGGACAGCATGGAAACAAGTAGAAACAAAGCAGTTACTTTATCTTTCTTTTTTTTTATTTATTCGCAAATGCCGGCTGGTGTGAAAAGGAAGAGAAAATAGCAGAATATGGGTGTGAATACACACTTCTTTTATTTCTGCAGGCAGAGAAATGAAACAGATATGATAGAAAAATGCGTAATATAAATCGAGTGAAACCGCACTGAATTAAAAACGGATATTAAAATTTAATAAGCAAAACTGGAGAAGGTTAGAACAAAGTTATTTTACTGTTAATAAAAATAGGAAAAGTTAAATAAATTAAATAATTTTGAAACAAGAAAGGGGGGGGGGAATAATTTTAAAGAATACGAGGATATATAATGAGGAACGTCATTACAGATATACAGGGCTGTACAAAAGATTTCAAGTATATTTTCGTCTATTGGAAGAAATTGCTCTAGTTCGATTTTTGGCGTATTATGCGTTTCCTTACTAAGCTAAATTTTAGCATACTATGTAGAAGATATATAAATCTATCTGTAGATTAAATACAGGGCTGCACAAAAGTATTGGAGTACTTTTCTGGAAAGGGACAGTAATTTCTGAAACTGGTTTTCAAATGTGTTACGGGTTAGATACTAGGAACTCTAAGGGGTCAAATGACACCTACAACTTTTATTCTAGGTGTCAAACTACATTTCACGGTTGCAATTTTATGTTATATTTTACGACATCTTTTTCCATCTGTTTTACAATAATATTGTTTCGATTTTTATGTGTTAAGGTCAAAGGGGGGGGGGGGGAGGCGGTACATATTAAACACTTTATCTCTGTTAAAACACTAAAACGAAATAAAAACTTGCTTTCTATAAAAGTGTGAAACATGATTAAACGACAATATTTGGATTCTAGAAAAATTTTCAACTTATTCTTTTTATAAAGCTAATATGCATACAAAATAGATTATCAAGCAATTATATCCATAGATAGAAAATTTTAACTTTTAGATACATCCAGGGATAAGCCTAGTTTAAAACAAATCCTGCGACTGAAAGTACACAAGAAATTAAAAAAAAAAAAAATAGCAAATACATGAATATTTCGATACCAATTATGATGTACCATTTAAAAATATTCACAAATCCTACATAAATACATTTTTTTTCGACAAGAGAAGCACTAAAATTTTAAAACATTCTTGATACCTACAGTATCTTATTTCCTATATCATATAAGGAAGGAGAAATATTGCGTTTGTTAAACAAAAAATAAAGGCAAAGAAAGCTAGGTGTCAAATTTGACGACTAGGCATACATTTGTGGTCGTGAAATGCAATAATATAGTTGCATTTGACGACTAACGACTGCTAATTTCTAATCCTGGCTGTTACACGTTTACTTAGGTATCTTATTTACCATTTTTCAATTCCTACTATTAGTTCACACTCTCCCTATACATATTTATAGATCTTGTTCAAATTTTCAATCGTTAATAAAATACTTTTTATTCATCCACTCAAGTTCAAATACATTTTTTTAAACTTGTAGTGGATGACTCTTGATGTTAATACAGTTTTTTCAAATATTAATTCATTAATTAAATTAAATTAATTAATTTTAGTTTTTGCATCATAAAAAGCGACTAAAATATGTAGCAACGCATAAGACAATGGGATATCTAGCCATGGCGTAGTAGTCGGGGCCTTCAGTACACGGAAGATTGCGGGTTCGATTCTCATCGTGGCAAGGTTTTGTTATTTACACAAAACTCACTCAGAAATGCGAAAAAAGAAAAAGCAGGAATATATCTAGGTTGTTCTTGAGAAGTCACCTTTTTTTTTTTTTTTAGTTTTATATAGGAGGAAAAAATTTCTCTGATATAAATTATTTAGCAGGATATAAATTTAGGAATAAATACCGTCAGTGGCGAAGCGTGTAGATCGCTGGAAAAAAATTATTTTTGACCTAAGTAGGAATTGACTTAATTTTTTTTTTATATTACTTGTTTACTATGAAGTATTGTTAAATTATTCTGGAAATGTTGTACAGTGTTTCATAACCTATGCATGACGCAAAATTTTTCTTTCTTTTTCACTATTACTTTTTTTGAAATAATTTTTTGACTCTACGTGGTTTCAAATCTGAAACAAACAGACGTAGAAATAATAGTAAAAGAAAAGAAAAGAAAACTTACCGACGTTTCCTTAAGATTGAAAACTCTATTGTGGTTTCATTAAACCAAGAAAGACATTCAAATTACGTCTCGGAAGTGAAGGGCCACCTAATAATTTCTCAGCAAAAATTAATCACTCTAAATCTAAAGTGAACTACAGTCTCAGAAAAAACTGTAAATTTATGAGCGTTTGGCCTTCAATTTTCACGGGCAACAGCCTTATTTGATGAAAAACGGTCTGATCCACTAAATAAGCGGCCCCTTAGATACTTAGAAAATTAAGAGAAATCAACTATTCTTACAGTTTTAGGCCATATGCTAGCAAAAATACAGTACGACCCCATACACTGTCCTCCGCTAGGGTGTAACCCTTCATTTTACTCGTGTTTCGAAAATTTTAACCCGCCAAAACAGCGGTTCTGTAATGATTATCTAACGTGCTACGTACTACGGAACAGTAAGCAAAGTGTTATTGTGTTTTAAAGTGCATTATATCCTGTGCATTATAATGTTATATTACTTTGCCCCGTAAAATTACGGGCTGCACAAAATTATGGGCATGGATTTTTTTTTTTTTTTTTTTTTTTACGGTGTATGGCTGGAATTTCTGCTGACGGTCATTGCCCGTAATTTTACTGCAATTTTTTTTTTACAGTGTATACTACTATTTATTTATTTTGTTTGGCCTGTCTCTCTTGAACAACATTTGAAAATAATTCTTTCCTTAAACAACTACTTTTCTGTAGAATATTTCACGAATAGCCCCCCTCCCCACCCTCTGAAATGTGAAGAAGGATAATGTTTTCTAAAACAATTCATTTTTTTTTCTGTTTATAATAAATCAAAGTACGGAATGTCTACGCATCTATTTTATGTTTTCTTTTTTCTTTCTTTCTATTTTTTTAATTTTAAGACACGTTTAATACATTTATTTATTTATTTATTTTTAAAGATAGATGAAATTGTATTCCCTTATTAACATTTTCCAACATAGTTGAAAAGTGTTTATGAATTCGGTTTGTTTTAACTGTCGTAAATATACTTGGTGTGTAATTTTTATATGTGATTTACGTTTACCTATGTTATAGCATTTACATATGTTATATCACGATCTTTTTAAAAAAATTAAGTGTGTAGCATTTATATAGTTCGTTTACAGGGACAGTCAAAAGTTTTCCGTTACATTCTGGTCAATGGGAAAAAATCTCTTAAAATGCATTTCAATGATGTTACACCCTTTCAAACATAATGAAATTGATATACGTTTATAAAGTGCACCATAGCATGAAATTTGTAGAATATGGGGATGCAAAGCATTTATTATCTATTTACAGAACCGCACAAACATATTCGTTACATAATGGTCTAAGGGAAAGCTGTTTGCAGTGTATTTTAAACCAGTATTATATACCAGTGTATTTTAATTATGTTACACTCTTTCAAATATAACGACATTTGTATGCATTTTTTATGCTTACTACATGATAGTTGCTGTAGAATATGATGTGCATTGCATTTATCGTTCATTTACAGAGACACACAAAAGATTTTGGATTAAGTACTGTACTTTTCCTGAAATATATTTTGTGACTCTACATGGTTTGAAATCTGAAATAAACAGACGTAAAAAAAATTGTAAAAGAAAATATAAGAAAAACTTATGGACGTTTCCTTAAGATTGAAAACTCTATTGTGGTTTCATTCAACCCAACAAGACATTTAAATTATGTCTGGAAAATAGAAGAAAATACAAGCTAATAATTCCTCAGCAAACATTAATCACTCTCAAACGAACTACACAACTGTTTATTTATTTATTTATTTTTGTCGCTCTTTCTTGGACGACATTTAGAAATATTTCTTTCCTTAAACAACTATTTTTCTATAGTGTCAAATATTTCACGAAAAGCACCCCTTCCCACCCTCTGAAATGCGAAGGAGGATGCCTAATGTTTTCTAAAACAATTCCTCTCTTTTTGTTTAAAATAAATCAAAGTACGGAAAGTCTGCGCGTCTATTTTCTGATTTTTTTCCCCCTTAAGACATGCTCAAAACATTCATTTAAATTTTTTCAAAGGTAAAATTAAATTTTGTTTCTTTTCTTTATCTTCTTTAGTGAAAGCGCTGAATATATGAGTACATGAATAATGGAGAGTCATAGATTGAATATTCATAAAATAAACATGTATTATGAAGATTAGACCCCTTTGTTTTATAGTTAATGAAAATTGGTTTAAATATTTTGAATACGTAAAAAAATTGTTTTTTTTTCTCTCTTTCTTTCTTTTTTTAATTTTAAGACAGGTTTAAAACATTTATTTATTTATTTTTAAAGATAGATGAAATTGTATTTCCTTATTAACACTTTCCAACATAGTTGATTGAAAACTGTTTATGATATCGGTTTGTCTGTCCGTGCCTTCACTGTCGTAAATATACTTGGATTACACTGTAATTTTTATATGTGATTGACGTTTTCATATGTTATAGTATTTACATATGCTATATCACGATGTCTTTTAAAACTGAAGTGTGTAGCATTTATAATTTGTTTACAGGGACTGTCAAACATTTTCCGTTACATTATGGTCAATGGGAAAAAAAATCTTTTCAAATGCATTTCAGTGATGTTACATCCTTTCAAACATAATGAAATTGATATACATTTATGAAGTGCACCAAATCATGCAATGAGTAGAATATGGGGTGCAAAGCATTTATCATTCATTTACTTAATCACAAAAATGTATTCCGTTACATATTGGTTCACGGGAAAAACTGTTTACTGCGTATTTTAATTATGTTACACTATTTCAAATATAATGAAATTCGTATACATTACTGACGATTACTACATGATACTTGCTGTAGAATATGATTTGCATAGTATTTATCGTTCAGTTACAGGGACCCACAAAAGATTTCGGATATAGTGTACTGTATATGAAGTACTGTCTATTAGCGATAATTGCTGGAAGTGCGTTTGCAGTTAAGGTATGCATTTTTAAGCTTAACTAAATTTGTACATGCTACGTGTGGTATGTATAAATACATTGAATCATATGGAGGACTACACAAAAGAATTCGAAAGCATCACTGAGTATGCTGAACTGTAGGTAGTATACTAAGAGATGTTTGTAGAATATAAAAAAAATCATATACAAAGCAACGCAAAGAACTGGATACACGGCCGCCTATGGATGATAATTTCTGGAAGTGTGATTTCAGTAGTTTTAAGACTGTTTTAGTCTGAATTAAAGTTTAGCTTTTAATATGTGTATATGAATCTTGTATAAGAATCTGTATATGATATACAGGACTGTACAAAACATTTCAAGTATGAACGTGGATTTTTAAAGGTAGTTTTTAATTGAGTTATGCATTTTCACTCTGAACTGTATTTATTATACTAAGAGATATTTGCAGAATATAAATGAAATCATATACAGAGCAACGCAAAGAACTGGATACACGGCTGCCTATGGATGATAATTTCTGGAAGCGTGATTTCAGTAGCTTTAAGACTGTTTTAGTCTGAATTAAAGTTTAGCTTAATATGTGGCTTGTATAAGAATCTCTATATGATATACTGGGCTGTACAAAAGATTGCAAGTATATTTCCGTCTATTGGCAGAAATCGCTTTAGGTGAATTTTTGGCGTATTATGCGTTTTCTTGCTAAGCTAAATTGTAGTATACTATGTAGAATATGTACAAATCTGTAGATCAAATACAGGGATGCACAAAAGTATTGGAATACTTTTCTGGAAATGGACGGTAATTTCTGAAACGGGTTTTCAAATGCGTTATGCATTTGCTTAGGTATATTATTTACCTCTTTATACATTGAAGTATTGTTAAATCATTCTGGAAGTATTATAAAGTGTTTCATAACCTATGCTTGACACATGATTTTTCTTTCTTGTTCATTATTACTTTCCTTGAAATATATTTTTTGACTATACGTGGTTTGAAATCTGAAATAAACAGACGTAGAAAAAATTGTAAAACAAAAATTACCGACGTTTCCTTAAGATTGAAAACTCTATTGTGGTTTCCTTCAACCAAACAAGACATTTAAATTACGTTTCGAAAATAAAAGAATGTACAAGCTAATAATTCCTCAGAAAACATTAATCACTCTGAAGTGATCTTACACTACTGTTTTTTTTTCTTTGTATCTCTCTCATGGACGACATTTAGAAATAATTCATTCCTTAAACAACTATTTTTCTTTAGTGTCGAATATTTCACGAAAAGCACCCCTTCCCACCCTCTGAAATGTGAAGGAGGATGCCTAATGTTTTCTAAAACAATTCCTCTTTTTTTGTTTAAAATAAATCAAAGTACGGAAATTCTGCATGTCTATTTTCTGATTTTTTATTTATTTTTCTTAAGACAGGCTCAAAACATTCATTTAAATTTTTTCAAAGGTAAAATTAAATTTTATTTCCTTTCTTTATCTTGTTTAGTGAAAGCACTGAATATATGAGTACATGAATAATGGAGAACCATACATTGGATATTCATAAAAGAAACATGTATTATGAAGATTGAGACATTTTTGTTTTATAGTTAATGAAAATCGGTTTAAATATTTTGAATACGTAATAATTTTCCATAGTTTGGTATTTCATTCATTTTATTTTATCTCTAGCAGGCTGTTCATCTAATTTTCATCTTTAAATACATTTTGGTCAGGTTTCAAAGCATTTTAACAAAATAAAAGAGAGAAAGTTATGACATATTTTTGACAACTCGTATTTACTATTTATTATTTACATTTAATATTATTTTTAATGTATTTGAAGTTTTACCATGTTTTTAAAATAATGACTCTATCACTTTACATAAAATAGTAATATCATCCGGCTAACACTATTCTGAGGTTGAAAAATTCAGTAAATATTGAAGAATGTTGAAGAATATTGAGAAATAATGTCAGTAAATACTAAAATAAAAATACAAATATGACAAGAAAAAAAAGTAAGATATACATGCCAATTAAGCATATCTACTTTTTAGAAAGCTAACTGATAGAAACCCATTATATTTTATTATTTATTTTTTCAAATTCCCCTTTTTGCAGTTTATTACTTAGATTAAATTTATCATCTATTCATGCATATTTGGTAAAATAATAATTTTCTCAAGCAGTCTTAAACTAACAAACAAACACTCAATAATAATAACAAAATAGCATTACACTACACTGTAAAAGAAAGACAAATGTTTCGTAATATACGAAAATATAATATAAACAAGAACGATAATTTATAATAACAATTTTCTGAGTTACGGACGATTCCTAAAAGTACACTTTGTCTTTAGAAACCTCTGAAATCGACATATTTCCGAGATTTAAAGATCCATTTATATAAAACAAATTTCTTTTGGTACTACTTATTTTTGGAAACGTTTCCAAGTAGTTTTTATAGTGTATAAATCAGTTTTCTGAAACTGGAATATAGATTTTTTTATATAAATTTTTGAGCGTAATTAGATTTATCAATACAAGTGTAACTAGATATGTTTTGTTAATGTTAAGAAAATAAAATGTATTTAATGTTAATTTTAATGTCAATCATGTTAATTTATCATGTATAACTGCAAAACAGCTTGTTGAACATAAAAATGTTTACTTGAGAACGGCCACCATCCTCAAAAACGACATTCCGGTTTCAGAAAACTGATTAAAACATAACAATATAATAAAATATAACACCTCGTAATAATATATTTCTTTTAAATGCTAAAAGGTGTAAATTAACAACATAATACAAAATAAAATAACTTTTATTTGGTTGTTTGACATGTTTCGACTCATTCCGGGTCATTTTAAAAAAACAAATGAGAATATTCCATAATTGCACGGGCTTTGAAGTTATTACTTAAAATGCTATCATTTAATTTTCGTGTACTTTTTAAAAAAGCATATCTCTTATTTTTACTTGGTTGTTTATTTTCATATCTGTGACATTGAGGTATCATTTAATTTTCATGTACTTTTTAAAAAAATTACGCACGTTACAGATTACCAGGCTCAGAACATTCATTTTAAATTCTTTTTAAAAAGTAAATGAAATTTAATTCCTTCTTTTTTTATTTTCTTCAGTCAACACGTAACAAGAAATTACATAATTAATAGAGAGACATGCAGTAAATATTCATGAAATAAAAAGGTAAATTTTGAATATCAAAACAACGTTGTTTCATAGTTATTAAAAAACAGTTTACACTTTGTAAATGACATAGTTAATTTTACATAGTTTGCTTTGTAGTTTATTAACTTTATTTGATTTCTTAAGTAGGCTATTAATTTTTTCTAATTAAAAAAAAAATTATGGATAGCTTTAAAAATATATTTTTAAAAAAAGGAAAGAAAAGAAAGGTGTATTTTTGGTCTACTTTTATTTGTTATTTTTAGGTTTTATTATTTTTTCTTTATTATATTTTATATTTATTTTTAGAATCCTGCAATGTTCGACTTTTATCCTTCCCAACCTGAAAATTCTGCTTAAAATCAACCGATCTGAACCCGAAAAAAATTAATTTCGTCAACCCGAACCCGCCACATTTCAAACAGAGCAAAAAGAGTGAAAGTAAATGAATCCATGTTTTAATAAAATTATGGAAAAATGGTCTGCAACTATATCTATAATACCAATTTTATCTTTTTTTATATAAAAAAGAACACATATACATACATTAATATACATGTGTATATATATATATATTTAATTTGAAAATACAGGGTGATTATAAAAAAAACTCCCGATATATGAGCCCCTAACTGTCATACCGTCCACAGAAACTGAATGAAATTCTGGCCTAAAGTATTTTGAGGTATGCGCTCAAGAATCATGTGGAAAACAACAGTTAAATTCTAACAGTTACGGTTACAGTGACAAAATTTCGAAATTTTCAAATGGCAGCACCTACTTTTTTTTATTGGAATGTGATCTTCATAGTGAAAAACCATAAAAAGCGTTGGAACGGTACCTGTAGCATGAAAATCGCCGGCGCTAGACAGACTAAGAAGAATAGTGAAAACAACCAATAAGGACAGAGAAGCAACAGAAAACAAAACATTTTATTGCGTTTCATGCATTTTCCATTTCACACACGACGACACTTTACATGCGGCAGATGGTGGATAGCACTGAACAATAAAATGTTTTACTTTCTGTTGCTTCTCTGCCCTTTATTGGCTGTTTTCCCTTTTCTTCTTGGTCTGCCTAGCGTCGGCGATTTTCGTGCTACAGGTACCGTTACAACGCTTTTTATGGTTTTTCACTATGAAGATCACATTCCAATAAAAAAAAGTAGGTGTTGACATTTGAAATTTTCGAAATTTTGTCACTGTAACCGTAATTGTTAGAATTTAACTGTTGTTTTTCACATGATTCTTGAGCGCATACCTCAGAATACTTTAGGCCAGAATTTCATTCAGTTTTTGTGAACGGTATGACAGTTAGGGGCTCATATATCGGGATAGTTTTTTTTATAATCACCCTGTATATGGGACTTTCTTTTGTAAAATTGGATCAACTAAAACCCGATCCAAAAGAGTCAAAAACCTATTCGAAACCGATCCGAGTCCGAAACATTTAAAGAAAACCCGACTCACAACAACAAAATTAGCGTCAAACCTACCCGACAAAAACAGGTTACGCGACCTCATGCAGGACTCCAATTGTTTCCTTATAGCCGGCAAGAAATCATAGAATAACTAGTTTTTTAAAACTAAATGTAGAAAACATTTATACACAGTTCATTAAGACAGTTTGAAGTTAATTTAGTTTTTGATTTTTTATAATATTTTTTTCGTTAATAAATTTTGCGTCTGTACGTTTTTGTCCCAATAATAACTTATTTTGCAGTCTTGAACAAACATGCTTTTAAAAATATATTGACATTACCGTAGGATAAAAAAATGGTACTTCTCTATTATCCCGTCGACCACTTTTCATAACAAAAAAACTATCGCCAAACTGTAACGCCAAATAAACGGGAGAACGTTGCCATTGGAATATCAAAATAAATAAATAAATAAAATATAAGTATTTAAGGACACAATTGTTATTTTAATTAATGAAATAACTAATAAATCAGTGAAACATAAGGAAAATACACGCAAATGTCGAACTAAGAACCATTTGATGACAACTATAGTCGTTGGGCGCCACCGTAATACCCATCATGGATATGCATAATGTAAAATATTAAAATAAAAATGTGTAAACTACTTATAAAATGCATTGCAATTCAAATAAAATCGTGGCTTCATGACGTCCTAAACTTTAAAGGCTCGATTACTGAATTGCTTGAAAGAAACATCCTTATAACTCCAAAAATAATAATCATATTAACTAGCGGTTTATTGCATTTGATTAAGCGTCAAATTTCCAATTAAAATATATCTTTGAAGTGAAATTTGGATGAAATACAGGGTCTTGAAAAATCGAAGCGTGTGGAAAATAGGATTCCAAATATCTCGGCAACTCCTTATCCGCTCGACTTCATGCTTTATGCAAAATTTATGTTTTTTTATTGTCTTTTATATTCATTTCTTAAAATAAACAATTTCGAAAATTTTTATGTACCTTTCATCAGAACGAATATTTCGAGAGTCCGAAAAAAATAGTTCCGGTTAATCGAAGTTATTGAAATTAAATAGGCTTCTTCCCATTATTACATACTAAGTACATACCCAATTGCAAGTCTCTATCTCAATTTTTTCGGGAGATAGAGAGTTTACAGACACACAGACACACAGACGGACGGCAATTTTTTTTTATAAAAATATGTTTTTCGGAATCTCCAGTGTCTGAAACCTGTAAATCCGTCAAAATTTTTTTTTCGATTTTCAAAACGATTACAAGACTTACCGTATACTACGTATGATGGGTAAGTAACAAACACGTATAATGCTTCTGACATCAAGTAAGTGGGACTGCATTTTTAGCGTTTAATCTTACAGTTTGGGGATAGTTTTTTGCTATGAAAAGTGGTCGACGGGATAATAGAGAAGTACCAAAAAATCTAGTATGATTTCATAAAAAAAGGCAAGATTGTAAAATACGTGTCAAACATAAAATATTATACAAATTTTCAGCAAACATTAATGATTTAGAAACGTACTATACTTCACTCAATTCAGTTATTTGTTATTACCATTTTTTTATTTCCTTGAACGATATTTAAAAATAATTCTTTCTTTAAATAACTATTTTTCTGCAGCATCGTTTTTGTACACGAGTAGTTTTTCCCACATGAAAACAATTTTCTTCCTTTTGCTTTTTTTTAAAAAAAAGTGTGCAGAATCTAGAATTTCCCTTAAAAAGGGAAAAAAACTTTACTTTTTAAGGTGAGTTCAAAAATTCCATTTTAGAATCTTTTAAAAAGATAAAAGAAATTTTATTTGAATTTTTTCATCTTATTTTGTGAAAAATTGAAATGGGAAGAAGAATATCTAATGTTCAATAAAACATTTTTTTTTTTGGTTCAAAGTAAATGGGAAAGTCTACGCTTCCATTTTTTAAAAATTATTTTAAAAGTTACGCTCAAAACATTCATTTAAAAATCGTATATATATATATATATATATATATATATATATATATATATTTATTTCTTTTTTCATTTTCTTTTGTCAAAATATCTCAAAAAACAAATGCGAGACATGTATTAAATATTCATAAAATAAACATATAAATTTTGAATATCAAGGTATCTTTGTTTCATTATTAATGAACATCAGTTTAACTTTTTTAATGACATAGATTGCTTTGTAGTTTATTAATTTTGTTTTTTTATGTGGGCTATTTATATTTTCTAATTTTTTCTTGTTATAAAAATCATGGATAGGTCTAAAAATATTTATAAGAAAAGAAAAGAAAAAAAAATGTGGCTTCTTATTTTTTCTTAATTATATTTTAAGTTTGAAATTGTTTTTAAAATAAGAACCTTCTTTAGTGCTTAAAAGTAAGCAAAAACAACGATCACTATTTTGAAGGTTAAAAAAATATTATGGCTTCATTAAATCTTACAAAATAAATAAATTAAAAAAATAATAGCACACGGAAAGAAAATATGTATGTTAATTATGGATATATCTTTTTTGAAAAGTGAATGGAAAAAGAAATTTTTTTTAAATTTTGTCATTTTTCTCCCTTAAAAAAAAGAAACTTTTGTAATGTATTTCTTCTATGTACTTAGCAAGTAAATAACTTCCATAAGTTATTTTCAACGAGTAATAATGAAAAAAAAAAAAAAACAATATAGCAGCACTACTCTAAGATTAAAAATTATATGATTGTTTTTAGAGACTTAATGACTAAAGCGGGTCGAAAGAACGTTTTTTTTTTCAATTTTCAAACGCCTGTGGTGAGAAAAGTGGGATATGGTGACAATAAACACACACATCATTTTTCATCAAGATCGGAATGTGGTAAAACCTTCTTCTAGGTCATGAAACGCTTCGTTGTTCCTTTGAAGGGAAATATACGTTTTCAGTGCTTTATGTCTACATTCCTCGATTTCTGTGATTTTGAAATGTCTGCACTTTTTGTATTTTCTTAATTATATTCTTTACAAGTGGATTCTATTTTTTCTTATATCAAAATTTCTCAGGCTTCATAGTGGGTCTTTTGGGGATTTTTTTTCATGTACCTATGAAAAACCACGAAAAGTAACTGTGTTTGAACAGGAATTCCTGCTTGATCAAAGCTCAGCCAGAAAAATGTTTATTAGTAATGTAGACATGAAGACTACTATCAAACAAATGAAAAGTGGAAGAAGGAAAGAATTAGAAGCACAACCAACAGCCACAAGTAAATGCAAAGTCACAGAAATACAAGCTGGTGAATTGAAGACTGAAAGACATGGTTTATCTGAATCTGATGATTTTAGTGAATCAGACCTGCATGATCAAGGTTTTATCCTATTGCCGCCATCAACATCCAAGACACATGGCGGAAGTTCCCAAATGAGAATTTTCCTCCAAACAGCGTCAAAAATTGTTGTCGGAGTCAAAGTATCGGCAATGATTAGTAATTCTGTATTATAAGATTTTGCCATCATCATAGAAGGCAACGCATCTAAAGTTATTGATAAGAATAAAATGAGACGTAAGAGAATGAATGCGCGGTTAGAATTGCAAACTGAAAAAGCAGAAAAGGGTGTCGCTTTGCAGGCTTTGTACTTTGATAAGACAAACCATTAAAAATTGACAACTTGTCTGGCAAATCAGTAAAAAAAATATAGTGGAGAAGAACTTATTGTTTTATTGCATGAGCCTGAAAGCAAGTATATAGGCCATGTCACACCTACAAATGGGCAAGCTAAAATGTTAACGTCAAGTATTACTAAATTTCTTAATAAGAATGGAATTAAAATGTCCGATCTCCTTGCTGTAGGCTGTGAATTCGCAGCATTCTGGATCGAAAGGTGGTGTCATTACACTACTTGACCGTTACAGTAGATTACATATCAGTTACATGGAAATGAATTACCATTGTGTCAACTTTTGCATCACCCAGATGGAAGCACAACAGGCCAAAGTACCATCTCGGGAATTATTGGAAAGCAGTTGCAGGTATGTCATGAAAGTTCTGTCGTGAATTTTGAGAAAGTTGAAGTAATTTTACCTGAACTGAATACTTAAACCCTTCGCGACGAGCCTCCTTTACAGAATTTTTAATCTTTTACCAACGGTTTTTCAAAACAGAATTTTTTGAGTAATTGAATTGAAGAAATGCTATGATTTAATTAGGCAAAGCTTACAATAAAAAATAACTGCTAGGGATAATGGATAATTCAGAGCATCTTATGCGACACTATACGTGTCGCTCGTCCCCAAGGGGTTAAGAACTGAGCACAGATCATAAGTACCTGTATTAGATATGCGAAGCTTTTTACATCTGGTGTTTGTCAACGAAACTTGAGTCACCAGTTACCAGGAAATCTATCTCATGCGAGATGGATGACAGCAGCAAGTAGAGTATTAGGCTTATATATTTGAAAAAGAAACGCCTCTGCTCATTTGAAAATATCTGGTGGTGTTTATCTGCAAGGTCTACGTCCTAATGGGGTTCAAAATCACAGCGAAACAATCAATTAAATATGGAGAGCAAACTGTTCAACTCTCCAGATACTTTCGTCAAGATCTGAAGAATATTGTTGATCCTGTAATTCAGATAAATGTTTACTTTTCTCATCCAGAAAATTTACTTCTTGTTATGTTAGGGGATAATCGAGAACATAAAAGATAGTTGGGCCTCAGGTGATTCCATCTGATGAAATCATATCTTTTGTCATCTCAACCATAAATTTCAACGCAAGTGACTGTTCAGAACTTATCAATTGGTAAGATTGTAAGTTAACAAAACCTCCACTCACAAGACATAAATCAACTGAGGATCTTCAGTATACGGTAAATAGTGGACCTATTTTCCTTTGGAGTTTTAGGAATCTTCCTTGTTACAGTCAGACACTAGAATGGAGAGAGAAACGTATCACAGAAGCACCTTCTGCTGTTTGTGGTTCTGTTGCCCGAGATGGTTGCCGTGATGTTATTCGTGCTACACCCCCCTTTAATATCTTTCTTGAGTGGTACTAAGACATGGCTATCGTACGGTGAGAGGTCAGGGATGTCCCAGGACTTCAAATCTAAATCCTACAACAAGTCCTTGCATATGATACCCTCATGAGGGCGGGCGTTATCCTGCAGTATAATAACTCTTTAGACAACATACCACGTCGGCTATTGTTGATTGCTATTTTCAATTTCTGTAAGGTGGTGGAGGTGGCGCTGAGAATGTTTGGAGGAATTCATTATACAAACTGCTCCAGTCACCTTACTTCCACTCTGACTCACAGCCAACTACCACGTTTCGCTGGTACCGCCTACCATTGTCATGCTCATCGCCCTCTATTGCTGCATGCTCAGCATGTCTGCCTCTTCAAACGCGGAAGCACTACCGACAGTTTCACTTTCACCCTTATAGATAGATAGACAGAGAGAGAATTGTTGACGACCTAGGTAGAAATGGCTTTATTTGTAAATAATGCTTAAGAACGCTTTTTTCAATGATTTATTCAATATTTTCCCATTAGAATATAAATTCAAAGTACAGCGTTAGAAAAAAAACCTATCAGGGAGCTCTGGGGCATATTATACTGCTCCAAATTTGATGACATTTAAATTGCAAATAGTTCAAATGATGCACTTGTCGTTTGTTCAATAAAATTTTTAACACGTTCGCTGCCAAGCTAAAAATGCCGGTTTTTTCATTTTATTTAAAAAGTTCAAATTCATACCAGAAAAAACTAATAGCAATATTTAGTTTGTTTTATTACAGACATTTCGTGATTACATAAAATAAAAATTCTTCTCTTGAAATTTCCGGTGCGAATAACTAATTTTAGATTGAAGAAACGTAGATAGCACTACGAGTATACTCGTAGTTGGCAGCGAACGTGTTAAAAACGTAAATTCGTCGAAAGGTTGCGCTGTAACAAACAACAAAATTTCCCGGGCGCTTATACATTTTATGCCTTTAAATCCTTTATATAAATGTTTAATATACATACAATAAATGCGTTACAGGCCTACTTTCATTGTAACAATTGGTTGTAATCACAAAATCATAAATCTTTTATTAAAGTTTAGTGTCTTTGTTCAAATATTGAAAAAAAAAAGTGCAATGCAGGGTTTTTTTTTTTTTATAGTTGCATAAATACATTTGTTAATGAATTTTTGTACAACAAAATTTTTATTTAATATATGGCTAGCGTATCATTTGTAGTATCTGTAGTTGTGAAATTCGGAGCATTAGAACTCACTCTTGAGCCCCTAAAGTGAATATCTTATTTTCTGCTAACCCTGTATTTTCATTATTCTGATCAATATTGATTACTATTCATATAACATATTTATATGAATAATCAGTGTAAGTTAGTCAATTTTAATAACGAACTTACACAGAAAAGAATTTAAATTGGAAAATATGTTTAATCTTTTCTTTTTGTTTGTATCTTATTAAAAAAATCGTCCTCTTCTGAGTGTTTTTCCTATGACATATCATTTAAATTGTGCAGAGCTTATGCATAAATTTCGCAAAAAATTTAATTAACAACGTTTTTAAATTATATGAATTTACATTTATCTATGTATATTATGAAGAGTATATGCATAAGATTTGCAAATGTTTTGACGTACGGTATATGTGTATAAGATATTTATTTACATTTTATTATAAATATTTAGAAGAGTATACAAAGAAATTTGCAAATATTTTAATAAGGGTTTTTCTATGAAATATGAGTTTATATTCACCTACTTATATTTTGAAAAATATATCTATGAATTTTCAAAACATATTTAGTTAAAATATTCCCGTGAAATATCTATTTACATTTTCATGCTTCGATTTTGAAGACCATGTGAATAAATTTTATAAATATTTCGAAATAAAGTACTCCTTTGAGAAACATATTCATATATTATTTAGATTTCTAAGAGAATATGGATAAATTTTGCACATATTTTGAACTAAAATTTTCTTTGAGATATGGATTTTTTTTAGTTAAGATTTTCAGAGTGAATACATAAATTTTTGAAATATTTTGAACTGAAATGTTTCTAGGCAGGGGCTGCCTAGACTATAAACTTCTATTTAAAATGGCCGGGATACAAGAAAATTTTGAAATGCTTAATAAATTGTATATATAAAGATTAAAAGAAAAGGCCTTATAGTCTCATTGTAAGCTCATTAGGGGTCATCCCTTGACTACGTCGCCCAAATTTTGTGGTTCCCACCCCTCTTTTCCCTATTTTATTCAGTATAATGATCTTGCTATGAGCTATAATGATCTCATAGCCACCGGAGTCGCCTGATGTATTAAGGCTGTTAGTCTGTCAACTTTCAAGTTACCCTCGCTTTTCTTAAATATTCTGATTAGTTAAAATAAATTATCAACATAAAAAATAGAAAAAATAAAATACATATCAAGTAGCAAACAGCTGTTTCGGAGCCTCTAAAGTTCCATCATCAGTGCAAAGTTAAAAAGAATAAAAGCAGTTGAGGCCATGTAAGAATGTTTGCGTCTTACCACGCGGCCAAGATGGAACGGAGATGAGTGTTTAAAAACAACAGTGGAATCAGGAGTCAAATATGACAGGGAAAGACCAGTCAGAAGCGCTCCGCCAGTCTGGAGGAATTTAAGTACGGAAAAGAAAAAAAAGGGGGGGGGGAGTGAAGAGAATTAATTTATAGGAATATTTCCTAATCATTAGATATATCATTAAATTAAAGATGTAATTACTCCTTAAAGTGATAAAAACAATACACAAAAGGTTTAAAATACCTTTTAATATAAATATGACATGTTTCATGCGCTCTAACGGTGACTTCTTCAAGATCAAAATGACAAATAAATTATTTTCGCAAAGTTTTTGAAAATTATAAACACAAATCTTGAGGTTATGTATAATGCAAGCAGGTGCTTAAATTGGTCAAACTGCAAACGTAAAAATTATTATTTTATTGGTTTTTTAATTTGTGAATCATCGCGCCAAATTTTAGGTAATTCAAAAGAGTCTGATTGATTGCATATGTTCTCGTTTCGCAAATATATTTCTGTTGATTCACAGATAATGGACGGGAAATAAACTCTTGATATAAAAATAATTTTACTATTCTTGTATTTATTTTATTATATTATATTAGATATCTCATTTCACTTTCATTCATAAAAATATTCTGATTAATGTTCGAAAGTGTTTCATATATCTATTTATGATGCATGATTTTTCTTTTTTGTTATTTTTCTTTGTGAATGCCAAAATATAAGAATGTTTTATTCTTAGTAAAGTACTTTAAATTAAGAATAAGTATTTTTACAAAAAAAAAAATCAATAGAAAATATCAAGAACGGATAATTTTGAAAAGCAATTTTCTGATCGTTTTCTAGCTCCAAAACTTTTTACACTCATGTTACTTGGAGAGATGCATTCATATCTTTCAAAAAAATTCAAAAGAATTAGAAACTGCCTAAAGCGATTTTTTCGATAGTGATAATTGTCTCTCATCTTCTGTGAAATGTCAAAGTTATAACTGCTGTAAGAGTTAAAAGTTTTATTTTTCTTTTTTACTGATCTGTACAAAAAAAATTAAAATGAATTATTCTAAAAAATATACTGATAACGGAATTACAGAAAATTACCGATAAATGAATTTACACACTTTTACTAAATCAGTCATCAGTACAGAATCCAGAAAGCAAGTTTCTTATTTTTTTAATTTCTTGTATTTTTTCTTCGATTATAGATATCTCACTTTTCTTTATGACTCTTCTATATACTATATTACGTATCTGTGTATTTTTTTAACTCCATTCTCATACGTGATATATGTATGTCATTATAAGAAAATTATTTTTGTTTTTACTATAGTTATTAACCATTGGGAAAATGGTTGTTGTTTTCGGTCGAGAATGGACCTCTTGACGTCGTCTCTTTATTTTTTTAAGCGTTTTTAAGCGTTTTTAACGAAATTCTGTAACTTTATAAGAATTTTTAACGAAATTCTGTAACTTTATAAGAATTTTTAACGAAATTCTGTAGCTTTAGAAGAATTTTTCTTTGAATAGGCAATAGAAATGCATAAAATCGTTACAAAAATATTAAAGTTACAAAAAGGATAGATGCAAATTAACAGATATGAAAAAAAGCCGAATTCAAAAATTGACGTGGGATGAGAAATCGTCTTATAAATTTTTTGTTTCTGTTTTCATTAATATAGTGTAAATTTGGTACTTTCGTGTTATAGCGGCCCCCAAGGATGAATCGCCAAACGACCTATATATAAGCTTTGCGATGATCTTGGCGAAATCATAACTGCAACCTTGGCATAATCATAATTGTGGGGGCCGCTATAACACAAAAATACTGTTTTTTTTTAGCTTTTGGAACATTTTCCCAGTGGTTATTGTAATTTGTTAAATTATATTTTTTTTATCTTTTTCTTTTGATATTTTAAAGTTAAAAAAAAGTTCATTAACAATATAATATTATCAATTTCGAAATTGTTTAGATTTTTTTAAAGGACATTATTGCGTGTATTAAGAAAAAAATATGAAATTTGAAAAGTTTTTTTTTTTTTTAAATCGGAATACAATTCTAGAAAATGTTTCATAAAATCATGACTTCTACTTCTATTTATAATGAATAATTTCTAAAGAACATTTTTTTGTTACATGCAAGTTTACTAAGAGTATAATATTGTTACCTCATATTTTTGGATTGTTTAAAAAAGATCAAAACGTCATGAACTGAAAAAAGAACTGTATTTTTACTGTATTTACCTTCTATAGAGAGTTTTTTCTGCTCTTAAAATTTATTCCTAAATATTTTGTAAATGTAATTTTGGCACCTGTGATATGTTATTTTAATAAAAGGAAATATATATACATTTTTATGTTCTAGATACCTCACCTGTCTTCATGACAGGTATATACATTTAAGTATCTATGTGTTTTCCAACAACATTTTTTGTGCGTAGATATTGCGATTGAATTTGATCAAACACGCAATCTTCTTACCAGGCAATAAATACTGTTTGCGTGGATTACTATCGTATAAACCAAATCACCGTAAAAGTCACAAAAACATCATATAAAACGCATATGCAGTTCCTTTTATGAAAATAAAATCGCACAGGTTGCAAAATTAGATTATAAAATATAAATACACGACCAAGTTTTATGTATCTGCCAGAAATAACTGTCTAAAAGGTAATCACAATAAAAACGGATTGTTCCTTTAGCAATTCATGAGCTTTTGATCTTTTTTTACTTTATTCTATCTACACAAGAAGAAAGTATTGAATTTGTAAATCATTTCGACCTCCAGTTTTCGACCGATTTATACATTTTAGAAGGTCTTGAACACGTTTTGACTATTTTTAGAAAATGTCTGTCTGAAAGTCTGTGTGATTTTTATATCTTTTTACTTTATTCTATCTACACAAGAAGAAAGTATCGGATTCGTAAAAAAATTCAACCTCCAGTTTTCGACCGATTTATACATTTTAGAAGGTTTTGAACTCGATTTTAATGTTTTTAGAAAATGTCTGTCCGAAAGTCTGTGTGTCTGTGTGATTTTGATCTCTTTTTACTCTATTCTATCTACACAAGAAGAAAGTATTGGATTCGTAAAAAAAATTGACCTCCAACTTACGACCGATTTATACATTTTAGAAGGTCTTGAACACGTTTTGACTATTTTAGAAAATGTCTGTCTGAAAGTCTGCATGTCTGTGTGTGACGCATATCTTGTGGTCGCTCTATCTCAAGAAATATTACACGAAAATTAATCAAAATTCATATCCGGTTAGACCTTAACATAAACTGATACTGGCTAGGTTTAAGTGTATACAGCTTTATAGGGAATGCTGCTATACTATGTTTTTAACGGTTTCTGAAATAGCTTTATCTAAAGAACAAATGAATGGAATTTCATGAAACTTCATATTTTGTTAGACGTTCACATAAGTTGTTGCTTATTAGGTTTTGGTGTATATCTCCCAACAGTGGGCGCTGTTATGCTCTGTTTTCTACGATCTCTCCCATAGCTCTAGAATCTCAAGAATTTCACGGAATTTCATCAACTTCATATTTTGGTAGGCCTTGGCATAAATGGACGCTAATTCAATTTTGACTTTGATCACTCAACAGGGGACGTTTCTATCCAATGCTTGGTGTAAGATTCATAATCAGGTCCACAATCAATTAATGTAATTTAGCGAACGTGATTAGCAGTATTTATTAACTCCAGCGCGGGACCAGTGCGAGGATTTCGCACTGCAGTCTAATATATTTTTTAGCAATATCTAGTATTTTTTAGATGCAGGTTTAAACTTCTAAAGAAAAATGAAGGATAAAAATAATCTGCGAACAACGTTAGTCAAGCCAGGATATCATCTGATTTATTCATCAGATTTACAGTAAAAACTGATCTAAGATAGCCAAAGGCACGCGCGAGAAAAAAATTAACAATCCTATTTTAACTGAGTTAGAGGATGACGTCATCCGCTTCGGGAAAACACTGGACAAAGAAAAATAAATATGACTGCTTCGATGGATCGATGGTGTCTTTTTTTCAATTTCTCAAAATCTAAAGCCTATTTGAAGAAAACCTTTTATCTGAATAGTTAGAGGTATGAACCTTACAACATACTTTAAAATCATCAAAATATGTGCGCATCATGTTTTGCGGACCCCTTGTAAGACGGAATCGCATAGGAGAGAAGAAAAGCTGTTATAGACAGGTTTTCTTCTTAGCAGGTACATCGACTGTTGTAAATGTATTATATTCTTTTCGCATGTATAATTATATTCATTTTACACAGATAAAGACATTTTTCCATTTAAGACAGAATTTCGTCATAGAGAGGTTCCTTTTAACAGGTTTTACTGTACTTTATTTTTTTTTTGTCTAGAAATGTATGTACTGTTCTTTAAAAAGAATTTTAATTGTAGAGTAAAAGCAATTTAAAAATACATTCATTTTTTGCAAAAAAATTTTGGGCATCAGTTTGCTGATTTTTGCGCGGGACAGGAATTTTCATGGTCTGGATCGGGATTGGGCCTTAAAATTCCGGCATGAGCAGACTTCTAGGAAGAATGAAGTACAGGCCCGGCTCGACCCGAAAAAAAAAAGTCTCGCTTGGCTCGCCCGAGTCTGCAGAAAAAAGTAAGGCCCAACCAGGCCCGCACTGGGATCGTGCAGACCTCTAAATGGCTTTTGAAAAGAATAAAAACTCGTTCTTAACGTCGAATATTTTTAAAGATATTATGAAAAAAATTAAATGAGTTTGAGTTGTAATTTTCACTCATGCTCGCCGATTTTTTGTGTTCAACTCAACTTACCGCTCGTTTTTCAAAAAGTAAGTCACGCGAACTCAAAATTCACAGCAAGTGGGTCAAATTCGTGAGTTTCAACTTAATGAGTTCGCTCATTCTTGACACTGATTTTAATTACAAAGAGAATACGAGAAATTCCAAACTTGAGAAAAATGAGTTTAAACATTTCATTTACAAAGAAGTGAGATTTGAGAGAGATGCGTAAAATTAACCATACCTCCTTTACTATTTATCAAATTGTCAAGAAATATGGCCAAGATGTATTAGAGATGTTAAGGTTCGTTTAAGGATAAAAATGTGGAATTCGACATTTGTGTAATTTTTTTTTTTGAAAATGACAAGTACTGACTCCCCTTAACCTCGTTCTTTACGTGTAGATATTACGCATGCATTTAAGCAAACATGCAATCCTCTTTCCCAAGGAATATTATTTGTGTAAATTGCTATCGAATAAACCAAATCACTGTGAAAACCATAAAAATAACATATAAAACGGATTTATAGCTCCTTTCATGAAAATAAAATCGTACAGGTTCTAAAATTAGATTAACAGAAATAAAAGTGTATCAGCGAGTTTTATATAGCTGGAAGAAATAACTATCTTAAAAGGTAATCACAATAAAAACGAGATCTTCTTTCTGCAATTCATGAGATTTTTATTTTTTTTATTTTTAAATACTAAGAAGCGAATATATTTCTTTATTAGTAAAACATTTTTTTTTTTAAGATAAAAAACTCAATAAAAACAGAAAAAATATCTTCTTGATTTTTTTTTTTTTTTTTTTTTTTTTTTTTCGTTAAAAAAAAAAAAAAAAAAAAAAAAAAAAAGTGATAACAACTCGAAAACTTCTTTTTACACCCAATTTTTTAAGACACGCAATCATTTCTTTTTCAAAAGTTTTAAAGGTATTAGAAATTGTTGAAAGAAAATGACGTTTTACAAGAGAGTATTAGTTTTTTTTATATTCTGTCAAATGTTAAATATAATTGCTATAAATGTTAAACGTTACTTTTTAAATAATGTACAGAAATGATTAAAAGTGTCATTTTGAGAAAAGTAACAGTATACAGATACTTAAATTTGTACCCTTTCTGTAACAAGGGAACCACTTTTCGTAAAGCTCGTACCAAGCATTGAGACCTGGTGCATTTTACGCCCTATAGGCCAAAGTCAGAGACCATAATATTTGTCTGCAAAAATTGTATTATATATATTTTTTGTATACATTTAATTTTAAAGTAATGGATTTTTAATTGTCAATTTCACGACAGAAGCGCTTTAATTTTACCAAGTCTGTTGGTACGAATGCAAACCACTACTCAGACGTAGTAGACGACTATGCCAGCCAAGTCAGACCATCATGGCCTGCAGTTTCTAACTTCGCTTTCTTAACCAGGGACTGTGATGTGTTCTTACAGTATGTATCCCAATAAAGTGGTCTCTCTGACGCGAAAATATTTCAGACTATTTACTGAATTATTGTGGAAGCCATATCATTTTGATTACATAGAGAATATGAAAATATACGAACTGAGGTAAATGAGTTTAAACATTTATTTTACAAAGCAGATATATTAAATTGAGATACGTAAAATTAACCTTGTCTTCCTTACTATTTATCAGATGGTCAAGAAATGTGGGCACATTTTTTAGGTGCGTTCGTAATTATATAAATACGTAGAACCTATTGTCGTCGTCTGTTCCGTCCGTCTGTCTGTCCGTCCGCAACACAAAAACTACCCACAATAACAACACAAAAACTATCCAATCGAATGGTTTGAAATTCAAGATATATTACCTTTGCAGAATTTTGTCGAGACGTTTCAAGTTTTATGAAAATTGAATTAAAACTTTAGAAGATAATAATAAAAATATTTATTAAGAAATTTGAATGTTTTAAAAAGAAATCGATACTTTCTTGTTGTAGGAGCTTCCGAGGTTTAACCGTCAAGCGACCCAGATACTTATTTTTTGACAGAAATTAATCTGCAGACGATATAATTCATTTTACAGAATTAAAAATCATCCAGATCTGAATATTTATATCACTAGATATAGTACAAATGCACCTCATTTGTCACGTTTGACGTCCAACTTGTTTAGAGATGTTAAGGTCCCTATTTTGAGGAGAAAATTCAGAAATTCCACATTTTTGTTAAAATGACAGGTACTGAGCCTTAAAACCTCGTTCGTCACGTGTAGATATCAGGAATGTATTTGAGCAAATATGCAACAAATAATATTTCCAAGCTATGTTATTTGTTTAAATTGCCATCGTATAAATCAAATCACTGTGAAAGCCATAAAAATAACATATAAATCGGATTTATAGCTCCTTTTATGAAAATAGTTATGAAAAAGTTTTATGAGAAAGTTTTACAGGTTCTAAAATTAGATTAACAGAAATAAAAGTGTATCAACTAGTTTTATATAGCTGGAAGAAATAACTGTATTAAAAAGATATCACAATAAAAACGAAATCTTCTTTTAGCCATTCATGAGATTTTGCTTTTTTTTTATGCTAAGAAGCGAAAATATTTCCTTATTAGTAATATATATATATATATATATATATTTAAAGATAAATATTTATAATCTTTAAATATATATATATATATTTAAATATATTTAAAGATAAAAAATTCAATGAAAACATAGAAAAAATATGTTCTTAATTTTTTTTTTTTTTTTTTTTTTTTTTTTTTTTAAGTGATAACAACTCGAAAACTTCTTTTAACACCCAATTTTTTAAGACACGCAATAATTTCTTTTTCAAAAGTTTTAAAGGTATTAGAAATTGTTGAAAGAAAATGACGTTTTACAAGAGAGTTTAGGTTTTTTTACATTCTGTCAAATGTTAAATATAATTTCTGTAAATGTTAAACGTTACTTTTTATGTAATGTTCAGAGATGATTAAAAGTGTCATTTTGAGAAAAGTAAGAGTATACAGATACTTAAATTTGTACCCTTCTTTCTGAAACAAGGGAACACCTTTTAGTAAAGATCGCACCAGGAATTGAGACCTGGTACATTTTACGCCCTATAGGCCAAAGTTAGACATGATAACATTTGTTTCCAAAAATTGTATTATACAGGGTGTCCAAAAAGTCTGGAAACGGTCGAATAACTCAAGAAATATACATCGGATTGAAAAACGGAAAATGCATATTCAATATTTTTTAAAAATCTGTTTAGGGATATCAAAGTTCCCCCCCCCCAACTCTGCCCCCTGGAAATTTTAAATCTTAAATGATAACCCCCTCTTTTTTATTGTAGATTCGGATTCTACGGGGGAAAAAACGTAACTTTTGTATTGAACATTTTTGCCATTTTTCTAAAATATTGAACACGTATTAAGATTTAAAAGTTGCCCCTCTTCCCTCCCCAGGGGGCAGAGTTGGGGGAGGTGACTTTGATATCCCTAAATAGATTTTTCAAAAATATTGAACATACATTTTTCCGTTTATCAATCAGATGTATATTTCTCGAGTTATTTGACAGTTTCTAGACTTTTCGGACACTCTGTATGTATTTTTGTATACATTTAATTGTCAATTTCACGACAAAAGCGCATTAATACACCAAATCTGGTGCTACGAATCCAAACCACTACTCACACGCAGCACACGAGTCAGCCAGCCAAGCCAGATGATAATGGTCTGCAGTGTCCAACACCGCTTTCTTAACAAGGGACTGTAAGGTGCTCTTTACAGCATGTATCCCGATAAAGTGGTGTTTCTGACGCAAAAAAATTTCAGACTATTTACTCAATTATTGTGGAAGCCATATCATTTTCATTACATAGAGAATATGAAAATATACGAACTAAAGAAAATTAGTTTAAACATTTAATTTACAAATAAAAGGTATTAAAAAAGACACGTAAAATTAAACATATGTCCCTTACTATTTATCCGATTGTCAAGAAATGTGGGCAGGGCACGATTTTTTAAAGATGTTAAGATTTGTTTTTAGGGGAAATTTCAGAAATTCGACATTTTTTCTCAAATTGACAGGTACTGAGTCCCCTTAACCTCGTTCTTCACTTATAGATATCAAGAATGTATTTCAGCAAATATCCAACTATCTTTCCCAAGCAATATTATTTGTTTAAATTGCCATCGTATAAAACAAATCACTGTGAATGCTTTAAAAATAACATATAAAACGGATTTATAGCTCCTTTTATGAAAATAAAATTTTACAGGCTCTAAAAATGGATTAACAGAAATAAAAGTGCATCAGCGTGTTTTATATACCTGGAAGAAGTAACTGTCTTAAAAGCTAATCACAATAAAAACGAAATCTTCTTTTAGCAATTCCTGAGATTTTGCTTTTTTTTTTTTTTTTTTTTTTTTTTTTTTAAATAGCTAAGAAACGAAAATATTTCCTTATTAGTAAAATAGTGAAAAAAAGGATAAAAAATTCAATGAAAACATAGAAAAAATATATCTTAAATGATTTTTTTGTATGTTCCAAAAAAAAAGAGTGAAAACAACTTAGAAACTTCTTTTTACATTCATTTTTTTAAGACACGCAATCATTTCTTTTTCAAAAGTTTTAAAAGTATTAGACTGTAGTCAGAAATGTTACAGTTGGTAACCCCCTTCGCGACGAGCGTCCTTTACAGAATTTTTAATCTTTACCACCAGTTTTTCAAAACAGAAATTTTCGCCTAACTGAATAGCAGAAATGCTGTCATTAAATAAGGCAAAGCATACAATAAAAAGTTAGTGGTGAGAATAATCGAGGATTCTTAGCGTCTTATGAGTCACGTATATGTGTCGCTCGTCCCCAAGGGGTTAATGATATCACAGAAAAACTGTGAATCTTATAGAGGAATTCAATAATGTTTTAAAGACATATGCAGTGAAACCAATAGTACAACATGAAGAGCAAAAACAATACTTATTGTAAGCGGTAAACGACTTTATGATCAATTTTCCATCTTACTCAAAGGGTTCGTTATCAAAATCCTATAAAAACTTTTGTTATAGTAATTGAATGTAATAAAATCTTGTTTTTAGTAACTAAACAGTTTTAGGTTTATTTTAGATGTTCTAACTCCACATATTTGTTTTAAATTTAAATTTTATAGAAATGTGTTGTTATAAAAATTTGGAATTAACAAACTATTGAAATTTTCAATCTCCTTTCTCCGTGTTAAATTTAAGTAATTTAAAAAAATATTTTCACTCATTACGCATTAACCAAAAGGAAAAAAAAAACTAGTCGGATGTGTCAATCCCAAAACTTTCTTCTATCTCACACAGGTTTCGCATACACTAAAAAGAATCAGCAACCAATTTATATCAAGGTCTAACTGAAACCCAAGTTTTATTAAATTCCGTGTATTATTTCTTGAGATAGGACTATCGCTAAAATCGTGTAAAACCTGCAAAATGCTGCATAGCAGCGGCACCTGCTGGGCGATTTTTACCAAAAACTAATCAGAACCAATTTATATCAGAGACTAACTGAATATAAAGTTTTATAAAATTCCGAGCATTAGTTCTTGAGATAGAGCTATTGCGGAAATTGCGAAAAATGCTGCATAGCAGTGCCACCTGCTGGGCGATTTTTAGCCAAAAGTAACCAGCACCAATTTAAATCAGAGACTAACTGAATATAAAGTTTTATTAAATTCCGAGCATCAGTTCTTGAGATAGAGCTATTGCGGAAATACCGAAAATTGCTGCATAGCAGCGCCACCTGCTGGGTGATTTTTACCAAAAACTAATCAGCACCAATTTATATCAGAGACTAACTGAATATAAAGTTTTATTAAATTCCGAGTATTAGTTCTTGAGATAGAGCTATTGCGAAAATCTCGAAAAATGCTGCATAGCAGCGCCACCTGCTGGGCGATTTTTACCAAAAAGTAATCAGCACCAATTTATGTCAGGGACTAACTGAATATAAAGTTTTATTAAATTTCGCGCTGCAGTTCTTCAGCTAGAGCGCCCACAAAACTTTTGTCACATACAGACAGACAGAGTCACAGACAGACATTTTCTAAAAACAGTCAAATCGTGTTCAGGACCTTCTAAAACGCATTAATCCGTGGAAAACCGGAAGTCGAAAATTTTCCTGAATCCAATACTTTTTTCTTGTAAAGATAGAAGAAAGTAATAACCCTCTTAAACGTAATCACTATATAAACGAGTTGCTCTTTTGAGAACTATTGAGATTTTCTGCTCCTTTTTACTTTCTTCTATCTTTACAAGAAAAAAGTATTGGATTCAGGAAAATTTTCGACTTCCGGTTTTCGACGGATTTATACGTTTTAGAAGGTCCTGAACACGATTGGACTGTTTTTAGAAAATGTCTGTCTGTAAGTCTGTGACTCTGACTGTATGTATGTGACAGAAATTTTGTGGGCGCTCTATCTCAAGAACTACTGCGCGAAATTTAATAAAACTTTTGATTCAGTTAGTTCCTGATATAAATTGGTACTGATTAGTTTTTGAAGAAAATCGCCCGACAAGTGGCGCTGCTATGCTGCATTTTTCGCGATTTTCACAATTGCTCTATCTGAAGAACTAATGCACTTGTTATCTCTCAAAGCTTTCTCATGTTCAACGAAAACACGTCTTCTGAATAAATCACTTTCATATGAGGCTGTGAATGGTAATAAGTCATTTCATAAAGAGGGTATTTTCGGATGTTTTCAGATTGAAAGGTAGACCTCGATTTATGCAACAGAAGATGGGAAGAGGTATGAAAAGAAAAAAGATTTAATTTATGTTTGCCTTCTATTGTGGATAGATAGCTTGAAAACTGGCAGCTACATCCATCATAAAAAGTGTATTATTTTTTTTCCAGATTAAGTCTACAGTTTCAAATGTTTTCTGTTTGTTTTTTACTTTCTTCTATCTTTACAAGAAGAAAGTATTGGATTCCTGAAAATTTTCGACTTCCGTTTTTGACGGATTTATACGTTTTAGAAGGTCCTGAACACGATTTGAATGTTTTTAGAAAATGTCTGTGTGTGACTCTGTTTGTCTGTCTGTCTGTCAGTATGTATGTCTGTATGTGACAAAAATTTTGTGGGCGCTCTATCTCAAGAACTAATGCGCGAAATTTAATAAAACTTTTGATTCAGTTAGTTCTTGATATAACTTGGTGCTGATTATTTTTTGGGGAAAATCACCCGACAGGTGGCGCTGCTATGCTACATTTTTCGCGATTTCCACAATAGCTCTATCTCAAGAACTAATGTACTTATTATCACCAAACTTCAGGTTCAGTTAGACCTTAACGTAAGTAGACACTGATTACATTTTGTTGTAGATATCCCAACAGGTGGCGCTGATATACCACTTTTTTTTTCGATTTTTACAATAGCTATATCTCAAGAACTAATGCACGGAATTTCATCAAACTTCAGATTCAGTTAGACGTTGACGTAAGTTGTTGTTGATTAGGTTTTGGTGTAAATCTCTCAACAGGTAGCGCCGCTATGCTGCATTTTCCAGGATTTACACGATTTTAGCTATAGTCATATCTCAAGAACTAATGCAGGGAATTTAATACAATTTTAGATTCAGTTAGACCTTGATATAAATTGGTGCTGATTCTTTTTAATGTATGCGAAACCTGTGTGAGATAGAAGAAAGTTTTGGGATTGGCACATCCGACTAGTTTAACTTTGGTAAGAGTTGAAAATACCTTAATAAAACTCTTATAAAAAGAATAAAAATTTCCAAAGAGAAATTTCAAGCATAAAAATAAAACATAGTTCCTAGCTGCAAGTTTCACAAATGACATATGACGCTCTGACTAAATGTAACACCTGTGTGTTTCACAAACGATAATAACAACAGGAAAATGTTTTTTGCTCACTTGTTTCAGACCAGCAATAATGACTTTTCAAAACTTTGGAAATCATTTGAAACCGCAAATTAAACGATGTTTCTTTAATGTGTTTCATATAATTAGCGAAATTCTAAAGAAAATTTATATAAAAGTCAAAAGCAACTTTTTAAGTGCTATGCAGAAAATGGGAAAATGTATTTATTTAAAATTATACATATACGATAATTACAAGAAAAATAAAACATAAAGGAATTTTCCATTGATTGTAAGAAAGTGGTTTTTAGGTGCGTTCGTAATTATATAAATACGTAGCACCTATTGTCGTCGTCTGGTCCGTCCGTCTGTCTGTCTGTCCGTCCGTCTGCATATAACAACGCAAAAACTACCCAACCGAATCGTTTGAAATTTATAATATATTATATTTACAGAAGTTTGTCGAGACATTTCAAATTTTATAAAAATCGAATAAAAACTTTAGAAGATATTAATAAAATATTTATTAAGAAATTTGAATTTTTTCAAAAAAATCGGTGCTTTCTTGTTATAGGAGCTTCCGAAGTTTAATCGTCAAGCGACAGAAATACTTTTTTTATTACATAAATTAATCTGCAGACGATATAATTTATTTCACAGAATTACAAATCATCAAGTTCGGAATATTTATATAACTTGCTACAGTACGAACGCACCTCATTTGTCACGTTTGACGTACAATGTCCAACTTGTTTATATTACAGTCAAGAAGTGATTTGTTTTTACTTTCCTAATATATTCATATAGCCTAAGTATAATCCCTTTTCTATTAATCTTGTTCAGAATAGTTTTATTTGTTAAAAATACTATTATGTAATCAAAATAATTTCACAATAATACAGTAATTGCATTTAGAGTTATATCTTTCATAAAAATAAAATCTTATCTGTTTAAGATATAAATTATAAAATACAAGAATAACAGCATGTTTTCAGTACAGTAAAATGCCTTAACATTCGCGAGTTTTGATTATTCGCGAACATGAAAATGCGGAAAACTTAACATTCGCGAGAATCTGACTCGATTATTCGCGATTTTCTTTTTATTATATCTTTGCTTTTTCAGAATTTCAGTGGTTAAAGATTGTTTCCCCTGTGTTTTTTCAGTATATATTTACAAATCAATTTTCAGTTGTTTACTGAAAAAAGAGCGAGTGTTGTAGGGAAACAAAATAATAACAGCAGGAGAATACTCATTGCAATGGGGATATTAGAAGTGATGTAACGGCCTCTTCAATCTATTAATTTGAAATGTGCTTGTGCAGGTTCTCGTAGAGATAGAGTTGTAGCTGCTGTATGGAGCTGAAGCTGCAGACATTATCATCTCTTTGCGAATAGAGAGAGAGTCGAAATTACTTTAAAAAAAAAAAACTATGCTTTTTTAGATGTAATTATTTCTCCAGTCAGTTGATTTCAATTGTCTTCATTAAATAATTTTCATAAATATGAATATGTGTGTACATTCATACATATATGTTCTGCATAACGTACTGTTAATATATATATCCTTTTGTTTTCTTGAAATACTGTGCCACTCTAATTAAAATTTCATAGAACGTTACTCCTTTTTTAGTGCAGAGAGATAGACTCAACATTCGCGGATTTGAGATTCGCGAGGTTTTCCTGGAACGAAACCCTCGCCAATGTTAACAGATTACTGTATCTGTAAGAATTAATACTCTAAATGGAAATCAAAGTTCTATTTTCATTATTGGCAATTAGAATTTGTTCTCGTTTCTTTTAATAAGTTTAAGAGATGAAAATATTTTGTCCTTAGTAGAGTGCTTTAAAACAAAAATAATATTCCTACAAAAATATCATAAAAAAATTATATCTTATAAGTAGTTTTCTTTATATTTCACGAATGACGATAACAACTAGAAAAGTTTTTACATTCATTTCTTCAAGACACCCAATGATATCGTTTCAAAACTTTTGAAACTATCAGAAACTGACAAAATTAAGTGATGTTTCGTTAGATAGAGCTTTCTTTCTTTTATTCTTTGACCTGTCAAAGATAAATGTTAAAAATGTCAAAAAACAGTTTTTAGATAATGTATAAAAATAATAATAATTATTATAATTTTTATTATACCGAAAAAAATCTCTGATAATAACTGGAAAATTATATTGTACCATTCCTGAAAAATCAATTGTTGGAGATAAATCAATTGTTGGAGTAAAAAAATGCTCTTTTACTGTTTTTTCTTTTTTTGCTAAAATTTATCTTGTATTGTAGATATTTCACATGATTTTTTATTTATTTTTATGCTTTTTAAACCAATTCTTTGTGTGAAGGTATTGTGATAAAAACAACAACAACAACAAATAAATAAATAAACAATAGTTATTCTTTAGCATTTACGAAAACCCGCAATCATCTTTCCAAACAACATTTTCTATGAAAATAGCTAATATATAAATAAAATCACTACAAAAGAAAGGCATAAAAAGTATCCTATAAAACGAATTTATAGTTCCTTTTACGAAAATATTACCTTACAGTTCCCTAAATGAGAGCGAGTTTTATGTATCTTGTATAGCTCCCAAATGTAATTAAAATACAGGGTCATTCATAATTCCCTCCGGGGTTTCGAAACGTTATAGTAAAAAAACGAAGACGAATATGAAAAAAAGAAACATATGAAATTATTCCGAAACTATTCAAGTTTTACTTACATACATTACAGGTGTTCTATGTGTGAACCCTTGGTCACACGGCATACATCCATGCGATGGTCCAGTTCCTGCCATACTCCGTTTCTTTAAATCTGAATCAGTGGTGTCAGTTCAACGGTTTCGTAATAAATATCGAAAACAGGGACCAACTGACAAAACAATTCATGTGTGGTACCGGAAATTTAAAGAAACGGAGTATGGCAGGAACTGGACTATCGCATGGATGTATGCCGTGTGACCAAGGGTTCACACATAGAACACCTGTAATGTATGTAAGTAAAACTTGAATAGTTTCGGAATAATTTCATATGTTTCTTTTTTTCATATTCGTCTTCGTTTTTTTACTATAACGTTTCGAAACCCCGGAGGGAATTATGAATGACCCTGTATAAACGATATGTTCTTCGTGCAATTCAATGAATTTTCGTTTGTTTTTTAAACAATTTTAAGAGGTGGATTATCTATTATATTTTTTCCTTAGTAAAGTTCACAAAAGGTCTGGTTATCTGACGTTCCTCGACTAATTGACATCCCTCACCTATGTCATAATAAAGGTGTTCCTGGATGTATTCTAAAATTTCAAGCGAACATTATTTTTTTAACTATAATAAATCTTACAAAGATTTGAGGACAGTAAAAGTGATAACAAAATATTTAAAAACTGCTTATTTATTTCTATACGTTGTAAATTTTATTAAATAATGGTGACTTTTTTGTAAAAATAATCATTTAAAGTAAACTGAAACATTTCGGAAAACTAGAGGAATTTTCCCCAACGCACACCCCTGCATACACTATCGGTCAGGGCTTGACAAATTTGGGAGCCAGGTCGCCACTTGTGACAATTTTTTTTAAATTTAATTTGGCGTTTTTTTAAATTTTTTTGTACAAAAATTTAACTAAGAAATGAGCACAAACGGCAGTTTTTCTCTCTTCCACCCCTATATGTATATTTCTCGAGATATTCGATCGTTCAGACTTTTCAATGGAAACGATTCTCACAGCCTTTTACTCGATTTCAGAGCCATTTATGATTTTCCGAAGAAAATGTTAAATACAAAAGTTACATATTTTTTCCTGTAGAATCCGAATCTGCAATAAAGAAGGTGGGGTTATAACGAAAATTTCAAAGTTGTCCTCCCCTTTCTCTCCAGGCGGCAGAGTTCGGGGGTCAGCTTTGATATCCCTAAATAGATTTTTCAAAAATATTAAACATGCATATTTTAATTTTTCAATCTGGTGTATATTTCTCGAGTTATTCGACCGTTTCAAGACTTTTTCATGAAAACGATTCTCACTGCAGTTTACTCGATTACAGCGCCATCTACGATTTTCCGAAGAAAATGTTAAAAACAAAAGTTACGTGTTTTTCCCTGTAGAATCCGAATCTGCAATAAAAGGGGGGGGGGGTTACCGTTTAAGATTTCAAAGTTGCCCCCCCCCTTTTCCCCGTAGGGAGCAGAGTTGGGGGAAGGAGAAAATTTAATATCCCTAAATAGATTTTTAAAAATATATTGAACACATATTTACCGTTTTTCCATTCGATGTATATTTCTCGAGTTATTCGACCGTTTCCAGACTTTTCGGACATCCTGTATATCTTTGAAAAGTAACATTGAAAAGGCTGAATTAACCGCATGTTCGGAAAATGCTGATTGCCGAATGCTTCAAATGTCCGGATAGTTGAGAGCTACAAAATCTAAGTTGTGGATTTTGTTATTACGAGGGGGGGGGGGGGTCGGTCTAATAGTGAAGCAGAAAAGCATTTCTTTGCCTATTTTCCTGTCAAAAGACAGTCAAATAATTTTGATTTTGTTATTTTAAAATTTGGATTTGACGAACTTATTTTTGCCAAATTAAAAATATTTGTTTCAATACAATTTCTATGTTTATTTCTTAATATTTTGCAACTTTGCAATTTCCATAATGAGACATCCTATGGGAATTTTAAATTAAAATGCCGTTTCTGCTCATTTCTTAGGCCAACTTTTCTACCAAGGGACACAGGTCAGCTAAATTACTTGGTCGCCAGTGGCGACCGCATTTGTCAAGTCCTAGTTGTGGCGTAGATAAAATTATTTAAGTGCCGTTATAGTGAACTTTTAAATTATTATTGCAGTTGTGATTGAAATGCGCAAATAACCCTGCACAATTTGTACATCTGTTCTTTTGGTCAAAAATTCTTAAGAAGAGAAACAATCATAATAATAAAATGAATTAAACGGTCTTACTTGAGTGAAATAATAGATGCAGACTATAAATGATGAATACTCTTTAAGATTGGATCCATAAAACCTTTATTGTAATTCTTGAGGAAGGAGGAAGGATGAGGATGAAATCAGCTGCACATCATTGCTTTAAAAATTACTGGCTCAAATTTCGTAAAATTCGAAGAATCTTTGAAATATACCTTCTGGCCACGTCCATGAAGAATTATAGAATTAATTCAGGAGTCAATTAAATTTTCCAGTTGATTTTTACTTTTAAAATATTGAATTAAATTTTACAACAGCATATTTATAAAATAATTAAAAACTGAAAACGCGAAATTGATCTCCAAAGAATCCGCGCATGGCGATTCTAGGATACGAGCCCCGGCACATGCCAGGCCTCAGATCAGACGACGTTTTGCATAAAATTTACAGCATCATTTTTGTTAAAATTCTGTTGGAAAAATGCGCAACATTAGTATATATATCCAGAAAAGGGGTGCACCAATGTGACAGCAAGATTAATTTAAACTAATTTGTTGATTAGGAATTACGCGAAAAATCAAAAGAGCAAATCAGAAACTAATTAACATTTAATAATTAAAAGAACGATTCTAATTTGTATTTGAAAGACACGCCCCTTTCGCCCACAGCGCCAAAACAAAACAGCTCCCGAAAACACAGGGAACAAGAGCGACGGTGACGCATGCGCACAACACACGAGCGGGGAAGAGCCGCCGAATGACGATGACGTCACAGCTCAGCGCCGATTGAAGCGAACTCATAGCACGAAGGAGGAATGAAGTAACGCCGTGAAAACCACTTGCGTGGTGCGGAATTGCCGATAAAATTGCTTTTAAAGAACGGCAAATTTAAACTGGAAAGGCTATAAAATAGAAATACGTTGAGCTAAAATAAAAATAATTAAAAAAGATAAAACTGTGATATATCTTTATCACACTAGTTATGACATATTATAGCCTCACACATTAGTGTTTTATCACAAATACAAAGTTCGAGTTGAATTAACATAGTTAAAAAATTTTCAAACTTGATAAAAGTAACAAGTAACACAAGGAACACGAAGCCACAAAGAACACGTAATTCATGAGCGTGTCAAGAACAACTAAAGAAAAGCTTGTATTTCCGCTTCGGTGAATTTGCGAAATAAAAACCTGGCATCCCCTAGCTATTTTCGAAATACTATTTCAAAAGAGCCTTACTTTTGAATATTTATTTTTTCATATAAAAATAAGAAATGTAATATTCCATGCATTTAGATGTTTTTTTTTCTCTTTGAGACACGTAATTCAAAGCTTTTAAAAGTATTTAAGAGTATCGAAAGCAAATTCACTGCCGAAAGCACTGTAAGAACCATAAAAACATCATTTAAAAGGCATACACAATTATTTTTACAAAAATAAAATTATACAGGTACCAAAATTAGATTAATAAAAAAGTAATTAAAAGAGCAAGATTAATGTATTTGAAAGAAATGACTCTCTAAATGGTAATCGCAACAAAAAATAGATTTATGTATTTGAAAGAAATGATTCTCTAAATGGTAATCACAGCAAAATCGAGATGTAATTTGTGAGTGTTTGCTTTCTTAAACAAGATTAAGAAGTTAAAATACTTTTATTTTTTGTCAAGTACTACAAATATAAGAAAAAAATATATTCAATGTAAAAAATATGAAATATTTTTTATAAAACAGTTTTTATTCTTTTTACTTAGATTAAAAAAAAATTTGAAAATTTAATGCTCTAGTATTTTTTCCCTCGTTTAAGTCAGGCAATCATGTCATTTAAAAACTTTGTATGAATTTGAGAGTGTTAAAAAAGAAATAACTTTAAAAAAAAAAAAAAAACTGTAAAAGACAGAAAAAAAGTGTTTGAAACGGATTTATAATTTATTTTTAAAAATAAAAATTTACAGGTTTCAAAATTAGATTAGTATAAATAAAAATATTAGAGCGAAATTTATATATCTGGAAGAGAAATAACTCACTAAAAGATAACCTCAATAAAAATAAGATTTTCTTTGAATAACCCATGACTTTAGCGTTTTTTTATAACAATGTTAAAAGATGAAAATATTTTGGTTTTCACTCTTTTTACTCCGATAAAAATAAAAACTTGAAAATTTTATGTACTAGTGTTTTTTCTTCTTTCTTTTTAGACAAGGAATCATATCTTTTCAAAACTGTTGAAAGAACTGAGATTGCTGAAAGAGAATTCTGCTTATGAGCAGTCATTGATTCTTATAGTTTTTGAAATGGTAACAGGTAACGGTTATGAGAGCCAGGAGATATATAGTATATATATATTTTATATTGATGGTCCGAAATAATTATAAGCTTTTGTGTTTTCAATAATTAGAATTTTTAACCATTGGGAAAATGGTGTTTGCTTTCGGTCGAGAATGGACCAGATGATGTATGCACTTTACTCTTTTAACCGTTTTCAACGAAATACTGTAACTTTAGAAGAATTTTTTAATCGTTTTTAACGAAATTCTGTAACTTTAGAAGAATTTTTTAAGCGTTTTTAACGAAATTCTGTAACTTTAGAAAAATTTATTAAGCGTTTTTAACGAAATTCTGTAACTTTAGAAGAATTTCTCTTTTAATAGGCATTAGAAATGCATAAAATCGTTACAAAAATGTTAAAGTTACAAAAAGGATAGATGCTAATTATCAGATATGAAAAAAAGCCGAATTCAAAAATGGAGATCAGATGAGAAATCGTCTTATAAAGCAAAACACGTGGTATTCAACTTTAATTTCTTCAAAATACCTTTAGCTCAGACATCAATCTAAACAAGTGTTAAAGCAAAACTTAAATTTTGCTTAATGGATGATCTACAAATAGAAATTGACCAAACTTTAAAAATTTCAATGCTAACACCTAAAGTTGGCATCATATTTGGATATTTCGGTTTATTATACCTTCGGATACCAAAAGGGAAGTCAGTAGCTAGGAAAGGGGACTTCTGCGTCAGCAGCAGACGGTGGCGGCGGTGTGGTGGTAACACCGACTGCTGCCGACATCATACTATAGTAGGTGGGTGGAATAGCTAGCGTGGGGAAGCTATGTTATAGTAGGGTGGGGAGAAAAGGTCTGCTATAAGAGGGGGGTATTTTAGGGGGGGCTAAATTAATAAAATTTTTAAATGTCTTATAGTACGAGGTAACGGTTATGGTAGAGTCCGAACACTGCCCCGCTATCACTCTGCATTATCCCAATGGTCGTTGTAATTTGTTAAATTAGATTTTTTTAAAATAAAACATGAAATTAAAATTATGCGTCTGCATCAAGCATAGATTATGAAACACTTTCTAATATATTCAGAATACTGTAACAAAACTTCACTATTTAATAAGGGCAAAGATGATGTCTAAGGGAAAATTTGAAAAAAATATATATATGGCAAGTCTGGAAAAACAATTTTAGAAATTATTGCCTATAGTCGGAAATATATCCGAATTCTTTTGTGCAGCACTGTATATGATCTTTTAAACCATTGGCACCAAATATTGACCGTAAAAGTTCCAAACCTTGACACATTGTATGCGGTGAGGTTCCATCGTTCATTCATCGTCCAGTTCATTGCTTTATTAGGTGGGTCGTAATTATAGAAATAAGTAGCACCTATACGTCTGATCCGTTCGTCCGTCCGCAAAACCGTTTTTAGAGGCCATTTACATTTTAAAAGTAACCTTTATGGAAATTTTCAAATTTTTAGCACCAGCAGTATCAGGGAAATCGCAATTTTAGAATGGATTTCGTTCTTGGACATTTTCACATTTCGGAATTTTAGAAACTGTTCTGTGCAAGCATTATACGTCTTAAAGATAACAGTCATATCAATTTCAAGATTCTAGTCTCAACAGTTTACAATTAAACGTAATATAGAACGTTTTTAGAAGATTTTCCGCTTCTTTCATCCTTTTAAATTTCTATTTTTTTAGAAATCCTTCTTTGGGAACATTTTACACCTTGAAAGTAACTACCATGCAAAATTTCCGTATTTTAGCTTCAACAGTGTCACAGAAATAATAATTTTCGAATGTATTTTCTTCCTGCATCCTTTCACATTTCGAAATTTTTAGAAACTGTTCTAAGAAGCCTTAAAAGCATAAAAGTAACAGACATGCGAAATTTCAAGTTTATAACTCTAAATGGTTCCAAAAAAATCTTAATTCAGAACGTTTTTGGAATCTTTTTTCAGCTTATTTAACCCTTATAAATTTCGAATTTTTTTTAAGCCGTCTATAAAGAGTATTTACATCACCACGCGAAATTTGAAGTTTCTAGTCCTAACAACATCACAGAAATCACAATTACAGAACGTTTTTCCCCTGCTTCCCTTTGAGGTTGTTGTACCGGTATAAAATATAGCCTATGTTAGAGCAGAGATTGTCATTAGCATTTTGCCAGTATAATTTTTGAAATCGGCTCGGTATTTTTAAAGATTAAACTTTACAAACACACAAACGTTACTTCTTTATAATATTAGTAAATAAATATGTATATAGATACAGGGTGTTGCTGAATCCGACCGACAAATTCAGAGAGGCGTAAGTAGGCATCATGAGGACGAAAAAATTACCACAGAACATTGGGTCTCAAACTAGTCAGTGAAAATCGCAAAAATAGACGCGGCGCCGAGAAGACAGTGATCCTGACAGAAAGAGTGGCCAAACAAATGCGAGAATTAGGAGCACTGAGGTCGAGAACAAGAAATCTTCTCGTATGCAAATTTCCCATGCGTATGGGGAAAATAAAAGCATCGAGAAAGTTATTCATTAGTGGGCATTCCAGAATTCGCGGGCGTTAAACTTCATTCGAAAGCAACATGTTTCACTACAAGAACGAGGAGTATGCGGATATGCGTTTGCTTTACGGCCGAGCTGGTGGCAATGGACGCCTAGCACAGAGGATGTACAAAGGGCAATATCCGAGGTGGCGCTGTCCGCACCATGCCACCTTCATGAACGTCGATCGACGGCTGCGGGAGACGGAAACCTTCTAAATAATGAGACGTAATGCAGGGTGAGAACGCAGTGTGCGCACACTTGAAACAGAAAACCGAGTATTGCAACCGTTTGCTGTTACCGCGTCCACCAGTATACGATCGGTTGCAGCTGAACTGGATTTTCGGCACGAAATGATGTGAAAGGTTGTGAGTGCAGAAAGCATGCACTGCTTCCACTTGCAGAAGGTCCAACTCCTAGTCGATGACGATTACCCACTACGGGTAGAGTTCATACGCTGGACGCTTGAGCCATACATATTGATTCACAGTTTCCCACCACAGTTTTATTCGCAGTTGAAGCCTGTTTTACGAGAAAAGGCGTGGTTAACATGCACAATTAGTATATGTGGTCGTCCAAAAATTCCCACAGCATTGTCTCGTCGAAACTTCAACACAAGTTCGTTATTAACATCTAGGCAGAGATTCTCGGAGATCATCTGTTGGGACAGTATCTTCTGCCCGAACACCTCAATGTCTCAAAATAACTTGTTTTCCTATAGCACATCCTCCCGGGTTTCATGTAGGGAACAGTGGCCACTGTCGCCAGAACATGTGGTTCATGCATTATGGTGCACCAGCACATTTTCCGATTGCGGTGTGTAACAACTTCGATGTTACATATCCCGGGAGATGGCTTGGACGCGACGGAACTGTTGTTTGGCCTCCACGCTCCTCGGACGTCAATCCCTTGGATTTCCTCTTTTGGGGCCACCTGAAATCGGTTGTTTATCAGACACTCGTGGATACACTGCAGAATCTGACAGCATGGATCGTCGTCGCTTCAGCAGACATCGTTAGCACACCGGGTACTTTTGAACGCGTCCCGTAATCCTTCATCCGTCGGTGTCGGCTGTGCAATGACCTTTGCAGCCGCAACTTCAGAAAATTCATATAAAAATGTATCGTTGTCTCATTTCTCACATTGAACTGTAATGAATTGTAATCCTGCTTTACGTAAAATAAATGTTTTTCTACTTATTGTTGGCCTTTTTTGTTCCACTCGACGTCCCACACTTCATAATTATTTTTGCAATTTTCTCCCATTAAACGTGGTTTACGACCGCATGTTCAATACCAATTTTTCATCCTCTTGATGCCAACTATTACCCCTCTGAATTTGTCGGTCGAGTTTGACAACAGCCTGTATATATATAATCATGAATATTTTCGCATAAAAACGAATCAACATGAAAAGCACAAAACTATTATAATAACACATACAAGTTCTTTTAAATGTTTTACGTTTTCAAAATTAGATTATAAAGTATACATTTAAGTGCTTTGTGAACTTAAAAGTATGCACTACCTAAAAGGTAATTAAAATAAATATAATGTGCTCTTTTATGAGTTCTTACTTTTCTAAACAATGTCAAAATGCGAGAATATTTTTTTTTCTTATTAAAGTGCTATAAAAGAAAAAAAAATAAAACACATTTTTAAATGAAAAAAGTACAAGTCAAGAAAGGAAATTATTTGAAAGAAATGGCTTTTTATCCTTTTTTTTTTTTTATTCCTTTTTTTCTATAATTGGCAAACTTTATTCAATTTTTTATTTATTTATTTATTTTTTTATTTTTTTATTTTTTTATTCACGCATTCATATCCTCTAAACTTCATAAATAATTTATGCCTGCTGAAAGAAAACGCTGCTTCTTTAGTGCGTTTGTATTCTGTATTTTATAAATTGCTCGAGAATAACTATTTTAAGAAAAAAAAAATACAATTTTTATGATAGAGGTGATAAATAATTGCAAAATGTAATGTTTTTCTACAATTTCCCAAAAATTAAAAAATAAATACAAAAATATGTGATTAATCTCTTTTAAATTAGTCAAATAACAAAAATTTTAAAAATGCAGATAAATTTGTATCTGTAATGATATTGAATAAAATTCTCTGATAAATAAGTTTATAAATAATTTACTAAAAAATATTAACTTTAATATTCATACTAAAGCAAAAAATAAATAGGCTTGATCACAGAAAATTTTATGTAAGTTGTACGGTATAAGTTGACGTTAAGTATACACATAACACATCGGCTGATAAGTTCCCGGTCTCGTACACAGATGGCGTTGCAATTACCGAACCGATGCTTTTTTTTGTAAATACTAACCTTTAAAAGGCAGCAGAAAAAATGTCATGACGATTCACCGTGTGGATAAAACGTTAGAGTGGTTTTAGTTGAACGACTTTGTTGATAAACAAAAAAATGGATAAACAAGAATTTCAAGAATTTTTATTTGATGGGGAAAAAACACCGTTCAAACAAAAGTTATGTGGTCGTACGGACACCAGTGATGCACCACGCAAAAGAGGTGGTTACTCCGGAAAACATCAAAAAAGTCCAAAAAATAGTTTTGGGGAACCGTAAAGTGAAGTTGCAAGAGATAGCTCAGGCTCTGAAGATATCCAAGGAACGTGTAGGTTTTATTTTGAATGAACATTTGTCTATGAAAAAGCTGTTGTCAAAGTGTGTGCCGCGCGTGTTGACTTTTGACCAAAAACAACAACGTGTCGATGATTCTCAGCACTGTTTGGAGCTTTTTCGTTATAAAGTTAATGTTATTTATTATTAAATTATTATTACTATTTATTTATTAAATTATTATTATTAAATTGTTATTACTAAATTATTATTATTAAATTATTATTTATTAAATTATTATTATTTAATATTAAACTTATGTTATTTATTAAAGTTATACAGTTATATAATTGTAAAGTTATAAAGTTACGTTAAAAAGTTGTGTCTTCTTTATTAGACCGGAACTTATCAGCCCATGTGTTATAAGCCAAACAAAACTGGAAGATTAAAACAAAATAGAATTTATTTAAAACACTCTAATTAAAAAGAATATTTAATTGAAATGAAGATATTCCGTATTGGAAGTTTTCAGAAATTGACAAAAATATTCAAGAAAATGGTATTAAGGTCTAATCGTGAATGATTTAAATTGAAACACCTGCAAAATATTTCTTGTAAAAGACGAAAGTGTGAATAAAAAAATTAAAGTTCAGCCAGTAAAAAAGTAGGAATGAGAACAAAAATTTCTTTTCACACTTATATAATTTCTTTACACAGTTTAGAGAAATATGTGCGTTATTTATAATTTTCCTTTAATGAGATTTGGATAATTTTAAGTCAATTTAAATAATTTCAAACAATTCTAAAAAATTGCATCCTTAATTAATTATATCATTAAAATTCATCATATTCATATTAATCATTAATTATATCCCTTCGCATATTTGGTACTTCTGGAATATGAAATACAGTGAAACTTCCATTTAACGAAGTCTCATCGTTACACTTAAAAACTTCGTTATGAAGAAAATTCGTGAAATAAAAATGAACTTAAATTCATGAAATTTTTCCTTCAGATATGACAAACAAGTATTGGATTCAGAAGCATTTGATTCAGTTTCAATTATGAAACCGTCTTTTACAAAACAGTTGAGTACGGTCGATGAAATCGCGTTACATTCCCAAGCTTTGGTTCAAGCTTTCATCAGCTCTGATACACATGTTCTCAAACTAATGTTTTCACTACATTTTTTTCTGTCTTTTTCGATAATGTACTTCAATATTTTTATTATTCCTTAGACTAACTGCTCAAGTTTAGAAGTTGTATTGGCAGGAAAAAAATAACTTTGATGTTCTTCGATTTGCATTTTGAAAGCACATAATTGTGGATGTACAAAGCAATTGTCTATCAGCAATGGAAGATGAGAATGGTAACTGTCTGACTCTAATTGATATTTTTTGCTTCAATGCATCTGACGCCATTGCGTCACTGTATCTTTTACATCAGTGAATTTAAAAAGGGGATTTTGACTTCCTCCAAATGTCAGCACTGGAGTCTCGGTGTGGGAGAGTAATGATAACAAGTGTTTTTCTTAGTGTGAAAAACAATTGTTTTATTTAGTACCAAGTAGAATGGAAATTATTTAAATGTGTTCATTTCCATGCAATCCGCTGAAATAAATCAGCGTATCCATCGCAACAGCAACCTCTTAGTTTGAAATCTGTACACGTACAAAAGTGGAATAAACTTCGTTATATAGAATATATTTTTCGTAATATGGAGATTAATTTACATGCTAATGCTGTTCAAAGTAAAAGTTCTTCAGAAAAATTCGTTAAGTAGAAAACTTCGTTAAATAGGGACTTCGTTAATGGGAAGTTCCAATGTAGTAATAAAGGGAATTTTCCACACTTCAGTATTGATTCCGTTTTCTAACAAGGTTCGAAGATTTTCTTGTCATTACAAATAATAATAATAATAATAATAATAACAAATCACAGCCTGGCACTAACATCAGCGATAGACAATCAAGATCTAAATTTTAAACCAACGTCATTGTTTCTATATATATATGCCTGCATGCCTGCGACAAAATCTCACATCGAATTAAAATTGACACACTTTTCACGCTACACTGTTAAAAATTTGCAACAAACTGTCCAGTCATTTGACCGTTTTTGTAGAAAACGGTTAGATAACCGTAATTTAACTATATTCTAACCATAAAATGAGCAATAATACAGTCAGAATATAGTTAAATTACAGTTATGTAACCGTTTTCTAGAAAAACGGTCAAATGACTGGACAGTTTGCTGCAAATTTTTAACAGTGTAAGATTGCCATTGTTAATCCCAATTTTCTTTACGTTTCTTCATTTTCTCCATTTTTATTGCTTTTTCCTAACTTATTCAGTTATAAATTACATTTATGCCACTTTTTTATGATTTTTATTTCATACATATTTTTTCGACATCATTTATTATTAGAGATCATGAACGAATTTCTTCATAATGATATAGCAATCTTTTCAACAATAAAATGTCTGGGAATTTACGACCACATAAACCAGATCACAAAAAAGGATCGAGAAATCATGCATCATCCATCTACTTATAATAAAATCCGAAGGCAAGAAAGTGTCTGTAATGAATCCGGGCTCGACCACTCTGGTCTGCGAATCGACCATAGTTAAACGCCATGTTAGGCTTAATGAAAAACCTATGCTACATCCGATTCTGCTGTTAAAGTATTTGTAAAAGCATATTAAATATTTTAAATAGTTTAATTTTGTTTAAAACCTCCAAAAACTATTTCATATAAAACATGTATATCAACATTTCTGTAAACATTTTTTTCTGTTAGCACTTTTTTTTCAGAAATAGCGCCGTCGATTTCGTAGGGAGGATTTGAAGTGATTGATCCAGTATATTGGCGCCATCTACCGGCGGATTTTGAAATTTTGCTTCTATCGTAAATAAAAATGATTCTTTCTTATCAAAGGTAATTAAAATATAAGGAATACATAGTACAGCGTAATTTGCATTTAATTTTGCTTATGTAATCAAATAATGAGTTATGTGGTGAGTCAAAAGCTGTTTAGAAACTCATTGATAACACTTTTTTACAAAAACTTACGCACATGGATTATTTTTTAATATTTAATTTGAATGTTTTGTCCAATCGTTGAACTATTTCAGAAATTTAAAATTGAGTAAATATATACAGTGGAACTTCCATTTAACGAAGTCTCATCGTTACACTTAAAAACTTCGTTATGAAGAAAATTCGTTAAATAGAAATTAACTTAATTTCATGAAATTTTTTCTTGAGATATGACAAACAGGTATTGGATTCAGAAGCATTTGATTCAGTTATAATTATGAAGCCGTCTTTTACAAAACAGCTGTGTACGGTCGATGAAATCATGTCACATTCCCAAGCTCTGGCTCAAGCTTTCATCAGCTCTGATACACAGAATCTCAAACTAACGTTTTCACTACATCGGCTTTTTTCTGTCTTTTTCGATAATGTACTTCAAGATTTTTTATTATTCCTTAGATTTTTTATTATTCCTTACATTTTTTATTATTCCTTAGATTGAAGTTTAGCTGTATTGGCAGTAACAAAAATAACTTTGATGTTCTTCGATTTGTATTTTGAAGCACGTGGATGTACAAAGCAATTGTCTATCAGCAATGGTACCTGTCTGACTCTAATAGATATTTTTTGTTTGAATGCATCTGACGCCATTGCGACACCTCATCTTCTATATCTATATCATTGAAGGTAAAAAGGAGATTTTGACCTCCCTCAACTGTCAGTACTGGGGTCTCGGAGTGGGAGAATAGTGATAACAAGTGTTTTTCTTAGTGTGAAAAAAAATTGTTTTATTTAGCACCAAGCAGAATGGAAATTATTTAAATGTGTTCATTTTCATACAATCGAATCCGCTGAAATAAATTTGCATATCCTTCGAACAGCAATCGCTTAATTTGAATTCTGTACACGTACAAAAGTGGAATAAACTTCGTTATATAGAATATATTTTTCGTAATATGGAGATTAATTTACATGTTAACGGTGTTCAAAGTCAAAGTTCTACAGAAAATTTCGTTAAGTAGAAAACTTCGTTAAATAGGGACTTCGTTAAAGGGAAGTTCCACTGTATATATACAGTGGAACTTCCCTTTAACGAAGTCCCTATTTAACGAAGTTTTCTACTTAACGAAATTTTCTGCAGAACTTTGACTTTGAACACCATTAGCATGTAAATTAATCTCTACATTACGAAAAATATATTCTATATAACGAAGTTTATTCTACTTTTGTACGTGTACAGAATTCAAATTAAGCGATTGCTGTTCGAAGGATATGCAAATTATTTCAGCGGATTCGATTGTATGAAAATGAACACATTTAAATAATTTCCATTGCTTGGTGCTAAATAAAACAATTTTTTTTCACACTAAGAAAAACACTTGTTATTACTATTCTCCCACTCCGAGACTCCAGCGCTGATAGTTGGGGGAAGTCAAAATCCCCTTTTTACCTTCAATGATATAGAAGATGAGGTGTCGCAATGGCGTCAGATGCATTCAAACAAAAAATATCTATTAGAGTCAGACAGGTACCATTCTGACCTTCCATTGCTGATAAACAATTGCTTTGTACATCCAAAAGAACGTGCTTCAAAATACAAATCGAAGACCATCAAAGTTATTTTTGTTCCTGCCAATACAGCTAAACTTCAGTTATTAGTCTAAGGAATAATAAAAAATCTTGAAGTACATTATTGAAAAAGACAGAAAAAAGCAGATGTAGTGAAAACATTAGTTTGAGATTCTGTGTATCAGAGCTGATAAAAACTTGGGCCAAAGCTTGGGAATGTGACTTGATTTCATCGACCGTACACAACTGTTTTGTAAAAGACGGCTTCATAATTAAAACTGAATCAAATGCTTCTGAATCCAATACCTGTTTGTCATATCTTAAGAAAAAAATTTCATGAATTTAAGTTAATTTCTATTTAACGAATTTTCTTCATAACGAAGTTTTTAAGTATAACGATGAGACTTCGTTAAATATGGAAGTTCCCCTGTTTATATATATATATATATATATATATATCCTCATCATTTTGATTTGTAGAAATCATTTGTCATTTTACTTACCCATCATACGTAGTATAGGGTAAGTCTTGTAATCGTTTTGAAAATCGAAAAATTTTTTTTGACGGATTTACACGTTTCAGACACTGTAGATTCCGAAAAACATATTTTTAGAAAATTTTTTTTGCCGTCCGTCTGTGTGTCTGTGTGTCTGTGTGTGTGTGTGTCTGTAAACGCTCTATCTCCCGAAAAAATTGAGATAGAGACTTGCAATTTGGTATGTACTTAGTATGTAATAATGGAAAGAAGCCTATTTCATTTCAATAACCTCGATTAACCGGAACAATTTTTTTCGGACTCTCGAAATATTCGTTCTGATGAAAGGTATATAAAAATTTTCGAAATTGTATATTTTAAGAAATGAATATAAAAGACAATAAAAAAACATAAATTTTGAATAAAGCATGAAGTCGATCGGATAATTAGTTGCCGAGATATTTGGAATCCTGTTTTCCACACTCTTCGATTTTTCATGACCCTGTATTTCATCCAAATTTCACTTCAAAGATATATTTTAATTATAAATTTGACGCCTAATCAGATGCAATAAACCGCTAGTTAATAGGATTATTATTTTTGGAGTTATAAGGAAAAACCTCTTTCAAGCAATTCAGTAATCGAGCCTTTAAAGTTTGTGACGTCATCAAGCCACGATTTTATTTGAATTGCAATGCATTTTATAAGTAATTTACACATTTTTATTTTAATATTTTACATTATGCATATCCATGATGGGTAAGTATTACGGTGGCCCCCAACGACTAGTTTAAAATGTACTTTTCTACAATACAAACCTTTCAATAATAAAATATCATGCTGTTTATTTGTATGAAGTCTTATGAAAATGAAACGCAGATTAACAATCCGTCATTTTTGACGGGGTTATATACTAGTAGACTATAAAACACTTTCCAACATTAACAGAATATTATTAAGAAATTTCATTTTTCCATAGAATGAAGTGAGATGATCTAAATAAGCAGCTTAAAAACCCATAACGAGTAAAAATCCATTTTCAGAAATTGTTCTAGATGACCGGTAATGTAATGCAAATTCGGTCGTGCTGCCGTATATATAATGTGTATAATTTATATACACCACGTAATACACTAAAATTAGATATGTATAAAAATGAATACCACAGCGGAAGACGCACGTCTACTAATTATTGCTGTAATCGAATAATTTTGTATGTGTCTGTAAATAATCGATAAATTGTATATATGCACTCCATAATCTATAAAAAAAAACCCATGTTGTACTGCACCTAAATGATCCTTTTAAATTTCATTATGTTTGAAGTATCATAACATCATTAAAATGCACCGCAGTCGATTTTTCAACATGCATCATAATGTAATGGAATTATTTTGTGCGTCATAAAAACAAATTATAAAGGCTACTTTTTCTATACACTTGAGAAAGCATGCTGTAGTCCCCATCAGAGAGGAATATAAATATCATTATGTTTGAAATAAAACATCAATAAAATTCACAGTAAATAATCACCCCCCCCCCTCTCCACACACACCATAATGTAACGAAATTCTTTTGTGTGTCCCTGTAAGGGAACTTTAAAGGGTACACACTACATTTTCAATAACAAACGTCCTATAGTAAATTTAAATAACATATAAAAATTACATAGCAATCCGAATGTATTTACGAGATTTAGAGTATAAACAGACGACCAGACAGACAAACCGAACTCATAAACACATTTCAATTATGTTGGATGGTGTTAAAAAGAACATAAATTTCAAATAAAACGAATATAGTGCTCTTTTATGAAAATATAGTCTTCCAAGTAACAACACTATTACAGTTCAGCGAGGCATATTTACCTAATTATGTTTGAAATAAAACATTAATAAAATGCACCGTAAACAATCCCCTATAGACTATAATGTAACGAAATTCTTTTGTGTGTCCCTGTAAAGGAACTATATAAGCTACACACTTAATTTTCCATACTGAACGTTCTATACTAAATTTCAAAAACATAAAAATTACATAGCAATCCGAGTATATTTGCGAGATTTACAGTACGAACAGACGTCCAGACAGACAGACAAACCGAACTCATAAACACTTTTCAACTATGTTGGAACGTGTTAAAAAGAACATAAACTTCAAATAAAATGCATATAGTGGTCTTTTATGAAAATATAGTCTTCCAAGTAACAAAATTAGTAAAACATACATATAAGAAAAAAATTTTCATTTTAGTAGAAAATGCTTTGAAAAACGCAATAATAATAAAAACAATATGATGTTCTTTTAGCAATTCATGACTTTTACTTATTTTTAACATCATCAAGAGGCGAAAATGTTTCATTCTTAGTAAAGTACTTTAGAAGAAGAATTAACTTTTTTTAGAAAAAAATTCCAAAAGTAGAAAACATTATCTTGTGGAGTAGTTTTCTTTATTTTTTCAAATAAAGATAACATTTCGAAAACTTTTTACACTCAATTTTGTTTGAGACACGCAATCATATCTTTTCAAAACTTTTAAAAGTATTAGAAACTGCCGAAAGCAAATGATGCTTTGTTAGAGAGCTTTGTTTCGTATATTCTGTGAAATGTCAAAGATAACTGTTATAAGAGTCAAAAGTTTTTTTTAAGTCAAATAAAGATGTATTTAAAAAAACTATATTAAAAAAATTAAAAATAAAGAACAAAGATAGGCATATAATATAAATTTTAAAAAACGTATTTAGAAATTTGTAAAAAAAGAAATATTATAATAATGAATATAGATAATTTTTGCTTTGCATGGTCATAAATTTCACAGTTAAAAATATATGAAGATGTTCACACTATTACAAATAAATATCTTGTAGAAGGTCAAATAAAATTATAAATAAAACCAGAATGTTAGTCTTTTAATGATATATAAAAATAACTAGAGATTTATTTCTTTAATAATTAATTTTCTGTAATACACTGTTAAAAATTTGAAATATTTGGATTTTGGCACTTGGATTTATCAGCAAGAGTTAACTGAAATATCCATGACGCCATACGATGCATTACTAAACGGTGCAACTGAGTTGCGACAGTCGCAAATTGTCGCATAAAACAGATTTTGCACAAAAGAAAGAAGTTACTATCACGTGACTAGAAAATGACACCTTTTTATTTTTCCTGAAGTAGAGTTAAACTTAGGGTCACTGTGTCGCACTACACTACAAACTGTAGGAAAAAGTAGCGACTACTGTAGCTTTGCTACTTGTAGCGTGCTGTATCCAACCACTGCTAATGAATAATGAAACATGTTACTATCCTGTGACTAGAAAAATAACACTTTTCTATTTTTCTCCTGAAGTAGAATTAAAATTAGCGTCACTGTGTCGCGCTACCCTACAAACTGCTGGAAAAGGCGTGACTACTGTAGTTTCGCTACATGTAGCACGCTGTATCCGACCACTGCTAATGAATAATGAAACAAGTTACTATCGTGTGACTAGAAAAATGACGCCTTTTTATTTTTCCTGCAGTACAGTTAAAATTACCCTATAAACTGTAGGAAAAAGTAGCGACTACTCTAGTTTCGCTACATGTAGTACGCTGTACCCAATTATTGCTAATGAATACGATTTTATGATTTCATGAAGTAAAATTAAACATTTTGGAACCTCAAGTGGGAGAAAATGATACTGTTTAACTGGATTGCTGGTAGTTGGTGTTATTGTCAAGAGCATGCATTGATTCATTTATGGTATGATTGTGAGTGCTTTTGTTGATGCTGCGAACTCTTATAAAGATCTGTGGGAAATAAAGCGATGAGAGTGTGAGCTTTATTATTATTATGATTATTACCCCCCAAATTTTATTAATTTTTCTGTACGAATTCCAATAATAAAACTGCTGTTTAGCAATTACCATAACACATTGTTTGCTTTATTTTTCGTATAGATATTATGAGTGCATTTACCAGTTTTTTCAACATCAGTGTTTGTGTGAATGGTCTCTGTATAAAAGAAATAACAACAAAAGGCGCAAAAGCATTACATAAAATATATTTAGTTTTCTTTTATGAAAATAAAAAATTCTAGGATTTATAATTATTTTACACAACAAAATTTAAGAATAAATTCTGCGTTTCAGCTAGAAAATGCTCTCTAAATGTTAATCATAAAAATATATATATTCTTTTAGAAACGTATAAGTTTTAGTATTATTATTTTAATAGTAAAAGGCACAAAGCACTACATAAAACGCATATATTTTGGAGAAATAAAAATTTCTATGTTTCATACGTAGCTTAAAAGAAACATAAAAACAAATTTTGCATTTTAGCTAGAAAATGCAAAAAAAAAAAAAAAAAAAAAAGCATAAAAAATAATTTTGAGCAGTAATTTGAAAAGGAAATGCTCCAAAAATGATCATAACACATATATGTATTCTTTTAACAATTCATGGGGTTTATTTTTTTATGTTATAAGGTGAAAATATTTTATTCTATATATAAAGCAAAGTTAGCATTGGAATGAATATTTTTATAAAATATTTTCAAAGAAAAAAAATAAGAAGGCGTTGTTTCACGTAGCAGTTTTCTCTCACTTTAAAAAAATAGAAATAAGAAAGAAATCGAAAACTTTACACACTCGTGTTTTTTTAGGTCAAGCAATCGTATTTTCCCGAAAAGTAAAAAGGATCAAAGAATGCCTAAGCAAATAACTTTTTTGTTTATAGGTTTTATGATTTTTCTATTCTGTAAAATTTCAGTTTTATTGTGTTGTAAAAGCATAAACAGAAGTAAATGCGCTACTTAAACAATTTTTTAAACTTTACAAGAATACACATAAATATATCATGCATGCATATAAAAATACCTTAAATATATGTTTAAAAATTTAAATATACATTAACGAATTACAGTGTGTAATTTTCTACATTAAATATACATAAAAAATATACATAAAAATGAGAAATTAGATATTTTTAGCTATTCTCTCCAGGTATAGTCTCGTTTTAGCAATAATTCTAGTTTTAAGCTTAACCTAATTAGGAATTTGAAAAATACTGGATAATATGGATTGTAATACTTCATTATTATTATTTTTTTGTACATTTTATGAGTGTGAAATTGAAATTCAAAATAGAACTCAATACTTACTTTCAATCTACAAAAATGAAACTTTCCAATTGTGTATGTTTTTAATGTTGCTATTGTAAAACATTTTAGCCTTTTTAAAATAACTATACAGGTATTCCATCTGGGGTAAAAACTGAAAATAAGTAATAATGTTTCTTTTAAACGTAATCATAATAAAAATATGTATTATTTTGGAAACTCGTAAGTTTTAATATTTTTTAATGTGAACAAATGAAAATATTTTATTCTAGTCCTGCGTTGCCTGATCTAGGCCCGGTCGATTCTGCCTAAGATAAATTAAGCCGTAGGCTGGGCCTGGCCCCAGCTTACTTTGACCAGTTGTTATGTGTTATTTTGAGCTTTATTAGAGTTTGAGAAATGATAGCACCATCTATATGTACGATATTTGGAATTCAAATAAGGATACGTAATAAGGAAATTCTTGCATTTTCACAGTACTATCTCTGAAGAATAACTTCACTAGCTGTAACCGTTTATTTTTTTATTGACCTTTTAAAATGTTCAGTCTATTTTAAGATGTTCTGTACATTATATATATATATATATATATATATATATATGTGTGTGTGTGTGTGTGTGCGTGTAAATATAAAGTTTTACTATTTAAAAATATTTTTATTTATTTTTAAATTATTAATTAAAATGGCATATAAATTACACAGCATTAAGTAAAATTTTATTTGAAATATTCCTATAAATATGAAAATATTAAATAAGTGATAAAGTTGAAACTCTGACTTATATAATACCTTTATGTATCTAATACCTTAAATCAAGTTTAAAATTTCCAGAATTTCCAGAAAAAAATAGAGTAATTAAATTGGCTTACATAGTTTCTGAACTTTTTAAAATAACGAAACAAAATTAGGAAAATTTAAGATTGCTTAATTAATGTGAAAAGAAAATTATTGTTCTTTTCTGATTTTGTAAAATGGCATCCCATTTATCGATTGTTGTAAATGATCTCAAAAGCTATTTATAGCAGAATAAATATTTTACAGTAACTAATTAAATTTACAAAGTTTCGGAATGTTTCCAAACATTAAAGAAAATTTTGAAGGTTAAATCTGAATAAATTGTTGTGGGAACAAAATTCTCTATCTAAATGTGTATGTAATATGTACGGCATGTGTTAATCCATCGGCATCCTATTTATCAACTGTTTTTACATTATATCAAAAGTAATTTTAGTTAAGATAAGTGACTATACTACGCCTGGTCAAAAGAATTATGTGAAAGCTAACGCTTTAACTTCATCCAATTTGATAAAATATAAAATATAATCACATTTAAAAATTGAAGTGCATGTAGACGTTTCAGACAAACCATTAGTCCCTCATCAGCACAGTAAAAAACGTCCAAGTCATGAAAGATGGAATTAAAAACAATTTACAGACGGTCAAAACAACTAAAGTCGAAGTTAAAGTCATAAAGCAAAACCATGTACTCTGAAGTAACATGACTTGCGACTTTTAAAGTTGAACAAACTAATCTTGGGCGCGTTCACAGACCGAATCCCGAGTTACATAAAGTAACACATGGGTAACCCGAAGCGTTCACAGACCGATATCACGTGACTTTTGCGTGTTTCCCGTACCGTTCAGAGCCGGAAATTACCCAGACTTTGGGAAACCCACATTACTTAGAGAATTTTGTTGGGTAAAGTGATCCCGTGGTTGGGAAATCTGATTTGTTTGTTTGCTTTATAGCTAACTGCAACTGTTAATTGTTGTTCTTTATCACTCCTACTGTACACTAAAATTCTGACCATTTGATTGGTCTACCTTTAACAGGATTGTGATATAATTGGCCAACGTCGGCTAGAATGGTTTCTGCAAGGTCCGTACAATCAAAATGTAATGGTAGATTGGTTGACGGAAGTGTTTGATTGTAAACATGCCCATAACTTTACCCAAAAGCGTTCACAGCTGTTTTATCCCAACTTTACCCTGAGAAAATCAGATGACGTCATTCCCCAATTATACGAGTAACCCGCGTTTCGGTCTCTGAACGCGCTTCTTGTGTACCAACAAGGCTACACTAGATACCGGGCTTGCTCATTCATTATCATGACATCACAAAAGGTGGCTGGCCGCGACCAGCAATTGGTTCAAAGCGACGAACCCATCGTTTTGTGCCAATCGCTGTACGTCTTTCATTTTGTCGATTCGCTTTGTACCAATCGCTGGTAGCGGCCAGCCACCATTTGTGACGTCATGATAATGAATGAGCAAGCCCGGTATCTAGTGTAGCCCTGGTACCAAGCCTCAAGAGAAACGCGAATTACGTATGTAGAGCAATTCAGTTTAATTAATGTCGAATTCCCAAAATCCGAGATATGGTCTGCATCTAGGGCATGTACAACTATTTTGGAGTTTAAATTTCTCGGTCTGGAAAGGAACCTTTCAGGAAAAGTATCACAGTTATTCAGAACTATAAAAATCAATACTGGGTCCTCCGTGGCCGAATGGTTAAGACACCATTCCGCTAATCGCTTGAGAGCGTAGGAGACAGAGCGGGGGGTTCGACTCCCGTCAACTCCATTGCACACTCTCTGTGGAGTTTCGGGTTGTAATTCTTCAGTGATCTAATTTTCTTGTGTCTATCCAGTCCTCATTTTGAAGATTTATAAGCGGATATTTGCACACAAGTCTAATGTTTGCTTGTTTTATTGAGTACATAAATCTGACTCGTGTGTTTGACATCAAGTGCCCGCTTACAAGGAAAGCAACACCAGATACCGGGCTTGCTCGTTCATTCTCATGACGTCACAAATAGTGACTTTTTCGTTAGCCTCGTAGTGACTGGCCGTTACCAGCGATTGGTACAAAGCGACGCACACATCGTTTTGTGCCAATCGCTGTATGTCTTTCGTCGCAGCTACCACCATTTGTGACGTCATGATAATGAATGAGCATGCCCGATATCTAGTGTAGCTCTGTTATAAGTCATTGTCAATATACAAGGACGAGATAGCCACAAGGAAATTTATAACACGAGAGAATTACAACCAGAAACTCCACAAAGAGTGTTTAATGGAGCTGACGGGAGTCGAACACGCCGACTTGATCCCTACGCTCTTAAGCGATTCGCGGAATGGTGTCTTAACCTTTCGGCCATGGTGGCCCCCTAGTTTGATGTATATATTCAATCAGCAAACAAACAAAAAATCAATACTGCCTTTATTCCCCAAAAACCTTTGCGAAGTTTTCTGTGTGGCTTTAAATATCAATATCCCATCTCGCAGTCTAAAGGCGTTATTTACTGTAAATCCTGAAAATAGTGTGAGTCAAGTTAAATTGGTGAAATTGGTTGAAAATGAAATCTCATGATCATGAACTTTTGAAAGTATACTGAAAGAACCTAAATATGAATTCAAGACCAGAAATTTAAACTTCAAAACATTTGTCCATGCCCTAGATACAGACCACATCCCGGATTTTGCGAAGTCTATCATAATTAAACTGAAATGCAACACATACGTAATCCGCATTTTTTCTAGAGGCCTGGTACACCAGATTATTTTGTTTACTCTTAAATGAATCAAACCATGTATCAATTTAATTACAATATTCTATTTATTAACTACCTGAAAATACGAATAACTTTTATTACAAATTTTTTTCACAGAAGTAAACAAGAAGAATTTATTTCATGGAAGTATTGCTTATGGTTTTACTGAAATAAAAATAATAGCTAGAAAATTTTACATGCCTCTATTTGCTTAAGGCATGAAAGCATATAATAAAAAATAATTACAATACGATTCAATATGATCTGTTCAGATCATAATTTTTATGTATGATTAAATAAAAGGCCCTTACACACACAAAAATTCTACAACAATTATGTTTAAATAGATAATTTTTTACTGTTCATTTCATTAAAATTCTCAATATCCCAAAAAAATAATTTATCCTCAAACTTCTGCTATTTAATCTCATTCTCGTCTTTAAACCTGCGATTAATTATTTAAAAACATTAACAAATAAATTTTAGAAAACCTCTAACAGGTATTTCCAACAAAAAATTAAATTAATCGCACAGTAGTAAAAAAGTTTAAGCGTTTTATTCCATAATTTTTATTATAAAAGAATTTTCAAAATGTTTCATTTTTCTTTAATATGCTTTAAAATTGCGATAACTATTTCTGAAAATATTTCCAATAGATAGAAAAGAAAAGAATTTTTGTTGCTTTGTGGAACATTTTTCATTCGTGCTCTCAGAAAAAAAAAATCACAAAATGAAAGGATTAAACGATATGTTTATTTTTCCAATCACGCAAATTTATAGTTAAAGAATTTCCTGATAATTTAGGGACTATCGTTGTAAGCATAATTTTAATAGTTTTCTTTATGTTTTAAAAAATGATTAAATTGAAAACGAAATTAATACAAAGAATTTATCAATGATTAGATTATTCTACTGCAAATTTATCACACACACACAAACACATACACACACATATAAAGTAAAACCAGGAGATATGGCGCGGTTGGAGAGATTGCGCACACAGAGGTTTGGGGGAAAGGAGTAGAGTGAGGGAGCAGCGTCTCCAGGTAGTTGTACAACAGCAATAGTGGAATGTCTACTTGAAAGTGTACGTAGATTGTTTTGAGCATCTAAGATAAAGCATTGCTATTTTGTTTTGTTTTACCAAAATAAGTGCTTGAATTTTCATAGCTATTTATCACAATTTCTATACAATGTCAGTAGTACAAAATATCTTAAACTTAAATGATTTCTCATAAGCTACTAATCTAGACTAACAATGTGAAGATCAACGGTTCGTTTTAGTAGCGGCCATGTTTAATTAAAAGGCCACGCAAACTCTCCTACCGAAATTGGAGAGTTTGCGCATCTGCTACTTAGGAGACATGGCGCATTGTTACCATTAGTTTCCATGCTAGGAGAGATTATGCAGGTTATTGGTAAATTTGCATAAAAAATGAAAAATGAAAATGGACTAATTTTAAGTTAAACGTGTTTTCCAGTAACTTAATATTATTTTGTTATCTTATCTGGACTTGCTTTTCTGATTCTTTAATTTTTTCCCTCTTTAATTCAAATTTTTTAATCGTTTTAAAAATTATTCCATTTTTCTGATTCTTTAATCATTAGGTTGAAATATTCACTCCTACTACAATAATATTTGTTCACAAAACCCTTCAACAGTGTCATTTAAGTGTAAATATTATTATTAACAATTTAATTGTAGTTATTATTAGTAACAATCTTTCCTACCCATGTGCGCAATCACACCAACCCTGTAAGGACAGATTGAGCGAAATAACTTTCTTGGTTTTATTACAACTGTTCTATTAAATTACAACATAACAACAAAATAGCAATGAAAATCCATAAAAAACAAATGAAGTGAAAATTATTCATGGATAGTTTAGCAAAAAATTAATATTTAGATTTTTTATTGTTATTCTTTTGAATTGTGCGCAGACTATCCTAGCTTTACCTTATATAATAAATTTTAAATTTATGTATTATATTTTCCCATTTAGTTAACTTATTGCTACCCTAAAATACTTCTTATTTACTTTCTATAGCTCAAAATGGAATTTTTCTAAGCCTAGTATCTTAACTTTTCTATATCAAAATTCATTCCATATTAGAATGTTTTCATTTAAGTCTCATTTTTACATTTAAAGGAATGCATTCAGAGATTTTCCGCGCCAATTTTTTCCACTCACGATTAAAGAGTTCCGGCAAGATTGTGTTGATTGGTCAACGCCATTTGTGCAATGTGGTTTTCCGTGGCTTTGTAATTTCACTCACCAATCAATAAAAGCGGATGTACGCCTTCAGAGAGAGAATGTTTGTTGTTCATCCTTGTTATTAACATCCGAGCATTCCCGAACTCTGGGGAATAACTTTTTACGTTTGTTATGGAGACATTATGGAAATAATAAAATTATGGAGATTGTAGTGAAAGTATTTACAATACTTAAATATGCTGAAGTGAAATATTTTTTTTGTGGCTGAGAATTTGCCCGTTAAGCTTGTAGATGGGGCGGGGCTACTGTAATAAATGGTTTGAAGTGAACATTCTGCTTGTTTGGGAAACTTACTGTGGATCACATCTTAGCTTTTTGACTCAAATCACTATTAAGTTTCATCATACAACGGCAGCAAAATATCGTTCATAACAACAAGTTAAATTCTTCAACTGTGACAAAACTATTTTCTACAAGTAAAACGCCTTAATTTAAAAAAAAAAAAAAACCCAGCAAGGTCGAGGTATAATCAATAAAAATTTCTTTCTCTCTGTTACACACATACGCACTCGCACACACAAACAGACACACATATGTACAGAATCAAAACATCGACATACTTTTTACGTTTAATTTTTTTCCCATGAATAATGCAACGGGAGCAAATAGAAAAATGGGAGAGAAATCAACACAAGCAATAAATCGGTATATTAAATAATCCAAAATGTATATAAGACTATATATCAATCATCTGTTTAAGTAAACATGTTATATATTCATATAACATATTTTTAATATTTCTAACATTTTCCCATTTGATTTACTATATTTTGTCTTAAAATATTTTGTCTCCTATTTGCCCTATCAAAATTCTAATGGTTTGAACGCGTCATACTTATTTCTCTTCCACTTTTCCCTTTTCTAAATTCATTTTTTGCACCTGTAATATTTTTTAAAACCCAATTTCTCTCCAATCGAAATTCAAAACGTTCCATTTTATTTATTCCGTAGCCTAAATTTTTTATCCGGAAGGATAATTCTAAGGTACTTCTATGTTATAGTAGCCTCCAAAATTACGATTACGGCATGTTATAGTCAATTTCGCCAAAGCCGTAGCCAAACTTGCGAAATGCGAACAGAGATATAAAAATAAATGTCATCGCATTAAAAAATATAATATTTTCTTTTAATAAGGATATTTTACAATGTTTCATAACATAATTATACTTATGTTTCGAAAAAATTCCTTACAATGCTTCACAAGAATATAACATCTTTTTTAACACTTCTCTCCTGTAACTATTCCCATAAACTGTTGCATTTTCAACCATAATTGCTGCTTACACCATTTTATAGATGTTAATTCCTCTGCCCAATGGTACATAAACATTAAAACAGTTACGAGCGATATTTTCGAACCACTAATACAATTACCTTAAAGAGAACTTTTTTTTACATTTTTTTACGTTGCATCTCCATATACCTTCTTTATTAGTAACATGCAGTTTCATATCATGGTCATTTTAGCATAGTTGTGTGTTGGATGGAAGCCCTCGCTGTTGATAAAATTAGATTGCATGCATCTCAGTACTTGGTAAATCACAGATTGTTTCCATATTCATAAAAATAAATACAGGCGATTCAAGACAAAAAAAAAAATACAATACAACATGCAATTAAAAAAGAGTTATGAAAAATGTTCTGGAACATCAACGAATAAGCAATATGACGATAACATAAACTGGTACTGTTTCTTTAGGAATTAAACCATTTGATGAGAATTTACGACCTATCTTGGCGATTCATCCTTGGAAGCTGCTATAACAGAGAAGTACAACTTCGAATTTTTTGTCGTAATTTTTCCCCCGAAAACATAACATGATTGCTCAGTTTTCATTCTTCCGCGGTGAAGCTACCGGACGAGTTCTCTGCTTGGATAATAGCTCTATCTGCATTGCCTTTTTGTAGTTCTCCGCAGGGCCTGATTATCCAAAAAGCACATAAAGCACATGCTTCCCCTCTAAAATTTTAAAGAGGCCCCAAAATGACTGAAGAAGGCCTTCTAATTCTCATTTTTTTTACATTCTATTTTTAATTTTTTTGGAAAAGAAAGTTTGCTTAATCCAAGAAGAAATACACGCACTATTTCACGAAACTTATTTAACCCCTTGTGTACATTTGACGACTGAGACTCGTCATCAGTATTGTCCAAGGATTTTTTTTTTTTAATTCAGAAATTTCGAACTTATATCAGAAAATTCAAACAGTACTTCTCGCTTCTTTTTAATCAAGGAATATCTGTCAACAAATACAGAAAAAGCACTATTCCAAATTTTTGGTGTGTCTGTTCTGTATGTTTTTTTAAAAATAAATCTGTACCCAAAGGGTTCACAGGAAAATATGAATGTCATCAAAAGGATGTTAATTAATCATATAGCATCCTCATATGCCTGTTAGAAACGACCAGGGAAATTGAGCATACAGCTCTATGTACTAAATACATCTGATGTATATACAGGGAGCATAAAAACTGTTTAATGAAATAATATATGTGACCTCGGCTAAGTACTCCTGCGGATAATATTAATATCATTGGTGAATTTTTAAGAATGAAGAAAACTTATGCCAAAGGGAAGGGGGCCTCAAAATGATAGTATGCTTCCCCTAGATTCACAGGTTAATCGGGACCCTGGTTCTCTGCGGTGTCCATAAAAGGTTCTGCACCAACTCGCAGTTAGCTTTTTGTGTAGTTCTCCATGCATAAAAGTATCGCAGTCTAGATTCTTTGTGAATCTCTCATTGTTCTGTATTGTTTTGATGGTTATCAACTATTTTATTATTTGATGTGGATACATTTCGTCTAAAATATTTTTATGTAAGGTATCTTGATTCCATAATCGTGATAATGGAGAGTTCCTATTTAAGGGGAGATGTTGATTCCAATAAAATGTTTTCCGTCCGACATTCTGACTCTTTTTCTTTTTGTTGGAGTAATTTCATTGTGTTTTTTTGACTGCTTTTCTACTCGAACATGTTTTATAAACGTCTGTCATTCTCTAATACGTTTCTTTTTACCCACAAATCTATCACCTAATTATTTAGTTCCCATGTCTTCGGAACTCGATTTACGTTCTATGTGATCTTTTAATATGTGATCTTGTAGTATTAATTCAGCTGGAAATTCTCAAAAGCATTACACCAGTGCATAATATACACATATATATATATATATAGAGAGAGAGAGAGAAGGGCTTTTAAGACAATGTATAAGGAACTTTTAGGCATTGTTCCAGTTAGAAATATTTAAAATAAACAAATACATTGATGAAGTGTTATCCGTGTACAAGTTCCAAATGCGTAACAATTAAAACCTATACATTAACGCTAACTGAAGCTCTAAAATGTCCAGAAGAAGCGAAAAACAATATGAATCTTTATTTATAATATTTCTTCTCGCTCTTAAAATTAATTTTTAGCGCCCATTTATAATTGTTTTGTAGTATGTGGTATTAGCATTTTTCAATCTTTCAGATAAAAATTGTCCCTTTTCTATTAAATTTGGATTATTTTCTTTAAGATCCAGTATGTCAAATATATACGCAATATATAATTACATGAACTAATACCATTAAATAAACTAAAATAATATCTTAGGAGCAGAAGAAAAAAACGCCCTAAGCAAATTGTAAACTAAAATTAATGGAAGTTTTAATTCACCAGCAAAAACTGTTTCGCTATTTAAAATAACTCTTTTCTTCAAAACAACAATTAATTAATTAATTGAATTAATTACACATAAAACACTAATCAATTATTTTTCGACGAGCGTTAAAAGATATTTCAAGCAGACGATTAATCACACTGGAATAGAAAATTCTGAGGGGATTTTTTTAACATTTTTCACTGTAAAAGAATTTTCAAAATATTTTAGTCTTCGCAAAAATGCTATAAAATTGCGATAACTATTTCTACAGACATTTCCGATAGAAAGAAAAATATAACAAAAGTGCTTCTGTTGTTTCTTGGAGCATGTTTCATTCCTTCTTTCAGAAAAACATCACAAAAGGAGAAGTTTAAACATTCTTCTTGTTTGTTTCTGAGACACGCAAATGTATCGTTAAATAATTTTGAGAAGAATTAAAGAATACCGCGCGTTTAAAGTGTAATTTTACACGCCATGATTTCTTGTGCTACAAAAAACCCCGATTAGATGGAAAAGAAATTTCATACAAAGAATGTGTCAATGTATTAATTACACATAGTTAACTCTCGTTAATTCGAACTTTTAACCCCTTATTACTTCAAGTTAAAAATAACGCTTCAAATACATATTCGTTGCTTTTGCACAAACGAAATGACACTCTCGATGACAGAAAGAGCCCTTTTTTTAAATTGATACTTTAGGGGAGTGGTAATTTATGTTCACAAATGTATGGATCTAAAATTACTGGCCCCCTTAAAATATCAATTTAATTATCAATAATATAAATTCACGCAATGACTAATGTAAGGGCTTTAAACAAGTGAATCCTCAATCCCCAATTTTTTTTTTTAATTGTGAAAGGTTAAATAATTAAGAAAATGTCTTACTTTTATGGCCGCACAATCTTGAAGGCACTCGGAAAACTTAGATGGAAAATAAATTTAATACAAATAAAGTGTCAATGCATTAATTACATATAGTTAACTCTCGTTAATGTGAACTTTTAACCTCTTAATACCTCAAGTTAAAAATAACGCTTCAAATACATATTCGTTGCTTTTGCACAAACGAAATGACACTCTCGATGACAGAAAGAGCCCTTTTTTAAAATTGATACTTTAGGGGAGTGGTAATTTATGTTCACAAATGTATGGATCTAAAATTACTGGCCCCCTTAAAACATGAATTTAATTATCAATAATCTAAATTCATGCAATAACTAATGTAAGGGCTTTAAACAAGTGAATGATATACAAATCCTATTTTTTTTATTGTAAAGGGTTAAATAATTATGAATATTTCTTACTTTCATGGCCGCACAATCTTGAAGGCACTCTGCCAACTCAGTTGAAAATAACATTTATTTTTATGAGGAAACAAGTGTCAGTGCTATCATTTATTGTTTTTGTTCCAAAGCATAAAACATTCAGCTATATAGAAGTAAAGTAAAAATGTAAAAAATCAAAAAGTTTAGCTTTATGAGGAAAATACCCACGATTGTGTACCCCAGGTCTAAAGGGAATTTTTCGTCTGCATAGACCGAAGTCTGCATTAAATCATGTAAGCAAGTGAATGATCTACAAATCTTCACTTTTGATTATTGTAAAGGATTTAAGTTAAATTATTATGACATTTTTTTATTTTCTTGGCCACACTGTCTTGAAGGCATTTTACAAACTCAGATGAAAATAAAGTTTATTTTATAAGAAAATAAGCACCAGTGCTGCCATTTATTGGTTTTGTTTCAAAGCAAAAAACATTGAGCTATATAGAATTAAAGTAAAAATGAAAAAAAAATCAAACAGTTTAGTTTTTATGAGAATAAGAATAGAGAATCACATTTATATACCTCAGGTCGGGATTTTTTGTCTGCACCAACCGCAGTCCCTATTAAACAATGTAAACATTTGAATGGTGTGTAATAACATCTTTAATTGATTAAATTCAAATCAGTATTTGACAGAAATGAAATAGGTTACATTTGCATAACTTATCAAGGTCGCAATTCACTGATTGAATCAAAGTTAAAGGATATCTCACTTCAAGCCAAAAAAGAATTTTTGTTTATACGATTGAAAATTATGAACATATTCTAAAAATACCTTTAATAGATGATTTATCCATGTGAAATTTAACACAACTCTTCCCTTCAAAACAGCAATTAATTAATTGAATTAATTATACATAAAACAAGAATCAATTATTTTTCGACAAGCATTAAAAGTTATTTCAAGCAGACGATTAATCACACTGGAATAGAAAATTCTGAAGGATTTTTTCCCCATTTTTCAGTGTAAAAGAATTTTCAAACATTTTACTCTTTGCAAAAATGCTATAAAATTGCGATAACTATTTCCGTAGACATTTCCGATAGAAAGAAAAAATACCAAAAGAGCTTCTGTTGTTTCGTGGAACATTTTTCATTCCTCCTGAAAAAACATCCCAAAATGAGAAGATTAAACGTTCTTTTTGTTTGTTTCTGAGACACGCAAATGTATCATTAAAGAATTTTGAGAACATTTAAAGAATGTCGTTTTAAGTGTCATTTTACACGCCACGATTTCTTTTTCTACAAAAAAATTATTAGATGGAAAAGAAATTTAATATAAAGAATGTACACTAGATAAATGTTGACATAATTATTCCAAAATCGGTAAAGAAATCATATGAGATGTAATCTTCCCAACTGAGCATAAAAGTCCGGGCTAGGATTCGAACCCGGAATCCCCTTGGCTGAAGCTGACAATTCTCTACCAACTGAGCAATCCCGGACAAATATAGCTGAACCAATTCACCCAGTTAACCTTAATGATCATAGTATCTGGTCTGATATCTGAATCAGTACAACATAATAAATCACAGGTAATGGAACCTCCAGTCAACGCTGGAAACGTGATTACACTAGATAAATTTTTGATACAATTATTCAAAAATTGGTAAAGAAATCATATGAGATGTAATCTTGCCAACTGAGCGAAAAAGTTGGTAGGACATAAGCAGCTTCGGCTAAGGGATCCCGGGTTCGAATCCTGGCTCGAACTTTTTTGTTCAGTTGGGAAGATTACATCTCATATAAAGAATGTATCAATGTATTGATTACATACAATGAACTCTCGTTAATGCGAACTTTTAACCTCTTGATTTCTGAAGTTAAAATAACATTACAAATACACACTATTTGCTTTTGCACAAACAAAACAACTCTGTTGATGACAGAAAGAGCCTTTTTTTCTGAAATTGATACTTTAGAGGACTAGTAATTTAGGTTCATAAATAGGGATCTAAAATTACTAGTCCCCTTCAAATATTAATTTAATTATCAATAACCTAAATTCACACAATAAAAAATTGAAGAGCTCCCATATATGTATTCAAAAAATATGTTAAATAAATCTAATATTATCTAATTTATATATTTATTATATTATATTTATTATATTATATTTATTATATTTATAATATTTATTATAATTAATATAATAAATATCATTCTCTTCGTGTTTGAAAGTGTTTCATAATCTATGCCCTATGCATGATTTTTCACTCTTGTGTTTTATTTACGTAAGATATTATCCATTTTTATTTTAAATATATATTTTGACCGAATCAAATTTGGAGGATATTTAAACAACATAATGATATGAACTAAACTAATTATAAATAATCTTTGTAGCAGGAAAATTGTACACATTGTACAAATTCTAAACTAAAATAAATTGTACTTATTATTCTTTAAAAACATTTTACAGGTTAATTTTTTTGTATTCCTTAAACCTACGATTAAATAATTGAAAACACTAATAAATCAATTATCAACTAGAGTTAAAAGGTATTTTAAACAGAAAATTAATCATACGGGAATGGAAAATTCTGAGCGTTTTCTTAGATAGTTCTCTTTCAAAGAATTTTTAAAATGCATTATTCTTCACAAAAACGCTTTAAAATTGAGATAACTATTTCTGCAGACATTTCTGATGCAAAGAAAAATACCAACAGAACGTCTGTTGTTTCGTGGAACATTTTTTATCCCCCCTCCCCTTTCAGATAAACATCACAATATAAGATGATACGTTCTTTTTGTTGCCCGGGACACTCAAATGTATCGAAAGAATTCTGAGAAGATTTAGAAAATGTCATTTTATTCGCCAAATTCTTTTTTTTCTTTACTTTAATAATTAAATGGTAAAGAATTCCACATAGATAGTGCATCGATGTATAAATTGTACTTGTACATTCAAAGAATATATTAAATAAATTTAAAGCGTTTTTAAAACTAAATTTAATATGCATTTGATCGTTGTCCCAGATGTTTCCAAAAACAGTAAAAAAAAATAATTAGTTAAAATTAAAACAAAAGTACTGAAATTTGTAGTATAATTCATGCACATGAAGATATTTACAGTGTTAATTTCAGATCAAACTAAGAGGTCTTTTCCAGTAATTAATATATTTATTAATTCAAGATCTTTAAATAAAATATCACATTTAATCAGACATAAAAGTTAAAATTACATACAATAAAATTACAAAATACATGAAAACGTTTCGGGTTACAGTCTAGCCCCTCATCCGTGCAGTTACATACGCCTACTGGAGAAATTTCAACCATGTTTACAGTCAATAGTTTAACCAGTTAAAACTTGAAAACTTCAACGAAGCTACATTAGAGTAACATCGTATATTCAGGTGAACAACACAAGATTCATTACTTGGCGAAGTCTGTTTACGAGTGAACCAACCTTCAAGAAACACTCTACTCTTATCGTTATTGCAGCTGGATCTGATTACTGCAATACGTGCAAAATCCGGAAAATGGAATGATGTAACATGATATTTATTAATGATACATATAAAGATTCTATATCAAATCTAACTAATTGAAGACTTTTAATTTTTTATGTTTAAATACATAAAAATTTAACCTTTCATTGGCTTAAAATTTATACTACCCAAAAAATTATTTAATCCCATACATCTGCTGTTTAACATTATTCTTTTCTTTAAAACTGTAATTAATTAATTGAAAACACTAATAAATTAATTTTCAACCAGAGTTAGAAGGTATTTTAAACAAAAAATTAATCATTCAGGAATGGAAAATTCTGAGCGTTTTCTTAGTTCTTTCTCTTTCAAAGAATTTTTAAAATGCATTATTCTTCACAAAAACGCTTTAAAATTGAGATAACTATTTCTGCAAACATTTCCGATAGAAAGAAGAATACCAACAGAACTTCTGTTGTTTCACGGAACATTTTTTACTCCCCCCTCCCCCACCTCAAAGAAAAACATCACAAAATGAGAAGATAAAACGTTCTTTTTGTTTCTCGAGCCACTCAAATGTGTTATTAAAGAATTTTCAGAAGATTTAGAAAATGTCATTTTATTCGCCAAATTCTTTTTTTTTTTTACTTTAATAATTAAATGGTAAAGAATTCAACACAGGTAGTGCATCGATGTATAAATTGTACTTGTACATTCAAAGAATATATTAAATAAATTTAAAGCGTTTTTAAAACAACATTTAATATGCATTTGATCGTTGTCCCAGATCTTACAAGAAACACTAAAAAAAGAATTAGTTAAAATTAAAACGAAAGTACTGAAATTTGTAGTATAATTCATGCACAAGAGTGTTACTTTCAGACCAAACTGAGAGGTCTTTTGCAGTAATTAATATAGTAAGAACTTTAAATAAAATATCACATTTAATCAAACATAAAAGTTAAAATTACATACAATAAAATTACAAAATACATGCAAACGTTTCGGGATACATTCTAGCCCCTCATCAGTGCAATTGCATACGCCTACCGGAGAAATTTCAACCATGTTTACAGTCAATAGTTTAACCGGTTAAAACTTGAAAACTTCAATGAAGCTACATTAGAGTAACATCGTATATTCAGGTGGAACAACACAATATTCATTACTTGGCGAAGTCTGCTTACGAGTGAACCAACCTTCAAGAAACACTCTACTCTTAAAGTTATTGCAGCTGGATCTGATTACTGCGATACTTGCGAAATCCGGAATATGGTATAACGTAACAAGATATTTATTAATGATATATAAAAAGATTCTATATCAAATCTAACTAATTGAAGACTTTTAATTTTTATGTTTAAATACATAAAAAATTTAACCTTTCATTGGCTTAAAATTTATACTACCCAAAAAATTATTTTAATCCCATACATCTGCTATTTAAATTTATTCTTTTCTTTAAAACTGTAATTAATTAATTGAAAACACTAATAAATCAATTTTCAACCAGAGTTAAAAAGTATTTTTAACAAAAAATTAATCATTCAGGAATGGAAAATTTTGAGCGTTTTCTAAGATCTTTCTCTTTCAAAGAATTTTTAAAATGCATTATTCTTTACAAAAACGCCTTAAAATTGAGATAACTATTTCTACAAACATTTCCGATTGAAAGAAAAATACCAACAGAACTTCTGTTGTTTCACGGAACATTTTTTACTCCGCCTCTCCCCCCCCCCCCCCCCACCTCAAAGAAAAACATGACAAAATGAGAAGATAAAACGTTCTTTTTGTTTCCCGAGACACTCAAATATGTCGTTAAAGAATTTTGAGAATATTTAGAAAATGTCATTTAATCATTTTTTTTAACTTTAATAATTAAATGGAAAATAATTAAACAATGTACAATTCAGCGATATATATATTATATATACATTCAAAGAATATATTAAATAAATCTATAGCATTTTTATTACAACATTTAACATAAATTTGGTCCCAGATCTTATAAGAAACAGTAAAAAAAATAATTAATTAAAATTAAAACAAAAGTACTAAAATTTGTAGCGTAATTCATGCACAGGAAGATATTTTTAGTGTTACTTTCAGATTAAACTGCGAAGTCTTTTGCATTAATGTAGTAGGCTATTTAATGATACATAAAAAGATCTTATATCAAATCTAAGTAATTGAAGACTTTTATTTTTTTATGTTTAAATTCATAAAAAATTAACCTTTCATTGGCATAAAATTTATAATACCCAGAAAATTCTTTTATTTTCATACATCTGCTATTTAACTTTATTCTTTTCTTTAAAACTGGGATTAAATAATTGAAAACACTAATAAATCAATTTTCAACCAGAGTTAAAAGGTATTTTAAACATAAAATTTATCATACGGGAATGGAAAATTACGAGCGTTTTCTTAGATCGTTCTCTTTCAAAGAATCTCTAAAATGCATTATTCTTCCCAAAAACGCTTTAAAATTGAGATAACTATTTCTGCAAACATTCCCGATAGAAAGAAAATTACCAACAGAACTTCTGTTATTTGATGGAACATTTTTTAACCCGCCTCCCCCACGTGAAAGAAAAACATCACAAAATGAGAAGATTAAACGTTCTTTTTGTTTCCCGAGACACTCAAATGTATCGTTAAAGAATTTTGAGAAGATTTAGAAAATGTCATTTTAATCGCTAAATTCTTTTTTTTTTTAACTTTAATAATTAAATGGAAAATGATTCAACAATGTACAATTCAGCGATATATAAATTATATATACATTCAAAGAATATATTAAATAAATTTATAGCAATTTTATGACTACATTTTATATAAATTTGATCGTTGTCCCAGATCTTTCAAGAAAAAAAAAATAAAACAAAAGTACTAAAATTTGTAGCATTAATTCAAGCACAAGAAGATATTAATAAAAAAATATATAATTATAAAATTAAATAAAGCACTAATAGATTTACGATAGATTTAAAAATAAAGTTTAATATTTTCAATTTTAAAAATATCTTAGGGTGAGAACTTGTTTTTATTCGATATGGATCATCAAAAAACCCTTTTTTAACAATTTCCAAAATAGTTGAAAAGTGTTTATGAACTTAGTTTGTCTGTCTGTTTATCTGTTCAAGCTCTAACTTGTGTAAATATACTCGGAATGACATGTAAGTTTCATACGTTAATGAGGTTGAAAAATAGAAAGTTCGCTGTTTAAAATGAAGTGTGCAGTATTTATAGTTCGAAAAACAGAAAAATTATGTTATATTATGGTTTATGGGGAAAATCGTTTGCGGTGCATTTTATTTAAATTCCTTATTTTGCTATCTCATTTCACTGTATGAAAAAATGAAATTACGTAGTAACATTCTGTTAGTGTTGGAAACTGTTTTATAATATATTCCCATTGCATGATTTTTCGTTCTTGTTTTGTCCTACGGAAGTAATATCAATTGTTTTTAACACTTTCCAACATAGTTCAAAAGTGTTTATGAATTCCATTTGTCTGTCTGTCTGACTGTCCGTGCTCTAATTTGCGTAAATATGCTCGGATTATCATGCAGTTGATATATGTTATTGAGGTTTACTATGGAATGTTCATTATAGCAAATAAAGTGTGTAGTACTTATAGTTACCTTACAGGAACACTAAAAAAAATTCAGTTACATTACGGTTTATGGAGAAAATTATTTGCGGTTCATTTTAATGATTTTACACAATTTGAAACATATTAAAATTTATATATATCACTCTAGTGCACTGCAACAGGCTTATTATAGAACAGAGTGTGCTTAGTATTTATAGTTTCTTTATAGGGACACTCAAAATAATTCCATTCAATAGGGAAAAATCGTTTACGGTTTATTTTAAGAATGTTTCACTCTTTCAAACATATTTAATTTGATAGATATCACTGAGGGCATTACAAGAGGCTTATTATAGAATACTGTGTGTATAGCATTCATTGTTCATTTACAGGGACACACAAAATAATTAGGTTAATATACTTTCTTTTAATAATTGGTGGAAGTGCGTTTTCAGTTGTGGTACGCGTTTTCAAATTTAACTCATTTTTTTACCTATTACTTGGTGTGTATAAATCCTATAGATAATATTACAGAGAAGGACAAAACATCTAAAATACAATTCCGTTTATTGACAGAAATTGCAGAAGGTGAATTTTTAACTATGCTATGCTATGCATTGCTTAACTGAACTAAATTTTAGAATTCTATGTAGCATACATACAAATCTATAGATCATATACACGGCTGCATAAAAGAACTCGGGTATTTTTCTGAATATTTTTGGTAATTGCTGAAATTGGTTTCCAAATAGTTTACTTAGACATACATCATCTTTCGTCTTATTAAACAGTAAATATTTCTAAAACTATTTTGGAAGTGTCGGAAAGTGTTACATATGCTTGACGCGTGATTTTTCGTTTTTGTTGAAATATATATTTTGTTATAACAAAACATGAAATATATTTAAACAACATAATGATATGAACTGAAATAATTATAAATAATCTTTGTAGCAGGAAAATACCGGGTGATTATAATTAAAGTTACGATTTCAAAATCAATAATTTTAAAACTACTGGTCAGAATGACTTGATATTTTAGCAGAACAATTGTGAGGCAATGAAATTTTATTTGGCGAAGAAAAAAATAGTTCTAAAATGTGCCGATAGATGGCGCGGTCAGGGTAATGTCAGGGGAAAGACCAAAAATGTATTCTTTAAACACAGGAATGTTGTTAGCCAAAAGGAAGAAAATAGAGTTCACGGATTTACTAAAAATGTATTAGCGAAAAGACAAGAATACGTGTTTACAGCAACAACAGCAATAATGACAAAAAATGAAAACAAAAAGTTTTATGGAACAAACACTTTATTGATGATTAAAGCATAAGTTGTTCGATATGCCCTCCGCCTTGTTCCGCTACTAATTGGAAGCTCAAAACAGCATACTCCACAGCAGATCGGAGGGTATCTGTACTGATGCAATGGGTGTGGTGTGTGATGCTTGCCTTCAAGGCTAGATTCTGAATTCGCCGACTGTAAACAACATTCTTCAGGTATCCAGAGTTGCCACGTATTAGTAATTTGCATATCTCCAGACAATGTGCACCCTGACAGCGCCATCAATCGGCACATTTTGGAACTATTTTTTACTTCGACAAACAAAATTCCATTGCCTCATGATTGTTCTGCTAAAATATCAAGTCATTCTGACCAGTAGTTTTAAAATTATCGATTTTTGAAATCGTAACTTTAATTATAATCACCCGGTACATTGTATAAATCCTAAACTAAAATAAATTATACTTTTATTCTTAAGCTCACATTTTGCGGCTTAATTTTATTCTATTGCTTAAAACTGCGATTAATTAAACGAAAACACTAATAAATCAATTTTCGGCAAGAGTTAAAAGATATTTCAAACAGAATGTAACTTAAGCTAGAATGAAAAATTCTAATTCTTTTTTTTTTAACACTGCTCTCTTTAAAAGAATTTAAAAATATTTTATTCTTCGCAAAACTGCTTTAAAAATTCCGATAACCTTTTCTACAAACATTTTCCAATAGAAAGAAAAATATCAATGGAATTTTTGTTCTTTAGTGGAACATTTTTCATTCTTCCTTTTAGAAAAACATCGCAAAATGAGAGGATTAAACGTTGTTTTTGTTTTACAATGCACGCAAATGTATCGTTAAAGAATTTTGAGAAGATATAGAGAATGTCGTTGTAAATGTCATTTTATTCAACAACTTTTATTTTGTGTTATTTGCAAAATAATTAAAGAGTTATATAAAGGTTTAAAAATACATTTCTTTAAGATGCATAAAACTCGCTCTCATACATTTATTAACTACAGGCTTTCAAAGCCTGAGAGTGAGCTAATGTGTCCGCCGGTTCTGTATGTGCGTACGTATGTATGTATGTGTGTGCGTATGTACGTATGTACGTAACGCGATTACTCTTGGTAGAAATAACCGTTTTGCTTCAAATTTTGTTTATAGGTTCATTGTGATAAGGCGCTTTCCTGATTCGTTTTGAGGGTTCATTGGTTAAGTATAAAGGGGGTAACGGGGGCTAATCCTTCCCCTTTAATTTAGATAAATGGGTTTTTCATGCAGAATTATCCGAATTGCTTAAAATTTTATATATAGGTTCATTGTGGTAAGCAGCTTCCCTGATTAGTTTTGTGGGTTCATTGGTTAAGTATATAGATATACGGGGGACTAATCTTCCTCTTAATTTAATTAATTGGGTTTTTCAAGCAGAATTATCCAATTTGCTTCAAATTTTGTATATATGTTCATTGTGATAAGGCGCTTTCCTGATTAGTTTTGGTGGTTCATTGGTTAACTATAAAGGGGAGAACAGGGGGATTATCTCCTTTAATATATTGTCGATTTCTTTATTTTTCGAGGGGTTTATGTCCAATTCTTTGAAGGATACTTATAATATACAGTTAGTGTGAATATCCTGTGAGCTCAATGCCCTCAGTTTAACTGGGCAGTTTTCTTTTTATTTATTATTGTGGGGACCTTAAGATAATAAAAGGAACTGTAAATCAGTTTTATAGAATATTGTTATGTTTTTTGCAGTTATCTGGTTTATATGGCATCAATTTTCATATACACTACTATTTGGAAAGATGATTACTTGTTTTCACAAATGCACTGGCTGTATCTTCCCGCAAAGAATCTATATTATAAAGAAAAAATGTTAGTGAGTAACACTACGTCATATTGGCGGTGGCAACACCTGACCAATAATTTTCGCTTTTTTGAATTTGTTGAACACTTTAAAAATTCAAATTTCATACCATCCAATAGGAGAAAAATGTTCTTTCAAAGGCAATTTGTTTGAAAACAGTATTTTAATTTACTGATTTTTTATGGTTTTAAAATTATTTTCAAGCATAAAATTTTTATAAATCTATCTATATCGCGTGCAGGCCGATTACAAAAGATTAATCCGTTTGCACTTAAAATAATATACATTGTCCAGCCTTTGTTTTCGGCTAATATTCCATAACGATATTAAAACTCCATCTGTAAATAAATAATATAAATAAAACACAAATTTAACAGGCACGTAATTGAACTACGTGCTGAAATTATGGAAATTATAAATGGAACTGTAGGAAGTGAAATTTTTGGTGATTTTTTTTTTCGGCTATTTACTAGCATGCGACTAATACGAAAGAATCACTTTTAATTTGCTTCAAAACTTTATTTCATTACATTATTGTTATTTTTAATATAAAATTGCTTTTCGGTATTGTTAGTGGAAAATCTCAAAAGATACATTAAATGTAAAAAAAAAAAAAAAAAAGAGTTTTCAATATAAAAAAAAAAAAAAATGGTTTCAATCTATATTTTGTAACACCGGAAGATCGGATTGGATCCACTAGTTTTCATAAAAGGAGCTATAAATCAGTTTTATAGGGTATTTTTATGGCTTCCTTTTAGAATGATTTGATTTATATGTATTTATATATTTTCATATTTGTTTTATATAATACAATACGATACATATACAGGTTGGAAACAGGTTTGCTTATTTTCACAAATGCAGTCGCGATAAATTGGCACAAAGAAGAAACTTAAATAATGTAAAAGTAACAGACAAAAATAAGGTGAAACATCTACAAGTACAAGATAAATTTTAGCAAAAATAAAATTCCCCAACTTCATCTCCAACAACGGATTTTTCAGAAAGGATGCAGTATAATTTTTACAGTAATTACTAACGATTTGTTTTCGGTATAATTTTTGAAAAAAAAAAAACACATTTTTTAATTATTTTTGTACATTATCTAAAAAATGTTTTTTGACACATTTAACAGCTATCTTTGAAATGTAATTTTTTTTCTTTGATAAAGAAAAAAAATTGAATATAAATATTGTATCTGTATTTATATCCAGAGAGTGACAAACAAAATTGTGACAGCTTTCCAACGATACTCTTCAAAACAGACAATTTTTACATAGAAAGCCAAGGTTGAAATCTATTTATTCAGACAAAAATTCAGGTTTGTCACTTGAAGCCGAGGCCGGATTGTCCTTCATATATTTGACAATAATGAAGATATTTAATCGAAATTTGGAAACGATTATCTTTGTTTTATGTGAAATATGATGATATCCCGTGAAGTGTTGACAGTGCATTTCAATTCGTTCAATGACCGCGTAGATGCTATCAGCTACATTCTAACTTATGGAGTGCCTATATCAATGAGTTATTTTTGCCTAAATGGTGGCAATTTTTGGAAAATATTCAATAGATAATAGAAAGTGCTAAACAAAATTGAGGGGGTCGGGCAAGAGAGTGCCAAGCCACATTTTTGAACTTCTGAGTTATTTGAATTTGAAAATTTGATCAAATACTCAAATCAAGATATATAACATAAAGTGTTTTCGCCAGTGTCTTAGTAACATTTGACATATTCTGAGTAACAAGATGGCATTACTTTAATGATATTACTATTAGGTTTTTTGTAAATTAGCTACCTTCATTGGGGGCATAAACATCTGGGGCAAAAACGAAACCTGTCATATATACTGCCACCAAGTGACATTAGAAACAAATTATATGTTGGATATTATAATTTACGATATTAAACAACAGATTACAGTGTTAGATGTATTTCACCAAAAATATGGCTTGGCATTTTCTTGCCCCGACCGCCTTAATTATGTCAGCACCTACATTATCAAATATAGAGCATCAACATCAATGAGTTATTTGGACCTGGATTGTGGCCATTATTGTAAAATATTCAATACGTGATAGAAAATGCTGAACAAAATTATGTCATCATTTCAGTACTGTCTGCTCTATTATAAATTATAGAGAGTCTATCAATGAGTAAATTGCATCTGAATGGTGGATATTATTGCAAAAAATTCAATAGAGGATAGACAATGCTAAACATAATATGTCAGATTTTCACTACAGTCAGATATATGCTAAATTATAGAGAGTCTAGATAAAGGGTTATTTGGACCTAAATGGTGGCCATTGTTTTCAAATATTCAGTACGTAATAGAAAATGCTGAACAAAGTCAATCAATACATTTATTATTATAGAATTATTTATTCAAAAAATACCAGCTATAGTTTTTCTTGAAAAATTTAATTTCTTTTTCTTTTAAATATGATTTAATTAGTCGCGCATGGATTTAAAATCAATTAAATTGGAAGTTCAGTAACTATAATTATATGAATTAAAATAACTATAAGTGATTTGAATAAGTAAAATTCGCTTTAAACAAAATCGTAAATAAAATAAATTGTTCTGTTCATTCAGAATAAAAAAAATTAGACTAAACTTCGTCTGACTAAAACTTTTCCTGAGAGAACAAATATGAAAGTTCATTGTCTATATCATGAATGTTTTGAATTAAAGGCAAATTTAAATAAAAAGTTCTGTGATTATCGACCTTTTTTGTATCTTTTTTAATTGTCTTTAGAAAACATCATTAATACATTAGCTCTTTAATTACAATTTGATTGAAGCAAAATTTTGGATTATAATATAAAAACACTTCTTATCCCTGTTTTTTACTGATTTTCAAACCATTTTTGTAGCGAAAGGGAATTAAAATATGCAAAAGTGCCTTGTTATTCAAAATTCCTCCCAATCCCCAAAATATTCCAATATATTTTAAATAATTACTCAAACTCAGCATTATTTAATAAACTTTATAATGCGTTGGAAAAAAATAGTACTTTATCATTAATTAGCATTTTTGCCAGATTTAAAACTTGGAATAATTGAATATAAACTTTGTCGTGTGGAATTTTGGAATGCAGCTACAAATTATTTTATGATTAAATATGTGAGTTCAACCTAGTGTATCGTACAATCGAGCTATTGATAATCAGGTTTATACTGTTTTAAATATATTTACTTAACTTTATTTATTACTATGAAAAAGGTAAAATACGAATACCGATCAGTCAAATAATTTTTTTAGCAGGTAAAGTAGGTATATTCAGCAGCTTTTTGTTTCGAATTGTATTACGCATTTTTCCGTAAAAACTATGTACAGTTAGCAAATAAAATATGAAACAATCTTATTCCTATCACGAATTCTTTAAAATGTAGAGAACTGTATTTTAATACCGTTTACAAAAGGTAAAGAAAAATGAGAATTCTTTTGTTTAATGAAGCCATTCTGATGTTTTATTCTTCTAACAAAGGAAAGCACGAAAAGTAATATTTAATGAACCTTGTTTGTTTCAAGATATGCAAATTTATCTTTTCGAGAGTTTTACATGAATCTAACAAACTACTCACGCGTAATAGTTCTTCTTGAGTTTCATTTATCGAATATTTTAGCAAATACCTAGAGGTGTAATTACGGTGTGACAAATGTATTTAGATTCTTAAAATAAAAGTGACATATTTTTATCAATAGCAGAAAACATTTGAGGTGGTATTATAAGTTAATGGGAACTATTAATATATAAGCTGGAAAATGTAATATTACTTGACAAGATTTTATAATTGATAAACTATTATGATTATGTTAAAAATATTTATTTATTTTTATTTATAGGTATATTACAGAAAACTCTCCTTAATGAACATTCCCAAATAGAGGACGCATATGTTTATAGAATATTTTAGCAAATACCTAGAGGTGTAGTTACGGTGTGACAAATGTATTTAGATTCTTAAAATAAAAGTGACATATTTTTATCAATAGCAGAAAGATTTGCGGTGGTATTATAAGTTAATGGGAACTATTAATATATAAGATAGAAAATGCAATATTACTTGACTAGATTTTATAATTGATAAACTAATATTATTATGTTAAAAATATTTATTTATTTTTATTTATAAGTATATTGCCGAAAAATCGCCATAACGAGCACTCCCAAATAGAAGACGCTTCTGTTTATCGAATATTTTAACAAATACCTAGGGGTGTAATTACGGTGTGACAAATGTATTTTGATTCTTAAAATAAAAGTGACATGCTTTTATCAATAGCAGAAAACATTTGAGGTGGTATTATAAGTTAATGGGAACTATTAATATATAAGATAGAAAATGCAATATTACTTGACAAGATTTTATAATTGATAAACTATTATTATTATGTTAAAATATTTATTTATTTTTATTTATAAGCATATTACAGAAACAATCTCCATAATGAACACTCCCAAATAGAGGGCGCTTCTGTTTATCGAATACTTTTTTGAATCCAAAATATTTATACACTGTAAAAAAAAATAAAAATAAATATATATATATATATATATATATATATATATATATATATATATATATATATATATATATATATATATATATATATATTTGAATTTAGAAAAACTTTACAAAATGTAATATAACTACTTCCGAGTTAACCGCGATTTCGGAAGGCGTCTATTATTATCAGAAATCTGAGAAACTAACAGATTTTCGAGATTTAAAAAGTATTTCAAACTTCTGTTGCAAAACTTCTTTTCCTGTCCGTTAAAGAAAGAACGAAAGAATGAAACGGAAAAAGTAAAAGAGAAAATTTAAACGTTTCTCCTGAGTTATAGTTTTTACAGCGTATTAATCAGTTTTATCAACACAAAATATCAGTTTTTCAGACGCTATCAATTTTCAAGTTAAAATTTTCGTGTTCGACAAACATATTTAAGAGACAAACATGACAAATTAACAGCATCAACATTAACATTAGAATGAACATAATTTTATTACTCTTGCATGTATAAGTTTTCTTACACAGCTGAAAATGCTTACTTCAGAATTAATAGCATCCGAAAAAAAAACGGAATTTCGTGTTCACAAAACCGATTAATACACTACAAAAAGTAATCAAAAACAGTGCAATGAGCTTTTATTTAAACAAGCTGTAAACTGTACGTCAAACGTGACAAATGAAGTGCGTTGATACTATAACTAGTTTCAGTGAAATGTCAAAATACATGGTCTGTTATTATGATATGATTAATTTCCGTAATAAAATAAGTGCATTTTAAGCTGGCAATCTTGTGTTGACATTTACTGAAAATTACAATGGGAAACTTAAGCCTAGCTTTGAAAATTTCAGAACTTCAAATCTATATTTAGACTCTTTTTCTATTTAATATATATTTCTCCGGAAACATATATCCAAAAAAAAAATTGTCAGTATATTATAGGATTGCTATAATTAAACAATTTTAGCATACAAATTCGGTTTTTAAATTCAATAATATGGAAATAATATGACTCCATCTTAAATAGGACGCAATCAGCATGATAACAAAAACTCATTACCTATCATGGAATATCATTGAATTAATTGCGTATGATAGGATTTAATAGAATGAAGAATGTGACTATAAGTTGGTCATAGATATTATAAAATGTCATATGCGTCATATATGACTATAACGTCATACATGTCAGATGACTTAAATATAGCTTAACATAACAGAAAACATTTGAGGTGGGAACTATTACTATATAAGCTGGAAAATGTAATATTAAAAAAAATCAAATTACTGTTTTAAAGTTTTGATTTGATTTTCACAAAATTTGATATTACTCGACAAAATTCTGCAACGATTATATATATTAAATTTCAAACCATTTATTTCATAAATTTGTAATCGTTAGAAAATTTTTATAAGCCACAATAAAAATTCCCGTGTAATAAAATCAATAAAACACTGCAATTTTCTATGGAATACATATAAAAAAGGATAGAAAATTTTAAAACGCCAAAAAGCAGTAAAAAAAAAAAAAAAAAAAAAAAAAAACAGTTAAGTATTTATGTAACGTCGTATGTTAATAACCCAATGTTAAGCTTTTTAAAATTTAGAACAGTTAATTTAAATTTTCTTATTGCATTTTTTTATAGATTGGTAATCGTTAGAAAATTTTTATAAGTCACAATAAAAAATCCCGTATAGTAAAATTAATCAAACACTGCAATTCTCAAAGGAATACATTTAAAAACAAGCTAGAAAATTTTCAAACGTCAAAAAGCGTTATCAAAACACTTTTTAAAGAATTTATTAAATGTAGTACGTTGATAATCTAATGTAAAAATGCAAAAAGCTTCATCACAAAGTGAAGAAAAGGGAAAAAGATAAAATTATCTTTAACAGAACGTTTCATCCCTTTGTTATTTTTACTTCTGATAAATAGTTTCTGTGAGATTAAATAACAATAGCATTATATTTCTGCAAGTTACAATACAATGTAACAAAAAGGCAAAATTACTATAAATATAAAAATCGAAGTAGTTCGTTAATAAATAAATTAATTAATGCTGAAAAAACAGAAAATCTGAGAAGAGTCTCGCTTTTCAAAGTATATGTTTTTCAACATGTTTTATTCAGAGATGAAATTTGTTATCGAAGTCTATTTTCTCATTTGTTTCTTATCTATAATTAAAAGGGTTAATGAAATTTAATTTTAACATAAATGGCTTAAAATTACAATAAATTGAAAAATACACACAGTTCTCAAATGAAAACATTACAAAACGAGCAAAAAAAAAAAAAAAAAAAAAAAAAAAAAAAAATTAGGAATTTATTAAACAACGTTTGCTAATATTCAAAAGTAATAAGTTAAGAAATTTTATTGCAAAGTATAAAAAGTGAAAAAGATAAAAATATCTTTAGTAAAACTTTCTTTTTATCTTTATCTTTTATGCTTTTTTATTTCTGATAAAATAATTTCCATTGGTGATTGTTAAATTAATATTGTATTTCGTGATGTTATAATACAATCAATGCACAAACAGATAAAATTACTAGAAATATAAATCCTAATAATTTCCTTAATTAAGTACATAATTCTAGAAATACATAAAAAGTGAGATGAGACAATATAACCTTAAGTATGTGTTTCTGAAACTCCGGTGATTTTTTAAAAATTTATTTGTAGCTTGTTTTTTTCATTTCTTTAATACTAATAAAAGGTTACGAGGGTAGTTTGATAAGTTATCGGCCTACCAGTGAAAGCACAAGATTTTTGACATAATTTCATATTATTTTTCAATGTAATCCCCTTGCAACTTAATACATTTAAGATAAACTGTTGTATGTGAATTCTTTAGTGCAGCCCTGTATGAGGGTGGTTCAAAACGTTCTCGGCCTGACAAAGGAAATACAAGACTTTGACAGCATTTCATTTTATTCTCCAACTTGAGACACAATCCATTTCGGAAGACTCTTGAGAAATGTTCATTCTTTGGCGTTTTTCGTCGACGTTCAACAAACGCGGCACGCATCGAGCGGAAAGTTTTTTCATGCCCAAAACATCGTATAGGATGTGGCGGACCCGGTCTATCGAGATGTTTGCAATGTCAGCAAGTTCGCGTATCTTCAATCGGCGATCGTGCAATATAGCATCGTGAATTTTTCGAGACGATTTCGTCGGTCGTAGCGGTTTTGGGGCACGCTGAGGGTTCATCATATGTGTCGTGAATTGATTTCCTACCATGTTTAAATCCAGCAGCCCCCTTTTTTATCGTCGAATACGGAGGACAAGAATCCTTTAAGCTGGAATGTCCTCGGGGATTAAATTTTTTTTAACAAAGTATTTTATGACAGCTCGAACTTAAATATTTTTCCATTTTTAGAAAATACCAAAACTTGTTTACTTTACTTTATCGCCAAGTAATAACTAATAAACTCACGCGTCTGAAACTCGGCAGCATGTCATCTAAAGGATCATACTTTACAAACATCATTGTCATTTAGTCATACTTGTTCCATCTCTGTGTCAGGCTTAGAACGTATCAAACTACCCTCGTAAATAAATTTATTTTTAACATAAATTGCTTAGAACTATACGTTTTTACCAAGCGCGTATTTTGAAATAGAAAATAATTAAATAGTATTTTCGGTCCTTCCAAGTACGTATCATGAGCATTTGTTGAAACTTCATCCCTTGATTAAATCTTATACTAAGAGTCGACTTTTACCACATAAATACTCACAGATAAATGAATTTCAGCTATCAAAATACACTATTGTTTAATGTATACTTTGTTACAGTACTTATAAAGTTAATGTAAGGTTTGATAAGTGCACATAAATGCAAGCCGAAAACAAATTGAATAAAGTTTTCAGTTTCACAGTTCTTTTCTTCATTTAATGATAAAATTTTGTATTTTAACTAACTCATGTTATAAGATTCAATTTCCGCCTTGTAGAAATTCAACAAGATGACATATTTCATAAGTTTTAACAGTATCAAGAATTATTTCTGACAGAATTTTAACCAATGTTTTTAAAATATTTTTTTCTAAATTTTAAAATATTTGTAACAATGAAAGATAAAAAGATAATAGTTTTCAAAGCCATAAAATGAAATTTGAATCATTCATATTAGAAATTTCAATTTACAGAATTTCAATTCTTCGAAAATACTGGAAAGTCATCGTTAAAGATCTATCTCTTAGTAAAATCACAAAAATACTGCGAGTCTAAGGAAAACCTTTAAAAATAGTCTAAAAAATATCAAAACATTAAAAAATATTGTACAGAAGAGCTATTAAAGGAAGTTGCTAATAATTCAATGTTATATGCCAGCAATCTTACGCAATAACGTAGAAAATTTCATCACAAAGTGTTACATGAACAAGATAAAATTATCTTATGTTTTATGTTTTATCCCTTTAGAATATTTATTTCTAATTAACTAATTACTACGAAAGAGTGTTAAAGTAACGTTATATTTTAGCAAGTTATAGAACAATACACAAAAAAGATAAAATTACTGGAAATAGAACACTCCGTTTTCTTAATTAAGTAATACATTCTACAAAAAATAAAATACGAATATGAGATGATAGATCATCGCATTTGTTTATATGATTTTAAACAAATTTTAGAAAAAAAAAATACCCAATGAAATATTTCTTACGAAAATTCCATGGTCAAAGAAATTTATATTTAACACATATGGTTTAGAATTACAATAAACTGCTAAGTACACATGACTGCAAAATGAATTTTGCCTTTTGATTAAATCATGCTATAAAATTAATTTTTTCCACTTTAGACATGCGACATATTTTTTTTCAGTTTAATAAATTATTGCTGACATAATTTTGACAGAGAATTTTTTTTTAATTGTATTTCTATGTTTATAAATATTTATAATAATGAAAGAACATTTTTGAACGTCCCAATAAAAAGTTTTTTAAGGCAAAAATTACAGTTTTAATAACTTCAATTAGAAATTTATATCAAAGAACTTGAATTGTTAGACAATCTTGGAGATTCATCGTAAAAAATAACTTTAAAAACAGTCAAATTTTTAAAGTGCTGCAAATTTGAAATAAAAACGTTTAAAAATAAATTGAAAAAGATCTTCAAAAACAGTTGCCAATAATCCAGCGTCACATTCTAATAATCCAACGTAATAGGGTATAAAATTTCTTCACAAAGTGTTAAGTGAAAAAGATTAAAAATATGTTTAATAAGATTTTTTATCCTCTACTTTTTATTCTCGGTTTTTATTTCTGTTAAATTAATTCCTACGGGATATTGTTAAAAAAATATTATATTTCAGCAAGTTATAATAAATGCACAAAAAGACAAAACTACTTGATATATAAAACTCCAAGTATTTCTTTAATTAAGTCATTAATTCCAGATAAACATAAAAATAAGAGTTGAAAATATCTCATTTCAAATTTTATGTTTTTCAAATAAGTTTTAATGAAACACAAATTAAATGTTTTTATTCAAGTCTATTTACTCATATGTTTGTTCTCTACAATAAAAAAAGTCAAAAATTGTTTTAGAAACAAAATGGATTTAGTATTAAATGAATTGATAAATGTACATTGTTTTCAAAAGAAAACAGTTAAAAATAAACTGGAAAAGTCTCAAATTTCAAAAAGAACTATTCAAAAATATTTAGAAACTTATTAAACATCGTATGCTAATAATCTAACGTACATTGTTAAAATATTTGTGCTGATTTGAAACAACTTTCGGTGCTGCAGTAGCTGTAACTGTAACATGATGAAATCTCGTTCCAAAGCTTGGAACTATGGTTCAACACAAATGTTGGAACGAGGTTTTATCATCTTAATAATTGCAGCTACTGCAGAACCTAAAGTTGGTTCAAACCAGCATAAAATTTTAGCTGTGTAATGGGGTAGAAAATTTAATTATAAAATTTAGAAAAGTGAAAAGGATAAAAAAAAACTGTATTAAAAAGTATTTTTATTATTATCTTTTATGCTTTTTTATTTATGATAAATTAATTCTTATGAGAGATTGTTAAAAAAAAATATTGTCTTCCAGCATATGATAATAAAAAGTACAAAAACACAAAAATACTTGAAATATGAAACTCCAAGTATTTCTTTAATTAAATCATTGATTCTAGATAAACATAAAAACAAGAGATGAGACTATCTCATTTCAAAGTTTATGGTTTTCAAAGAAGTTATAATCAAACACACAAGTGAAATGCTTTTATTGAAGTCTATTTGCTCATTTGTTTCTTCTCTTCAATAAAAAACGTCAAAAATTGTTTTAGAAACAAAATGGATTTAGTATTAAATAAACTGATAAATGCACATTGTTTTCAAAAGAAAACCGCTAAAAATAAACTGGAAAAGTCTCAAATTTCAAAAAGAAATATTAAAACACAGTTAGGAACTTATTAAACATCGTATGCTAATAATCTAACGTACATTGTTAAAATATTTGTGCTGATTTGAAGCAATTTTCGGTACTGCAGTAGCTGATGATGAATCTCGTACCAAACTTTGGAACTATGGTTCAACACAAATGTTGGAACGAGGTTTCACCATCTTATGGTTGCAGCTGCTGTAGAACCAAAAGTTGTCTCAAACCAGCATACAATTTTTGACAGTGTAATGGGGTAGAAATTTTTATTACAAAATGTAGAAAAGTGAAAAGTATAAAAATAACTATATTTAAATATTCTTTTTATCATTATCTTTTATGATTTTTTATTTCTGATATATTAATAACTGGTCGATACTTTAAAAATAACATTATATTTTGGAAAGTTATATTACAAAGCAAAAAAGACGAAATTACCAGAAATATAAATTTTCAAATATTTCCTTAAGCAATGAAGATAGAAATATGAGATGAAACTGTCTCATTTCAAAGTATATTCTTTTCAAACGAGCTTTAATCAAACGCAAATGAAATGTTTTTTATTAAATTTCAGTTTCTCATTCGCTTCTTCTCTACAATAAAAAACGTGAAGGAATATTTTAAAAACAATTACAATAAATTGATAATTTCACATTGTTCTCAAAAGAAAACAGTTAAAAATAAACTAGAAAATTCTCAAATTCCAAACAGAACAATTAAAATACTGTTAGGATTTTTTTAAACATCTTGTACGCAGTAAGGTAGAAAATTGTATTGCAAAATAGAGAAAAGTGAAAAAGATATAAAATATCTTTATTAAAATGTACTTTTTATTTTTTTCTTGTATGATTTTTTATTTTCGATCAATTTATTCCTGTGGGATACTTTTCATTCAACATTATCTTTTGGTATGTTTAGAACGAAGCACCAAAAGACAAAATTACCAGGCATATACATTTTGAAATATTTCCTTAATTAAGTAAAAAAGATTATGGGATGAAACTATCTTATTTCAAAGTATATGTTTTTCAAATAAGCTTTAATATCAAATACCAATGAGATTTTTTTACTGAAGTCCAAATACTTGATTATTTTCTTTTCGAGGATTTGAATGTTATAAAAATTGTTTGTTTAATACAAAATGTCTTAGGACTACAATAAATAATTAAGTTATACACAACTCTAAACTGGAACAAAATTAAATAGAGTTTTCAGTTTTATACGCAGTATTTTTGTTGATTTAACCATGCAATTTTGTCTTTTGATTAAATCATGCAAAAATATTCAATTTCTTTACCATAACTATGCAATCATATAATATATTTATATAGTTTTACTATATCAAAATTCTTGCTGGCGGAACTTTGATTGAACAAAATTTCCTTACAGATTTATTTATTTATTATTTTTTTTAAGTTAAAAATATTTTTAACAATGAAGGATAAAAAGATAATGCATTTTTAAAGCCTTAAATTGCAGTTTTATTAATTCCTTGTTATGAAATTCATATCACAAAATTTGAATTTATCGAAAATCTTAGAAAGACAGCGTAAAAAATGTCTTTACAAATAGTAAAACGATTAAAAAACTGAAACTCTGAGAGAAAAACGTGGAAAATGCATTAAAATGTTTAAAAAAGATGAAAAGAACTGTTAGAAAGAATTAAGAATTTATTAAACGTCGTATGCTAATAATCCAGCGTAAAAATGATGAAGAATTTCATTACAAAGCATGGAAAAGGAAAATAAAATATTATTATTTTTAATAAAATGCTATTTTCTGGCTGTATTTTAATTTCTGATAAACTAATTGTTACGATAGAATGTTGAAATAACATTATATTTCGGCAAGTTATATTATAAGAAAATTAGTTAAGAAAAGTTCAGGAATTAATTCAAGAAAATTATAAAAATATGCGACAAGACTCATTTCAAAGGATGTGCTTTACAAAAAAGTTTTAATGAAATATCTATTAATTATTGTATTGCATCCTAATTATTCGTTTGTTTCCTTTCTAGAATGAAATGAATAAAGAACTTTATTTTTAACTCATTAACAGCATGAATAAAGAAATTTATTTTTAACTCATTAACAGCTGGAGTTGATTTGAATCGATGGTCTAAATAAATGTGTATGACTAAACTAACTACCAAGCTAACACTCTTTCATGTCTCAGCATGTATTTTAGAATAAAATAAAATTGCTTTATTTATTGGCAAAAAACTTGAGTTTAAATAACTCGAAAGGTACTTTTCGTAATTTGTAGTGGCAAACGACTTTCAGGAAAAGAGTTGAAGACTCCCTTTTTAGCGTTAGAATTCCTGAAATATGATAAGTACGCATAATAAATACAAACTAGAAAAGAATGGATGGAGTTTCCGGTTTTATACAAATCATTTGGCACTAACCTGTTATAGCGGCTCTCACAATTACGATTATTACAAAGTTGCAGTTACGATTTCACCAAAGTCATCGCCAAGATTATATATGCATCATAAATACGCATATATATATATATATATATATATATATATATATATATATATATATATATATATATATATATATATATATATATATATATATATATATATAGCATTTTGACGAGGTTGAGATATTACGATGAATAATATTCGATGAAAAGATGGCAGTCCTTCAACGATATAGCAAGTTGCAGTTGATATTAGCGAGTATGGTGAAGTAGAAGGCAATGAAATGAGTCCACCAAAGTTTTCCAATAAATCCAGCCAATCTCCAGACAAATCATTTTATTAGATGACGAACAACACAGAAACAATTCCCAAAGGTCTAAAACTTATAGCCCTCGGGCTAACGTTGCTTCACTTCATTGAATTAAGTTGTTACTGGGCCAGTTGAATATTCTACGGACATAAAAATACCAGACACATATTTGTTTAGACCTCCAAAAAGTCAAAAATCTAGTGCTCCGACCGATGCGACCTGGTTTTGTTCCTTCAGCGGAGACATACAGTAATTTACGTCACGAGCGCACAACCCAATGAGTGAGAAGCTAGCTCCAGCTCAGCGAATGAGACTAGAGGGCGAGGCTAAAACAGTAAAGAATCCCGTACCTGGTCGCGGAGAAATTTTGAAGTTAAAATCCCAAGCGCGCGAAAAAAATCAGAGCAATAATAATAATAATAATAAAAAGAAAATGGCTTTAAAAAAAACATTCGAAATGAGAACGCGTCTCGGAATCCCATAGATTGGGGAGCTGATAAAAGCTACGAATGAACTTAAAATTTTAGATTAAGATTTAGAATAAAATAATTATTAATATACGGATATTTACTTTTAAAAGGACTTTAAATAGGAATAGATATTATTAAGAATTAAGGAAATACTGACTATGACAGAAGTTAGATTAATTTTAAAAGATTAATGCGAATAAAATGGAAGGATACGAAGGAAATAAATTTTTATATAACACACACATATATATATATATACCTAACAGTCACATATCTGTCAATATATCCGTAATATATGCGTCGTATATGCCATATATACGTCATATATGTCTTATGCGAGGCTAACGTAAAAGAAAGGCTACCGCGGTGCTTTACGCGTATCTTTTTTTACAGACCGCCGGAGTCACGTGATGCTCGAATGCACCAATGCAGGTGTACAAAAAGAGCATCACGTCACTCTAGCGGTCTGTAAAAAAAAGATAAGTGGGATGCACCGCGGTAGCCTGTCTTTTTCGTTAGCCTCGTGTCTTATGCACATTTCATATACAGTATTTCCACTAAAGTCCCTTGCCACCCTCTTAACTTCGGAACGGCTGCTGCATATTTATAAAAGTAGTGTCTAGGTATAGTAAAGTAACCATGCGCTACTCAATGAAACCGCCTACGGCGCCACCTGGTGAAATGCTGCGGAGTTAGCATTCCTATCTCGAAAACGGAAAGAGATAGAGAATAAAAGTGATTTACAAAGTTGTAGAGCATCATCGATTTAGTACGAAAAGACACCTTGGGGACATTAATGCAAAGAATAGAACCGTTAAAACGCGCATTGGTTTTTCCGTGATTTCCTACACTTTGACGTGGCAAAACGATATTAGAAAGAAAAAAACAACTAGTTATAATAACATACCTTTATTTTAGATGTTCAAACTTCTCAGCGTCAGCTGCAATGCATATTTGGATCCTTGTTTGAATTTCACGTTGCCCACGTTGGATCATAGATGGTGACACGTTGGTACAAGCGCCCGCAATGCGTCGTTTAAAGTCCTGCAATGTTTGTGGAGGGATCGCATACACCTTCTGTTTTATAACTGGTTGTTTATTTCTATCTAAGATCGTTTTGTCACGGCACAGTGTAGGAAATCACCAACACACAAATGCGCGTTTTAACTGTTCTGTTCTTCGCATTAATATCCACAAGGTGTTTTTTGTACTAAATCGATGATGCTCTACAACTTTGTAAATCATTTGTTTTCCTTATCTCTTTCCGTTTTCGAGATAGGAATGCTAACTCCGCAGTTTTCCACCAGGTGGTGCCGTAGGCGGTTTCATTCAGTAGTACATGGCTACTTTACTATAACTAGACACTACTTTTATGAATATAGCAGCAGCCGTTCCGAAGTTAAGAGGGTGGCAAAGGACTTTAGTGGGAATACTGTATATATATATGTATGTCATAATTGCGTCACATATGAGTTGACTATATCCTGGACGTATACGTCATGAAATGTCATATACAGCAAATATAATTACAATGTCACATGTGTATTATAATTTGGGCGATACATCTTGGTGATGCACTCTCGGAGGCCGTTATAATAAAAAGCACCAAGTAGTTTTCTAAATTTAATGATACAATGATTTTTTTGTGTGTCTCTCACCACACATACAAATTCAGCCACGTGGGATATTTCAAAAATGTTCATAATACCAAAAATTATTGCTGACAAAAGTTTAACGGAAAAATATTGTTAAATTATTATTTTTTTCTAAGTTAAAAAAAATATTCGTAACAATGATAGATAAAAAGACAATAAATAGTTTATTTTAAGCCATAAATTGTCATTTATATGTTTCCTATTAGAAATTTATATTACAGAATTTTTATTGTTCAAATACCTCGCAAAATCATCTTAGAGTGTCTTTAAAAATAGTAAAATCATTAATAAACTGAAAATCTCAAAAAGTTAAAAAATAACTAAGAAAATTTATAACAACATCTAAAAATAGTCTGAAAAAGATCTGCAAAAGAATTCTTTAAAAGAGTTGCAAATAATCCAAACTAATAGTTTAGAAAATTGCTCCAAAAAGTGTTAAATGCACAAAAATAAAATTATATATATATATATATATATATATATATATATATATATATTTTACATTTACAATAAACTAATTCCTACGAGCAACTGCTGAAATAATGTTATCTTTTGGAAAGTTTTTGTACAATACACTAAAAGAAAAACTTGCAAAAAATATAAAACTTCGAATATTTCCTCAATTAAAGTACTTCATTCCGAATAAATAAATAAATAAACAAATAAACAAATAAATAAGTAAAATAAGCATACGAGATGAGACTTAAATTCCATTCCAAGGTTTAACTTTTTCAAACGAGATTTTAATAAACACAGATGAGATGTTTTCATTGAAGTTTAGTTGCTCTTTTGTATATTTTTAAGTATTCAGTTGTTAGATAAATTCATTTTTAATGCATAGGACTTGGAATAAACTGATTATTGCACTTATCGTCAAACTGAAACAAATGAGTAGAGTTTACTATTTTATGCAAAGTATTTCGCGTATACAATGTAATACTGTCAAAGATACAGTTTCAACAAGTATTGCTCACAGAACTTTAAAACACAAACCCACACACACGCACATAAAAAAACCACTTTTTATTCGAACAAATATATTTGTAACAGGTAAGGTAAAACTAGGATAGTATGCGCACAATTCAAAAGAATAACAATAAAAAATCTAAATATTAATTTTTTGCTAAACTATCCGTGAATAATTTTCACTTCATTTGTTTTTTTATGCATTTCCATTGCTATTTTGTTGTTATGTTCTAATTTAATAGAACAGTTGTAATAAAACCAAGAAAGTTATTTTGCGCAATCTGTCCTTACAGGGTTGGTGTGATTGCGCACATGGGTAGGAGAGATTGCTACTAATAATAACTACAATTAAATTGTTAACAATAATAATTACACTTAAACGATATTGTTGTAAGGTTTTTGTGAACAAATATTATTGTATTAAGAGTGAATATTTCAACCTAATGATTAAAGAATCAGAAAAATGAAATAGTTTTAAAAACGATTAAAAAATTTGAATTAAAGGGGGAAAAATTAAAGAATCAGAAAAAGCAAGTCCAGATAAGATTACAAAATAACATTAAGTTACTTGAAAATTCGTTTAACTTAAAATTAGTCCATTTTCATTTTTCATTTTTTATGCAAATTTACCAATATTCAGCGTAATCTCTTCTAGCATAGAAACTAATGGTAACAATGCGCCATGTCTCCTAAGTAGCAGATGCGCAAACTCTGCAATTTCGGTAGGAGAGATTGCGCGGCCTTTTACTTAAACATGGCCGCTACTAAAACGAACCGTTGATGTTCACATTGTTAGTCTAGATTAGTAGCTTATGAGAAATCATTGAAGTTTAAAATATTTTGTACTATTGACATTGTATAGAAATTCTGACGAATAGCTATGAAAATTCAAGCACTTGCTTTGGGAAAACAAAACAAAATAGCAATGCTTTATCTTAGACGCTCAAAACAATCAACGGGCACTTTCAAGTAGACACTCCACTACTGCTGTTGTACAACTACCTGGAGTCGCTGCTCTCTCACTCTACTCCTTCCTACCAAACCTCTATGTGCGCAATCTCTCCTGGCTTTACTTTATAGGTAAAACGGATAATACAGTTTTTAAAGCCCTAATTTGTAAATTTAATTATTCATGCTAGAAATTTATATTACGGAATTTCAGAACTAATTGTTCGGAAATCATAAGCACCTTGAAAAATTTCGCAAGGTTAAATGTTTGAAATACTGCAACTCTCAAAGTAAAACACTTAAAAGTAAGTTCCAAAAATTCCGAAAACTAAAAAAGAACTGATAAAAAACAGTTTGGAATTTATTAAACGTCATATGCTAATACATTTATTTTACAAAAGTTCAAAACTAGTTGTTCGAAAATCGGGCAAAGCCACCTTGAAAAATCTAAGTTTGCTTATTTGATTAAATCATGAGATAAGATTCAATATTTTCTCAATAAGTATTGATCAATAATAATATATTTTACCAGTTATTACAGTTTCAAAAATTATTGCTTACAGAACTTTAACACACAAACACACACACACACACAGAAAAAAACCCTAATTTTATTCTTAAAACATATACGAGGGATTTTCGAAAAGTAAAGATACAATGCCGCATACTCATTCAAAAAACTTTTAATTGATAAAATGTTCATTTCAAATTACCTATTGGCATATGCCTTATTTTTAGCATAGTTGCCGTGATTGTTCAAGCATTTGTTAAGTCTAGGTACAAGCTTTTGTATCCCATAGTCATATAAGTTTACCGCCTGTTGTTGAAACCATATTTCAACTTCGATTTTGATCTCATCATCGTTGCGGAGGTCTTTTTCCTTCAAGATGTTTCTTCAGATGAAGGAATAAGTGGTAGTTGCTAAGTGCAAGGTCACTGGGGGCATCACAGATCACAGATGGCGTACCTGTTCTGGGTTCTTCATGAACATTGGTTCTACCTCCAGAGACCTCCAACACCACTTCGTTACATTTAATCGATTCATAATGTTCCTATAGACATAAACAATTTCTTTGTGAATATCCGCTGCACGTACGCCATTTGCAGGAAGAAAATGTAAGGTAAAGCCAGGAGAGATTGCGCACAAAGAGGATCGGGGGAAAGGAGTAGATTCCGCGCGTAGCGACTCCAGGTAGTTGTACAACATCAGTAGTGGAGTGTCTACCTGAATGTGTACGTTGATTGTTTCGAGCGTCTAGGATAGGTATTGCTATTTTGCTTTGTTTTTTCAAAATGAGTGCTTGAATTTTCATCAGAATTTTCGTCAGAATTTCTATATAATGTCAGTATTACAAAAAATTTTAAACTAAAACGATTTCTCATAAGCTACTAACCTAGACTAACAGTGCAAATACCGCCAGTTTGTTTTAGAAGCGACAATGTTTAAATAAAAACCCTCACAATCTCTCTTACCGAAATTGGAGAGATTGCGCATGTGTTACTTAGGAGAGATGGCGCATTGTTCCCATTTGTTTCCATGCTAAGAGAGAATACGCAGCTTATTGGTAAATTTGCATAAATTACAAATTACATGTAAAACATATAAATTAATCAATTTTGAAATAATTTTTGAAAAACACATAATTATCGAAACTAAATCTGGCGATAAACTAATTTGCTAAAAAATACTGGGAATGAGTATGAGTATACTGAATGTCTGGAACTGTACCAGGAGACAACATCGACCAGTGACTGGATTCAATGTATTAATTGTGGCAGGTGGTTGCACGAAAGCTGCACCATTTACAACAATAAGTGAATCGATTGTGGACGACGAAAATTTCGGTCTGCAAGCAAGAAAACTTTGAAGCTGTGGAAGTGAAAATGGACTAATTTTAAGTTAAACGTGTTATCAAGTAATTTAATGTTATTTTGTAATCTTATCTGCGCTTGTTTTGTTTCTGATTCTTCGATTTTTTTCTTTAATTAAAATATTTTAATTGTTCTTAAAATTTCTATCCTTTTCCTGATTCTTCAATCATTACGTTGAAATATTCACTCCTAATACAATAACATTTATTCACAAAAACATTACAACAATGCCATTTAATTGTAATTATTATTGTTAATTATTTGATTGTAATTATTATTAATAAGTAACCTCTCCTACCCATGTGCGCAATCCCACCTACCCTGTAAGGACAGATTGCGCAAAATAGTATTTTTGGTTTTATTACAACTGTTCTATTAAATTGCAATAAATCGACAAAATAGCAATGGAAATGCATAAAAAAACAAACGAAGTCAAAATTATTCATGGATAGTTTAGCAAAAAATTAATATATATATATATATATATATATTATTTTGTTGGATTGTGCACAGACTCTCCTAGCTTTACCTTATGACGGAACGTACTTCATCCCATTTGGCGGGATTCTGAATTGACGCAAACATTATAAACATGTGCTACACCAAATAGACTCGCCGTACAAATAACAAATGACTGAGAGGGAAAGGTCAAATGCGAACGCGCTCATTAAAACTTTTCTTCCCTGCTGTCTGAGGTGTAGCTTTATTTTTTGAAAACACCACGTATTTGTAACATGTATGGGTAAAACAGATAATATAGTTTTTAAAGCACTAATTTGCAAATTTAATTATTCATGCTGGAAATTTATGTAACAGAATTTCAATTGTTTGAAAACTATCCAAAGCCACAGTGGAAAATCTCGTAATGTTAAATAATTGAAATACTGCAACTCTCAAAGTAAAACATTTAAAAATAAGTTAAAAATATTCTGAAAAATAAAAAAGAAAAAACTGTTAGGAATTTGTTAAACGTCATATGCTAATAATCCTAAATAATAAAATAGAAAAAATCATGGCAAAGAGCAAGCAAATAAAAATGATAAAATTATCTTAATTAGAATGTTTTATTTCTTTCGCATTTTTATTTTTCACAAACTATTTCCCACGAGATATTGTTAACCTTTCGAAAAATTATAATGCAATGCACTAAAAGGTAGAAGTCCTATAAATATAAAACTCGAAGTATTTCTGCAATAAATTAATCATGTCTAGAAAAATATAAAAATCTGAGATGAGACAATCTAATTAAGGTATATGTTTTCAAACAAGTTTTAATCAAACACGGATAAAATGTTTTCAGTAAAATGTAGCTGATCGTGTTTTTATTTAATTTTATTTTTCTTTGTGTGTGTGGGGGGGGGGGGGACAATGGTTAAAGAAATTTATTTTTAACACAAAACATTTAGAATCACAATAAATTGGTAAGTACATATAACTGTAAACTGAATCTTATCTTTTGACTAAACCATTCTATAAAATTTAATTTTTCCTCCATAGACATTCAGAAATGTGATCTATATCACCAGTGTTTACAGTATAAAAAATTATTGCTGGCAGAATATAATCTAAAAATTTGTTTTTTTTAATGAATTTTATTTAAATTTATAAAAACTTGTAAAAATGAAAGATGAAAACATAATACTATTTCTTAAAGCCATAAATTGCTATTTTAATTATTCATATTAGCAGGGCTGCCACCAGCAACTATTTTTTTAATTCTATCTCGTATCACTTTCTTAAAAACAATATTTTTTCACATACACTTTGACAACATGTGCAAGACAAATATGCTACATTTTTTTAAATAGAGGTGCGAATATAATATAAAAATAGTCACCCGTGGAAGATATAGTCACCCCTGTATTAGAAATTTAAGTTGCCGAATTTCAATTCTACAAAAAATATGCCAAACCATCATAAAATATCTTTAAAACAGTAAAAGCATTAAATTAATGCAATTCTGAAAGAAATACATTTGAAAACATACATCATCTACGTAACGTGCAGAAAATGGAAATTGATTGGTGAAAATGGCAATTTCCATTTTATACACGTTACGTAGATGATTCCTTTGCTTTACTTGATTTATCTAAATACAATATTAATGCTGTACTTGATACATTTAATTCAATTGATCCCTGTATTCAGTTTACTTTCAAAGTTGAAACTCAACAACATCTAGCTTTTCTAGATACCGTAAACCTTTTGCAGTAAGTTTACCCCCTCATTATAGATCCAATCATTCCCCCCATCAAAAAATAGCAGCTTTCAATACACTTGTTTTCTGTGCACGTAAAATTTGTTCAAATTCCGAGTTGTTTAATAACGAAATTAACTATATTAAAGCAGTAGCCATCGATCGTGGATTTAACTTGAATATAATTAACCGTATTTTATCTAAACCTCCGACAAACACTGATTCTGTTCCAGCTAATAAAGAATTTAAAAATGTTATTGTCTTACATTATTTTCATAAAATCAGTGCACAAATTTATCGTATTCTAAATAGGTTTAGTTTCAAAGTTGTTTTTTCTCCAACCAATAAAGTTTATTTTTCCAACCTTAAAGATCCAATTGATGAACATAATACCTGGGGCATTTACAGAATTTTTTGTGAATGCGGCCTCTCTTACATTGGGCAGACGAAGCGTGCTCTTAGAATTAGGCTGAAAGAACACCAAAATTATGTTAAAAAGCAGGAGTGTGAGAAATCTTCAATAGCTAAGCATTGTTGGGATTCCAACCATAGGCTTAATTATTCAGAAGCTAAAATTATCCAAACATGTAATTCAGTTATAGATCTCGACTTCCACGAAGCTTACCTTATTCACAAACATAGCTCATCCTTGGTGAATGATATGACCAGCACCCCTTTCCTCTCGCACGTGTGGAGAGATCCTGCGCAGTGACTCCTTTCTTCAGTTAATTCCGGTCAACTACGTCACTTCTTTGGTATATATATAAACTCTTGCTTTAGCATTTTATTCAAGCCAGTACTCGGGGCTATAACCGAGGGGTTCTTTGAATCCATTTTTATCTTTTTTTTTCACTGAGGAAAGGGATCGATGCATCTTTGAAACGGCCGTATGGGTTTCTTTTTTTGTCACAATTTTTATATTTGTGCGTTACAACGTTGTAATTGGTTTTGTATGAATTAAAATTCGCACAAAGTATTCGATTTATACAAATTTTGTCTTTTGATTAAATCATGATAAAGGTTTTAATTTTTCCAAAGTAGATATTCAACGGTGTAACTTAGATATTCACTCGTGGTTTATGTGAACCCCCACAGAGATAAAGTGGCAAATAAATTATTAAATTATGTTGAAACGACAACTAGAAAATTCCAGATGAGAATTAATGAGCATATACAGGATGTTAGCAAAAATAGACCTGCCACTGCCTTATCTAGACTGTTCCAAATCATTGAAAAAATTTTAAAGAGCAAAAATCATTATGTTGGCTTCTGATTTTAATAGTTGTGCAATTCTGAAATCTTAAGAAATATTATCATAGGGTCACTGTTTTAACGATGTTCTGTCATACCAATCACGAAGTACTTGGTTCCAACTACTTCAGGCTACTAGAAGGTATGGTCGCTCGAAGGAGTCATGAGTTGAGTTTTCTTGACCCCCCGCCCCTCCTCGCTATAAGTGGTTTCGTCCGCCTACGCATGTCTGTAAAAAGTTTCCCGTCGTCTAAAGTCTAGTCTCGATCAACATCAAACTTTATTCCCCGCTGATATTTTTTCCCTCCTTGATAATGGCTTGGATTGTAGCCGAAAGCGCCCGGAGGGAGTTTTGCACTGTTATCATCTAGGGTTTTAAACTTTTTAAAAACCTTTTGCATATATATTTTCATCAAACACCAATTTTAGTAAAATTTTAATGAATTATTTTCATGAATGTTTTCATATTTTTCGTGTAACATGTTTTACAATGTTTATCGTATCAAAAATAATTGCTAGCAGAATTTTAACTAAACATTTGTGTTAAAGAAGTTTTTCTAACTTTATAAATATTTCAAACAATAAAAGATATAAGGTTAACGCAGTTTTTTAAAACCATAATTTTCATCTTTGATTATATCTATTAAAATTTTATAACCGTGGAATTTCTGATGTTCAAAATTCTTGGAAAGGCATCATAAAAGATCTCAAATAATTAAATCCAGAAAGTATTGCAATTCTCAAATGAAAAGATTTTAAAATAATTTACAAAATTATAAATTACAACAAGAACTTTCAAAATAATTAGGGATTTATTAAGCATCGTATGTTAATAATGCAATGTAATAAGATTACAAAATATCATCCCAAAATATAAAAAAGCAAAAAAGATTAAAATATCTTTGGTAAAATGTTTTATTACTTTCGCCTTTATACGTTTGATAAACTAACTCCTCCGACAGTTTTTTAAGTGATATATTGCAATTTTAATCATCCCCATTAGAAATTTATGTTGCAGAATTTTCAATTTTTCGAAATTATGGAAAATTGTCGTGAAATATCTTAAAATTAGTTGAAATTATGAAAAAAAAAAAAAAAACATTTGAATGGTAGTTGAAAAATTCATGAAAACCTTTAAAAATAAGCTGAAAAGAACGTCGCATGACGATAATCTAACGTAAAAGGTAGACTATTTCATTACAAAATCTAGAAACGTAAAAAGGATTAAAATATACTTTGTAAAATGTTTTATTTGTTTCGCTTTCTTATATTTAATAAACTAATTCCTACGAGAGATTGTTGAAATAACATTTTATTTCGGCATATTATAATAGAATGTGCAAAAAGACAAAATTGTTAGAAATATAAAACGAGAAGTGTTTTATAATTAACTAATAACATAAAAATATGAGATAAGACTATCTCTTTTTAAAGTACACGTTTTTCAAATATGATTTAATCAAATAGAGATGAAAATTTTTTATTAAAGTCTAGTTGCTCGTTTATTTATTTATTTGTTTTTTTTTAGGATTAAATACAAAAAGAAATTTATTTAACACAAATGGTATATAATTGCACAAATTAATAAGCGCACATAATTTCAAACTGTGAATTTTTTTTAAATTTTAGTTTTAGTTTTTATACATAATATCGTTACATGATTTAGTGTTAAAACTTCATCCCTTGGTAGTAATAATCCCTGTAATAGGATTTAATTTTCTCTTATTGGTATTCACAAAAAACTGGATTTAATTTTTTTAAATAATGTTGTCTAAAAGTACATTAGTTGAAGTCAATTTGAATTCAATTAAAAATTGTTTAGAAGTTCTTAATGCTTTTAATTTTGAATATTAGTATGTTTAATAGGCCCTTAAGGGAACTCGTTACCCTTAATTTTGCAAATATAACAAAATATCAATTTTCCATTTTTGTTTTGCTTAAAATGAAGAGACGTTCGTATTAAACTCTGACGAACTTACGAAAAAATTTGATAATTAGATACATTGGAAAAAATGTTTTCATTGTATTCGTCACCTGTTACGTGTTTCAGTGTTCCAATCATTCGCAGTTAGCGTTTTTTCCATATATCAATATTATCCAAATGCTAAATCTTCAAAATATCTTTCCACTAACTCGATTTTCTTAATGGATGTTTTTATAGTGCATTTCGTAAAATAAAGAATAGGATTATTAATAATATAAATAGTTTTATTTATTTTTAAATAAAAATTGTAAGTAAATACAGTCAAAGCACTTTATAACGAAATCGCAAGTGCTCCGAATATTTGCTCGTTATAACGTGCTATCATTAAAACGTTATAACGAATTATTTTGCTAAAACGTTATAGCGAATTATTTCGTTATACAGTAAGAACTCCAATTATCCGGAATAATGTGGTCTGAACATAATCTGAGTATATAGAAGTCCGGATAAGGGAGACAATCATATAAAAGACGATTTATTAGATAAAAATGTCTCTAAAAATCGCTTTTGTTTAATAAAAAAAAGCTAGGCCTTATGTTACTAAATAAGTTATGTATTCATATTAAGCCTTTATAGGATGGATAACTTTTACTACAAATAGTAAAAAGAAGAAAAGCGTTGATTTAAAGAGGAATTTCAAGATAATTATATTTTTACGAATATATACTTACAATTCATATCACGAAATTTTTAATTTGTGATTATAGATCTGGATGACTGTATTTTAGATAATTAGAGTTTTGATGTACTATTTTAACGGTTATATAATATATATTACTATGCTAACTATGAAAAAACCGGACAAATTTAAATGTAACAAAAATATATTCCTTGTTAAGTTTTTTTTTCTTTTTTCTTTTTTAAGTGAAAAATTCGCTAAATCGTTTTTTCTCACTTATCATGCTCGAATTCTTTTCGAAATATCGTGCTTTTCGTTATATCGTTTCGAATTCAGCATTCTTTAACATACAAACCAACTAAATGGTTATGAGAATTTCGTTATATCGTAATTCGTTATAAAGTGCTTCAACTGTTATATATTTTTTTCTTTTTTGTAAATTTTCATATATTATGACACTCCGTTAATTTTTTTAAACTAATTAACTCTCTCGAAATCTGGTCCTCACGGTTACACAGAATTGTTGTAAGAAAAAACTTGTATAAAGGGTTTCAAAAAGTTCAAAATTATAGAAGTGTGAGTTTTAAAGTTTGCTAATTTGCTTTTTAAATTAAACATGTATACTTTTACCATATGAATTTCAGTTTCTATTGATTAAATCAGTTTTCGTCATAAGGCCATTTAATATTATGTCAAAAAGGTATAAAATACACAAATAAAAAAATAGTTCAAAGTGTATTAAGTCTCCTTAAAGGAAAATTTTCAACTATGTTAGACAATGATGGACGGCTGTTATAATCAAAGTTGGACATTATTTGAACGTTACATGAAATATTTTTAAATTAAAATATACTCATTTATAGGGTTTGTCCAAGAAGTAATGTTAGTGATTTTACTGTGATGCGAATACACCTCGCAAAGCGCTCGGAGCTGTGGGGATCGGTGAAGGGAGGAGTTAGTTTACGCACCCGCGTTCGCCCAGTCGTTTCCGACCATCCGGGGAGTAATACCCTGTTCGCACCGAACATTTAAGATATCTTAGACAGCCATTTTTGAGGTGGTACCTTCCCGGAATCGAATACATGTTCACATCGCAAAACTCATCAAAGATAATTCACTGAACATCACCGTGTCTGAGATCTGAACAAACATAGAACGTGCGCATGCGCATAAGTTAAAAGCAGTCTCAACAGCCAATCGGTTAGAGCCAATCGAAGTGAGTAGTACTGACTGTATCTAGCAATAGCAAGTTCGAACTCACTGAGTGAGTTTGTGGAACTCTCTCAGTGAGTTCGGCGGTTTAAGATATCTTAAATATCCGATCTGAACCGGATATAAGGACAGGCATTTTCGTGAAATTTGTTTTCGTCTCCCGAGCAAGCCGCGATGCAGCGCTTGATTGAGCATAGGTTTGACATCAAGTTTTTGTGAAACTCGGCAAGTCCGCAGTGGATCGCGTCCGGTCTGACATCGCGGACGATTGGAAACTTCACCATGACAACGTGCCGGCCAACACTGCTTTCTTCCTGACCCGCTTCCTCGTCGATTCAAAGGTGCCAACAGTTCCTCACCCACCCTACAGCCCTGAAGTGGCTCTCTCCGACTTCTTATTTTTCCCGCGCTGGAAAACCCCCATTGAAGGACATCATTTCAGGACAGTTGACAAAGTCAAAGAGGCTTGCACCAAGGCTCTAAAGAACATTCCGGAAAAGGCCTACCGCGACGACTTCGATGCCTGGAAATCTCGCTGAAAGCGATGTATAGACGCAGGAGGAGCCTATTTTGAAACCTTTTAATGCATTTTAGCGATCGGATCAATAAATGTCTTCTAAACGACTCACTGACTCTCGGATAAACCCTGTATTATACCCTTGTAAGGAAAGCATAAATAAAAATTAAAAATAAAATTGTTATTACTTAGCCTTTAGGCAACACCTAAGTTTCAAATTTGGGAAACACTTAATATGGCTTTTGTTCACTTACCTAGAAAAAAGAAAGAAAATAATATGTAGTTATTGAGACAAAAATACGGACAAACAATATAAAATAAACTATAATAATAATTTAAAAAATCATCAAAACATGTGTATATAATAGTTTTTTAAAATAATACGAGCTGCGTAAAAACCCGATGTATTGCATTTTCATTGCATGCGATCCACCAATTTCTTGTAGGAAAACGAAACTCAATATTATAGTACATTTAGAAAAAATATGTATGACAATAGTTTGATTAAATACTAAATTGCAAACAAAAGTCGTACTTATGTTAATTATATCTGTTTTATCGTGGCCAAATATTAAACTAATATTTTTCTCACCAGAATTATTTTCACTGAAAATGAATACTGGATAAATATCTCATTCACATCTGATAAGTAATAAGATGATTTCAGATTCATTAATTGATGGGCTTTTTTATTAGATGTAGCTGTGTATGTTCCTACCAGAGGGTATAAGAAAGCGAAATCGAGGCACATAAACAGATAATACCCTAGAGTCAAAATTTTAAAAATTATATCTGTTTTATTATGGGCAAATAGTGAGCTAATATTTTTGTCACCGGAAATATTTTTACTGCAATATTAATACTGGATAAATATCGTATTCACATCTGATAAGTAATAAGATGATTTCAGATCAATTAATTCATGGGCTTTTTTTATTAGATATAACAGTGCGTGTTCCTACCAGTGTATAAGAAAGCGAAACCGATACACAGAAATAGATAATACCCTAGCGTCAAACCAATGGTAATTATATCTGTTTTATTATGGCCAAATATTAAGCTAATATTTTTCTCACCAGAAATATTTTCACTAAAATATCAATACTAATTAAATATGTTTGCACATCTGAAATATTTGCAGTGAAATACCACCTTTACAGAATTACTGGTTTACATTGATAATCTTTTCAATGAGCGAATTTTTTTACTATCAAGATACAGTTAATATAAACAACATGGACCACATAATTAATATAAACAACATTGGACATATAGTTAATCTAAAAAACATTGAACATATAGTTAATCTAAAGATCATTGAAAATATTGCTTTACTTTAAAGGTAATGTGTGGAAATTATGCATTAAAAATCATCGATAATGAATTATGACAGAAATACTGCTATTCAAATTGTGCTTTTATTGATCCCTTTTCCAACTAATTTCACAAAATAATTCAAGTACTTTTGAAATTTTTTAAGTAAAAATTCTCTTACATTTATTTCTTAAATTTTTCAAAAAATTACAATTCTGAAAGGAAATTCTTTAAAGATAAGTTAAAAACTTTTCTTATTCCAAAGGAAAATATATATTAGGAATTCGTTAGATGTTATATTTCTAATAATATAATGTAATAAGAGAGAAAATTTCACTAGGTATAGAAAAATCAAAAAAGATAAGTCTATTTTTGAAATATAAAAATTTTTATATCTTAATTATATGACATTTTTATTTCTGATAAATTAATTCCTTTGAAAGATTCTTTAAATAAATTTCCTTTTGACAAGTAATACTAACATACATAAAAATAAAAATTACAGTTGATATAAAAATTTAGGGATTATTTTAATTAAATAATTAATTAATGAGCGAAATTTATATCATCAAGATATAGTTAATATAAACAACATAGATCATATAGTCAATATAAACAACATTGAACATATAGTTGATCTAGAAAACACTGAACATATAGTTAATCTAAAGAACATTGAAAATATTGTTTTACTTTAAAGGTAATGTGTGGAAATTATGCATTAAAAATCATCAATAATGAATTATGACAGAAATACAGCCTTTCAAATTACGCTTTATTGATCCTTTTTCCAACTAATTTCACAAAATAATTCAAGTGCTTTTGAAATTTTTTAAGTAATTCTGAAATTCTCTTACATTTATTTCTTAAATTTTTCAAAAAATTACAATTCTCAAAGGAAATTCCTTAAAGATAATTTAAAAACTTTTCTTATTCCAAAGAAAAAATATATTCGGAATTCGTTAAATGTTATATGCTAATAGTGTAATGTAATAAGAGAGAAAATTTTACTAGGTATAGAAAAATGAAAAAAGATAAGTCTATTTTTGAGATATAATTTTTTTTATATCTTAATTATATGACATTCTTATTTCTGATAAATTAATTCCTTTGAAAGATTGTTAAAATAAATTTTCTTTTGACAAGTAATACTAACATACATAAAATTAAAAATTACTGTTGACATAAAAATTTAGGGATTATTTTAATTAAGTAATTAATTCTGAGAAATTACAAGTAAAAGATTGTCTCTTCAACGTACTCATGTTTGCATAATTTTTAATCAAATGAAATATTTTATTTGAAGTCTAGTAAGCCGTTGTTTCTTTTTTTAAATTAAGTTCTTAAAGAAATTTGTTTTTTAACTTAGAATTATAATATATCATTTACATTAAATTGTAAACTGATAAAATATCACAATGTATTTTTCAGTATTTTATATACTATTTTTCATGACTAAGTGTTAAAACTTCTTATAATATTTACATCATGAAATCAGGATAAAAAAAAATTTCCAATGACATACATAAATAAGTCGATTTTAGTTTTTGAAATAAAATATTGCTTATTGTAAGTTTTAAATTTTATAAGGAAAGTATTCATTAAATGAATTAGGACTACTTGCAATTAATAGTATAATCCGCGAAAATCTTTTAATTCAACAAATAAATAAGCTACCACAAGTTAAAAAAAAAATATATATTTTTTAATTTTTTGAAACCCTCTATTGTAAGTAACATTACAGAAGTTTTTTTTCTTATACAGCAGAAAGTTGTACGAAAGATTAAGCGTACAGTAGCCTTTCAAATTATGAAAACCCTCTCCAAAATAGCAATTTTTTTATTTTTAGCATAATAATAAAATTTAACCACAGCACTTACTTTGAAAAAATGTTGATTGCTAATTAAAAAAATCCATAATTGATTTTTTTTTTTTTTTTTTGGTTATCAGAAGCAAGTTATACGAATCTTCGTGCAGCCGCAGGCACTAGCTGTTTCTGCTATGTCCATTGAAAGTAACCTTTGCATAGCTGCCAACTTTTACGCTTTCATCTTACAATTAAGCTAACACAAGTTTTTAAAAAAATTCTTAGTTTTTTCCTAACCCTCTATTGTAAATAACATTACTGACGTTCTCTTAAAAAGCGGAAACTTGTACGAAAGATTAAGTGTATAGTAGGGTTTCAAATTCGGGAAAAAACTTCAAAATATCATTTTATTTTTTTAAGCATAATAATAATATTTATAATCACTGCTTCCGATAACAAAAAAAAATCGATTATGAACTAAAAATGTTCGTAATCGATGCAGTGGTGTCAAGTTCCCACTAATCTTCCGTAATATGTGGTTTAATCTAACCCAGTTTAAAAACGCTTCAAACCAGAAAAATTATTGGATAAATCTTTATTTATTTAATTCCAGGTTTCTACATGGAATTTATTTAATTAAATTTATTTAAAAAAATTATGGTGCGAAACGTATTAAACCTAGGTGAGATTAACCCATATATTACGGAATATTAATGAGTGCTTGGCACCTCTGTCGATGTTTTTGTTGTTATCGAAAGCGAGTTGTGTGCATTTTCGTTGAAGCCGCTGGCAGCAGCTGTTTTTGCTACGTCTAGCAAAATACCCTTTGCATATCTGCCAACTTTAGGCTTTCTTCTTAAAACTAAAATTTAATAGTAAATTTTGCGTTATTTAATTGCCGAAATCTGCGATTTAATGACACAAAAAATTCTATTCAGTTTTAGAGGTAACAAAAAAGCATAAAAGCTGACTTTTGGTAGGACTGAGCTGATATATTCCCTCTGCAAAATGTGATTTTAGCAGACTCAAATCTTTTTTTTTTTTAATCGTGAATATTTATTCTGCCATGTAATATATTGTTATTAAAAAATACACAAAATGGTCAATAAATATAGTACCAGTGGACACATGCGAAGATTTCGCACTACAAGTCTAATATATTTTTTTTACCAATATCCAATATTTTTTAGATGCACATTTAACCTTCTAAAGAATAATTAAGGATAAAAGAATCTGCAAACAACATTAGTCACGCCAGAATATCTTCTAATTTATTCCATCAAAGTTACAGTAAAAAATGATCGAAAATAGCAAAAGGCACGCGCGAGAAAAAGAAATAACAATCGTATTTTAACTGCATTAGATGATGACGTCATTCTCATCGAAGAAAACAAGGGACAAAGAAAATCAAATTGAATACATATAAAATGCAATTTAATCTAATATAACGAAAGCCTTTCAGGCTATACGTGAAATATAACGGCTTTGATAGGTGTCTTTTTCCTTCGAAACATATCACAGACTATTTTTTTAGTTAATAATTTAGTTAATAACAGGAGCGAAATAAAAATACCTAAAATTTTTAAATTAAAATCTATGCAATTCAAATTAAGTGAATTTTTAAAAGCTAAACTTTTGAAATAAACAAAACAAATTTAGTAACTTTCAGTTTAATGTATAAAATGTTTTTTGTGGAACAATTTTGAAGCTGTACGTAAAAAAAATAAATACGCATGGAGCATTTTGAAGACTAATAATTCGTGATTTAAAAAAAATTAAATTTTGATAATCGGCAGAACCATTACTAACAAATATTTTAACAAAAATTTGTATATTGATATTTAATAACATTATGAACATTTTTCAAAAGTAATTTTCAGAAAAGGAAAAAATGTCATTGGTAAATACAAAAATTGATGTTGATGATGCACTGTACTCTTAATGTAATTTTACAGAACTTCAAAGTGAATTAAGAAAATTTCCCAAAATCTTTCTCTTAGCAGCAGAAACACCATTTGAAAAACCTATGAGAAACATTAGAAAATAATAGGAAATAATCTGAGATAATAGTTAAAAAAGAAATATATTCTGAGATATAGTTCAGGGAGTAATCGTGTTTAATAGCATTATAGATGTATAAAAAACGCTACTGAAGGCGTCGGCACGGTCTCTTTTTTGACCACCAATATTTTCTAAAAATTATTTTCATGTACTACTACATCAGTTGCAAGAAAAAGCTCATTATGAAGCGTGTTTCTACGACAGTTGCAAGATAAATCTAAAACGAAAATATTCGTTATAAAGTAGCGGTGTTCAAAATTTTGATTTGATCTCTTTTATAAGAGATAGCTCAGAGATCTGCTAGTGTAGCTTTCAGGATAATTAATTATTAAAACTTTTTGAAGACATTGTAAAAATATTTTTTATTTAAGTTTTAAAAATTACAAAAATATTACAGTTATCAAACGAAAACATGAAAGAATAACAAGCAAAATTTTTTAATTTTAAACGGGTATTATTGAAGAAATTAATTAAGCGTAACATGCTAATATCCAATGCAATCAGATGAAAAATTTCCTTTCAAAGTAGATAAAAATGAAAAGGTAAGGTTATCTTTGATAAAAAACTTATATCTTTATTATGTGACATTTTTATTTCTGAGCTCCAATGAAAGATTATTAAAAAAACGTTTTTGACAAGTTACAATAATATAAAAATATAAATTATAAGTATAAAAATTTAGACATTATTTAAATTAATTAATTCTAGAAATTCACAAAATTATAAGTTCAAACGAAGCCGTTTCAAACTATGTATTTTTTACATGGTACATGTTTTAATCAGAGATGAAATATTTTCTTTGAAGTCTAACAGCTTGTTCGTTTCTTTTTCAAATTAAACAATTAAACATTTTTTTTATTAATACAGGTTGTTTAGAGTCTTGCCTCATGTTGAATAATGGGATTTAACTCGAACCTGGTCCAGTTAGGGTTAATTTGTTTCATTACGGATCGGTTAGTGCTTGGGTTGACTCTAATCGTTTCGGGTTCAGATCGATTTTGGGTTGTATTTTGATACACACTGGTCGTATTCGGGTTAAACCGACTTTTCGGAATAAAATGTACAGAATATTGTTTCAGATGAAAAACTATATATTGGGATATGAATGTGTCCTTACATGTTTATATTTATACATAAAAGATAGAATTGAGATTAGAGATATGAATAAAGCCTTTTCTTTTCATAATTCTATTAAATTATAGATAACTTTTCTGGGAATTCGGGTTTCAGATTGAAATATTTCAGATTCGGTTCATGTTTCGTGTCGACAATATTTTTTTTTTTTTTTTTTTTTTTTTTTTTTTGGGGGGGGGGGGTTCTTTTCGGATTTCGAGTTGACTTTAAGTACAATTTTCAGTTTCGGGTCAATTTTAAGCACACTCTAAAAACGACATTTTCAAAACTGAGCAAAAATACTCAAATCTGAGTATGTCGCATAATTAAAATGACCCCGAATCAAAATTACTCAAGTTTGAATCATTTCTGAAAACATGTACACACTCAAGAATAAAACATCACGTAATCCTATTTGAGTATGGCCATGCTTTAAAAATGAGTATGAACTAACTTATATGTGCTCATTTTTGAGTATTTCCATATTTCAAAAATGAGTTTGAACTGATTCTAATCATTTTTGAGTATGTCCATGTTTCAAAAATGAGTATGAACCGACCCCTATGCGCTCAAGTTTGAATATGTCATGTTTCAAAATTCTGAGTATTTCTGGTATTTCAGAATTGAAAGCATTGGGTGGTCATATTTGACACAAAGAGTTGAACGCATAAAAATGAAAACATCGATTTACTCATATTTGAGAGTGTCATTTTTCTCAGTGCAGAAGTTTCGGGTCCGAGTCGGGTACAACTCACAGAACTTTAATGTGGCTCAACATGACAGAGCGATAATGTCCGATTAATTTTACTATCCAATTATCTGAATCTGTTTTAGTCAGACAGAGCTTATTATTTTTTTTTTAACGTAAACACAGATCTAAGAAATTTACCTTTTCCTTTCTTAAAAAAAAAAAAAAAAAAAAAAAAAAAAGAAAAAAGAAACAAAAAAAATTTAAATATTTGAAATAGTAATAACAACACAATTTGAACAAGAAAGAAAGGAGTTTAATATAGAGATATTGCTAAGATTGTTTTTGAGACGTGAAAATTTGCCTTGACATAACTTAGATGCATGAATTGATCTTTATAAAAATACAAAATTAAAGACAAACTGCACAGTTAAATCCTGCATCGGGTCGAGTAATCCGTCTTTACCGGAACCCGTCTGTCCCTCAGTTCAGGTCGGGTCGGCTTGGAGCTAAATTTTTCGTTGCGGTTCGGGTTCGGGTCGGGTTAACTTCAATTATTTTTACTGCGTGTCGTGTTGACTTTAAATGTTTTGGGTTTCCTGTTTTAGTTTTACATTTTGAGGGTAAAGTTTGTTTTTACTCAACTTTTCCAATAAAAAAGTGGATTTTTTTTTTTTTTTTTTAATGAAACATTATATACTTGAATATCTACAAACGAGCAGGGAAAACCGAGCTGTGCTCGATCAAAATTAGCTTTGAATTGAACTCGATATCTTTTTCTCTCTGTATTATTGCTATAATGCCTTTTATTTTATAAAAATAGCTTGACCCATAATGACCCATAATCAAAATTACCCACTAATCAAATTTTCTCGACTATGTGACCAAGTCCAATTGGTCTTCTCGTACCCGAAACCCGTAGGACATAAAATTTAGTTAAAATAGTCTGAGCCATTTTTTAGATAAAATTAGCTTGACCCAAAGTGACCCAAAAATGACCCACTAATAAAATTTTCTCGGACATGTGACCTAGCACAATGATTTTCTCGTGCCCGAAAATGGCAGGATACAAAATTTAGTTAAAATCGTTTGAACCGTTTTTTAGATACCCATTACCTTGACTCTGACCCATGGTGACCCAAAATGACCCACTAATCGAATTTTCTCAAACATGTGACCTAGCCCAATGATTTTCTGGTGCCCCAAAACTGTAAAATACAAAATTTCGTCAAAATCGTTAGAACCGTTTTTAAAATAAAATTTGCATATATATATATTTAAGTATTGCGCGGCAGCGCAATACTTATTTATTTCCAGTGTGACATCTTAATGTTAATTTAACACAGCAAATCCCATTGAACGAGTTAATTTACTAGAGTTTTTCCCACTTTTTGTACGCGTTGCCACAAAATTTTAACTGTATGCTAATTCTAATAAAATTTGAAATTTGAAATAGTGAAATTGTTTGGCCGACGTCAGGATCAAAACGGATGCTTAAATACCGTTGTATATAGGTAGATTATAATCCAGAAAGTAACAGAGGCTATGTTTTATTTACCTTATTCAAATATTTTTCTTAATTCAAAATTTCCTAATTTTCATTGGGAATCAATGGACGTTTTTCCTATAAAATTTAACTATGTTTATTTATTGTTGCCAACAATTCGAAAACCGTAATAATAATTTGACCACAGCAATAAATTTTCAATTGAAAGATTTCCACGTTCAAAATGAAATTGAATTAGATTTTTTAAGTTTAAAAAAATGGAACAACACAACGTCATACTCTAAATAAACGGACATTTTCAAATATTTGGTTATAATTCAAGCAAAAAGCAGGTGAGTATGTCGCCACATTTGTAACAAAAAGAGCATTTACTTAGTTCAGTATATTGTTCATGATACAAGGAGCATCAATATGAATAAATACAGGAAGCAATTGTATATATGACGTCATATTTATAACAAACAATTGAAATAATTTTCACCGATAGTGATTTCGCTAGGGAGAAAGTTGACGTCCTATTATATATTAATGGCGTAGATGGTTATTATGAAATAGATTATACTGGTTCAACACAATTTACTTTTTCGTTTATAGCGCCCCCTGGGAGGAAATAAGGTAACCTAATTTAAATAAAATTGATTATTTTAATGTTGTATTATACCTATATTGAAATTAAAAGTAGTTGGCACAGATTCAACACAATTTTTTTGTGTTTATAGAGTCTCCTGGCGAGAAATAGGATAACTATTTTTTTTAACTTTATTTTTTACGGGTTTGTATAAATTATTTGAATAATGCCATGATCAAATTTATGTTTAATAAACATTTTCGCATGATTTTTTACACTGGTAGCGCCCATGGTGGAACATTGCCTAACTAAAACTTTAAAATCCCTTTTGTTTATGTTTTTTCTTATGCCTAACATGCTTCAAGCTAAAATTAGGTAATACTGATTCAACAAAATTTATTCTTACATATATAATGCCCACTGGTGGAAATAGCGTAACCAAATCATATATTATAATATGAGCAAATCTTGTGAGTGTATTAGAGATGAGTTCGGACTCTCTTTTCGGAGCCCGGTCCTACCCGAGCCCGACGATTTTAAATCCGAGCTCGAAACATTTTGCAGCTTTAGAGCACGAGCTCGTCCGATCCCGATACCGAAAAAATTGCATAATATTTAAAAATTGTTTTAAAAGTAATAAATATCTCATTTTTAAAAATCTTCGTACAAGAAAATAACTGTTAATCCCGTGCTCATAATTAATTTTATGGAAATTTACATTCAATTTTATCAAAAGAGAAGTTTGGTATGAAATAAAAATATACTTCTTTAAAAGGATGTTCCTATTTTTCTCTACCAACAAGCAAATCTGATGGTCATATTAACGAAGTGCATTTTATGAATAAATGCATGAAATTTGCAAAAATTACTTTTCTATGCCGAAGAATCGAACAACGTTTTTTTCCTATGAAAGGTGTATATTGTAAATTAAGCCTTATTTTCAGCGCGACTTCCCCATGTTATTCTAACACAGCAAATCCCGTTGAACGAGTTATTTTGCTACAGTTTTCCGCACTTTTTCTACGCGCTTCCACAAGTTTTCTTCAAAATACCTAATTCTGTAAAAAAATAAATCCTCCAATCAAAAAACTCTAAATTCTGCTGTTGTTACTTTCTTTAAAGACCTGTCAGGTTTCGACTAGCGCTTCGACCAGGAAGATAGATTATTTTCGACTATTCATCCAATCTGTTTAAATTACATTATGGGTAAATTAAAACTTTCTATTACAGTGCGGGCGAGATATTATGATTTTAAGAATTAGGCCGTGTACAAAATTTTGTGAAGGAGGGGGAGGGGTGCGTTTTGCCCTTTCGGGAGGGGAGGGGGAAGGGCGCGAACACAATTAGGAAATACAATAAAGCGATCTGTTTTAAAACTTTACGATATTTTATAACACATAACATAATTTTTTTTTAATGAAGCCGTGTCAAAAATTATGGGGGGGGGGAGCGCGTTCTGCCATCACGGGGTGGGGGGATTCTAAATTTTGCGGACACCACTCATGTGATATATCGTTCGAAAGGCCTGTGACCGCTTATTCATATTATGCACCTCCGGGGTCCATCCGCCCAATTTTCCCCCCTTGGGGGGCACTTTTCTAAATTTTGCCGTAACCCCTCATGTAATATATCGTTGGAGAAGTCTGGGACAGCTTAATCATATTATTCATCTCCGGTGTACATCCCCCCACTTTGCCCCTCCCCAAGGGGGGTACTTTTCTAAATTTTGCCATAACCGCTCATGTAATATATCGTTGGAGAGGTCTATGACCGCTTAATCATATTATGCATCTCCGGTGTCCATCTTCCCACTTTGCCCCCCCCCCAAGAGGGCACTTTTCTAAGTTTTGTCGATACCCCTCATGTGATATATCGTTGGAAAGGTCTAAGACCGCTTAATCATATTATGCATCTCCGATGTCCATTCCCCCGCTTTGCCCCTCCCCGAGGGGGCTACTTTTCTAAATTTTGCACACATCCCTCATATGATATATCATTGGAAAGGTCTGTGACCGCTTAATCATATGCATCTCCAGTGTCCATCCCCCCACTTTGCCTCCCGAAGGGGGGTATTTTTCTAAATTTTGCACACATCCCTCATGTGATATATCATTAGAAAGGTCTGTGACCGCTTAATCATATGCATCTCCAGGGTCCATCCCCCCACTTTGCCTCCCCAAGGAGGGTTCTTTTCTAAATTTTGCACACATCCCTCATGCGATAAATCGTTGGAAAGGTCTGAGACCGCTTAATCATATTATGTATCTCCGGTGTCCATCCCCCACTTTGCCCCCCTGCACACACCCCTCATGTGTATATCATTGGAAAGGTCTGTGACCACTTAATTACATTATGCAGCACGACTGCTATACGGTGCCTCAGACAGTGGGGACCCGAGACGGAGGTTCGTTCAGTTAGAAGTTTATACTATTTGATGTGCAAATTAAGGGATCATCCGGTGGGGACCCGGGTCGGAGGTTTGTTCGGTTCGGGGTTTTACAAGATTCGAGGCACCGGTGTAAGTTAAGGGCCCGCTAGTTGGCGAAGCCAGCTAGTTTTCTTATTATTTGTATTATATAACAAAAATTCTTGACACGTTCCCTGTTTGCAATTATATTCAAGAACATTCTGCTCATATATACTCGTTATTATTTTTATACTTCTTATTATGTGATAAAACAACACAAGATTTTATCGATAGCTTTCGCACCCCACTTACTAGTGTCTCTTTCCAAAGTGGTTGCAAACGTATTTTGCACAATGGAATAAAATTATTTGCAAAAATGAACATGATTTGTTTATTATTAGCATTATGAAGATGAGAAACAATCCGTTGAAGTCCGTTATATTTTTATATTTTTATTTATTTATTTATTTATTTTTTTTTGTAAAAAATTACTTTTATTATTTTAATTGTTTTAAGAATAATCGATGTTTGAACTGTATATTTCATATTACCAATACTGATTCTGATCTGTGCAGTCTTTTACATACTTGCCTCGTGGGAATCTTATATGCTTCATATTAATTTGTTATTAAAAAACTTGAGATATTAAAAAAAAAGTAACTTGCAAAGCAAATTAAAAAAATAAATTTATTTCTATATTGTTAAGCCTGAGAAGGGACAGATATTAAAATTATTTTATTTAGTCAATGCTACCATAATGTTGCATTTTTATATTAAATCTTGTTTAGTCTATTTAATCTTAAAAAAATTAAATTTAAATTTGAAACATGATATTAAAGCAACTTTAAAACATTTTATTTAGTTGAAATGAAATATAAATAAATCTTCAATTTTTTTTCAGTTTTACATGCATTATGCAAAATTTGTATTGTAGCAAATTCTAACAGACAAGAAACGTGAGAAGTTCAAATAATTTAAAAAGTTGAAGATTTATTTAGATTTCATTTCAACTAAATGAAATGTTTAAAAGTTGCTTTAATATCATGCTTCAAATTTAAGTTTAATTTTTTTAAGATTAAATAGACTAAACAAGATTTAATATGAAAGTGCAACATTATGGTAGCATTGACTAAATAAAATAATTTTAATATCTGTCCCTTCTCAGGCTTAACAATATAGAAATAAATTTATTTTTTTAATTTGCTTTGCAAGTTACTTTTTTTTTAATATATGTATGTATAACCACACACACACACACAAGAATTGCTCGTATTAGAATATATGATATATATGTTCCTTTATTTACATAAAAGATAAACCTGATATTGGAAATACAGATACAAACTAAATTTCAATAATTGCATTAAAATGAGATTAATTCGTTTATATTTCGGATGCGAGTCTGGTTTCGGGTAAACGAAAAATTTTTAGTCGGTTTCGGGCTGACTTTAAATAAAATTTTCGGGTTTAGTTGTGTTATACTTGGCCCGTGTAGAACTCTAAAGTGCACAATACCAATAAATGGTTAGCATTAACGCACTGATGTATGGAAGAAATGTGTATAATTCTAATTTGAACACTGTCGTCTTTATTTTCCGATCTACTAAATTCATGAAATATCATGAAAATCTAATAAATTCATGAAATCAGGCGCCATTCGTTTAAATCTATCATTATTGAGTAACGATTTCACCATAAGTGCGCATCATAAATAAACTATGAATACTTGGAATTAAAGGAATATTTTATGCTTCTACAAATACGTGCATGAGATATATGTTTTTGAACGTTTCAAGAAGTTTCGCATAAGAAAATAAATAAGAACAATTCATGGCTTTATATTAAAGAAATCATTCTTTTCTGAATGGATATTCAGTAGTTGATAACCACATGACTTGCCGTCTTTATTTTCTGATTAGAATTTAGTAAATTCGCCAATCGTTAAAATCTATCGTTTTTGGAAAATTGTGGTATTTCCCTCTACAAATTCATACCCCTAAATAAAGTGTGAAAGGGTAGTGTTATCCATGCAGTTTAAAAAATGTTATTCTTGCAGTTAAAAAAAATGTAGTTAACCTTTATAAACACGATTGGTACACGAGTGGCATATTGACAGTTTGCAATAACATAGAAACACGGGTGGTGTACTCTATACACCAACGTCTTTCAAAAGCCTAATTATAAACTTTTGAAGATTTTTTTTCTTTAATGCAATGTCGTAATTGTATAACTGTAATAAACATAAAGGTTATACAAAAATAATTTATTTCGGAAAGAAAATGAAATAAATTACACAAATACACGGGCCGCGTGTTCTGTTGACGCCAGTGTTGACTTACCAATAAAAATAATGAAACAAAAAAGAAAAAATTGCGAACTTCAAGTTTAAACATTGGTTGAATTTTAAAGGGTCTTAAGAAAAAGGGTAAATAAGGTGCACGTGTAATTATTTTGTAATTAGCATCTGTTATTTCACTGAATGGCACACTTGCACTGCAAATCTTTATACCCTCTTCAGAACACTTATTTTGTCACCTTTTTTAGTACACGTTGAAGCGCACTTTTTGGAACAGTTTTTAGCTCACAGGCTTAATTTAGATAAATGGATTTTTCATGCAGAATTATCCGATTTTCTTCAAATGTTGTATAAAGCTTCATTGTGATAAGGTGCTTCCTTGATTAGTCTTGGGGATTCATTGGTTAAGTATAAAGGGGGACAGGGGGGGGGGCTAATCTCTCCCTTAATTTAGATAAATCGGTTAAGAGTTTAATATACAATTAGTGTGAATAGCCTGTGAGCTCAATGCCCTCAGTTTAACTGGGCAGTTTTCTCTTTATTATTTTTTAGAATACTTCTGAGAACCTTGCTATTGTTCAGCACAACTTTCTAGCGCACTTTTTGAAAACTATGATTTCACATGTGTGCCCAATCTGTTCTCAAATATGTTCCCAAGTTTAGATTTAACAAATATCTTGAGCATAACACTTTCGGTACACTTTCGAAGCACTTTCAATACACTTTCAGAACACTTTCAATACACTTTTAGAACACTTTCTATCATAGCGGAGCATATTCGGAACATATTTAAGCACACATTAAGGTACACTGGAACACCTTTTTTTTAATCAAAATTTTCCAAATGTGTTCCCAATATGTGCTGGGAATTTGCAGTGTAGTACGCCGTCCGTGTATTAAAAGTTAAGGAAAGCTTTTATGTTTGTATGTGAATTTCTGTTGTTAAGCATACATAAAAATAATTTTAGATTGTCTTGACTTTTTTCAATTATATAACTATCCGAACTTTGCCGATAAATCACTTTTTGCTATGTATTAAGCACACATATTTACACATTAAAAATAATAAAAATAATAATAAATTATCTAGAATCTAATTTCCTGTATTTTCTTGATTTTTAAGATTCAGTGTTGAAAATATCATCTTATGAGTAAATTCTGTGATAAAATAAAAATAGCTTTGAATGTAGGAATCAAATAATGATATTAAATTCAAAATATATAAAACGAAGAAATATTTACAACATTTTCTTAGTTATCTTTTTTAAAAAAATCCTTGCTAAATGTATTTACTTACATACGCTCTTTTAGTTACTTGTTTCAATTAATTGTCGGGTATGAAACAATTAAAAGGAAAAGTTTTTTACGTTACTAATTATATGCATAAAAAATTGTAACATGAAACATAGGATTAGGAAACTTTCTATTTAGGTAAAATGAATTCATGAATACTCTGAGACAAAACAAAATTATTTTGAAGAGCATGTTTTTCTTTTTGTCAGCCATAGTAAAACAGGAATTTTTTTTTGTATGATTATACTAGTCTACTAACTCTTTCTCTAGGAAGTATAGAGGGTTTTTTATTTTTTATTTTTTTTAAACCTCTTTCTCTTGTAAAGGAAATAAAAGAAAGTTGTCTGAAGAATTTCAAATGTTTAATTAAAACTTTTTTTTAGGTTTGTTTTAATGGGAAAAATACAATACTTGATAAATTAAAACTGTTCGAAATTTTGACACTTGTTGAAAGATTGGTTCAAGATATTCGCTCTTTTTTAATAAATGGGAAAAATGAAGAATTGTAAGATTTTTACAAGTTTTAAAGTTTTTTTAATCCTAGCCTTGTAATTATTTCTTTCATATTTTCAAAATAAAACATAGGAAACAACGCATTTAAAAAATACGTTAGAAAAGCAGCAATTTTCTTTTATTTTTTTGCGAAGAAAAAAAGTGTTAACGGGAAGAATTTCAATTGCTCAAAATTTTTGTTTGTTTGTTTAAGGGATCAGGTACCTTTTAAATCGAAAAATTATTGTAAAAGTGACCTTAATATAAATTGCAATAACTCCAAATCTAATTAACTTTTGTATATCAAATTTTAAACATAGGAATAGGAAACTTTCTTTTAACATAAATTAAAATCATGATAAATAGGAGATAAAACGGAATTATTTTGAAGAGCATATTATTGTCTTTGTCAGCCACAATAAAGCAGGAATTTATTTTTTAATTATAGTAGTCTACTGACTCTTTCGCTTTTTATTTTCAAAATGAAAATAATGTATTTTCTAAATAAATACTTTATATAGGAAGTAGTGATTTTATTTTCTTACCTTTTTTTTTATAAAGGAAAAAAGAATGTGGTTTGAAAAATTTCAAATCTTTAATCAAACTTTTTTAGTGTTTGTTTTAAAGGAGGAAAAAACAACCTTTGATAAATTAAAACAGTTCGCAATTTTGACACTTGTTGAAAGATTGGTTCAAGGTATCATCTTTTATTTAATGAATGGATAAAATAAAGACGTGTAAGATTTTTATTAGTTTTCAACGTTTTATAATCATAATCCAGTGATTCTTTCTTTTATATTTCCAAATAAAATACGGAAAATAACGCATAAAAAAGAAAATAAAAAAGAAACAGGGGATTTATTCAGCTTTCAGGGTTATAAAATGTAGGTAAAAACCACTTTAAAAAAAAAAATTCAAAACTCTAAGTGATTTTGTCTTTGAATATATTTTTTTAGAATGTCCACTAAGAACTCCAAAGAGCATTTTTATATTAAAAATACCAATTAGTATTCAAGAAAAGGTTTGAAATTCATTACCAATAATTTCGTATTTTTAGCATAAAACTAACTACCAGATGTACAATGGATTTACACAAGTTCTACAATGGTTTGCCTATTTTACAGACTCCATATGACGGGAAGGCACTTTTGCTTTACCTCATTGAATAAAGATAACTAGTCACTTCAGCCTTGGATAAAAATCCATCTTACCTAACTACGGAACGTATTCCGATAATAATATCATTCATCATCGTTGATCCTGAATCTATCATAACTCCTGAATTTTTACACTCCATTGAGTTTATACCTTTCATTTAGACGTCGTACATTTTTCTCAAATATATTATATATATATATATATATATAAATATAAATAATTTTTATAATCTCCCTTGTTGGAAGTTGAATGTCGGTTATTAAAGTAGCATAACATTTTACATGTTTACAAGTTTTCAGTTTTAAAATAAAATTTTCCTTTTTTTATTTTCAAAATAAAACATTGAAATTGATGGATTTTTGAATTAAATACTATAAGAAGGAAGTAGATTTTTTTTTTAATGCAAAAGAAAGAAAAAAAAAATTAGTTGAAAGATATCAAATATTTGATTAAACTTTTCTAGTGTTTGTTTTAAAGGAAAACAATACAACCTTTGATAAATTAAAACTGTTCGCAATTTTGACACTTGTTGGAAGATTGATTCAAGATACTCTCTCTTTTTTAACGAATGATCAAAATAAAGAAGTATATGATTTTTACTAGTGGCGAATTCTTAAAAAAAGTGTGCAGCATAAACAAAGACGCAATGTTCAACCGAAAACCGTATTTAGAGAAGTAATATATAGGGGAGAGTAGTGTAAATCCGGGCAGACGGGTGAAAACGGGTACCCTTTTTCTCAGTGACTGGTGCTACCACGTGGACAGCCACCATCCCTTAACTACATCACTTAACGTCTCCTAGCAGTGTGTCATCAATCAGGTTTCCCCTTTCCGAGGGGAAAGGCTTTCAAAAAACACTGAAGCATGCGCAAAGAGATGATGTGAGGAAAATAGAATGTGAAATGGACCAATTTGACAGAATGCGCTTTTCGTTTTAAATATATAGATAAGATCATATAAATTCGAGTGTGTACGCTGCCGCAGACGACGAGGCCACCAACATTAGGTTTGCTTGAAAAGATTTTCGTTTAAAACTACAAAATCATCCTTAGGTATATTAAAGGTTATCATCACGAGCTCTGTCAATGTCAGACAAGTCAGCTAGCAGAAAATAAAATCAATTGTAACCACAAAGAAAATGGTACAACAAATATTTATTTAAATATAATCTTTTTCAAATATTTCCAATTATTTGCGCTCAAGTTATCAAAGAAAAAGAAAAAAATCTCTTTTTTACGTTGCAAACACGCCAAATCAATTTCACAAACATTAAATGTTGCATAATTTCTTCTAAATTATAAAAAAAAAATATTGGGAAAAAGCATAACAAATATTTTTTTTGTTTAAAAACGCGCACTTTCAATTTAAATGCTACATTTAACAGATTAAAAAAGCTGTAACTAATTATTGTAATATTAAACTGAAAAATGGGAAAATAAGGTAAAACAAATTTGTTAAGAAATAGAAAATATGGAAAAATAAAATTAACTTTTACATGTTAGCAAGCAACTTATTCACAAAACGATCTAAAAAAAACCTGTAAATGAGTTAAAGCAAAGAGAAAAACAAAACAAAACATTGATCTTTACAAAAAAAGTGTAATTATTTCGAGTAAATATTGAACTTGCATTATTGAATAATTCAGTGACCATTCTTCTTCTTCTTCTTCTTCTTCTTCTTCTTTTTCATTCACGCAAATGTAAAATTTTCTCGGTTTTTGTAAAGTATCACAGAAATTAAAAGAGCGAAAAAAATATTCTGGAATGTAAGTTTGGATTATAACTGATTAAATAAAAAAAAATATTAAAAGAAATGAAAATAATATATATCTATTTATTTTGTTTATTTGCTTTATGAAGATTGAGATAGATTAAGGCGAACAAAAAGGTTTTAAGTATGACCAAAAAAATATTTTTTATTATTATCATTTTTTAAAAATGTTTGAACCTTTCAGAATGTCGTACAGTTTGTTTGATAGGAAAATTCCTAAAATTACGGTCGTACGAGCGGTAAACATTTAGGCCGCGCAATTCGGCGATACCTGAAATATTTCAGCAGTGTTTTTCATCGGTTTTTCCACGGTAACTTTTGAATAAGTTAATGTATTTACACGTTTTATTTTTTAAATAAAGGAAACTAGGACTTCCCTCAAAGGGATTAGTCTGAGGGATATTTCTGAGAACATAGGGTTAACAATTACAATATAAAGAAAAAGAGCAAATTAAATGATAGAATTACAAAATATCATATATAAATTCATATACACTGTTAAAAAAATAGAAAAGAAGTACCGTTCATCAGATGTGTTGTCATAATTTTTTTTTAACATGTGGCAAAGAATCTCATTTTCTTAAGCGCGTATTGCTCAAAACTTGAAAAAAAAAACAAGAAAAAAAAGGCCAGATCTTTTAAAACGCCGGATCTTTTAAAACGCCAAGCTTTTTAAAGTTACGTAATTGGATTTGCAGCCAATAGATTATTCTATCAAGCGTATCTTAACGCAAATTTAATTTCATTGTTGCACCTTTCTTTGTGTGTGAATTTTAAATTATTCTACCTTGATTATATATCTATTATTTGTATAGCTGTTTATAGAAACTCTTACACTTCAAACCACATTGATAGCATGCTTTGCTACAAACCAGATTGCAAAACTATAGTCTAAATTACTATTGAAGTATACAAAAAATCTTTCGATGACTTCTGTAAAATAACTTTTACATTAAATCTCCATATCGGCAAAATTGAAAAATTATATATATTTCAAAGTTAAGCTTAACAGATACTTCTTGATTATTCTTTAGGAGGCTCTGCCCCCTGCGCCTTTACTGCACCAATCCGCAGACTTTTCTTTCGCCTGTCTGTCTGTCTCTCCACAATCTGTCTGTTTCCCTATCCGTTCTTCTGCCGTCTCTCTAACCGATTGTCTATCTCTCTACACGTCTCTCTACCTGTCTGTATATTTCTGTACCGGTCTCGCTACCCGCCAATCTATTTCTCCAACCGTCTGTCTACCCGTCTAACTACTTGTATGTCTAGCCGTGTCTCTATCCACTTCGCAACCCATTTGTCTATCTGTCTCACAACTTGTCTATCTGTCTCGCTACCCGTCTGGCTATACGCCTCTCTACCCATATTCTTACCCATCTCCGTACCCAACTACTGTCTCTCTACTCGTCTGTATACCCGTCTCACTATCCGTCTGTTTTTGTACCCGACTCGCTACCAATCTCATTACCCGTCAGTCAACTCGTCTCTGTACTCATCTCTCTGCTCGTCTCTTTATTAACCACGCTGCGCGTCTCGCAACCTTTCTCCCTACATTCCTATCTACCGGTGTCTCTACCCGTCTCGTGACCCATCTCTCTACCCATCTCGCTACCCCTCTGTTAAAACTCTTTTTACCTTTATCTCTAGCCGTCTGTCTATTCGTTTCGCTACCCTTCAGCCTACCTATGTCGCTACTCGTCTCTCTACCCATCTCACTTCCAGTCTGTCTACCCGTTTGTTTACTCGTCTTTCTACCTCTCACCACCTCTTCCCAATATTTAAACAATTCATTTAATATTCAGAAGCCGTTTATCAGTTATTATATGTACACAGAAGTAATTTATCTAATAAGTGTAATCAGATGCAAATTTTTTTAAAATACATACATAAACCTGAATAATAATTCATCAGTTTTGTGTTCGTAGTTGTTTATATCATTTGACAGTAAATCTCAACTTCTTAAACCTGAATTGTCTCAAGCTTTTTAAAAAAACTTACAAGGTCTGTATAACTGTAAAGTACCATGAGGGCTATATTAGCTACATGTTATTAAGTTAAGTGAAAGTTTCGTTATCCCGTTTGCAGCCAATTGCTTATGTCAGAAAGCGTGGCTTAACGCCATTTTAAATTCATTACTGTAACTTTTTTTGAGTGGGGGGGGGGAAGGGTTTTAAATATATACATTTAAATTAAAACTTTTGCCTCCATGCCATTAGTGTTGTTTGTATTATTAACTAATACCTTGTAGACCGAGCTTCATTTGAAACAAATGTAAAAGACTTCTTCTACAGTTTTTCTTTAGGAGAAACTTTCGTAATTGGGCCCAAAGCCAATCGGAGCATTTAATATCATTATTGTAATTCTTATACAGTTAAAACAATATTGTTGCTAGCTTTACTCTTGTTTGAGACCAGCCTTGCCTGTGTATCTGAATGGGGAAAAGTTTCGTATCCAATGTCGGTTGGTGAAAACAATTTAAAATGGTGCCAAAAGGTAGTTCATCTTACAAAATTTTTCAAAAGAGCGGTAAAACATGTTTTTCAAATATTTACAAACATACGTTTATTAAAGCATGTTTTTGCACCATCTTAAAAATTTAAGCACGATGCTAAAATAAAATTTTATCGCCATATTCGATAGTTTAATAAGTAATGAAAATGCTTAAACAAACTTATTTAACAAACCTAAGAGGCATTTTTGTGATAAATAATTGTTATTGTCAGGGGGGTAAATTGCAAACAATTAATAAACGGCTAGTAAATAATAAATAGCATTTAAAATCTAAAAATGGAGAAGTGCTCCGTATAAAAATGCTAAACATAACATTATACGCTTGATATATGTAAATCTTTTTTTATTTTTTAATATTTCCGAAGGCACAGATAAAAAGGTAAAAATCTCTTTTCCAAATGCATTGCAATTTAATATATATATATATATATATATATATATATATATATATATACAAAATAGAAAAATATCTGCAAAAAAATATATTTACATAATACTACATCTGCAAAAAAAATAAGATTTAGAAAAAGTAAGCCAAATCCTGCAGATCAAAGCAATCACATCGAAAAACTTATCACCAAAACAGAACTCGCCAAATCTTACGGCACAGGAGATGGATTTTTCCCTCTGAATGCAGAATATTAGTTTTTTTGGTACTTCTCTATTATCCCGTCGACCACTTTTTATAACAAAAAACTATCGCCAAACTGTAACGCCAAAGAAACGGGAGAACGTTGCCAATGGAATATCAAAATAAATAAATAAATGAAATATAAGAAATTAAGGACACAATTGTTATTTTAATTAATGAAATGACTAATAAATCAGTAAAACATAAAGAAAAATACACGCAAATGTCGAATTAAAAACCACTTGATGCCATAGCAAACACGTATAATGCTTCTGACATCAAGTAAATGGGGCTGCATTTTTGGCGTTTAATCTTACAGTTTGGCGATAGTTTTTTGTTATGAAAAGTGGTCGACGGGATAATAGAGAAGTACCGTTTTTTGTTCTTGCACGATGGGTGATTATAATATATTTTTTTCATTTCACATACTACATACCGTTTGATATATTGGTACTTTTATGTTATCCTGGCGCAGTTGATAAATCGCCAAATATTGTTCCTATAACATTTTCATAATGAATTAATTTCATTTAAATATAAACCTTTCACTCATTTAATTTAAAATACATGCCTTTCATTAATCCCATTGCTAAAAAGAGAAAAAAAAAGAAATAATGCCATAAATCGAAACCTTTTATTTAAACACCAAATATATATATATATATATATATATATACATATATATATATATATATTTTTTTTTTTTTTTTTTTTTTTTTTTTACACACGCGAAATAAAAAAAGCTGCTATTGCTGAGATTTGCGCCAAATCTTTAATACCAAGTCTATCAAGTTATTGCGGGGTTTTTCTTTCAAACAGAAAAGAATCCAGATTAATTTTCGATTTCTACTAAATTGAAATATATTTTATTGTGCTGAATATTAGTGCGTGCATATTTTTTTGCTCCATGTACTCCATGAACTTTTCATTTCCGATTGTCTACGAAAATCTAGTGGCCGGTGAAAATGACGTGCTCACAAAATTTTCGTGACGTATGTACTTTAATTGTGCTTTTTATCTATTTGTTTAATATAATTTCCAAACGGTTTGACATTTATTCTTGGTAATAAATAGACGTCGTTGTCACCTTTATAGGTACCTGCTGTAAAAATTTGAACGAAATCCGTTAAATATTTTTTGAGTTATGCTTGACGGAAGGTTTTAATATCTATCGTAGCTATATATGGGGCAAAGTAATACTGCGCTGTGTATGAGTCTTCGTTGCACTCAGACAATTAAATAAATTATCTAAAAATGATTTATACCCAATTATTTATATCTAGAAGACAAAAAATATGATACATTTTTATGGATTTTTAATTTTGTATTATATTTTAAAATTTTTTTGAATATTTATTTTAGGTATAAATGAAAGACAATGTAATGAAAAGACAATGTATAGAAAAAAATATTGACTCAAAAATATGGAAGTTGGATATCAAAATGGTTATAAAACTAGCTTTGTGAGTATTGTGCAACAACTTTGTCTTGTGCAACAATAAAACTTTTTTTTTTTTTTTTTTTTTTTTTTTTTTTTACAAGTTAACAAATTTTTTTTTTATTTCTATAAAATAAAAACAAATAAATGCAATTTACAGTGCTTCTAATTCACGATTAAATTTCAATCAATTTTCAGCAATTAAAACCTTTCTGGTCCTCTTAAATAGTTTTCCAGAGACTAGAAAATCTGGTTTAAACTTGGGGTAAAATTTGTGTTTTTGGGAATAAACTAGATTAAAAATAAATAAATAAATCGTGCGTATTCGAAATAAACCAGTTTTTTGCAACTCTATCCTTTACTGAATAATGTAAATAGACATTTTAAAAGTATGTTTTAAATTGGAAAATATTTGGATCAATCAACTGTTCTTTACGACTAATGCGAATTAAGTAATTTTTTTTTTGAAAATATATAAATATTTAATATAAGATTTTTATTTGTCTTGTTTACTAGATTAATAAACGAAGTTTTAGATACACTAACCAGCACCGCACTTTTTAACACTTTCCAACACAGTTAAAAAGTGTTTATGAATTGGGTTTGTTTGTCTGTATGTCGTCTGTCAGTCCATGCTCTATCTCGCGTAAATAAACCCGGAATGCCACGCAATTGATGTATGATATTGATGTTTCTTATTGCTTGTTTGGTATTGGAAATTAATTGTGCACCACTAATACATTATTTACAAGGACTTAAAAAAAAAATTACTTTACTTTACGGTCTATGAGGAAAATTTGTTTGCAGTGCATTTGTATAACTACTAGTTGTTTAACCCGTTCTACGCGGGGGAGTTCATGAATTTAATTCTAAAACCAAAATTGAAAATAAAATCAGTACAAACAAATGTATCTATGTAATATGTAGAAAAATATTGTTCTACTACTGTGCATTTTTTTTTTAATGAAATTTAATTTATCATGTTGCTATGGCAATAGATGATAAAACGATATCTTTGGAATAAGGGAATAAATAGAATAAAAAGTTTTGTTAATGTTTGTGATGAAATGCTTTTTTTTTTTTTAAAGGTAATAATTAAGCGAATTAAATAATCTCTAATTATTTAATTATTTGCATGTGAGGTAAAAGAATTATCGTAATACCCGCTACCAGCTTCTTAGTATTTCAGCGTGGCGTACGTAATATGTATATCTTACATTGCAGTAAACATTTAGAACTGGTTAGAAGTCGCGCAATTACGGGTTAAACACATAAAAAGGGCAAAAATTCATCAAAAACCTACAATTAAAAAAAATCTATTTAAAATTTTCGAACTTTTTGCCCCAAACGTTCATGGGCCCCATATTAGCAACCCGTGTGCCAAATTTCGTAGCCCTGCGCCCTGTGGTTTCCGAGTTTTTGAGGTTACTGGATAGATACGGGTGCGGATTTTAATAGGGTAGATTTCAAACATATTGAAAGTGAGCCGCTGAGTGATATCACTGAGTGAAAGTGATATCATGTGTGTGATGAAGTGTGGATGAAAGTGATATCATGAAAGTGATATCACTGAGACGCACTACGAGCTGTTTAGTATAGAAAATGGTGCGAATAGTATCCATCTTACACGCACAGGAACACTCAAAGGAATACCGTTATATTACGGTCTGTAGGGAAAAATCGTTTGCGGTGTTGTTACACTATTGTTGTTACACTATTGGTAATGTTACACTATTACAAACATATTGAAATTGATACATATCAACCATGTGCTCTACAAGATGCTTAGTCTAGAACAAGGGTTCTCAAACTATGGTACGCGTACCAGTACTGGTACGCAAAAGCTCTGGCTACTGGTACGCAAAAGTCTGATACTGGTATGTGAAATGAAATACAGCATATTATTATGATATCAAAATTATCACCCAGGAAAATTTCGAACGCTATTTTATTTTTTTTTGTTACTAGATTTTAGAACAATATATTTATGTGAATGTACTTTTTCTTCAATTCTTCATATGAAAAACAAATACAGGAAAGAACTAAACATCGAATCTGACTTACGACTAAAGCTAATATTGTACCAGACATGGGGAATCTGTGCTTGATAGATCGAGCTTACTTTTCTCATTACCAATACTAGAGAATTACTGCAATAAAGCTAACTATGTATGAATCAGTAGGCCATTATGTCATAAGTATTGTGGTTGTTTTTCAACCAAAACACTGTATTTTGATATGCTATGTATTATTAAAATGTAATTATGATAATAATTTTTTTTTATTTGAATGTTAATATAAAGCAGTCAATCTAAGTACCAATTTAGTAATGTAATCATGAATTTTGAAGTACAGTTAAACCTGCTATGACGGAATCATAAAAGACCTAGGAAATATTCCGTTTTAGACAGGTTCTGTTTTTTCTGTGTTTTTTAGATTAGCTTTATGTTTGTTGCCTGGTGGTACACGGAAGTATGAACTTTGATTTAATGGTACGCCTGTCTAAAAGTTTGGGAACCCCTGGTCTAGAATAAAGTGTGTGTAGTATTCCTCGTTCCTTTACAGGGACACATACACACAAAAAACAGGTTACAGTATTTAACTATTTTTTTGCATATTACTGGGTGCATATAAATTCTAAAAATCCTATACAGGGATGCACAAAAGATCTCGCGTATAATTCCATTTATTGGCGGAATTTACTGTAGGAGAATTTGGAGGCTATCTGTTTCCTAGCTGAACTAAATTGTGCAATGTAGCATTTATACGAATCTATAGATCCTATACAGGACTGCACAAAAGAATTTGGATGCTTTTCCGACTATTGACGGTAATTCCTGACATTGGGTTTGAAATGTGTCATGCGTTTTTTATTCTTTAAACTTATTAAAGGGGACATTTTTAAAAGTGTTCTGAATGTGTTAGAAAATGTTTAATAATCTATTCAGGAAGCACGATTTTTCGTTTTTATTTGTTTTTAAGACCATGTTTTGCTTCATTAACGTGTATATTTGTCTTCTAATATCTTAACGAGATCAGAAATGTTTGTTTTGAGACCTATCTTAGTACAATGAAAATCAAACATATGAAGAATAATTTCGAACTTTTGTACTGCAGATTAATAGTCTGGATACTCTTCGAATAAAGAAAAACTACAAGTAATAAATGTAAAATAGATTCAAAATACAAGGTGGCCATAAACAAATTGCACGTGTTTGAAGGGCTCCGGAAGCTAAACTATTTGGAATATTTTTAAAAGATTTGGTATTTATACTGTTTAGAGCATGGGGAAACAAGCTTTGCAAAAAAATCCTATAGGATTAAGTTCCTCCTCAATTTATCAATTAGCTCACTGTATTGCCTGCAACTTTTTGAGTTTTCACGATATTTGGCTGGTCTTTTTAGATGAGTTGCCCTATAGTATTGACTATCAAATTACGACGAAAAATCTTTGCTGTAGTTCGTGCATGCGCAGTTAAAATTTATTTCATACAAATACCCATATCTCATCAAATATTCAACATATTAATATTTTAATTTCAGTATACTATTTCTGTAATTTTTTGTCAATTTTTTGGGAAGCGGTGTTAAATTCGGTTGAAAATTCTGCATGCTATAAAAAAACCCTTTTGAATTGTTCACAGTAACGTTAACATCTCCACGAATATACGTGCTATACTTACACAAATACACACACGTGTTGAACAGGATTTACATGGGCATTTGCTACAGTGACAGACCATTTTTAGCATTTTTTGTTACTTGGGTGATCGACAATATCATTTTATTATTAAAATTATTATTGCCATCCCCACCTAATAGTCCTCGTAACAAAATCTTCATGGAGAAACATGAAGTCTAGCATGTTTTTTACATCCTCAAAGTTTAAGAGCATTTCGGTCATTTCTTCACAAAAACGTCTGAAATCGGTCACTGTCCCTTAATTTCTAGACATCAATGTATAAACTCTACCAGTGTTCTATAATATTTTAGGCTTGCATAACGTATTCTTTATAATATTCTAAGGTTTAACGACTGTTCCAATATTAATTGATTTGAATAAGTTAGATATTTTTTCTTACAATTTCTTTTATAACATGGAATGGAAACATAGCTTTTAGGCTAAAATTGAACGTTTAACACACAATATCGAACTGTTGCACAATAAACAGACGCACGTTTCGTGAGTAACTTGGACTCACATCCTCAGTGTCAGAAACAAAAAAAAATTATTATATCCTCCCAAAGACATGAAACGGAATCAGAAACCCAAATGACAGACGGAAAAGACAAACGACACACCGAAAGCTCATCGCGCATGAGCATCCAATAAGATTAAGCCGGAAGTGATGCACTATGACACAGTTCGGTGTGTTATTGCGTGTCATTTGGGTTTTTGATTCCGTTTCATATCTTTGGGGGGATATAATAATTTTTATTTTTGTTTCTGACACTGAGGATGTGAGTCCAAGTTACTCATGAAACGTACGTCCGTTTATTGTGCAACAGTTCGATATTGTGTGCTAAACGTTGAATTTTATTGTATATTTATCCACACAAGATTTTCTTCATAATAGCTTTTAGGACTCCTGTGGTTGATCAATTGATATTTGTATTCATGAGGAGCTTGTAAAAAGCTTGAAACGTCCACTATTTTTTATTTCATTATGTGATATTAATGTGTTGTTTGTTTAGTTTTGTCAAATGTCTGAGTTTAAATGTATTTTTGCTTTTAACATTTTTATTCAAACGTAATATGCTCAGTTATTTGAAATTTCGATTGAATTTGGTAGAGATCTTCATTAAGGACTGAGTGATATTTTTACATCTAATACTTTTTAAAAACACTAAACGAAACACAGAAGAGGTGTTAAATAACGTATACATTCTCCTAAATTATTATAAAATGTATTGGAGATGGGCATTCGAAATAATATTCATTGCATAAAGCAAGATGTTTTAATTTAAATACCGCATTTAACAGATTTCAAAAGCCGCAATTAACCCTTTGTTTACGGGGATGGGACATATGTCGTCCCAGTAACAGTTTATTTATTATCATCACACCACTTTTTGAAAAATAATCTCTGCCAAACACTTATATTAGAATAATTGTAAGAGAAATGTATCACAAAGAAATTTTTTTGTAAATTGTGGTGCGAGTGAATATAAAAATAATAGACAGTCCGAGCCCGTAATTAAAAAGTTAAGCTTTATAATGTTACATTGAAACAAAGAACAACAATGTAAACACTTTGATTACGGAATTGGGACATAAGTTGTCCCAGATACTATTTATTTATTCTACTCCTACAACCTTTTGAAAAATAATCTCTGGCATACACTTATACTAGGATACTTTTAAAAGAAACATTCCAAAAAGGAACTTTTTTTAAATTGTGGTACAATTTAGTATAAAAATAGTCGCCAGTCCTAGGCCATAAGAAAAATGTTAAATAGACTTGTTTCGAAAAAGAAAACATGAAATAGCAGCAATCAATTACTCTCTAAACTATCTGAAAGAAAAAGCTGTTAATGAATGTGAAAGAGAGAAACGAACTTAAGTAAAAAAAATAGTTATTTCCACTAAATATTAAACTTGCATAATTGAAATAATTCCAACTGCCTTCCTTTTTTATTTATTCATTCGGAAATACAATTTTCTAGCTTCCCATATGTCAAAAAGAAAAAAAAATAAATAAAAAATAAAGACCGAAACAGGCCGAAAAAAATAGCGAGGAAAATATATTTCTGAGCAATTATTTTAAAAACTTTAGTAATGGCATAATTTATATCTGTTTTTCAATAATAAGAATGTGTTAAGTAGAAAATGTGTCAAAAGGATAATTAGCTTATTTTTCGATACAATTTCGTGTAAAAAAGTGTTCGATAGGAAGGGAAAAATATACATTCTAACCTCGGACCAATTTATCTAATAAATAACTAAGTTCTCGTACAACAAATTCGAGCAAAATTTTATTAGATTCACGAACAGTAAAGCTAAATTTGCATTAGGGCATTATCGTCCTAGAATTTGGCGTATCAGGCGTTAACTCATAAGACCCAACCAATCATTTGCGCGTAAAAAATCAATGAAGCACGCTAATTGCTTGGGAAATCTGTATCTCGCAGACCCGGTAAACCTGGGGAGACGGTTACACCATAATATACAGCTTAATAGCGTCGCCGCTAAGTACACCAATTTTGAAAAGTAGCAAGAGCAACCGAATTATTATTGTTTTAATTAAAATTTTTGTTGCTTTTCTTGGATTCAAAGCCCGGATTCAAATTTTACAATTTTTGTACAGAGAGGTTGCTCAATCTACTGATTTGTCGTTTTTTACGTTCTTCTTTCTTATTTGGTTTCGTGGACGCGAAACACATATACTATATGTGATGTTGTGATCCTGCTGTTAACGAATTTCATTCATTTTGAGATTAAAATAAAGAGGTGTTATTTAATTTAAGGGCTGTAAGAATTAAAAAATCCGACTTGAAATTAGCACCCTCTATCTCCCCTCTCTCTAACAATGAAGGTCTCCTTAAAGCGCATACTCAGAAAATTTTGAAAAAAAAAATGCTAATGAAGCTACTCATGTATGTAATAGAGGAACAATGAAATTTCGCTGCGGAATCCCAGTAGAAGATCTGCAAAAAAATAAAATACTTTCGAGTATTTGGCGCAAAAAGACGCGATTTGGCGTTTTCCTCGCCAAACACAAACGATTTTAATGCATTTTAAAATTGCTTGTAAAATGATTATTTGAATGCGCAATACTTAATGAATTTAAACTTAAACAATGAAATAGTTAATTATTTTTTATATAATATATACAAGCTGCTCGTTCTTGCAGTTATTTAATTTAACCACTCATAAAATATGTTCTATGTTTTGGAAGCTGCAAATATTTATTTTATGTTATATCGAAGAAGACATTTAAGTTGTGTGTATTATTGAATTATTGGATCTGTTTTTCTGTTGCAAATGTTTATTTTCAGTTTTTGTTCGATAGAAATTTCGAAATAAAAAAAATATATGAATCTGAAAGGCATATCAAAGTAAACGAAGAGTTTGAAGAAATTCTTCTTATGAAACCTGTCTATGAGAAATTTGTAAAGTTTGAAAGCGTAAAATTGTCATTAGCTTCAAAAAATTATATTTAGGGCTCATGATACCCGATTCTTTAGAATCGTTTGCATTTTGCGTTCAACATTTTCAACTCTCGTTTGCCGTAATATTAATTTAAAATATTCTTTAAATTAGATTAAATAAATCATTCATGTTTTTTTCCCTATTTATTACCGATTCAATGGAAATTTTGCTATTGTTTTATCCTATTTTTTGTACTTTAAACAGCTTTTACAAGTATTTTTTAAACGTATTTTGAAAGGAAAAGTCCAATGACAAACGGATTCGTTATACTTTTCTACATCAAAGAAGTCGTTGCTTCCATAGCAACATACTTTTTTCGTGAATTGACAATGTTTAGAATCGGGCTTATTTTTGAGCTTGAAACAATTTTAATCCATTTAAATTTTGTTTTAAATCGTAAAATATAATCGTTAAATTTCATTATATAACATATAAATGTGTACACAAAATTGTAGTCATAAAAATATATCTTTATGTAAGCTAAACTTACACAAACAAATTCAGCAGGAAAAAGTTTTTCCTTAAAGAGTATTTGTCACAAAAGCGTTTTTTTTTTCATTCCGTCGCCAACCTGTGATAAATCGCCAAATAAATGAAATTTTCATAATTTTTACGGACGTTATATCGAGGTTCCAAAGAAAATTTTTGTATAGACATATATATCCTCATGAGAAGAACATTCTGTATTTTTTTCAAAATTTTCTGAGTATGCGCTTATGGAGACCTTCCTTGTAAGTCATTCAAAGTTTTACCAGTACAGGTACATGTTTTTTTCTTATTTTTCTCCAGCTTTTATGAAACGATCATTGTCTCATGTAATGTATAGTGCACTGTAAAAAAATCCGTTGATCACCAGTACAATTTCCGTTATTTTTTAGAATTTTTTTATCTCCGATGAGATGATTTCGTGAATGTGTCAGAAATTAGGGAATATGGTTTTAAAGAATACCCTTGACAGATAAGAGTTCTGAATATCTAGTTAATTTGTCATTTTTGCTATGGATTTAGGAATGTATATATTTTTACACTCTAAAAAGAATTTCCGTATTTTGCCAGTACAGTTTCCGTATTTTTACAGTTTTTTTATTTTATTTTGCAGCATGTAATAACAAAAATAAATCAAACAGCTTTAAAGAAAATGAAAATTTAGTACTATTTGTTAAAGATATTCCCAAATCCATACTTTTTGACACATACACGAAATAACTTTCATCAGAAAAAAAACTAGAAATAAATATTATGCATCCAGCATAAATTATTAAATATTTTCTAACACATTCAGAATAATGTAACAAAATTTCGCCGTTTAATAAGGTATAATAATATATATAATATAATATATATGACTTGCTTTATATATAGATATATAATAGAAGATAAAAGTGTTCTTTCAAATGCAATTTGTTTGAAAACTGTATATGAATTTTCTGATTTTTGTATGGCTTTTAAAATAATTATCATACATGATTTACTTTTCAAATCTGTCTCGATCACGTGCAGCCTGATTACAATATATATTAATCCGTCTGCACCTAAAACAATATAAATAGTACAGCATTTGTTTCCGGCTAATATTCCATAACAAAATTAAACCATCATCAATAAATAAATAAAATAATAAAATAGTATAAATGAAACACAAATTTAACAGATAATGTAACCGAACTGCGCGCTCAAACCACTGAAATTGTCAGAATAAAAAAGATTGCTGTAATTAGAGAAATCTTCGGCATGAACTTGTGGCACGAGGCTAATTACGAAAGTATCGCTTTTAATAAATTTCAAAATTCCATTTGAATGCATTATTGATAACTTTAAAATAAAACATATATCTGCCAGTATTCATTAATGAAGAAATATTGTATCTGAAATGTCTCCCTATATATATATGTGTGACGATTTCACTGAATCACCTTATTTTTTGTAAATTAAACTATCAAGGCTAGAGGTTTCCACCTAGGAGTTTGCAGTCGAAGCGCCGATAATCCCAATTCGTGGTGTGCTTACTGAAGGAAATAATAAGGCAGTTGATTCCAATTCACAGTTTATTAAAAATCCGGAAAAACTCTGAGGCTATGCTTTTACTATTCCACATGATAACGCCATGAATAATGACATTTAGTACCTAGGAGAGACTTAGTGAATTAAATTAACTGCTTGAAGAAGGCATAAAATTTTTAATAGGCAGCGTCGCATTGTCTATGGGCAACCAAGGAGATTTATTGCACGGTCGCGAAGTACAAGCCGGGGTTACATGTACATCAAGATCCAGGAATAATCTGCTCTGTAGTCGGGAAAACGAAGCATATAAGCATTTGCTAAAGCTTACGAATACAGAACCACGAAACAGTCTTTCGACCAATAGCGTTACGGGACTCTATTTTTTAGACATTATGATATGAAAGATATTAAACTTCCTACTGAAAAAGCACGGGAAAGAACATTTTAGGCTGATCTAGAATGAACCTGATTTTTTCAAACAAATGTAAAAATAAAAAGAAAATGCGTAGGTTTTACTGTGTCTTGGAAGAATACCAGGATACAATTTTACATTGAAACTGAGATTAACTTTTATATTTGAGAAAATAATACTTTTTTTGTCAGAATAAATAGCGGAATAAAAAATAAAAAGATACAGGTTGTTTTTCGAGAGAATTAAAATATTTAGCTGGGAAAATGATATTTTAAAAGAATTAAATTTTAGGATGCGTTATTTTAATGGAATAAAAAGTGTGTAATTTTAACAGAACAGCATCTAGCGACATTTTTTCAAGAGAATGAATTTAGAATAAAGAACTTTTAGCTATGCGGGATTTTGACTGTTTAAATACTAGAACGAGAAAATAATTTAGAATAATGGGAAATAAGCAGAATTATAGAATTGATGAGGCCAACGGCGACAAAATTAAAATTTGTTTCATATATATAGACTTGCTTTATATATAGATATATAATAGAAGATAAAAGTGTTCTTTAAAATGCAATTTGTTTGAAAACTGTATATGAATGTTCTGATTTTTGTATGGCTTTTAAAATAATTATCATACATGATTTACTTTTTAGATCTGTCTCGATCACGTGCAGCTCGATTGCCATATATATTATTCCTTTTGCACTTAAAACAATATAAATAGTATAGCATTTGTTTCCGGCTAATCTTCCACAACAAAATTAAACCATCATCAATAAATAAATAAAATAATAAAATAGTATAAATAAAACACAAATGTAACTGATAGCGTAATCAAACTACGCTCTCAAACCACTGAAATTATCAGAATAAAAAAGATTGCTGTAAGAAGCGAAATCTTTGGCGATATCTTCGGCATGAACTCCTGGCACGAGGTTAATTACGAAAGTATCGCTTTTAATAAAATTCAAAATTTCATTTGAATGCATAATTGATAACTTTCAAATAAAAAAATCTCCCAGTACAGTAATCCCTCAACATTCGCGGATTTAACATTCGCGATTTTTGATTATTCGCGAATACGAAAATGCGGAAAAACTTAACATTCGCGAAAATCTGACTTGATTATTCGCGTTTTTTTTTTTTATCTCTTTCTTTTTCAGAATTTATAGTGGTTAAAGATTATTTCGCCTGTGTTTTCTTCGTCTATACAAATCAATTTTCAGTTGTCTACTGAAAAAGGAGCTAATATTGTATTACAACATTCACCCCTTTTTGTAGAAAATCAAAATAGTAACAGACGAATACTCATTGCAATGGGGATATATTAAAATTGGTAAGGTAACGGAATTTTCAATCTATTAATTAAAAATGTGCAGATTCTCGTAGAGATGGAGCTGAAGCTGCACTTAGATAGAAAATAAAAGCATTTCTAAAACATTTAGCTGTATTTTAACATCGTATTTTAATATTGTATCGCATACTGACACAATAATACATTATCATCTCTTTGCGAGTAGAGAGAGTCGATATTACTTTATACAAAAAACCTAAGATTCTTTATGATTGTAATTATTTTTCCAGTCAATTAATTTGAATTATCTTCAATAAATAAATTTCATATTTATGAATATGTGTGTATATTCCACTTCTACCAATATGTTATGCATAACGTATTGTTAGTAAATATTTTCTTTTGTTCTTTGAAATGCTGTGCCACTCTAATTAAAATTTTATAGAACGTAACTCCTTTTTTAGAGCAGAGAGATAGACTCAACATTCGCGGATTTGACATTCGCGAGGTTTCTCTGGAATGTAACCCTCGCGAATGTTAAGGGATTACTGTATTCATTAATCAAGAAGAAATATTGTATAAGAAACGCCTCCCTACACATATATATATATATATATATATATATATATGTACTTAACATATAATGTTGACGATACTACATCAAACAAATCTTAAATTTTCCCTTGACAACCATTCGCCAGTATTTTTCATAGTGAAAAAAAAAAAAAGTGAAACATTTGAAATTCAAATAAAAAACTAGTCAATTATAAAAATCGATTATACCTTTTTTAATTAGAAAAAAGAAGCAAAAGCTCTGAATATATTTAATTGCCTCATGTATCATTTACACACCACTGATTTTGTGGGGGTTTTTTCTGCTTTTTCTCGCATAGGCGTAAAATTTGAGTTTCTAGTTCTCTTATTTAGAAATTAATGGAGAATTTTTATTTCCGAGTTGTGTAATTCGGGAACAAGAAATAACATTTATCATTACTTTAATTAAAAAATTTAGCTGTGTTCTAGCTTTGCTTGATACGCTGTGCATTTCCTGTTTTCTAGAACAAAATTAAATATTTAGGAAACACAAATATGTAGGAAAATACGATTCTTATATGTAACTGCAAACAATTTTAAAAATAATGTAAGCTAAAATAAAAAGATGGGATAAATATTTAAGTTTAGCATGCAAAATTTTCAAACTATTCTTATTAAAAGAGAATGAAGTAAAGCTTATGCAAATGCACACGTATAAGACAGCACTTATTTTCTTCCCTATTTAACACTTTCCAACATAGATGGAAAGTATTTATTAATGGCCATAATGACTATTTTATTTATTCGAATGAATCATTCGGGCATGCGCAGAAGCATATTTGTCAGACTTAAGAAAATATATTCAATAACTACCAAAAATTTTGAAAAAAAAAAAGAAGTTTTTGATTTTAATTAGAAATAGATTAGACGCCAGATAAAAAAATATGTGCTATCGTAAACGAAACAACACATTTTTCATTTTTATCTGGCGCTAATCTAATTCTAATTAAAATCAGAAACTATTTTTTTCTTTTCAAAATTTCTGGTAGTAATTGAAATAAAAATTTTTTGAAGTTTGACAGATATGCTTCTGCGCATGTACAAATGATTCATTCGAATAATAAAAAAAATCATTATGCCCATCACTACTATATATGAATTCGCTTTGTTTGTCCGCCTGTCTGTCCGATCTCTAACTCGCTTAAATATAGTCGGATTTCCATGTAATTTATATATGTTATAGAGATTTTCTATAGTGTATTCGGTATTTAAATGAAGTGCGTAGCATTTATGGTTCGTTTAGAGGGACACTCAAAAGAATTCCATTCCATTATGGTCTGTGAGGAAAAATCGTTTGCAGTTTCTTTTAATAATGTTACACTATTTCAATCATATTTAAATTGATATATATTACTGAGGTGCACAAAATTTTTAACATAGCATGCATAGAATTTATCATTCATGTACAGGGACTCACAGATGTGTTAGGTTACAGTACTGTCTATTAATGGTAATTGCAAGGTAATTTTTATATTACTTAGTGTGTATAAATGATATAAATTATATACAGGTCTGTAAAAAATAATTCGAGTACATTTCCGTTTATTGACGGAAATCGCTGAAAGGGAATTTTCAACTGGGTCAAGCGTTTCCTAATTGAACTAAATTTTATCATAATCTGTAGTATATATACAAATCGATACATCATATACAGGAGGGTTCACAAAAAAATTCTTATATTTTTCTGGCTATAGATGGTAATTGCTGAAATTGGGTTTCAAATGTATTATGTGTTTTCCAAATTGTTTACTTAGATAACACATGTCACCTTATTAAACGATGAAGTGTAGTTACTGCATTTTGAATGTGTTGGGAAGTGTTTCATAATCTATGCTTGACGCATGATTTTTCTTTATTAATTAAATAGGCAACAGAATTTTTCTTGAAACGTAATAGTTACCCATTTTATAGAAAAAAATGCATACCATTTGTTTGCAAAAGAATAATTTTAATATTTTATTCGTAAAATATTCTTCTAATTTATTATCATTTATATTAAAAAAAACTCTTCCTGAATGTAATCTTTTGTAAAGAAAATTTTCAGCTTCATTGAGAGCTCTATGCATGTGAACATGAACTATGTACAATGTCAAATACAATTTTTTGGACATTAAGACGGTACACACTTTGTTCAGATTTAAATTTGCAGAGTGTTTGAAACTATAGCTAAATATTTTATAGCCAAAAGTGGCCTTATTTGAATCCAGTTTTAAACACTGCAGAAAAGTTACCTGATATAGCAGAAATATTTCCGAAAATTTCATGTAATCTTGTAATTACATATGATCCAGAAATCAAATTCGTATCTTCAGAAACCATTTCAAGAATGATTAATCACGCTACCAAAAATGCAAATGTTTCTTAATGAAAGTAAAACATAATGTAGAAGGGACTTTTCTCCTACAGCCTGGATTGATTTTTACCAAAGAAGGAGAGATTGTTGCCTTCTGCGCTTTTCATCAAGCAGACTGTTCGAGCCTTCGATAAAGTGCCACACCTATCATCTCCGTACCATTAAATCACTATGCACTTCACAAATTTGAAAAAGAATTTTAACTAAGACCTTTTGTGTATTCAAAAACTTTGTCACTAAGCGCTCTTTGCACGTGGCGAGCAGTTTGATTTCCGCGAACATTACCGACTGCACTATCAAGCGTCTTCACTGCATTTTCAATGCGTCTTCTTTAATTATGGCGTTTCTCATTGTCTGGTGGATTCATGCACTCGACCCGCATGCACATCATTGCGATTATATACCAGCTGCACATTAAATTGCAAATGGAACTTACTTTCTTGATGTTTCTTGTACTTTGGTTGATAGGAAAATTTCGCATTTGCATTTTGTGATATATGTTGAATCGAATATACCTAGTGTTAAAACCGTGAAAAATTAAAAACCTAATGTAACTATTTTAAATTTGTGATTCAATCTCAGAGGCTTAAATTTTCTAATCATTCTCTCAGTGACAGGGCACAAGGCAATTCGATCTACCAATATTGATAAAATTACGTCACTGATTTAAGGTGCGGCGATTTTAACTTAACTGTAATAAGAATCATGATCAGAATGCAAAAGGTTTTTTGGATTTTAATCTCGTCTTATTTTTCCTAAAAAAATAATGTTAAAAAAGTATGATAAAAGATACAACAAGGAATTTTGTATGAAAGAAAAATTTTAAACTTGTACTTAATGGAAATGTAAATTTAATATTAGCGTTTTTGATGGCACATTTTTTAAAAAAAAGATAGAAGTGCAATTTAGGAAATGAAATAGATAATTAAAATAACCCAATCTTCAACACAACTTCTGCAAATTAAATTAAGTTTTTAAAAATTAACTAATAGTTAAATAGTCTTGTTTTTTCCCCAGAATGTTCTATCATTTATTTTCACTTGATATTCCGATACAAAAAAATTATTTTGCAATATTGATAAAATTTCAATCACAAGATCAATGCTTTGAATAAATTAAACAGAAATGTTACGAATAGAATAATTTTGCAATCAATGTTGTCAATAGTAATTTTGCAACGTATTTAGAAATGAAACAAGAAAAAAAATCTTGATTTATGCTCATACCGTAACACACTTTGTAATAATGGGCTAATAATTTTATAATAAATAGATCATACTTCTATATATTAATTTAATCGACATTATTGAAATGGTTGACAGATCAATAAAACATTTTAAAAGTAGCATTTACTGAATTATTGTATTTATGAAAGGAAAATATAGTTTAACATATAAAATTGTTTTTACTTATCTGTATGGTAGCAATTAAGTTTCAAAACTCAAAAAATATGACATGGTTTTCGTTCACTTACCTAAAAAGAGAAAGAAAATCATACGTTGTGTATTTATTGGAGTACACTTCCCAACAAATAATATACCTAAAAAACAAACTAGATTATTTTTTAAAAACAATCTTTATAAAGTTCATATATACTAGAATTTATAGATATAGATGGGATTTAAAGCACAGTCACAGGTTCATATAATTTTTGTATCAATTTAACTTTGTTTTTCATCTACAAACAAAAAAATTAAAAATACAGTCAATTTTATTTATGTAAAAAAATATAAAAAAATACCGTTAGGATTTTCAATTATAATAGAATAAAATGTATTTTGAATTTATTAGTGTTTTTAAAATTGATTGTTAGTTTATGCGATAGCAATTAAGATGGAGTCAAAGAAAAACGTTCAATGGTACTAAACTGTGACGGTGATACTATCAAAACTGATGATGAACCTTACCCAACGCTGTTAAATGAGACATTTTCGTTTATGAGCTTAATGGATGAGCTTAATGTAGAAGGGACTTTTCTCCTACAGCCTGGATTGATTTTTACCAAAGAAGGAGAGATTGTTGCCTTCTGCGCTTTTCATCAAGCAGACTGTTCGAGCCTTCGATAAAGTGCCACACCTATCATCTCCGTACCATTAAATCACTATGCACTTCACAAATTTGAAAAAGAATTTTAACTAAGACCTTTTGTGTATTCAAAAACTTTGTCACTAAGCGCTCTTTGCACGTGGCGAGCAGTTTGATTTCCGCGAACATTACCGACTGCACTATCAAGCGTCTTCACTGCATTTTCAATGCGTCTTCTTTAATTATGGCGTTTCTCATTGTCTGGTGGATTCATGCACTCGACCCGCATGCACATCATTGCGATTATATACCAGCTGCACATTAAATTGCAAATGGAACTTACTTTCTTGATGTTTCTTGTACTTTGGTTGATAGGAAAATTTCGCATTTGCATTTTGTGATATATGTTGAATCGAATATACCTAGTGTTAAAACCGTGAAAAATTAAAAACCTAATGTAACTATTTTAAATTTGTGATTCAATCTCAGAGGCTTAAATTTTCTAATCATTCTCTCAGTGACAGGGCACAAGGCAATTCGATCTACCAATATTGATAAAATTACGTCACTGATTTAAGGTGCGGCGATTTTAACTTAACTGTAATAAGAATCATGATCAGAATGCAAAAGGTTTTTTGGATTTTAATCTCGTCTTATTTTTCCTAAAAAAATAATGTTAAAAAAGAATGATAAAAGATACAACAAGGAATTTTGTATGAAAGAAAAATTTTAAACTTGTACTTAATGGAAATGTAAATTTAATATTAGAGTTTTTGATGGCACATTTTTTAAAAAAAAGATAGAAGTGCAATTTAGGAAATGAAATAGATAATTAAAATAACCCAATCTTCAACACAACTTCTGCAAATTAAATTAAGTTTTTAAAAATTAACTAATAGTTAAATAGTCTTGTTTTTTCCCCAGAATGTTCTATCATTTATTTTCACTTGATATTCCGATACAAAAAAATTATTTTGCAATATTGATAAAATTTCAATCACAAGATCAATGCTTTGAATAAATTAAACAGAAATGTTACGAATAGAATAATTTTGCAATCAATGTTGTCAATAGTAATTTTGCAACGTATTTAGAAATGAAACAAGAAAAAAAATCTTGATTTATGCTCATACCGTAACACACTTTGTAATAATGGGCTAATAATTTTATAATAAATAGATCATACTTCTATATATTAATTTAATCGACATTATTGAAATGGTTGACAGATCAATAAAACATTTTAAAAGTAGCATTTACTGAATTATTGTATTTATGAAAGGAAAATATAGTTTAACATATAAAATTGTTTTTACTTATCTGTATGGTAGCAATTAAGTTTCAAAACTCAAAAAATATGACATGGTTTTCGTTCACTTACCTAAAAAGAGAAAGAAAATCATACGTTGTGTATTTATTGGAGTACACTTCCCAACAAATAATATACCTAAAAAACAAACTAGATTATTTTTTAAAAACAATCTTTATAAAGTTCATATATACTAGAATTTATAGATATAGATGGGATTTAAAGCACAGTCACAGGTTCATATAATTTTTGTATCAATTTAACTTTGTTTTTCATCTACAAACAAAAAAATTAAAAATACAGTCAATTTTATTTATGTAAAAAAATATAAAAAAATACCGTTAGGATTTTCAATTATAATAGAATAAAATGTATTTTGAATTTATTAGTGTTTTTAAAATTGATTGTTAGTTTATGCGATAGCAATTAAGATGGAGTCAAAGAAAAACGTTCAATGGTACTAAACTGTGACGGTGATACTATCAAAACTGATGATGAACCTTACCCAACGCTGTTAAATGAGACATTTTCGTTTATGAGCTTAATGGATTCAACATTTATCGCCCTTTTTCACTTATAAAGGGATGGAGTAAAAATGCACAAAAAGCACAAACACATACTTTGTTTATTTCTTGATTCAAACCATGCGTATTTCGTAAAATGGTGAGATAAATTATCCATCGAAACCATGCAATTTCAAAATGTTTGACTTTTTTCACTAGAGCTGTTTTAATTTCTGTCAGACATATTAATAATTATAAAAAGCATGAAAACATTAATTAATTTTAATTAAATTAATTTTTTTCATATTTAATATTGATTTTTTTAAAATTCTGCTTGTTAAGTTTGCAGTAATGATAGTTAAAAGAGTAATAATAATAATCCATCAATAATTTTAATGCTTATTAACACTACCAACATAGTTGAAAAGAGTTTATAAATTCGATTTGTCTGTCTGCCTGTCTGTTCGGCTATCCATGCTCTAACTCTCATAAATATATTCGAATTGACATGAAACTTAGTTATCAGACGATTGTAAAAAGCGTTTTTAATCTTTAGAAACCTCAGAAACCAATATATTTTCGAGATTTAAAGAAACATTTATAGAAAAAAAAATTATTTTACTGTCACTGATTTTCGGAAACGCTTCCGAAAAGTTTTTATAGGGCATTAATCAATTTTCTAACATCCGAATATTAGTATTTAGGATGCTACCAAATTTCAATAAAATATTTTCAGCTCATTATGTTACATAAATTCTGTATTTAAAATCAATACAAAGTATAAAGTAAGGAAAATAAAATGTGGATACACTATATTATAATAGCGAAAAAATACACATGTAAAACTTTTATGATATTTTCTTTCTATTTTTAAATATTATTTATAGAATGTATTTCACGTAAAGCACACATTCGCGTTTTAATAACATCAAATGAAAAATCATTTAAACTTTCTTGGTCTTATCACATTTTTAAAAATAAAACTCATAAATACATTTCCAATAAATGCATATAAATAAATAAAGATCTATTTTATTTCACGCGAAAGTATGTTAAGATACTTCAGATGAAGGTTTGAAGTTTCTAATTTACATATATCACATTGCTTGATTGATTGCGCTTCTAACTCCATGCCCAAGAGATTAATGCACTGAGTACAAATCATTCTTGATTTATTTTAATGGAATTCAAAACGTAGTATTGTGTAGTGAGAGAATCAAATGAATCGGCTAGGAAACATTACACTGGTTTTACTGCAGGAGGAATTTCTCAACAATACGTAACAATCAACTGTCATTCTGCGATATCACCATTTTTCATTCGAGTACTGTGCAGGATTAAAGATTATATTTTTCGAGCAAACGAACAATAAAATACATGTTTTGCAAACTTGATTTATAGGTTTTCTTCGAGATATATATTATGGTAAACAAAGAAAAATCACATATCAAATATTAACACTTTCCAACATAGTTGAAAAATGTTTATGAATCCGGTTTGTCTGTCTGTCTGTCTGTCCGCGCACTAACTCGCGTAAATACATTCGGATTGTCATGCAATTGATATATGTTATTGAGGTTTACTATGGCATGTTCGGTATAGAAAATAAAGTGTGTAGCCCTTAGAGTTTTTTTACAGGGAGACTCAAAGAATTCCGTTTCAATATGGTATATGGGAAAAAATCATTTGCGGTTTATTTTAATGATGCTACACAAAATCGAAATTGATATATATCACTCAGGTGCACTACAAGAGGCTTACTATAGAATAGGGTGTGCATAGCACTTTTTGTTCTCTTACAGGGACACTCAAAAGAATTACTTTTCATTACGGTATATGGCGGAAAATCGTTTGCTGTTCATTTTAATAATGTTTCACTATTTCAAACATATTGAAATTGAAATACTTTACAAAGGTGCATTGCAAGAGACTTACTATAGAATATTGTCTGTATAGCATTCATCGTTCATTTACAGTTACATACAAAAGAATTAGGTATTGTCTGTTAAACAGTTGGAAGTGCTTCTTTAGTTGCTGAACGCGTTTTTAAATTTAACTCATTTTTTGTCTATTACTTGTTGTGTATAAATTCGATAGATCATATACATGGCAGCACAAAAGTTCTCGAGTACATTTCCGTTTATTGATGAAAATTCCAGACGTGGAATTTAAAACTGTGCTACGCGTTTCCTAACTGAACTAAAATTTAGCATTCTCTGTAGTGCATATACAAATCTATAAATCGTATACAGGGCTGCTCAAAAGAATTCGGATATTTTTTCTGAATATTGTTGGTTTATTCCTGAAATTTGGTTTTTAAATATGTTATGCGTTTTTCAAATTGTTTACTTAGATATTATATTTCACCTTATTAAACAGTAAAGATAAATAAAATTATCTTGGAAGCGTTGGAAAGTGTTACATAATCTATGCTTGACGCATGATTTTTTGTTCTTGCTATTTACACTATATCTTATTTTATTTAAAGGGCAAAGTACCTTTTAAATTCACAAATTATGTGTAAAAGTAACCCCAATATGGGTTGCAATAACTCCCCATCTAATTAATTTTTGGATATAGAATTTTAAACATACATAGAAAGAAAAGGTATATTTTAACAGTTCTGAAAAAGAGTCTTGATGCATATATATATACACATATTTAAAATTAAATTTGAACTTTAATGTTTTCTTAATAATTGACTTCACCTTATATGCTTTGCGCGCAGGTTTTATCATAATTGAGTTGTCACAGTGCGTCAAACATTTTCATATTGATTAGAGATATAACATGTGTTTAAAATGACCGTGCACTGGAAAAAATACAACGATTAGTTCTTAAGGAAAACCACCCTCAAAAATTTGATTAAAAAAAATAAAAATAATCATAATTTCTAAATTTCTGACTTGGTAAACGTAATAGTACGTCATGTAGCGTATCTATAATGTTTATATTTTCAGTCAAAATTTCATGAAATTCTGTCCATAGAATTGCGCGCAATAACCAAGACCACCGTTTTGAGAAAATTGACTGTAAATATAAAACTACCCCTCGATCATACAAATAGAGATAAAACTGTTTTGTACATAACTTACCTTATATAGTGAATTTTTCTATGAGGTTTCTTTTAAATTGTTTTTACAGAATCAAATTTCAATATAAGCTATTAAAGACATTGATGTTTTGAAGGTATCTGACCCTTAAAGTAAGTTTTGGTAATATATTCTTAATAAATGTGCATCCATAAATACAGATGCCTGACATTTCTCAAAAAATATGTGCTTATATACATCTGATGAAGACTTCATGTTGCTAATTTACACGTATTACGTTGCTTGATTGATTGCGTTTCTAACTTCATGACCAGGAGAGAAATGCACTGAGTGCAAATCATTCGTGATTTATTTTAATGGAATTCAAAGCGTATTATGGAGTGAGAGAGCAAAATGAATAGGTTAAGGCAAGATTAAATTGGTTCAGTTGAGACAAAGTTACTCAATAATGCGTAAAAGTGGACTGCAATTTTGTGACCATCACCATTATTCATTCGAGAAATGCATAACATTAATTTTTATCTCACTATCAAATGAACTAAATGATGTATATATTATAAAACAAATTCAAAAATAAAAAATATTTATCAACTGTAAGCTGATAATGCTAAAGAATATTCCTGTATCTCCAAAATGCCTTATAAATTAAAATAAAATAAAAGGGGATTTATTAAAAGCATTAAAAGGAAAAATCATGAAATGTTTAAGATATAATTAAAATTTATTGATATTTTCTTTAATGGCATAACATATTTTTATTTTGATATTAGCGAATGACAGGCATTTAAAATTTCTCACTTTTACTTCATTTTTTAAACAGATTTCAACAAAGGCAGTTATTCAGTTCGTCTGTATATATATTTTCTTATGTATGTCTAAGCGTAAGTTTTAAATGGATGCTGATTTTTATATTTTTACTTTTCCTTAGAAATATATTTCATAGAATAAGAAATTATCGTCATAATAAGAGTTTAATATACAGGGTGATTACAAATGAATATCTCAACTTTGAAGGGTTATATCTTCTGAACAATAACGAGTAGTGTTCCCTCTCACGTATCGAAGTGTGTGAGAAGTTATGAAGTTTCATGTGTTAAATGAAATGTTAAGGTTCGTTTCTTTGGCGAGAGATGGCGCAACAAGCGGCGGATTGAAAGTGAACTGGCATGTTCCATTGCGAGTTCATCCAACAAGATGGTGTACCACCCTATTGGCACCTTTCTGTACGACAGTTTTTGAACGAGCAACTGCCGCAACGGTGGGTTGGTCGCAGGTCAAATTTCGACGCAGCTCTTCATGAGTGGCCTCCACGAAGACCGGACTTAACTCCGTGCGATTTTTTTTCTTTGGGTATACATAAAAGATAAAGTGTTTTTTCTGCCTCTACCAGCTGACGCTGCTGAACTCACAACGAGGATATTGCAACTGTAACACCCGAAATGCTGAAAACCGCATGGGTCGAATTCTCCTACAGAATGGATGTCGTTCGTGTTTCTGCTGGTGGTCACATTGAAAATTTATAAATTTTCGCTATTAGTAATTTGACAATCTTCTTTTTTATGTCTTTCTCACAAATGCGTGTATATTCTATACTTTTGTTAATAAATCCCTTCAAAGTTGGAATATTCATTTGTAATCACCCTGTGTTTTAATCTCCTCTTATATGACTTACATTCCCCCCCTCGTTTAGTGGGTTTTAGTTTGTGCGATTTTCAGAAAAGTGCTGTAAACTTTTTTTAGATTCTCCCTCGATTACTGCGGGGAAAATTTTGAACCTTTTTCTTTTCCAACAAGATGGCGTCAAATTTGTGTAAATAAAAATTGAAGAAAATACAGAAAAGAGAAATAACTTTAAAATAATTTTAAAAAACTTTTCAAAAATTAAAATTATTTCAACAAAATTTGATGGATATAGACCCAGACATCAATATAAGTATGCAGGTGCACCGATCCTTTGAAATTCAGCTTTTGTGTTACCGCAAAGTTTTCGCTTAAATAAGTTATAATGTAGTATGTAAGCTTGAAGTAATCAAAATGTATTACAATAAGTTTCAAATCAAATTGTGCAAATAAAAAAAATCTTAATGGTAAGTAAGCTAACATAAATAACCTAAAGAATTGTAGCAATGCAAAATTAAAATTGAAATCGACTTTATATTATTTCTTAATTATTACTTATTAAATTAGCTTACATGTTTATGTTAATGGAAGATCATGAAAATTATATCTTCTATATACATAATATTCGGCACAAGTAATCACCAAGAAGCTATCATAAGAGAGTCTCTGGAAATAATATCTAAAACAGAAATAGTCTGTAACGATGTATTATCATATGATATCCACGCAGTCTGGAATTAATTAATACATGATTGATTAACCTGTACTTGTTTTTGAAATGTTGAATGACCTTTCCCATCCCACCTTACATTCCACACCCTTGAACTAAAATGGTTTGTTCCGGGCAAGCTAGAAGACGCGATGTGACAACAGCTCTACTTAACTATTAGTTTTTCACTGATGATGACCGAGTAAGTTCGGTTGAAAACGTTTTGATTTTTAAAGGACTTTAATGTGCTTTTAAATGTTTTATGTATGTTTTTACGCACCTTCAAGCAATATATTTACATTTATTTGCATCTTTAAGAATTTTAATTATTAAACAAGGGGAATTTGCACTGAAATTTTAACTTTTTATTGCATATAGAGTATTTGTATGATTTTACCCTTGAACAGCTGACACCTCCGAATAGTGGATAAATTCCGTAGTTTAGAAATGTCCACTATTCACGAGTTTATTGTATTTCTAAGAGTAATAAATTAACGTCGTTGTAAGATCTTAAATATTTAACCCATTATAGGCCGGTGTGTGTGTGGGGAGAGTTGTCATATATGACCTACGACTTTGAATTATTTTTCTTCGTTGAATTATTTTATATGCACTGTTAAAAATCTACAGCAAACTGTCCAGTCATTTCACAGTTTTTACATTAAAACGGTTACTTGACTATATTTTGAATCGTACTTGGCCATATCATGATCAGAATAAAGTTAAAATTACGGTTATATAACTTAATATTTAAACAGTCGAATGACTGGACAGTATGCTGCAAATTTTGAATAGTGTGGGTTATATGCTGAAGTCTTTTTTTAAAGGCATGTTGAGAAAACCGACAAAATATTTTATAAACTTTACTACAATACTCAATATACAGGATTGCAAGTAATAAAGGTTTGCTTTCGGATTTCCATAGAATGTGTCAGGCTTTCACTGACAGCTGCTGTTTACAACTCTTGTTATGTGATACTATCCTTGTGTGTGCTTATCTACTGTGTACTGTAAGCTTTAAACTAACGTTCCTTTCCTAACTGAAATCTTAATCCGATTAGGGGCGTGACCTGATATGTGTGGAAAAAATGTGTAGTATAGTGAAGGGAGTTTTTTCTTCATGAGACTTCACCCATTCTCTAAGATGAAAGATACATAATAAAGGGATTACGTGCTTGCAAGAAAAAACCCTTGCGAACAGGGGACCAGCCCCGTTTACTAAGAGTGCTTGGTGGTGACCGGAGAGAGAGATTAGTTTTAACGTGGGGGTGAAACGTGTAGGTTGTAGCAGAGAGTGAGCTCTGGTACACGTGTGGAGATAGATCTCTTGGAGTGGAGAGATAAGGCGTTTGTGAGATTAATAGTATCTCTGGTAACTCTGAGTTAATTAACGTAGCATGAGAGGGGTATAGCGTAGCTTAGCAGTACACAGAACGTATTTTCTGTATTTTATTTAATGTGGAACCGGATCAGCTATATCCGAGTTTATAAGTGTAAATAATGTCTTGTTATTTGTAAAGACAGTGTAAATAAATTATTCGTTTAATTGAAAGAGTTCGTCCTTTTCTCAATATACTTCTCATAACGTGACCGCTATCACGTAGTCATATCGGTGGTGGCAGCATACTAAAGAAATACCGGATTATTCTTCAAAGTTGGGTGGACTTAGAGGGAATCCGACAGAATGGTTTTCAAAAACTTATTTCGTTTTGTTAAGATAGCAGAACATAGGCCTTTAACGTTCCTAATTTGATGTCAGAACAAGCCATTATATTTGTATGAAAAATCAAGCAAATGTATGAAAAATCTGCATGAAAAATCAGACAGGGAGCATCTGCATCGAGATTGTTTTAAAGCCTATCTCTCAAAGTAGTGGATTGGGGCAAGGGGTTGTATACAACTCTTACCATATTTTGATTAATATTGACCATAATTCATAAAAATCTTGAATGTACTAAATAGGACATGTTAAATAAAAATAATTTAGAAACAAAAGGGACTTTCGCCTAGAATGACTTCTGTTATGTGTTTATGTGATTCTAAATATTTCTAGTATCCAAATAAATTTTTCAATTACTAAATTTTCGCTCGTCCAATTACTGTACATTGAAAGACTGCACTTTTATGGACGACTAGCAGACTACGCCCGCTGCGCTGGTCGGTTTCTCCAAAAGAACCTTGAATCAAACGAAATATATCGGTGAATTTAACCATGTATTTTAAAGTAATCTGTACCTTTACCTGGTATATCCTAAAATAACATAAAAACGGATAATTATTTCACTAAGTTATGTTTTTTTTTTTTTAATACGGTTTATTATTACGTTTACAATTTATTTCCTACCGTTTTCCATTGATTTATATGTTTTATAGCTACATTTTTTAATAACGTGAATTAACCTATATTATTCACAACTAAAAAGAAATGGCGCATCTAGTATTTGACGAGAATAAAAAAAAAATCATGCACTCGTGACATCATAATTCACTTTTATATTTTAACGGAATAATACGGTTACTGTAATTTGTGACTCGTGCTGACACATTGCTGTTATTATTATTTTTTTACGCGTGAAGTTTTCGCTATGGTACTCCATTGTGAAATTTGGTAATTTTTGAAATTCAATATTTGAAAAATGGCATAATCAATGGATTTGAAATTTATATCAAGAAAAATACAATTTTTTACCTTTCTAACGCAGTTTGTCTAACAATTTTCTAACAAATACTTTTCGAGCTATTAATTTTTTCAGTAACTTCAAATGTTTCATTTTCCGAGATTAATCTGTGGCAACGATTAGCGAAACTCCCAGTCGTCAGCAACGCATACCTTTTTATTAAAGAGGATGGTAATTTTTGAAATTCAATATTTGAAAAATGGCATAATCAATGGATTTGAAATTTATATCAAGAAAAATACAATTTTTTACCTTTCTAACGCAGTTTGTCTAACAATTTTCTAACAAATACTTTTCGAGCTATTAATTTTTTCAGTAACTTCAAATGTTTCATTTTCCGAGATTAATCTGTGGCAACGATTAGCGAAACTCCCAGTCGTCAGCAACGCATACCTTTTTATTAAAGAGGATTGTTTCTACTTTCAGAACTCGAAAATGAAACAAAACAAATATTTGCTCATTTTACGAGGAAAGTCCTTTAAAAATATTAATATATTATTTTTTATTTTCTGTAAACTATCTGGTATAAGGGTGACAGATAATTGTTTACAGTGAAACTCCACTCACTGACCACCACCGCGGACTAATATGTTATGAATGCAAGCTAGATATGCAGAAATCCAGGTAGTTGGAACAATCAACAAGAAAAGAGTGTGAGGTGAAATAAAAAGTTTGAAAAAATCAATTTTGTTTAATAAAAGAATAGACCTAAAGTATGTTCAAACTCAAAACACTTTTATTACAGATAGAAAAATGAGTACAGTACAGTATTTAGATGCACAGAGGTGTTAGTTGAACATGACCAATAAAGTTAATTGTTTTGCCACAGAGGAATTGAATGTATATTTGAATTTTTCCGATTACTTTTTTTACTTACTCATACCACATCTGTTAAAAATATTCAAGAGTACCTGTTTTTTAGTTAAAGATCCCGTTGAAATTTTGTACAGGTGAATGCTTCACATTTTCTTACCGAGAATACCGAATAAAGCACCACCAATAAAAACAAATAAAGCAAAACAAAGATAATACAATGACAAAAATAATGGCCACCATTTTTTATAGATTGCCAAGTATTTCTTCTGATAGAATTCAAAGAAAGGGATACATGAATAAATGCAGAATATTATGTAAGTGTTTTAAATAAAACTAGATGGTACCCGTCAAAACTTGACGGAAAGAATTACAATAACAATATTAGTAAAATAAGCTTCTTTATTACATAAGTAGGGGTGCTTATGAAACAATCTTTCAAATATTTTATTTTAAAAAAAATCCCCCAGTGAATTACGTTATTATTTCCGATGCAAACTCCAAACAAACAATCCGTAAACAAAATGGAAATCAGTTTGACATTACCGCCTTATTGCTCACGGCGTAATGAGTTGACGAAATCCAGTGATCCAAGACGATGATTAACATCTAGCACTTTATTTAGGCAGCGTTGATACACAAGTTAAAAAACTGAACAATTTAAAAACATCTAAAAACCACTACAAGTCTCTGCAAGACTCAGCGCACCAAAGCTTCATACTTCTTACAAAAACATATCTCACTTTTCCCTTCAACATCGTCCGTCCAACTCTCTCTGCATCTCCCAGCTTTTTCGGTTCACTTCTCTTTATTCGCCGACCAACATCGCTCACAGTCTCTTTGCCTATCGAAAAAGTTATTTCGACTCGATTACACGGCGATCCACCTCCGAAGCTAGGCGGAAAAATCATGGACAAAACTGGACAACTCCAGGCCAGCAACTCACAAGGCAGGCTAGGCCATAATTTCCTTCAGTCGTCACAACGGCAAGAAAGAAAATTTCCTGAACCTATGAAGTATCATACAAATAGCATATCCCTACGTTCATCTCATATTCAGTCAATAAAAGAACATGTTAAATAAGGCACACATCCCCCCCTTGTGATAATGCAACCGAATGAGCTCCTATGCGCATGTGCATTGCATCTCCCCAAACGCACCGTCGAAATTCGACGTTAAAAAAAGTTTTAAAATGTTTTGATCAAAATTTTTAAAGTGTCTTCTTTAATCATTGTTCGTTTCAAATCCATATCTTCTGAAACGCATCCATTGTTTTAAGCTAATCAATTTTTATGTAAAGATGAAGAATTTTTTTTACAATAATAAATCAATCTGCAGATAAAGGAGATTTTTAATGTTTTCAAGTGTAATTTATTTGTATGGTTTCTTCATTCATTTACATAATCAGGATGGTAATTCCTTTTCCATAATTAAGAGAAATAATGTAAATAAATAAATATCCAAGATTATTTTTTATTCTGTTTTCATTAATATATTGTAAATTTTATTGTTAAAAGTTACTGATAAATGATACTTTAGTAAATGGGGCTTTTCTTAAATATTTTATTATTATTATTATTATTTTTCTTTTTTTGAGATTTAATGGCAACATTCTTCCGTTTGTTTATTGGGCGCTACAGTTTGGCGAATTATTTGAGGTACTTTTTGGTTAGCAGGGCGCCAATGAAGTATATATGTTTATATATATATATATAGTATATACATACATATATACAAATATATATAATGTATATAGTTTTGTTTTTCTAGTATTGAATTTATGTGGTTTATAGATTTTGGTTAGCTTTTGTGATAATGATTCTGCAAGTAATTTTCCATTGGAGTTTATTATTATGTATATATATATATATATATATATATTACTGGCGCCGGCTGACCGAAAAGTACCTAATTTGCATATAGTTTTTTTTTTTCTTAATGGGACGACGGGATAATGCACGGAATTTCGACGGGATAATGAATATTTTTGATGGTACCAGAATATTTTTCTGTATTCTATAGCTATATTAAGAAATACATATTTTTATGATTTGCTGAATCACTTATTTGTTTACTTTTTCATGAATTATATTATTGAAGATTGTTAGTTCTCTTATTATAGGTTGTTAGTTCTCGTTTAAATATACCCTACTTATATAAAAATAGCTTGTGTTCTCTGTGGTGTTTCGCATAAACGTTGTAAAATTCAGGTTATTAGATTTTATCCAACTTTGCTGTCATAACAGCTGATGAAGCAGCCGTTTTCGGCGATTTTTTTGTTAGCCGTAAAATGTTTGTTTTTGGTATAGCCCGAACTAAGAAAAAAATGAGTACTTTTCCATTATAGGGACACCATTGACGCCAAGCATATATTTACATGTATGGCATGGTGTCGGTATAATGGAAAAGAACCAAAATTTGCGATCGATCAAATAATTGAATGTCGTTAAACATTAAATTTTCTGGTACTTTTCTATTATCCGGTCGACCACTTTTCATAACAAAAAACTATCGCCAAACTGTAAAATTAAACGCCGAAAATGAAGTGCGATTTACTTGATGTCAGAAGCATTATACGTGTTCGTTACGTCATCAAGTGGTTTTTAATTCGAGATTTGCGTCTATTTTCCTTATGTTTTACTGATTTATTAGTTATTTCATTAATTAAAATAACAATTGTGTCCATAAATTCATGTATTATATTTATTTATTTTGATATTTCAATGGCAACGTTCTCCCGTTTATTTGGCGTTACAGTTTGGCGATAGTTTTTTGTTATGAAAAGTGATCGACGGGATAATACAGAAGTACCAATTTTCTTATTTTTAATCTGAGAAAGAAGCAATAATCATGGATTTAATTAATTTTGCAATATGCGGTGCAACCAAAATAATTTTGATTAAATCAGTACATATATCGCAGACGCACCTGGGTTATTTTTTGGCGCCTAAATGACGATTTTTGCTTTGTATGGCAACCTGGTCTTTTATAATAAATTTGAATATGTGTGTAAATAAATAAAATAAAATAGGTACTTTTATGTTAGCTGGGCGTCAAGGATAACTCTCCAAATCTTGTTTCAATTGGAATCATTTAAATTGCAGCATTTTACGTGAGATTTGTTATTCATATTGATATGTTTACGTTTAGATATTTTATTATGATTATATTGTAGCTAATTAAGTTTTTCTTTTAAAGAATTTATACTACAATGTTAAAATATTACCTAGTTGATATTAGCTAATGTCAAAAGATTGGTGAACCACAGAGTTCAAGGAATAAACTCTATGCCCTCAAAAGTGGGAGTTGCCGACTTATGACGTCATAAGCAGAAGTAAATGTTTAATTGAAAATTACAGCTAATTAATTAAATTTTCGAACAAACGAATGCACGATAACAAATTTGTGTCCATATATCTTTCATTTAAAAAAAGAATGGTGTAATTTGATGCAGTAGTTTGTTCTGACGGATTGTCGAAAGAAATCGCTTAGCGTTTTAAATATATAGATGTGCAAAATTAAAGAGAAAAGGCTTAGAATGCTGTTTCGAGAGGTTTATTTTCTCCATGTGCATGTGCTGCACCATCCTCAATACTCCTCTATATTCAGCTATCGTTGCTAAAGAACAAGTAAACATTTGTGGGTTTAAGGAGCTTTACCACCCCCTTTACAGCCCAGATTTAGCTTCGAGTAATTATTATCTGTTTTCTAAACTGAAATTTGACATCCGTTGCAAGAGATTTAATGATGGCGATAACATGAAAAGGGCTGTAAATAGAGCATTTTGAGGACAGACTATCAGATCACTTTTTTAGAGGCATAAAGCTGCTCATTAAAGGATGTTAAAAGTGTATCGAAGTACAAGCATAATAAATTGAAAAATAAACTAGTAAAATTTTCTCTGTATTACTTCTAAAAGTATATCGGTCCAGAAACTTTTGGACTCACATAATGCAATATCCGATATGATTGCATGAATGTTTATGAATTAAAATAAAAGACAGAAAAGAACTACAGAAAGGAAAATCATTAATTAATTTAAAGATTCATTGAAATATTCATTAATTAATTGAAGGATTCATTGAACTATTCATTAATTAATTGAAAGATTCATTGAAATGTTCATTAATTAATTGAAAGATTCATTGAAATATTCATTAATTAATTGAAATATATTGATGCATTTTTCATAATTTGTAACATTATTTGACGAAATATATTTAAGTAACATGCATATATGGTGTTATCATTATGAAGACATAACCACACATCACAGTTTCAAAGGTGGAAAATATGCACAAGGCACGCATGATTCCGAATTTTGAATACTACTATTTTCGACCAAACTTCCTCTCATTTAATGACAAAAAATCAGCGATTAAATAAGGCGAAAATTACTAATAGTCAAATAGTAATAGTCAAAAGTAGTAAAACGTTCTACAAATGTCCTTATTTTCAAGTTCCGCATTTTAAAAAAGGATAGTTGTAAACATAGTTTTAAAAAATGCATATCAATAAATATAAATAAATGTCACAATGAAAGGATATTGAACACTTATTCTGTTAACATCATGTTGCTAATATGCATATGTCAAATTGCTTGACTGATTGCATTTCTGACTTCATGATCCCAGACGTTAAGGTTAGATCTAAATCATTGTTGATACATTGTAATGGCATTCAAAACATATTGTGCAGTGTGAATGTCAAATGAATTGGTCAAGCAACATTGAACTAGCTGAGTTATAGTCAAAATTATTCAGCAATATGAAACAGTGAACTGCAATTTCCTAACATAATCATTATTCATTCGATCATTGTGTAGTTAATATTGATATTATATTTAGTTAATATCTCTTATTATAGAAAATAAAGTATAATATATACAATTCTATTGTAAAGAGCATATTGTTATATGGAGCAGAAGGATGGAAAATTATGGAGACAAAAAGAAAGAAATTAGCGGCAGTGGAAATGGATTCCCTAAGAAGATCATGCAGGATATCAAGAATATAAAGAATAAGAAATAAAGAAAATAAAGAATATAAAGAATAAGAAAGAACCAAAAAAATGATAAAAATGAAGAGAACCATATTAGAGGATCTTAAAAAGAAGCAATTAATCTAGTATGGTCATGTTAAATGAATGAGTGATGAAAGATTACCCAAAATCGCATTTAATTATAAAACAAATCGAAAAAGGAAACGAGGAAGACCACGAAAGAACTGGATGGACGACATAAAAAAGCGACGAGGGATAGAAGTCTGCAGGAGGAATGGACACGTGACTGGAAGAAATGTAATAGTTCTTGCAGAGTTTTCGGATGGCAGCACCTGACCATAAACCAAGTTTATATATATATATATATATATATATATATATTGTAGAAAATAAAACTAGATATTAATAAAACTAGATTATAATTAATATATAAAACTAGATACTATTAATTAATTACACCGTGTCATTGTAATTCAAATTTCATAGAAAAAAATCTATAATTACACTGTAATCTATATTAATAAGTATATACATATATAGAATAGGTAGATATATTACTTAAACGGTGTTGCATATAAATATGCAGGCTCGGTTTGTGGCGTGTGTGTAATGTGCGACACACACAGGCGCCTTGTATCAACGAGTGCTTCTGTATTTTTATTTTATAAAACTCAAAATATTTGAGTAAACGCAGAATTTTTTTTTAATATGTTTGAGAAGGTTTCAAATTTTAAACCATATTATTTAATTTATTTTAGAAAACATTTGAATTTTTCTTGCCTATATCACAATTTTAGAGGTAGCAATTATGCGCATGGCACATCGATTCATATTTTTGAGTACTATTTTTTTAATGACAGAAATTCAGCGATTAAATAAGGCGAAAATTACTATTCGAAAATAGTGATACTCAAAATTAGGAAACGTGCGGAAAATGTGAGTATTTTCCGTTTCTGCATTTTTTAAATGTGAGACTTGTAAATATAGTCTAAATAAATGCATACCAATAAATATAAATAAATGATACATTGAAAAAATACTAAACACTTCTTATATTGAAATCTTGTTGCTAATATGCATGTGTCAAATCGCCTGACTGATTGCACTTCTGACTTCATGACCCCGGACATTAATGCATAAGGTATAAATCATTGTTGATGCATTGTAATGGAACTCACAACATATTGGGCAGTGCGAATGTCAAATGAATTGGTCAAGCAACATTAAACTGGGCGAGTTACAGACGAAATTATTCAGCAATATGAAACAGTGAATTGCCTTTTCGCAACAAATTCAATATTCATTCGAACACTGAATGTAGTATATAATATTGATATTATGTTTAATAAATATGTAGCATTGTTCAAAATAAAACTATATATTAATTTACTAATTATAATTCATATTTCATAGAAAGACATATATTAATTAGACTATGATAGATATTTGTAAGTATATATATATACTAGGGGGCCTACCCCCTGCGAGCTACGCTCGCCAACCCCCGCTCAGTCTTCGATGCCTCTTAAAACATGACAGCGTGCTTTGTTTTAAAAATATTGGTAAATCTGTAATTGGGTTGCCATGCTTTTAACGTTTTAATGGGGCATTTTTTATTATCATGGCCTCATACACAGCTGTTGCGACAACTGACGACTGTTTTCGGGATTGATAAGTAAAATCAATTACACCCTGAAAACCAGCTTGTATAAAATGGTTAGGTTGAAATTGTGGCTATCTCTCGGACTTTTATAGCAACGATCTGTATTCTATTCTTCGTTTGCGTTTAAGGATAAGAAAAATTCCATCTGCTTGTGAATAACATTAAGAACCACGGTATTGAAAAGTACTATGTTATAGACATTTTCAGTAACAGGTTTTAATTTTCTCTCTATTTTAGTGCACAATCATGCATATTTTCATGTCATTTTAAGTATGTAAATTATTTATTTTAATTAATATGTATATACAAATTTTCTAATAATTATTTATCATAAAAAATTAATTAAATATTTTGTACATGCATGCCTGCATTTATTCGGCATCAATTGATGACATATTTAAACAAATTTGCTATCCGCGATAATTTTACACCATGTTATGTCACTTGAATATTGTCCATAAGAAAATCGGGTACTTTTCCAGTATAGGATCCTTTGCTTTTAGGTTTGGCGTAATTCGAGCTTCAAAAAGGGACAGATTCGTTAATGTACATATATTTGTTGCCAAAAGTTATGAAAACAAACCCAATGAACTTTTGGTGCTTTTTTATTATAGGGGTCTTGACGCTTTTTTAAAAAAGCTTGGCGCAATTCGGGCATCAGAAAGTGAGATTTGGTGCCAAATGACATAAACAGCCATGGAAACAAATTCGACGATTTTTTTGTTTATATGCGTATTTTAATTATACGTATATTATTATTGTTTTTTCTATACAAATTACTTCAATTATATATAAAATAGAATAAATGACATTCTACGCTAAACAAATTGTATTAATATTGACAAAATGCTTCTGCATACGAAATGACAAAGTGAATAGGTTGACAGAAAGTATGTTGCCAAATTTCTTTTTTCGTCCAGGCCACATATAATGGAAAAGCACCGAACTTTTATGCTTGTTTATAGTACATGTATATATATATATATACAATTTATTTATACTTGTCTTTCAATTTACCTCTTTTTGTACATAAAAATAGATAAATGGCTTCTTTATATTAAATAAATTGTATAAACATAAATGACGTATTTACATAAATGACATTTGGACGAATTTATTCAAAATGTCTACAGTTTATAAATTAAATGCTGACAGACAATTGAATCCTGACGATAGAAATGTGATTTTTTTTTTCAAATTTTCCTGAAAAACATAATTTAATCACAATATTGTCTTCATTATCGATTGAAATAAAAAATAAATTCAATTTCAGTTTGAAAATGACGAATAAAAAGAAATGAATAATCCCTATCGGGATCCTTTTCGATTTTTTTCCCTTTTTTGTCACAAAAAAAAACTGAGTATTTAGTTGCCATCATTACAGAAATGTCATTAAAATTAGAAAAAAATTAATATCTCGAAAACTAATTCCAATTTCAAAATTATATTACCAGTTTTGACATCCGCGGATTTTTATGGACAATTGGTATTGATTTCACCATCAAGCGTTTAATATTTTATTAAAAATAGCCCTGAAACATAATCAGTCGTTTAATCAGTCGTTTCATAAATTCGTTTCATAAAATCGTTTGACAAATTCGTTTCATTAGGATTTTATATATATAGGGTAGATATATATAGAATAGATAAATATTAATTACATTGTGTTGTATATAGAGTAAGTCCGGGATAGTTGCCCTACTTAACCCCCCCCCCCCATTCATTTTTCTTTTTTATAGTAATGATTTTTGTTGTACACTTGTAACCTATCTCCTTCAAATTATTTTTAGAATTTCATAAAAAATATTACTGTAATATAAATACCATATAAAATAGTGTTTTTATCGAAAACTTAATCAATGATTTTGGTCATATATCCCACACCTCAGGGATAGACGCCCCAATTGATCGAGGTAAATGCCCCATTCGTAAAATAATTAGGGGCATAGATAATTAACATTTATAATTCAAAAACTGGATTTGCATTTGACTTAAAATATTCTATTTATTTTAAATTTATGACTGTGTTTTTTAATTTGAGCTCACAGATTCTATATATTAATCCTGCATTACACTCCCACAACAAAGAATATTTCATATTCTCAATTCTTCGAATAAATTGGTATACCAAATTTGAAGCCAATTGGTTACTTCTAACGAAGGCATATCTTGTTTAATCTAATCTAAGAGGGATTACCCCCTCCCCCCCCCGCCATTCTTTATATTCGATGTGCAAACTCCAAAAACTGATTCGGTAAGCAAATTTAAAATTCTCAAATAAAATGCATTACATTTTTATATTTAATAATAAATGAGTTCAAAGTATTTTATATATTCTACGGATGGTTAAACTTGCGTAGTTTGAATTAATAGGTCCGATATGTCGGAAGAGGTCGGATGAGTTACAGAAAAATTGCCAACAATAAAAGAAATGTTATTCAAATAAATCAATAAGCATAAAGAGGGATTATACATTTAATATGGTTCTCCGGTATATTATTTTTGAAGTTTCTGTAAGAATGATATATTTAAGGAATTTTAGAATTCTATATTGTAGTATTTAGATTTCTATTTAGTGCTTCTGAATATATTCTAATATAAAGAGAGGGGAAGTTTAAAATGTGGGAATTAAGATGTTCTGAACGCAACTATAAATAACAAGAACATAAATATTTTTCACTTAAAAATGTAAGGGAATTGCAATCTTTTGAACCAATTTTCTAAAATGTTTAACAAATGAAATTGTTTTAACCATTGCTCAAATGGATAATTTATCATTACTAACACTGCCCCATTGTTTGTTAGTTAATGATCCTCCAGAAAAGCCATGGTCAAGAAGGAACAGATTTTTTTTTCTCACAATCCTGAAAATTTAAAAAAACTCATCGCAGCATCAAAGTTATTTGATAATTATAAATGGAGATCTTATCTCGAATCACAAGTTTCGGCATATATCTCCGATGCTAGTGGAGCATATATCCTTTTTATCAGGGACAGATGCCCCAGCTACTAGCTCTGGGAGTAAGAACAAATATGGTCGAAACATATAATTAACTCATATTACTCGATACTTGTTTCAACAACATTCACTAAATATTTCATGAAAAATCTCTAGTAAGTAGATTATATTTCATTTACTACTTGTCTCTATTATACATAAACATAAAACAAAAGACAAAGTTACCGTCTTTAATGAATATAAGTTTTATTCGAAGAACTAAATCGCTATAATTTTGTCTACTACTTTTTTTTATATAATAATTAAGAGTAGAAGAACGTCCCTAGCTCTGTCACATTCAATTGCTGAAATACAGTAACTAGGGCAACTAACCTGGATTTACCCTATATTGAATATATGTTTCTTACACAAATCCAAAGCGTAAAACCGCATTCTTTAAAAACAAATCTTAAATGTTTAGAATCCAGCATATGGTAGGCCAATATTTTAGTATGTGCAATTAGTGCATAATATAAAGAAAATTTTATCAAAAATATTTCTTGTAAATTTAAACTATTCTACATATTAGCGATTTTATGGGAGGTAAATGGGGGTAATTACCCTCAAACACCTTTAAAGTTCCAGTTAAGTTTTCGTATCTAGCTCAGAAAGATATATAAACCATGTAAAAGGATTTTCACCCACGGAGTTTTTGATGTCTCATCCTCTTACAGCTACCCCCTTGAAATGGTCCTTAACTCTATAGCTTATATTAAATTAAAATTATATATAATTGAGATTATCAAAAAAGTGCTTGAATGATATTCTATTATGTATCTTTTTTCGTAATTTCAGGACTGTTAAAATAATTTTCACAATTTTATTTTGTTTTGTTTCACAGAATATGTTATTTTTATGGTACCATGTGCATTTCATAAGGATTTTCTATTTAAAACCTTTCTCTTGAAATAATAATCTAAGCCTTTATAAAAGCATCGTAACATTGTCATCATAAAAAATCGAAATTTTTGCTTAATTCCAAAGAATTGTTTTATTTTAAGTTTGTTTTAAAATCATATAGAGGTTTTCATTGGGTTTCATTAGCTGTGAATATATGCACAATTTTCTTAAATCATAACTAGGTTAAAAGTTACGCGCAAAAAGGTTCTAGTAGTCAATGTGCTTCAGTAAATAAACTAAATATATGACTATGGATAATTCCAGAAAATCAACTAAAAAGCAAATAGAGTACAAAGAAAAAAAAGGACATATAATTAGTTTCTTTCTTTTCATATATCCTTTCTCAAATTCTATATATTTTGGATGTGGAAAATTAAATTGTTAGGGGTATTTCCTTTCCTGTATTTTTCAATTCTACATGGTTTGTTAAAGAATGTGTTACAATTGTGTTTCTTGAATTTTAATATGTAAGTTTGGTCATTATTGTTTATCTTAACAGATCATGGTTTAAAAATCACAGATTTCTTGTTTCAAAACGTAATTTGTTAAGATAAACAATAATGAATATCATCTCATAGTTCTATCATATCATCTCATAATGGCCATTTAAAAACCAATGCATTTTTTGCAAAAACTCTTGTGATTGTCCTCATTTTACTGATTCTTGCACGGGCCTGAAAATTTTGTCCCGTGTAAACCTCGAAACAGAATTAAGTTTAGGCCAGCTTGGTCCAGAAAAATAAGTTTGGCCCGGCCCGAGTATTCAGAAAAAAATTAGGCCCGGCCCGAACCCGTAGAAAAAAGTTAGGCCCGGAAAGTGCGAAGACCAGGCCCAGCCCGGCCCGAGTGTCGTGTATGAAAATTGGTACAACCCCGGCCCGTGCAGACCTGTAATATAGGGTACGCATAGGTATTATTATGGTACTTTTAATGGTATTTTATAAATGTGTTATATAAATGGTATATTTTAAATGTATGTAATATATGCAACTATAGATGATGGTTATGTATTTTAAATGAAATGAGTGAAAGGACAAAAAATATTATCGAATAAAGGATATAGATAAAAGATGAAAAAAATTATAATAATAACAATAAAATAATAAGAATGTAAATAATAAAAACGCGTGAAATTCGGTAATGCCGGGATCATTAAAACGCTTCGCTCCCATGAAAACAAAGAAAATATAACTAAATGTCACAACTTCGTTGCTTAAAAATCACAAAAATATATGAAATTCATGAAAAAAATACTAAATATCATTTAAAAGTCATTAAAAAATCACTAAAACGGATCATGATCAATCGTCCATCATCATCTTCATGAGTAATTATTAATCTTCATCTCAATCATCTGAAAACTAATAAAATTCATCATCTCATTCATAAATAAATATCACTAGCAAAAGCAGCGATTCACCTTCCTCTTGTTGAAAACAAGGTCTTGGTTAAAAGTTGCACTCTTTCTATAGACGCTTCTGAACAAAGTTTCGCCATTTTATGAATGCAAATGTTTTTGCACCATGTTTTTCTTTTCTTTTTGTAATGTTGAACGAAATTTCTAACAGTACAGCATATTTTGCAAACTCACACAATCACAAATCAAATTGATACAGACAGAAGTCAAACTTTCAAATTTAATTTCAATCAATCCATCTGAATGAATTGTGATGTATGGTATTTCGTACAAAAGAGTGTTAAGTTATTTCTGATGTATATTTGACGCTATCATTTCACATATATTAAACTCTTTGATTAATATAATTTCTACATTAATGGGCAAGGAGATTATTGCAGCGAGTCTAAATCATTGTTGAAGCATTCTATTCATATTCAAGTTCTATTGTGAAGCTAGAATGTCAGATGAATTCGCCAAGCAACATTAACCTTGTTGAGTTACAGGCGAAATTATTCAATAATATGTAACGGTGAACTGCCATTTTGCTACATCATCATTATTCATCCAAGCAATATAAAGCATTAATATCTGTGTTAGTAACAAATGAACTATATGATGTATATTTTGCAGATTTGACACATAGTTAAAATGAAAAATTTAAGATGAATGATAATATGATGACTCTAATAAGAACTTAAAATTTTATAATTATCCGATGTATATATACATATATATGTGTGTGACATTTTAGAAGGTTATGGAGTGATCAAGGCAATGTTCCCCAGTTAATAGCACACGTAATTGCAAATGTAGCAATTGGGGACTGTACGACAACTTGACTTTATTTTGCATTTTATAATGTGCTAGTTAATTTACGGCCACTCTTTATAATCAGAACTCGGAAATTCCACCACAAATCAGTTTATTTAAAATTTCTAAAAATACTCAATATTTCTCAAATTAAAAGCATGAAACCAAAGGTAGGCATGAAATTAGTTGCGCATTTTTTCCTTTTAAAAGCTATAACGCAAGTAAAAATATTAAAAATAAGATACATGCGATTTTTTATTTAATTTCATTTACTGAAAAATGATATGAAAATTATCAAACAGAAGTAATCAAAGACCACAATATTAACAGCAATATTAATAAGTTAATTTTTATAGATTTGATGTAGTATTACTTTTTTAAAGGTATAACAGAAAGATGTTTTAAATAAATATGTATAAAATAATAAAAATCAAGGACATTCACGAGAAAGCTTTTTAATCAGTTCTTACGCAGTTTTGATACAGCCAGTTCCCATACATCTAACGCTATAATGGTCAGTGATGCATATATGAATCAATTAAAATTTAATATTTAATAAATAAAACCAGTTCTGAGCAACTACTTACTATATTTAAATAAAAATATTCAACTTAAATAATCACAAAATTCTGCTATTAAAGGAAAAGTGAAGAAATATTCTTTAAAATTTCTGTCATCTAACTCTAAAAATAAATATACTTAAAATTCTAATAATATTAAATATTTCTCAAATTACAATAATAGTATATGAAGCCAAATGTAGCCATGTGATTATTTACACATTTGTTCCTGTTAATAACTATAACGAGGAAAAAACATTAAAAAATAAGCGAAGTGCGATTTTGTTTTCTTTGCATTTACTGAAAATTGATATAGAAATTATCAAACTTAAGTAATAAAAAACAACAATATTAACAGCGACAATAATACTTTAATTTTTATAGATTTGATGTAGTATTATTTTTTAAAGGTGTAACAGAAAGACGTTTTAAATAAATATGTATAAAATAATAAAAATGATGGACATTCACGAGAAAGTGTTTTCATCAGTTCTTGGGTAGTTTTGATACTGCCAGTTCCCATACATCTAACCCTACAATGCTCAGTGATGCATATATGAATAAATTAAAATTTAACCTTTAATAAATCAAGTCAGTTACATGCAACTACTTACTATATTTAAATAAAAATATTTGCTTCAGGTAATCACAAAAACCAATTATTAACCTTTATATTACGACAGTGCACTCAGAAAAATGACACTTTCAAATCTGAGTAAATCAATGTTTTCATTTTGTTGTGAAAATTTTTGTTTAAAATAGGACGACCCAATTCTTTCAATTCTGAAATACCGGAAATACTCAGAATATCGAAACATGGGCATAATGAAAACTGAGCACATAGCGATCAGTTCATACTCATTTTTGAAACATGGACATACTCAAAAATGATTAGGATCAGTTCAAACTCATTTTTGAAACATGGGCATACAGAAAAAGGAACACATAGAAGTCAGTTCATACTTAATTTCGAAACATGGACATACTCAAATATGAGCACATGGAGTTTTATTCTTGAGTGTGTGCATGTTTCCAGATATGAGTATATACATGTTTCAAACTTGAGTAATTTTGGTTCGGAGCCATTTTGACTATGCGACATACTCAGATTTGAGTATTTTTTGCTCAGTTTTGAAAATGTCGTTTTTAGAGTGTGATGGAACAGTGCGCACCAGAGAACCAATTGACACCACGAAATTTAAAAAGTATTCTTCTTATTCAAAGACAGTATTTCTCAGATTTTTTTTTTTTTTTTTAAGTCGAACAATGTTATTAAAATTTAATGTCGAGAATCGCCTAAATGAGAGTGGTGAGAATCACGCCACTCTCCGATTATTGTTACGGGCCAGTATTGGCGACTACTTTTATATTCAATCGTGTCACTATTTTAAAAAAAAAATGATCTTTGTTAGCTATCTCTTGAAAATGTCCTAATACAGGTGTATGACAGAGAACTGTTTTCCAAAAGGTGGTACGAATAGAATACAACAATAATTCCTGGAACATACGGTGTTCCAACCCCGTAACAGACAGTTTAAAGAAAAGATTTTTTAGAGATAATTTTAAAGATAAATTTTAAAGAAATATTCTTTAAAATTTCTGGCATCTAACTCTAAAGTTGAATATAAAAAAACATACTTCCAAAAGAAAAATTCCTGCAGTGTAGGGCTAATTACAGTAAACTCTGTCCAAGGCGGACTCTGTGTAACACGGAAATTTGTCTAACGTGGAAAGATTTTAAAGACCTGTAGAAGGATTCCCAACACAGTAAAATCTATCTAATGCCGAATACTGTCCATGTCGGAATCATTTTATCGGTCCCACTCGATTCCGCTTTCGACCAGTTTTGCCAGTGGGCTACTTTTTTTAAATTCCGTTTTCTTGATCGACACCAGATTTTTGGGAAAGTAAAATTCGCCTTTTTTAATGACAGACTAAATAAGCGAAAACAAAGCGAATTATACCGTTTCAAAAAACTGGTGCCAATCAAGCAATCTGTATTTTAAAAAAGTAGCTCACTGCCAACACTGCTTTCGACAAAGTTAACTGTATTTGATTGATATAGCATTTATTTCTAACTCTTTGATACGAGAGTGTATTGTTCTATATAAATCATTGTTGATGCCTTTTAATAGTATTCAAAACATATTTCAGAGCAAGAATGTCAAATGAACTGATGAGGCAACATTAAACTGCAAACGAAATTATTCAGAGTACATAACATTGAATTATCCAAGACGGAAAACTGCCTACGACGTACACTTTTCTCGAACCTGATGGATTCAGCCTTAGACAAAGTTTACCATATTTGATTGATATAGCAATTATAACTCTTTGGTTCGAGAGATTATTGTTCTGTATATAAATCATTGTTGATGTACTTTATTATTTCTAACTCAATCAAACTGATTAGTAAAGATATCATACGAACTGAAGTATTGCAAACGAGTGAAACAATGCCCAGGAGGGAGTCGAACTCAAGACCTTTGACTTATATTGTTAACGTTTTACCTATTGAGTTTTAAGGGCCGATAACTGGCGGACGCATTTCACTCAGTTGGCCGGGGCATTTTTTTTTCACTCAGTTGGAAAAGTTCCATTCGTATCATTGTTGATGCATCTTAATGATATTAAAAGCATATATATTGGAGCAAGAATGTGAAATGAATTGATCAGGTAACAGTCAACTGCAAGCGAAATTATTCAGTAGTAGTACATAACAGTGAACTGTCCAATAGGGTGGAACGAAAAAAATTTGTTTAGAATTTCAATATATAATTTCAATGTCAAATATTTTCACAAGTTGCCTTTAATCAAAATAAAGACGGAAATTAAATATCAGCGTAATTGGATTATATTTAGAGGTGCCGCAAGAAGGGTAAACTTTAGGTTTTATTAAAATGTTGACAAATTTCGCAATTATGTTAAAATAAATCTTTTTTGTATTTCAGTATGCTGTAATGAATCTAATGAAACTATGCTGTAATGAATCTAAATTTGATCTAAGTTGCCTTAGATCAAAATAAAGATGGAAATTAAATATCAGAGTAATTGGATGATGTTTGGAGGTGTCCGAAAGAAAGACAAATTCTAGGTTTTTATTAAAAATATTTCGAACATTAATAATTATAGATTGTGTTGAAATTGACAACTGAGAACTGAATACCCTTCTTGCGGCACCTCCAAAGATGATCAAATTACGCTGATATTTAATTTCCATCTTCATTTTAATGAAAAACAACTATAGCATATGAAAATACAAAAAATATTTTTTGAACATAACTGCGAAATTTATCAAAATTTTAATGAAACCTAAAGTTTTTCCTTCTTACAGCACCTCTAAACATAATCCAATTACGCTGATATTTAATTTCCGTCTTTATTTTGATCAAAGACAACTTGTGAAAACTATAGCATATTGAAATCCCCCCCCCCCCCAAAAAAAAAATTTTTTCGTTCCATTCTACTGTCGAAGAAGGAAAACTGTCTATGACGTAAACTTTTCTCGGCTGCGATCGATTCCGCTTTAGACAAATTTTACCATATTTGATTGATATAACATTTCAAACTCTTTGGCCCGAGAGATTATTGTTCTGAATATTAATAATAGTGAATATATTTTAGTGGTGTTCAAAACATATTTTGGAGCAAGAATGTCAAATGAATTGATCACACAACATTAAACTTTGCAACGAAATTACTCAGTAGTACATAACAGAGAACTGTCTTTCCATGACATCCCCGTTACTCATTCGGGCAATGTATAGCATATATCCATGTTTCTGACAAATGAACCCTAATGTGCATATTTTACAGATATCGTATTCATTACTGCGCGTACAGAAATATTTTAAAATATGAAAGTTATCTAATCATATAATAAGTTCTCTAATAATAATTAAATATAGATAAAAATGCTTAAGCGATACAAACAAACAAAAAGGCTTATAAAAACCTTTTAATATAAAGATTGACGTATGTTTCAACGCTCAAACGGAGCCATTATGAAGAACTACAAATGTAAACAAACTATTCACGATTTTTTTTTGTTTTGTTTGTATCACTTAAGTATTTTTATCTATATTCTAATGAAAGTTATCGTTTTTATGTGAGCTAAAATTTTAGAATGTTCTGATAGTCCCTTTTTTAAAACTATTCTACAGGCGAAATTTTATCTTCAATTGTAAAGAATACATTAAAACTGGTGTTTTTCTAAATAACTCGTTTTTTTTTTACGCACTGATATATATATACGTATTGGGTTGTCCGGAAAGTTCGTATATACGGGAAAATTCTACCCATTAATTATTAGATATTTGGTAACGGAATCAAATTGTTCCATTGTCTAATAATGATAGAATTTTCCGGTACGAATTGATTTTCCCAACCGGCACAAACTTTCCGTACAACCCAAAATACAAGGTGTTTTTTTTAAACTGACGCTATTCAGAGCCGCCTGTAGCTCGTTCTAATAACTGGATTGACACAAAATTTTGTGAATGCACTAAGAAAACCATGGGAAAAAAGATTCTAACAAAAAAAAAATTAGTTGCAATCACCACCAATAGGAGGAAATTTGGCGCTGTACATTGAAAAAAAAACCCATCAGAAACAGACAAAATTAATAATTTGAATAAAATGCCATGTTTTATTCATCATTTACACTTTTCCTTTCGTTGATCGCAGTTGAAACATCAATTATCACTTTTTCTGCCACCGGTTTACGTCCTCTGCCTGACCGAACTGCTAGCGAGCCTGTTTCTACGAATTTCAGAATCATTGCTTTCAATACATTAACGGATAAAGGTCCTTTGCGCAGTTTATGGCGTGTTCTAAGTAAACGAAGAGCGGCTAGTGCATTGCACTGGTTACAATAATAGAACTTCACAAGTAACGCGCGCTGCGGTAACGTGGGATTCATTTTCAACCTGAGCTGAAATTGTTTCTCGGTGTTTTTCGCATGCATTTATAACTTAAACTATTGGCGCTACTGTCGCTTGCGTAGGTAAAAATTTGCATTTTCATTTATTGCCCGTATTTTATGTTAATTCTCAGTTCAATAAATTGCCACAGCGCCACATTTCTCCCTATCGGTGGTGATTGGAACTAATTTTTTTTGTTGGAATCTTTTTTCCCATGGTTTTCTCAGTCCATTCACAAAATTTTGTGTCAATCCAGTTATTAGAACGAGCTACAGGCGGTTCTGAAAAGCGTCAGTTAAAAAAAAAAACACCCTGTATATATATATATATATATATACAGGGTGTCTCAAAAGGTCGTTTACAAACTTAACATGCTGGTCTGTCATATCATGATAAACAAGATTTACATAGGAACTTGTGTTCGAAAATGCAAACTGCGACCTCTAGAGGGCGATTTTCATGACACCGATAATACCAGCCGAAACGTTGTTGACGTGCATGGGCACGTGTACACCTTGGGTTTTCATGCACCCATATGTGCATGTTGTGCAGGTTCAGGGCACCTTCCTGTGTAAAACAGGATTCATCCAAAAACAAAATCCGTGATGGAAAATCCGGCTGTGCGACCCGCTGTTGCAAATACCAGCGTGCGAATGCAACGCGTTGGGGATAATCGTCAACGCACAATGCCTGTACTCTTTGTAAATTGTAGGAATGTTGCGTCTCCTCATGTAGTATGCGCATAATGCTGGAATGATGTACACCCAAGACGCGTCCGCTTACTCGTAGACTTGTTTGCGGGTTTCTGTCAAATTCCAGTAGCACGGTTTCATCTACGACAGGTGTGCGTGTAGTGCGTTTTCGACCGATGTGGCTACGTACTTGGAAAGCTCCTGCTGCACGCAATCTGCGGTGCAATTGTCCAAACAAAACATGATTTGACTGACGTCTGCTTGGGAAGCGCTCAAGGTACATCCGTACCACGGCTCGTGCAGTTCCATCCCCGGCGTCATACACATAATGCATATCGGCCAATTTTGCGTTACTAAACCGATTCATCCTTTTCCTGCAACGTCCTCGCCTGAAATGATTACGCTTCCCACTCTCCCGTAAGCCTGCGCTCATCGCCCTCTAGCGGTCGCAGTTTGCATTTTCGAACACAAGTTCCTATGTAAATCTTGTTTATCATGATATGACAGACAAGCATGTTAAGTTTGTAAACGACCTTTTGAGACACCCTGTATATATATAACATTTTTCATATATATTTCATATCATCAGGATTTTTTTATTTTAGGTTTCATATATAACTATATAGATATCACATCAACTGATTTATGTATAGGTGACGATTTATTCGGGAATTTTTTTTTCAGGTTTCATATATAACTATATAGTTATCACATCAACTGATTTATGTATAGGTGACGATTTATTGAAATAAACGAAAATGATGCCTTTATGTTATCCAGGATCAAATCTCGTCAATAGGATATTTTTCTCGCCAATAAGAGTATTTATTTTCCACTTGTGTGAATTGAAAACAATTCTTTGATGTTGAAGTAATGTTTTTATTTACGATATTGATATTATTATGTTTTTAATTTTAAATTAATTTAGTGAGAAGAATGTATTTTAATGCATGTAATATACGTGTTTTCAACTTATGTAATTTAAATAAAGGTTATATTTTTTGAATGAAATGAGTGAATTTTTTATATTTTAAATAAAATTAATGCAAAACGAAAGATGGCGATGAGAACAACATTTGGCAATTCATCACCTCGCTGATTAAATTAAAAGTACCACAAAAACTAGCTATGAAATTGATAATTGTATAAATTTTAACTATTTATATCGAAGAACTCGGATATTATAAACAACTTATTTGGCTATGCTTAGTGTCGTTTTAAGCATACAAAAATTAATAACATATCAGACCAAAAATTAATATTGAACCAAAATACGACAAAAGTTTAAATATTTTCCGCAAATACAGATGCCGCAATTTAGATGAACTTTGTTAAAAAATTACTTTTAAATAACATGAATACAGTTCCACTTCGATGTAACACATGAAAACGAGAAAGAAGTTATTGTTCTTATAAAAATTTTTAAAATAAAAATCGCACTTGGGAAAATGGGAGTTGTCAGCAGGTGGTCACAGAAGTTCTCCTGGTCTTGTACCTTAAAGCTGCGTGCATTGAGTGTACTCCGGATGGATGGCTATCCAGCCCATCCAAACTCATAAATTTTATCGGAGTATCGGAAAGAAGGGTGGCTAACTTTGGCATTAATCGCCAACGTAATGAGGACAGTTTTTTCTACTTTCTGTGATTTTATTTTTACACTTCCTATAGACACAGCATACGGAAGCATGTCGTCATCATCAGACAGCGAAAAGGAGGCAATTATTTTATACCTAGCGTCTTTATCCCCAGAAAAAAAGAGAAGAAGAAAATACCGGGTTCACCCGATTTTAAAAAGAAGAGATATTCAAGGCCATTCTCACCCTTTTTTTCTGTTGAAGGCAGAAGATATTTTAAAAAATTCTTTCAAAGTTGACGTTTTGAACTGAGTTTCCATACGCAGCTGCGTGTTAAAGGAGAAAAGCATGTCGTCACGTGACAACAATCGCTTATAACTCGATAAGTAATTCATTTATCGGAAAAGAGAAAGCAAAATTCGATTCCAAAACTCTTCCAAAATCTAATAATGTATAAGTAATCCTAACATTATTATTTTATTGGAGGTTAATTTTTAAAATGATTACGTAAAATAAATACATATTTGAATATGAATGAATATATATTCAATTTACTGCATGATAAAAAATAAAATGTATGTAAGAAATGTAATCATAGATTATTCTTTTTTCACGGTGCAGTTAAGAACCATTTTAGCTTTTCTCAGAATATGAAAAATATTACCAACATTTTGTTTATGATACACATGTATCATTTCAGTACACATTTCAGTATGAAATATTAGCTGCAAACAACTGGACTGTTTGTATTAAGTGCAAATGGGTTACTCTTCCATAATCGATCTCATGGGAATACTTTTACTTTATAATAGATATATAAATATAACAATAAAATACAATAAAAATTATTTATATATTGATTACATGGATTTCAAGGAAAATAAATAAACCTGCAATAAGAGTTAATTTTAATTTAATGCTAATTTCAAAATAAATGCAGTAGTACGATTAACTCTTCAGAATAGGGGTTTGAACAGGACCTGTGAATTTTACTGTTGAAAAGTCTAAAATTGTACTGTTAAAATGTGTAAAACCTAAAGTAGTGAAAATAGGAAAAATTCCATATGTCCAACCATTGTACTTTTATTAACAATATGAAGAAATATCTAAAAATATTGGTTACTAATTATTATTATTTTTTTTTAATCTTGTGAAAGCAAGGTAAAAATTTGACAAATGTGTATGAAAATTATAAAAATATAGATCTATAAAAATATATGAAATTGTCAAAATCAAATAGAAGAAAAAATATTTCAATTCTACTTTCAAATCGTAAAAAAACCATTGTTTAAAAGAAATTCAATCCAAGTAATGTTTAGTAAAAATATATTTTATTTCCTAGATTTTAAATTAAAAGAGGGTACATGTTTAAATCTAAGATAATTATTTTTAAGAATTATATGTTTATTATGAAAGTTTGTGAATAAACAAACTCTGAAGCGATTAATTAAAAATTATGGAGTACAAAAAATTAGTTCTATGAACTAAATTATTTACTTAATATAGCCCCATTCAAACTTTTGGTTGGACTGACAAAATTTTATGTTAGCTTGATATAGTTATATGAACCAAATAGATTTGGTTACAAGAACCAAATAAACAAATTGATTTGGTTGAAAGAAACAAATTAATTTGGTTATTATAACCAAATCCATTTGGTTACGATAACTATTAACCAAATAGATTTGGTTACGATAACTATTAACCAAATACATTTGGTTATGACAGCTAAATAAAGCTAACCAAATAATTTGGTCCCTCCAATCAAACATTTGGATTGAGCTATTGTGACAAAAATATTTGGTTGACACAACTATATTTTTGTTTCTTAAACCAAATAGTTTTTTCTGTGTATTTGTGATAGTTTATGCACACATACACATACTACGTGTGAATAGCTTTGAGGCTGACCTCTATTCCAACGTATAAGTGTACAAATATATAAGTATCAGAAATTGAAAAAGTGGCGGGTCAACCTGAACCCGACCCGCAAGAGTCAAAACCCAACCCAAAACTGACCCGACCCGAACGAATGAAAGTCAACCCGACCGGCATAGAAATTTGCTAGTCGAGGCTGATAATTCTCACAAATATTTTATTAATTATTGGAATCCTGATTGCTAAATTTATTTGAAAACAACTATTTTGTTTCATTAATATGCTTTCATTAAATTCTGGTGCTAAATACGGTCGTTATTTCTGACAAATTTTTGAATTCACTTTTGTTTAGAAACGCATGAAATTGGCAGGTGTTCTTATTCTGAAACTATGTAATCGAAGGTTGTCCCCCCCCCCTCCCCCGCCTTTTCTGTTGAAGGCAGAAGACATTTTAGAAAATTCTTTCAAAGTTAGCGTTTTGAACTGAGCTTCCCTATCCGCGGATGCGTGTTAAAGGAGAAAAACATGTCTTCACGTCACAACAATCGCTTATAACTCCATAAGTAATTCATTTATCAAAAAAGAGAAAGCAACATTCAATTTTAAAACTCTTCCAAAATCAATCCTGGAAGTGTCGTGCTTTACAAATGAGTTCGTAACTGTGTCAGAACTGTTGTTGTGAGGGGGGAAAAAATCTAATAATGTATAAAACAATCCTAACATTTATTCCATATTTAAAATAAAAATTAAGGGAATGGACTGAAAACTTTTCTTTAAACTTTTTTTTTTTGCAAATGAGGGTGAGGGTAGGGGGGGGGGGATTTATGTTTGACCCGGATGTAAAAAAAAACATAATTTTGGCACTGGATATAATTAGAATCGAAATAATATGATTAAAACATTTCATTTATTATAGGTTACTTTTTAAAATGACTACTTAAAAAGAACAAAAAAAGAACAAAAAACTGCAAAATAACTCATAATAAATTTTTTTATCATAATTTATCTCTTTAAAAAAAATTAAATGTGATGCATTCGTATTTTTAAAATATATCTTTAATTAATCAATCATATTAACTTCTGTTAAAATAACTTATTAAGAAAGTTATCAAGTATACGTATAAAAAAAAAAATTAGAAATTCCTGTTCTTATTCAGAAACTATGTAACCGAATGATGTTTCTTTCTTTCTTTTTTCTTTTTTCTTTTTTTTTTTTTTTTTTTTGTCGAAAGTATAAATTCTTTTAGAATACTACGATAAGTAATTCATTTATCGAAAAGGAGAAAGCAAAATCCGATTTCACTGGGTATAATTAGAATCGAAATTATTATTGAATGATTAGGATACAACATTTTTTCTTTCTTTGTTTTGTTTTCTTTTTTATTCTTTTTTTTTACAAATGAAATCTTGAGTTCTAAGTATATATTGAATTACAAATCAAAATGCAGTATCTATATTATTATTATTATTATTAAAGAAAGAAAGTGTAAAATACTCATATTAAATATAACTCATGATTTCCTTTGTCAAAAAATGGAAAAAAAATCTAGATTTCCTAATATACGAAAAACTTTGGCGAAAATATAAACTTAGAATTTCCCCTCATTAAGCAAAATCTGAGCCAAACCTGACAGTAACCTTTTTTTTTTATTGCTTTGAGAAGGAATGCACAATGGAAAACGTAGCAATTATCTCCCCATGTTAAAGTAATAAAGCTGTCAAAACCCTTCTGACGCTGTCGGATGAGGGAGAGGGACTGGATGTACTCCATCCGTCTCCGCCAAAATAAAATATCAAAGGTTCCGAAAAACCTCATCAAAAGAACCGCTAGAGCTGGATACTGGCGGACTCGCACTGATCGCAGCTTAAAAGTTCTCTAGAACTTGGGTACAGCGGTTGACGTGCCTGACAGGCGTCTGGTGGCGAAGCTCAGTTTTACCAATTTACATACATCGAATTACTTAATTAAAATAGTATTTCTAACTCCTTAATTGAGGAGGTTATTGTTTTATATCTAAATGATTCTTGATGCATTTTAATGTTACTAAAGACATGTGGTGGGTCACGTATGTCGCATGACTTCCTCAGGCGACATTAAACTTTTTTAAAACTATTTCGTTCGTTGGCTGTAAAATTTCCGTATTTTACATAAAAATTGCATTTTCGATGAAAAAAATTTCGTGAATCTGTCAAAAAGTATGGATTTGAGAATATTTTGACAAATATTGCTAAATCTTCATTTACTGTCAGCTGTAGGATTTATTTTTATTATTACACTGCAAAAGGGAAAAAAAAGAATCGGTAAAAATACAGAAATGGCACTGGTAAAATACGGAAATTCATTTTAGAGGGAAAAAATACAAAAAATCCCAAAGTCTCTCAGCGAAGACACTGAATTAACTGGACTTTTAGCACTGTCATTTGTCAAGGATATTCTTAATTTTGTATTCTTAATTTCTGTCACATTCACGGAATCATTTAATCAATGAAACAAATTCTGTAAAAATACGGAAATTGTACTGGAAATTGTACTTGAAAGCGAAAATTATTTACTAATGCTTAACATTGGACTGCAATTTCGTTACATTGTCACTATTCATTCGATCAACATCTAGCATTAATAACTGATTTTCCAACAAATTGAACAATAATATGCATATTTTATAGATGACCTATTCATATTTTTTCTTAGAAATATATTTTAAAAGGAAAAAAGTTATCGCTATATAGAGGTTAAGATTTTAGAATATTCTGATAGACAAGTTATATCACCTTTCTACTTCGATATACTTTATATACTATTCTTGATATAGAGGAACTTCGGGTAATATGGAATATTCGGGTAATATGGAATACCAAAGTTTCTGATTGGTGAAGTGCTGCCACCAAGGGATAATATCATAAACTACTTAAGAACGTTATCAGAATGTCCCCCAGAACGCACAGTTCGTCGGTCGGCGTCAAGGCGCATTGTGTGAATAAATATTTGTTTTTCGTCTTAGGAAAGTTTCGGAAGATAATTTTTCAATATTTTTTATTCAATATTAGAAGTTATATTTTTTCATTGAAATGAAGCATAATCTACACCGAAATACTATGAGTTTATGATGTAATACTCGTATTTTAGCTCTCAATTCACGCCAATAACTAGGAGCAATTTTTTCCCAAACTGGCGGTATCGGGTTACATGGGATACCAATACTATCTCATAATACTCCATGGTTGTGGTAGCGCAAAGACTGATCATTATATTTGTGATTTGGGAAAATCTGAAGTATGAACTGAAATATATTGGCTGACTACCTGGACACTATATTTTGATCATGTTCTCTTGATACCATTATACCTGTTTTTCGTTTTCTTCATTTTTAACGCCCTATCCCATATTTCCCGACCATTTCATAATGCCCACTAAAAAAGGTTTTTCATTATTATTATTATTAGATTGCATGTGAGGGAATTTTGTAAAATGATTTTTGTCTACAAATAACTAATCACAGATAGTTGAAGTTTGTGATTGTGTTCGGTTTTCGGCTTTTAAACAATATCGAGTTCTGATATTGCCTCAAACGTAATAGGTATTCCATAATACTCGAAGTTCCCCTACTATCTGATATACTTCTCCCTTTCTGGTATTCTTGTAACCCTTCTAGAAGTGAAATTGTATCTTCAATTGTAAATATAGAGTTCACCTGTTGTACCTGTTAAGCGCGACAAAAGTCGAGAAAAACAATCAAAGTTTGAATTAGTGTATTTTCAAAACCTTTATATGTATAAACATAAATTTTTGATTATTAATTAAATAGATTGTGCTTTTTAATATAATACTATTTGAAACTGACTAATATTTTACTGAATTTGTGCATTGTTGAAATTAAAATAGCTCTTTTTTTTACCGCGTAAGTCATTGCGTGCATGATATACTGAGAACGTATGCATGGATTGTTAAGAAATTCCATATAGATAATAAGCGCATATGTGTGTTTAAAATGATCTACTTTTAAATATTTATAATGATAAGATTTCTAATTATGACTATTTTTATTCATTAAAAAATGTAAAATTTTGAAATTTTTTGCAAAAATATTTATGTTACATGGTTAATAAAATAATTTTGACCTAAGAGTAAGTCATTTTTAAAATACATATGTGCTTATTATCTAGATCAAATTTCATAACAATCCAGTCATATGTTCTCAAGATATCATGCGCGCAATGACTTACGAAATTTATTTCTATATATTTATTTTCATCTTAAGCCTAAAAAATGAATAAAACAAAAGGTGAACAAATATTCATCCAAACGTGACCAAAATTATTTGAAACTAGTCGGATGTGCCAGTTTCAAAACTTTCTTCTATCTCATACATGGTAATACTTCAAAAAGCGTAATTATTTTAATTATGCATTTTAGAATAAATAATACAGCACCACCTGTTATTTGATTTACATGAAAACTTAATCAGCACCAAGGTCTAACAGAATATGAAGTTTGATGGAATTCCGTGCATTACTTCTTGAGATATGACTATTGCTAAAATCGCGGAAATCATGAAAATTGCAGCATAGCAGTAAACCTGTTGGGAGATTTACATCAAAACCAAATCGGCAACAATTTAAGTCAACGTCTAACGGAATCGAAAATCTGATGAGTTTCTGTGCGTTAATTCTTGAGATAAAGCTATTGCGAAATTCGTGAAAAATGCAGCATAGTAGCGACATCTGTTGGGCGATTTACACTGAAAACTAATCAGCACCAATTTATATGAAGGTCTAACTGAATGTGTAGTTTCATGAAAATCCGTGCATTAGTTCTTGAAATAAAGTTATTGCGGAAATCGTTAAAAATGCAGGAAGGCAGCGCCATCTATTGGTCAATTTACACCAAAAACTAATCAGCACCAATTTATATCAAGGTCTAACTAAATCTAAAGTTTTATAGTTTTCTAAAATTTCGTGCATTAGTTCTTGATATAGAGCGTCCGCAAAAGTTTTGTCACATATAGAGACACAGACTCACAGACAGACATTTTCTAAAAATAGTCAAATCGTGTTCATGACATTCTAAAACGTATAAATCTGTCGAAAACCGGAAGTCAGAATTTTTCACGAATACTTTCTTCTTGTAAAAATAGAAGAAAGTAAAAAATTAAATATTTTCTGCAAGTACTATTTAGTGTGACAATTCTTTCAAGAGTGAGGCAGACAATTTCACTTTGATGTAATATATGAAATCCAGTCAAACATTTTTTTCTCTTAAGACTGTTCTCAAATTAAAACTGGCAAAATTTTTGACACATTTTTTAATTAACATTTGTTTGCAAACGCATGCAACTGTCAGACGTTCCTCAGTATTCAGAAACTCTATAATCGAACTGTTACGTCCATTTTTCGGTGAATTTAGACTATCTCTCAGAAATGATGTCAAAGTTGATGTTTAATCAGAATTTCCTAACTCAACAACTCGTGAAAGAGAAAAAAAAACTGATGTAGTGAGGCAATAATCGCATCATAACTCAAGATGTAAATCATTTATAGAAAAATAAAAAAACCTATTCGATTACAAATCACTTTAATAATCATACCTGCCTTGAAAAATGAGTAAGAAAATATGTTAGAAAGTTTTGCGGAATTGAGCGGAAAAAATATTTCTTTGAAAACCGCCTTAAAGAACTTTTTAAAGTTAAAATCGCAAATATTTTTTCAATAAATCCATATCAATAGATAAAGACCAATAACACCCGATGCTTAAGCGTATCAAACTAAAAATATTTTTGACATTATCAGTTCGCATTCATCAAATTATTTGATTGATATAGCATTTCTGACTCTATTATACGTAAGGTTATTGCTCTCTATAAATCATTGTTGATGCATTTTAATGGTATTCAAAACATATTGTAGAGCAAGAATGCCAAATAAATTGACCCAAGCAACATTTAACTCATTCGGTTGCAAGCGAAATTATTCAGTAATACGTAACAGTGAAATGGTATCCCGTGACATTCTCATTATTCATTCGAGCGATATACAGCATTCATATATCTGTTTCTAACAAATGAAGTATAATATATATATTTTACAGATATCGTATTCATTGTTTGGCAAAGAGGAATGTTTAAAAATTTGAAAAATTATCCTTGTAATGTGAGCTATGATTTCAGAATGTTAGGATTACAGTTGCCAGATAAACAAAACTGTAAAAAAAAAAAAAAAAAAAAAAAAAAAAAAGGAGACAAATGTAAGTGACCCACAAACGAAAACATAAAATAACTTTTAAATAATATATCGAAATTTTTTTCTTCTGTTGGAAAATTTGGAAAATTAAATTCACCTTCGTATACAAATTAAAAACATGAAACCATTTAAAATGAATCACAATTTATTACTGATTACTAAAATAGGTGTAAAGTGAAATAAAGGTTTTAAAACATTAAAACCCTTCTACAGATGTTTTTTTTTTTTCGTCGGAGTCCCGAGCTTTTTCGACTAAGAGCTTAGCCACCATCAAGAGGGCGAAAATGAAAGAAAAAATTCTGCAACTTCCGGAATGTACGCTGGTTAAATATCAGAAGGCAAAACCAAATATGAAAACGTGAGGGGGCCCCTCGTCCATCTATAGACTCATCCATACCCCCTACGGTTTTCATATTTGGTTTCGCCTTCTAATATTTAACCAGTGTACATTACGGAAGTTGCAGATTTTGTTTTTCTCATTTTCGCCCTCTTGATGATGGCCAGGTTCTGGTCGAAAGCGCTCGGGACTTTTTTCGTAGATTAAGAAAATTTTTTCGTTTTTTACAGTGTAATAAAATAGAGAGTGAAATACAGGCTTAGATATTATGTACTCCAAATACAGGGTGTTTTAGAAAGGCCTCCCCATAAAATAGAGAGTGAAATACAGGTTTAGATATTATGTACTCCAAATACAGGGTGTTTTAGAAAGGACTCCACAACTTTGAAATAACATAACTGCGAAACAGTGAGAGACAGAATGGTGAAACAAGTGGTATGTTAGACGTACAGGTCTGGAATTTGTTGTACTCCGGTTTACAGAGATAGTTCCAATATTGGGTGGCAGCAATAATAGGTGGCAGCACAAACACATGAAGCATTAAATAGTACTCAGAAGTACAGAAAGTTTATTCGTTAGTCTGTTGCATTGCTGACACGTGTAAGGGAGTTGTATCGAATTAGTTATTCTAGGGAAATTGAAGAACATGATGTCGTGTTCCTTGGAGCAACGTGTTTTTATTGTACAGGAATACCACCGATTAGGTCGAAGTCCGACGATGAGAAAACGAAGCTTTAAAAAAAATTAAAAAAGGTATAGACCAGAAAACAATACGTAATTTATTAACAAGTTTGAACGAACAGGCAGTGTGGCCGATGATTTAGCTGGAAATGTGGAATGCCGCCAGTCAGTCATGACACCTCAAATTGTGCAAGCAGTCGAAGAAATTGTTAAACGTAGTCCTTTGAAATCCATCAGATGAGCCGATTCTCAAACACCACATGTGAAAGGGCCTGAAGGTATTTCCCTATAAAATACAGTGTCATGAAGCGATCACAAATACAGCTCTGCGACAAAGAGAAGACTTCGCAAAAGAGTTACTCCATATGATTGATGAGAGTAAAATTGATGTCGGCTATGTATGGTTCACTGATGAGGCCCATTTTCATTTAGAAGGATTTGTGAATAAACAAAACTGGCGAATATGGGGCACTGAAAACCCGTTTGTGTGTCTTGCAAAACCACTGCACTCTGCAAAATTTACAGTTTGGGCTGGACTGTCCATGTCCAGTAATGGATCATTGGGACTTTTTTCACGAGGGAAACGATTAACTCATTCCGATATATTGAAATTTTACAGCAATATGTTGCCATATTTCAAGTACTAGAGGATGCACCAGAGAATTCATGGTTTATGCAAGAAGATACCGACTACACCGTACTACTGCAGTGTTTGAGTTCCTTGAGGAATACTTCAGTGACCGAGTCATTGCTCTAAATTATTCAAGAATGACAGGAATTGGTATGGATTGGCCTCCATATTCCCCGGATCTCAATCTATGTGACTTCTTTTTGTGGGGCTACTTGAAAAACACTGTTTAATCTAACATTCCTCAAATGTTGGAACATCTTGAACAATTCATCTGTGAAGTATGTGCATCCGTTTTAATGGAGACATTGCAACGAGTGATTTCAAACTTTACCCTTCGGAGGTGTCATGTTATGGCTAAGAAATGCGACCATATCGAAACCATTGCAATGTTATTTGACTTCTTTTCACGAAGCACACTTTCACACTTTTACAAAAGAAATGCATTTATTTTCAGGAATGACAATTATTTACTTTAAAAGTTAATACTGCTTTTAAAATTCCCTATAATTTTACAGGAAATTTCATAATCAGAAACTACTGCTGAAGGAACTCATTTTCATGTTTTACGTTAAGTTAAAATAGCAGTTTGTGCGATTTATATTCTTGGGTGTCTGTAATTTTGTGTTTTATTGGAGACTGATGATAAACCTTTAACAATTTGAACAATAAATCAATGCCGTATGTATTCGTTAATTATTTGACAAATTAGTGGCTAAATTCAAAAAGAATTTTTATAAAATAGCACAAAAAGTTTTATGAGAATTTTTCATCTTATCAGTCCTTAATACGACATATAGCAGTACTAATTAAAAAAAAAAAAAGATTTCTTTACTTTTTGAAGATATTTTCTCGTGTTTTTTAATAATTGTTTTTATATTCTGAACAATAATAAGAAAAATCTTACCCGAAGAATTACATTTCTACGGATACAGTTAAAAAGTTCTTAACAAATCGAGAAAAAAAGAAAAAAAGTCTTGTTTTTACCTCTGGCTAATAAGAAATAATTTAGAAGGAATATGATGTTTTTATGAAAGAGGAAAGCCGGATTTTATGTCATCGAAGAAATATATATATTGTCATTTTATTTGTAATTTAAGTATTTTTTTAAGTTTTCTCATTATTTTCGTAACAAAATTGTTTTGTCGTGAAATTATTTGAGCCTTTATTGATTCAAATAAGTAACCTTTATGTATAAACAAAGAAAAAAAAACACTAATTTTGTTTTTCATTTAAAGAATGATACCAATTTGCAGTAGAAAAGAAATAGGCAGTTTTTAAAAATATTTTTTGAGACAGCGATAAAAAAATATAGTTTTAACATGAATACATTAATAATTCAAAGCATTGAAAGGTTATTAATAACACATTGAATAGTCCAAAACATCTCTTAAGTTAATTACGAAAATGAATAATTAATTTTGTGTTTTAATTGCAATATTATGAAGCCACATTGTGTAACAAAAGATATAGACAGTTTTTAAAAACATTCTCTGAAAAAACAGTTTGGCCTAATGTAGTTAAATATAAATACATTAATAATTCAAAACCATTTCTAATACAGTTCAAAATTAATTAGAAGATATTAATAAAGAATACAATAATTCAAAATCAAATAGTGTGCATTTAATTGTTTATAAGTAAATCACTACTTTTTGAGAAACTGTTAAAGACAATTGGAGTTTAATATAAGTACATTTTAAAGCGATTAATAGTACAGTTCAATGTTATTGATAATATACACAATAAATGAAAGCTAATTAGTGTAAAATTAATAGTTTAAGAGTAAATTATTAAACTCAAATTAAGTTAAAAATAAGAATGAAAAATAATGCATCATTCATAGATTATGAAACACTTCCCAAAATTTCCAGAATACTGTAGCGAAACCTCAATATTTAATAAGATAAAAAAAATGTAAATCTACCTCAACAATACACATCAATTTCATTATGTTTGAAATATTGTAGCATCTTTAAAATACACTGCAAATGATATTTTTCCATAAGCCCTAATGTAATGGAATCCTTTTGTGTACCCCTGTAAATGAATGATTAATGCTATGCACTTCATATTTCACAGGAATAATGTTGTATCGCACCTCAATAATGTATATCAATTTCATTAAATTTGAACCAGTGTAACTTTACTAAAATGCACTGTAAACGTTTTTTCCCATTGGATATAATGTAACGGAACATTTTTGTGTGTCCCTGTAAACAAACTATAAATTATACACCCTACACTTTTAAATAGCATAAATAATATAATAAATAGTATAATAGTAATAGTATAAAATAGGATTCAATAGAATAATGTCCTATAGTTAAACTTCAACAACATATACAGAGTTGCCAAGTCTCCGGCTTTTTGAACACCAGTAATTTTTTTGAGAAAATGTTGTTCTTTTAAATCGGAAAATGCTCCGATTCAACAAAACAACATTTTCTGTACTAAATTACTGGTATCCAAAAAGCCGGAGACTTGGCAGGTCTGCATATACCAAGCTGAAGCATATTTACGCGAGTTAGAGCATGGACAGACAGACGTCCAGACAAACACAAGTCATAAACAATTTTGAACTACGTTGGAAAATGTGAACAAATAATAAGCAATATTATATTTGTGTGATTTCATCCTTGTTTACCAATGCTTATAAAATTGTACTGAACTAATTTAAGCAAATAATTCTTTGCTTTTCTCATTAGTTGTGTTTTCAGTTAATTTTTTATTTCGAGCGTTATAGTAAGAAAAACATAGAAATACGCCTCTATATAGATTGTTCTTAATAAAGTAAAAAACTCTTTTCCATATCAGTACAATCATGAAAATAATTATAAAGACAATATGACATTTTATGAAATTACAATGACATATCATATGTCGTCGAACAAAATATATTTTGCCATTATGATTTGAAGGTATTTCAGATATATCATATTATTTTCCCCGCTATTATTATGAACAATCTTTCCCCTGATATTATGCGCTGTTATTGAATAAGATATCCATACTAAATTTAGATACACAGAATCGTGTATCGTTCATAACTGTAAAGCTGTGATATAAAATTTTTACTTCGATTAGCTGCAATATTTAAAATTACGAGAATTATTAAAATAGTTTTGATAAAAAAAAAAAGATATTTTCAATTTATAAGACACTAGCGGCCCGTCCCGGCTTTGCACGGGTAGACAATGTAATTTTTTTTAGTACATTTGCTTTCCTGAATTTCGCGCTCCTACCAAAAACTGTTGCTGATATATACTTTCGAATCCCCCTTTAACCACCTTCGAGGGGGAGGGGATTTCTAAATTCACTGAAATACGTGTTTAATCATTTGTTTAGTAGATTTGTTTTCCTGAATTTCGCGCACCTACATAAAACAGCTGCTGAGATATTGCGAAATTTCCTAAAATTTTCGAAAACACTCCCTTTGAAACCCTTCGGGGGGGGGGGGGATTCCTAAAATAACTGAAATGCGTGTTTATCCACTATTTAGTAGATGTGTTTTCCTGAATTTCACGCTCCTACTTAAATCTGCTGCTGAGATACAGCGAAATGACCCAAAACTTTTGAATACCCCTTTAACCACCTTCTGGGGGGGGGGGGGGAATTTCCCAAATCGCCGAAATACGTGTTTAACCAATTTTTTAGTAGATTTGTTTTAATTAATTTCGCCCTCCTACATAAAAGCTGAGATATGGCAAAATGACCTATAAAATCCCCCCCCCCATTTAATCACCTTCTGGGGGGAATTTCCAAAATTGCTGAAATATGTGTTTTATTCATTTTTTAGTAGATTTGTTTAACTGATTTTCGCGCTCCTGACTGAGATATGACAAAATGATCTAAAACATTCGACACCCCCGTTTAACCCCCTTTGGGGTGAAATTTCTAAAATCGCTGAAATGCGTGTTTAACCAATTTTTTAGTAGATTTGTTTTCCTTAATTTCCTACCTATAACGGCTGCTGAGATATGGCGAAATGACCTAAAACATTCGATCACCACCCTTTAACCCTCACCGGGAGGGGAATTTCAAAAATCGCTGAAATACATGTTTAATCATGTTTTTAGTAGATTTGTTTTCCTGATTTTTGTGCTCTTAACTAAAATTGCTGCTGAGATATGGCAAAATGACCTAAAACATTCGACCCCCCTTTAACCACCTTCGAGGGGGAAGGGATTTCTAAATTGACTGAAATACGTGTTTAATCATTTGTTTAGTGGATTTGTTTTCCTGAATTTCGCGCACCTACATAAAACAGCGGCTGAGATATGGCGAAATTTCCTAAAATTTTCGAAACCACTCCCTTAAAACGCTTCGTGGGGGGGGGGGGGGAGGGATTTCTAAAATCACTGAAATGCATGTTTATCCATTTTTTAGTAGATGTGTTTTCCTGAATTTCACGCTCCTACCTAAATCTGCTGCTGAGATACCGCGAAATGATCCAAAACTTTTGAATACCCCTTTAACCACTTTCTGGGGAGAATTTCTCAAATCGCCGAAATACGTGTTTAACCAATTTTTTAGTAGATATGTCTTAATTAATTTCGCCCTCCTACATAAAAGCTGAGATATGGCAAAATGACCTAAAAAATTCACCTCCTCCCATTTAACCACCTTCTGAGGGGAATTTCCAAAATTGCGGAAATACGTGTTTTATTCATTTTTTAGTAGATTTGTTTTCCTGATTTTCGCGCTCCTAACTGAGATATGACAAAATGATCTAAAACATTCGACCTCGCTGAAATACGTGTTTAACCAATTTTTTAGTAGATTTGTTTTCTTTTAGTAGATTTGTTTTTCAATTTTTTAGTAGATTTGTACCTTATCCTTTAGTAGATTTGTTTTCCATTTGTCCTCCTGCTCCTTTCCTTTAATTTCCTTAATTTCGCGCTCCTACCTATAACGGCTGCTGAGATATGGTGAAATGACCTAAAACATTCGACCACCACCCTTTAACCCCACCATGAGAGGAATTTCTAAAATCGCTGAAATACATGTTTAATCATGTTTTTAGTAGATTTGTTTTCCTGATTTTTGTGCTTTTAACTAAAATTGCTGCTGAGATATGGCAAAATGACCTAAAACATTCGACCCCCCTTAAACCCCATCCGGGAGGGGAATTTATAAAATTGCTGAAATACATGTTTAATCATTTTTTAGTAGATTTCTTTTCCTGACTTTTGAGCTGCTACCTATAACTGCTACTGAGATATGGCGAAATGACCTAAAACATTCGACCACCCCCTTTAACCCCTTCGGGGGGGAATTTCTAAAATCGCTGAAATACATGTTTAATCATTTTTTTAGTAGATTTGTTTTCCTGATTTTCGCGCTCCTACCTATAACTGCTGCTGATATATGGCAAAATGACCTAAAACTTTCGACCACCGCCCTTTAACCCGCTTCTGGGGGGAATTTCTAAAATCGCGGAAACAGATAATTATTTTTTTAGTAGATTTGTCTTCCTGATTTTCGCGCTCCTACCTATAACTGCAGCTGAGATAAGGCTAAATGACCTAAAACATTCGACCACCCCCCTTTAACCCCCTTCTGGGAGGAATTTCTAGAATCGCTGAAATAGGTGTTTTATCATTTTTGTAGTAGATTTGTTTTCCTGATTTTCGCGCTCCTACCTATAACTGCTGCTGAGATATGGCGAAATGACCTAAAACATTCGACCACCCCCCTTAAACCCCCTTCTGGGCGGAATTTCTAAAATCGCTGAAATAGGTGTTTAGTCTTTTTTTTAGTAGATTTGTTTTCTGGAATTTTAAGTTCTTACCTATAACTGCTGCTGAGATATGGCAAAATGACCTAAAACATTCGAACCCCCCTTTAACCCCCTTCGAGGGGGAATTTTCAAAAATCCCTTCTTATTGCTTGCCTAAGCCATAACAGCAATCTACAGTCCAAATTGCGTGACCCTGACTTTAGTAGTTTCGGCTGGGCGTTGATGAGTCAGTCAGTCACCGTTTCCTCTTTATTTAACAATATATATATTATCTTGCATACTTGGTAATCGTTTAAAAAATTAAACACTAAAGTTAAAAAAATTAAAAAATATATTATATTACATGATTTCGTCCTTGTTTACCATTGCTTAAAAGATTAAATAATAGAACTAATTTAAACGGAGATTTTGTTTTGACGAAATTTTAGTCATAATTTTTCTGTTTATATTTTTTTCTGATTATTGTTAAGAAGTATATAAAAGAAACATATCCTATACATACAGTTAAAAAAAAGTTTTAATAAATTGGAGAAAGTTCTTGTTTTCATCTCAACTTAATAAAAGAAATAACATAGAAGACATGACGTTCTTATAAAGAAATAAAGACGGATTATATATCTACGAAGAAAGATGTATTTGCTATTTTATTTGAAGGTTTTTCAGATTTATTATTATTATTTTACTCATTGGTGTTATCAGAAGTTCTTTGCCACTAAAATAGTTCGTACTGTTATTAATTCAGATATAAATTCCAGATTCAGACATCAAAATTGTGTGTCTTGCATGATTTTATTCCGATGATAAGAAACTCTGTGCAAAAGTTCTGCTCTACATTTGGAAATTTTTAATCGTGATTACGTATCCAATATTTAATGGAATTGCTTTATCTGTGATTTATCAGGTAGAGCTCAGTAAAATCGCAGACACGGTGTCAATGTTTAAAGATTGTCTGAGTGAATGGTATCGGTCAATGTTTTACAATGCAATTCAGGTTAGAAACCTGCATCGGGTCGAGTAACCCGATTTTACCCGAACTTGACCTAGCCAGGTCAGATTAGCTAATTCTTTTCTTTGCGGGTCAGGTTCAGTTCGGGTTGAATTTAATTGTTTTGGGTTTAGGTTTGGGTCTGTTCGTGTTGGGATTTGATTCGTGCGAATCGGGTGGTTCACGCTAATCCAATTTTCAAAAAAATTCTAAACAAATTTTTCAGATTTTTAAATATTTATTTAAACATTTCTTCAAAATCTTATCTTTTCCTTTTGAATAAAAATCCTAAAAGATCTGTTAAAAAACTTAAAATAGATTTAGAGATTTTTGGTATTTTTAATGCATTACATTTAGAATAATGTTGTAATTATAACTTTTAAAATTGTAATTTAAATTGTTATCTTCATGTTGATAAATTATTTTTCAACAAAATTCTTTCAAATTTCTCATTATTTTGGCTCCAAATTAATTTTTGAAATATGGTTAAAGGAAAAATACATAATATTTTATAAAATGTTACAAAATGTGTAAAACTAGTAGTTTGAACTAAAGTGTAAATTCTTAAAATTTATATTCTTCAATATCTACATTTGGTGATTTGTATACGATCAATAATGTATTTTATTTATAAAAAAAAAAGTAAAAAAATATTTAAAAACAAAAAATATACATTTTTTTAAAAATTATTATTCTATAAGTAAATAAACACATCAAAATATTTTGAAACATATTATGCATTAATCTAAAAATATATACTATTCTAAAAAAATATATATTTTAAATATTTCTTCTTGTTTACCGTCCTTTTAACATTCGAATAATAGAACAACGCCTAAAGAATAATTCTTCGCTTTTTCAGGGGGCTTAGTTGTACTTACCTGCTCATTTTTTTTTTTATATTGAACATTAAGAAATATGATATAAAAAAATATAGTTGTAGTTAAAATTTCTTAATAAATTGAAGAAAGTTCTTTTTTAGGTAGCTTTCAATACAAAGAAGTCCTTCCGGCCTGTACCGGGAGGAAAAGGTAGCTTTGCTATATCTTCGTTTTAAAATTTTAGCTAATGTTACACGAAAACAGCAAGTTAAAATGCAAAGAAACTTTTACAAAAGATTCGTTAATACTGAATTTGAATAAGAAATTCGCCAAATTATTGAGCAATAGCCAAATTGGCTTCATTTATGAAGACTTATTTTGATCGCCAAATTTGGCGATATTTCGCCAAATGTCGCCAATTTTGCCAATTTTGGCGCTAACGGATATGAATATATAGTTTTATGCGTATGATTGGGAAAATTATTACAACAATGAAAGAAAATAATTTGCGAGTAATCACGTTAATGTGCTGTTTTGTTTCAAAATGTCAGCCACCCTAGAATTTCAAACTGCTCTATCTCAGCCATTTTTTAAGATAGAGGTAAATCAAAAAATGCTCTGGAAACCTTGTATCAAGGGCTAACACGTAATTAAAAAATAAATTTGAATTTTTAATTTTTTTGTATATTTACTTTAGTCTTAAATTTTTAAATGGCCGCCATCTTGAAACAAAATGCCGGACCAAGCTGGCCAACGAACTCGGTCGAGACATTGATTAGCTTAATACACACAATTAGTTTCATCGAAATTGATTTATAAATACGAGCGTTATCGTATGACATAGGTCATATATATATATATATATATATATATATATGGACATATATATATACATACATATATATATATATATATATATATATATATATATATATAATATATATATATATATATATATATATATATATATATATATATATATCAACATTTGAACGGAGGGTGGTTTTGGGGTCTGGGGTTCATGGTCGGTGAAAATATATCGAAATTTTCCGGAACTGCTTTCCTCCGAACGGCTGCAATAGGTAGCTTTATACTTTTAGGTAGCTTTCAATACAAAAAAGTATAAAGCTACCTATTGCAGCCGTTCGGAGGAAAGCAGTTCCGGAAAATTTCGATATATTTTCACCGATCATGACCCCCAGACCCAAAACCACCCTCCGTTCAAATGTTGATTTATATATATAGATATATCCATATATATATATATATATATATATATATATATATATATATATATATTTTAATCCCACATTAATGCTAGCTTCTGCCAAATCTTTTAGCATATTTTGCAATTCTTCAGGGCTATTACTGAAAATTAAAATGTCATCAGCAAACCGGAGATGGCTTAAATATTCCCCATTTATTCTAATCCCTTTGTTTTCCCAATCCAGCTTCTTGAAAATACTTTCTAAGACAGCAGTAAAAAGCTTAGGCGAAATGGTGTCTCCCTGTCTTACTCCTCTTCCAAGCTTGATCTTCGCTTTTCCTTTGTCCAAACGGATGGTGGCTGTTGCTTTCTTGTAGATCTTCTTTATGATATTGATATAAGGTTTGTCTATACCAATGTCCTCCAGAGAAGTAATTACTGCAGATGTGTAGACCGAATCAAATGCTTTTTCATAATCAATAAAGGCAAGGCAGAGAGGTAAATTATATTCTTTATGTTTTTCTATAACTTCCCTTACTGTTTGAATATGATCCATTGTGCTAAATCCACTTCGAAATCCTGCTTGTTCTCTAGGTTGAGCTGAGTCCAGAGCTGATTCAAGTCTTGTCGTTAAAACTTTGGTGAAAATTTTATAAATCACTGACAGTAAGCTGATTGGACGGTAGTTTTTAATGTTTTCCTTTTCTCCTTTCTTATAAAGTAACACCATCACAGCATTATTCCAATCTTCTGGTACATCTGATTTCTCGAGACATTTGGAAAACAGTATGGCTAGCATTTTTGCAAATTCTTCTCCTGCTTCTTTGATAAGGTCAATTGTAATTCCATCTTCGCCAGGGCATTTACCTTTTTTCATGCCTCTAATGGCTTGTACAACTTCATCTGTCATCACTGGGATTATCTCTTCAGTTTCTGTTATGTTTACTAGTGGATCACGTAGGTTGATTTCCCTTTTATCTTCACATTTATATAGATCGTTATAGAATTTTTCGACAATGTGTACTATTTCATTATTGATTTTGGTGATTGTTCCATCTGCTCTCTTCAGTGCAAAAATACCTTTTCTTCCAACACACAGTTTGCGCTTAGCTGATTTTAAACTTTTGTTATCTTCTAGAACTTTTTTGACAAGATCACAGTTAAATTTTCTGATATCTTCTGTAACACATTTTCTTACCGTTTTACATAATTCTGCATATTCAACTCTTGATTTAGGATAGTTTTTCTTCATTTTAAATTCTCTGCGTTTCTTCATCAATCTTCTTGTTTCTTCTGTTATTTTATTTGTTTGCTTTACTTGTACTTCACCAGCTATCGTCCTTGCAATTTCTTGTAGAGTATTTGTTATTTTCTTGTTCACTACTGTAACATCTTGTTCTTCTTCTAAGATTGATTGAAGTACTTGAAAACGATTTTTAAGTTCTAAATTAAATTCTTCTTTATGTTTCTGGAGATTTATAATATCGACTGATTTCTTTGAGCATTGCAAAAGCTTCATTCTTTCCACTTTAGTATTTAAAAGCAGTTTGCATCTAACTAACCTTAAGGTGATGTTCAATTCATTTGCATCAAAAAAGAAAATCGTCTACAACAACACTGAGATTAAAGATGTTGAAAGTTATGTGTACCTTGGACAAGAAATATCATCAGACAACAGTATCATGAATGAAATCAATAGAAGAATAAGAAATGGATGGAGTGCTTTTGGGAAGAACAATATTATTCTGAAGAGTAACATGCCTCTTTGTTTGAAAAGAAAGGTGTTTAACCAATGTGTTTTGCCTGCACTAACTTATGGAGCAGAAACTTGGACACTAACAAAACGGATGGTACAAAGATTACAAACAACACAGCGAAGTATGGAAAGATGTATGCTAGGCATAACCAGAAGAGACCGAAAGAGAATAACGTGGATAAGAAGTCAGACGAAAGTTTTTGACATCATCGAGAGAATTAAACGGCTAAAATGGAAATGGGCTGGGCACATTGCAAGAAGACAAGACAATAGATGGAGCACAAACACCCTACAGTGGTATCCCAGAGATGTAAAACGACCAAGAAGACGACCTCAAGTAAGATGGAGTGACGAAATCAGAAAAGTGGCCGGTGTTAATTGGATGACTAAAGCACTAGACAGGCAACAATGGAAAAATCTGGGGGAGACCTACATCCAGCAGTGGATTGAAAACGGTTGATGATGATGATGATGATATATATATATATATATATACATATATATCTGACATATGTCATACGATAACGCTCGTATTTATAACTCAATTTTGATGAAACTAATTGTGTGTATTAAGCTAACCAATGTCTCGACCGAGTTCTTTGGCCAGCTTGGTCCGCCATTTTGTTTCAAGATGGCGGCCATTTAAAAATTTAAAACTAAAATAAATATACAAAAAAATTAAAAATTAAAATTTATTTTTTAATTACGTTTTAGGCCTTGATACAAGGATTTCAGAGTATTTTTTGGTTTACCTGTATCTTACAAAATGGCTGAGATAGAGCAGTTTGAAATGCTAGGGTGGCTGACATTTTGAAACAAAACAGCACATTAACGCGATTACTCGCAAATTATTTTCTTTCATTGTCGTAATAATTTTCCCAATCATACGCATAAAAATATATATTCATATCCGTTAGCGCCAAACTTGGCGACATTGGCGACAAAATTGGCAAAATTGCGGCATTTGGCGAAATATCGCCAAATTTGGCGACCAAAATAAGTCTTCATAAATGAAGCCAATTTGGCTATTGCTCAATAATATGGCGAAATTCTTATTCAAATTCAGTATTAACGAATCTTTTGTAAACGTGTCTTTGCATTTTAACTTGCTGTTTCCGTGTAACATTAGCTAAAATTTTAAAACGAAGATATAGGAAAGCTACCTTTTCCTCCCGGTACAGGCCGGAAGGACTTTTTTGTATTGAAAGCTACCTAAAAGTATAATATAAAGTAATACCTATTGCAGCCGTTCGGAGGACAGCAGTTCCGGAAAATTTCGATATATTTTCACCGATCATGACCCCCAGACCCCAAAACCACCCTCCGTTCAAATGTTGATTTATATATATATATATATATATCCATATATATATATATCCATATATATATATATATCCATATATATAATATATATGACCTATGTCATACGATAACGCTCGTATTTATAAATCAATTTCGATGAAACCAATTGTGTGTATTAAGCTCACCAATGTCTCGACCGAGTTCGTTGGTCAGCTTGGTTCGCCATTTTGTTTCAAGATGGCGGCCATTTAAAAATTATAAACTAAAATAAATATACAAAAAAGTTAAAAATTCAAATTTATTTTTTAATTACGTGTTAGGTCTTGATAAAAGGATTCCAGAGCATTTTTTGGTTTACCTCTATCTTAAAAAATGGCTGAGATAGAGCATTTTGAAATTCTAGGGTGGCTGACATTTTGAAACAAAACTGCACATTAACGCGATTACTCGCAAATTATTTTCTTTCATTGTTTTAATAATTTTCCCAACCATACGCATAAAACTATATATTCATATCCGTTAGCGCCAAATTCTCGCCAAAATTGGCAACATTTGGCGAATTATCGCCAAATTTGGCGACCAAAGTAAGTCTTCATAAATGAAGCCAATTTGGCTATTGCTCAATAATTTGGCGAATTTCTTTTTCAAATTCAGTATTAACGAATCTTTTGTAAACGTTTCTTTGCATTTTAACTTGCTGTTTTCGTGTAACATTAGCTAAAATTTTAAAACGAAGATATAGGAAAGCTACCTTTTCCTCCCGGTACAGGCCGGAAGGACTTTTTTATGTTAATAAAGAAAATAATGTGTAATAAACATGAAAATTTAATGATAAGAACAAAGATGAATTATATCTCTTTGAATGAAAATATGTCTTTTATTTCAATATATGTCAGATTTTCCTTATTCTTTCTCTCATAATTGTTAAAAAAAAAAATAGTTTCTACTGAAAGTGATTCTTTTTTTAAATTCCTTATCTTATAAATATCTTATCTCCTTATATATAAGCTAACAAAAAAAAAAAAAAAAAATTTCGTGTGTGGAGAGTCCTTGTAAAACAGGCGCAATATTCTTTTTAACACTACATTTTGAGAAAAAAATTTCAGCAACAGATTTTACTTTATTAAAAATTTAATAGATACTATTAAAATTGCATAATGTTCACAAAGTATTGCTTTATGATTTGGCAAATTCAAGTACAAAACTATTTTTGGCAGTGACCAACGGCCATTTCTACAGAGGTTAGTAATTATGGTTTCGATTACCAAAAACTAATTTATGACGTGCACCTCAAATTTTAAACAAAGTTTTAGGGTAAAAAACAGCGCGGTATATACGAAAGAATACTTCTTTTACATCAAGGGACAATGTTTTCAAACATGAAAGAAACAGACACATTTTTGTATTGTATTTTGTGAAAGCGATGAAGATTAATGCAATTTATAGTAAAACAATTATTGTATAAGTAGCAATATTCAGTAAGAAATAAAGGAATAAAATTGTAAACACCATTTTAAACACTTTCCAACATAGTTGAAAAGTGGTTATGAATTCGGTTTGTCTGTCTGTCCGTCCGTCCGTGCTCTAACGCTCGTAAACATACTCGTATTGCCATGTTCATATGTTATTGAGCTTTAATATTTGTATTGAAAATAAAGTGTGTAATATTTAAGTTTGTTTACCAGGGACGGTCAAATAATTCCGTTGCATCAATATCTATGGGAAAAATAGTTTCTGATGCATTTTAATAATATTATGATACTTCAAGCATCATGAAATCAAAAAGGATTACTGAATTGCACAGCAATCTGTTTTCAATAGAATATAGAGTGCGTAGCATTTATTGTTCATTTACAGAGACGCACAAAAGAATTCGGTTACACGACAAACTATGATCGTTTTCATTGTATGGAAAAGTGGAATTTCCTAATAATATTCAGTTAATGTTGGAAAGTGTTTCATGTTCCATGCTTGATGCATGATTTTTCGTTCACGTTTATAGATAGATTGGTGTCGTTAAACAACATCTCAGTAGGATTTATTTCTTCGTATTTGAAATTTATTTATTTACATATTTTCTAAGCCAATATGGAGTGCAGAGAAGAAAGACTAGAAACATCGCATAGCACTGTCACAAAGAGGTTCACCTCCTGAAGTTAGCAAGTGCCACTTGATAGTTCATCCTTTCGAAGTTGATAAAATTAATATTAAGTGTGCTTGCAGAAATAAGTCCTCGGGGTTTCCTGTGAAGCTAACCATTTGATTGTCAGGGACTGATTACCCACAAGGCAAACAGGAAAAGCTGCCGCACTCCCTTTTAAAAGTGTACCCCAAATCTGCTGAATAAAATAAAATAAAAAGTTTAGTATATATGTTTCAAATTCAGTTTGGAATATAACCAATTTCTTTGTAGAACAAATTACTAATGTTTACTGAATATTTTTGCCACTTGCAGGTCATTTTATATTCAAGTGCTACATTTCTAATAATTAATAATTTTGGATATTTTTCTTTGTGTATAAACATAAATTCAAGCAGAAACGCATTTAGAAACAAACACTTTCGCTCAACGCACATCTCTACTGGCATCTAACCCGCACTTAATTTGTCTATAGTGAAAATCTTCAATTGCATGGATTAAATGATATTAAATACTACTAATAATAAATACTACTACTAATAATAAAATTTGCATTGGATTTTTAATAATACCCAAAACAAGTTGCAATTTTTTTAAGTTACAAGGGCTGGAAGCTTGTGCGGAACGCAAGAGGGCACTTAAAACGCAAGAGGCAAATTGTTTAATATCCTTCCCAGCACTTTAATAGTTCACAAAATTATTCTGGGCAATATTCACATATTGATACAAAGATTAACACGTTCACCGCTGGGTTAAAATTACAGGAATTTTATTTTATTTAGAGGAATTTTATTGTATTTAGAAAGTTCAAATCCACACCAGAAAATACCAATAGCAATATTTACTTTATTTAATTACAGACATTTCATGATTACTTAAAATAAAAATTCTACTTTTGAAATTTCCGGTACGAATTCGTAATTTTAGATTAAAAAACCACGAGTATACTCGTGGTTGGTATCGAATGGCTTAATAATAAATACGATATTACTTTCTATTTTTGTTTTGAAATTTTAAATTATATTTTTTGACTGAAATGCAATCTTATTTCTAAAGTACATGTAACTCGCAGAAGACCTCCTTCTTTGCTCCCATCTTCTAGATGAAGAGCCCCCCCCCCCACCCCTATTCGATGAATGCTTTTGTCACGGGTCCCCACTTCTGTAAGTCAGCCCCTGTTGATTGGGACAAATGCCATATTGAAACCAATGACTCATGGTCACGAAAGCTGAATTGGGTATCAGAGGACAAGATTCTACATGGAACGTTGTACCTGGGATTTTTAGTTTAGTTTTAATGATACGTAAATCTAAAATAAATATTCATTTATTTTTTTTGGTACTTCTCTATTATCCCGTCGACCACTTTTCATAACAAAAAATTATCGCCAAACAGTAAGATTAAACGCCAAAAATGCAGTCCCATTTATTTGATGCCAGAAGCATTACGTGTTTGTTATGTGATCAAGTGGTTTTTAATTCGACATTTGCCTGTATTTTTCATTATGTTCTACCGATTTATTAGTTATTTTATTAATTAAAATAACAATTGTGTTCTTAAATTCTTATATTTTATTTATTTATTTATTTTGATATTCTAATGGCAACGTTCTCCCGTTTCTTTGGCGTTACAGTTTGGTGATTGTTTTTTATTATGAAAAGTGGTCGACGGGATAATAGAGAAGTACCATTTTTTTACATGTATAAGCCAGTATCATCGTATATGTATATATATAGTATTTTACAAATCATTTTCAGTCAAAATATTAATTCCTAACTATTATATTTTTAGGATAAGCTCCAATATTGAGATTTATACGATATCGTCCATGAACTTTATTTCCAAAAAATAATAACAACATTTAAAAGCAGAAAGGTATTCATTTATTAACTGATAAATAAATAATTAAACTCAACATCAATTAAAAATATATAGTTTTTTTATCACCCTTAAAAGGTTTAATAACAGAAATCATTGAAACAATTAATTCTTTACCTTTTGACGAGGTTTTACTAAATTCTTTTCTGTTTACTTTTTTTGTATGATTACTTAAAAGAAAATTTTAGAAACTTATTTTTTTGGATGCATTAAAAAAAAAAAAAAAAAAAAAAAAAATTCATAAACTGAAGAGAGTTCCTGTTTTTCCTCTCTCACTAATGCGATTAATAACATAGAAACAAGGGGAAATTTTTACGAAAGAACAAATACGTATTATATATCTTCGAATAAAAATATAGTTGTCGTTTTATTCGGAAATATTTCAGATTTTTGTTTTTTTTTTCTTATTGTCATGAATAGTTTTATTCCGGTAAAATTATTTAAGCCTTTCTTGATTCCCATATCAATTCCTTATTTATCGTTAATCGAAAAAATTACAATACCTAATTTTTTTTTTTTCAGTGAAATGAATTATATCGTCTGTTATGAGCAAAATGAGCATGTCTTTTCTTTTATTACGCATGCTATGTTTACAGATGCTAATTTTTTTTCGACACCAGACAGCACTGCAAAATTCATCATAGAGATCTTGCTTTGCAAATAATTACCTTCTATAATATCGAAAATACAGGGTGGTTATAAAATAAGTATCCCTATTTGGAGCTGTCTGTAGCTTGAAGGAATAACCCGAATGAAACCAAAATCGGTACACATACTATTCGAGAAGGGGGAAGAAGAATGGAACAATAAAAAAATAGTTGCAATAATCGGCAACAGATGGCGCTATGGGTCCTGTCGCTGCAAACGCCGTTGTAATCATTAGTAAAATCAAAACGCGGTCATTTCTGCCATTAACGTTGTACGACATGGCTCTCAGTTTACCAGATCGCGCTTTAATTTTAAAACTATTCTACGTTAACAGCTCAAACAGTGCAGCTGCTTTACGTGAATTTAGGCGTGTGAAAGGAATGCGTAAAGAAAAAGGTCATTTGACACCGCGTGCAGTGAGGACTGGAGGTATCGCAAACCTCAAAGACTTAAATGATCGCATATCACAACATGTGCGAAACATCACTCCTGATGCGTTACATTCCGCAGTTGAGCACGTTGTCCACCGCCTGGATTGTGTCTTGCAGCATGGTCATGTGGAACCTGAACTTGATCGGCACCGCCATGCGAAATCTTAACCCCATTCACTGTAACATTCTCCAATAAATTAGGTATGCCATTCGGTTTTGTGCCTTAATTCTTTGTTCTTGTATTGCACATTACATTTCACACACAAAAGCGCCATCTGTCGACGATTATTGAAATTATTTTTTTTTATTGTTCCATTCTTCTTCCCCCTTCTCAAATAGTCTGTGTACAAATTTTGGTTTCATTCTGGTTATTCCTTCAAGCTACAGACAGCTCCAAATAGGGATACTTATTTTATAACCACCCGGTATATCGATTTCTTACGTTTCTAAAGATAAAGAACGCTTTTAAGAATTTTGGGTAACACGGGACATTTTATTTTATGTTTTTGTAAGTTGTTATATTATGTTTTCCTAGATAAAGAAACGTATGTCTTCTTTTAACAGGGAATTTTGAAATCCTTTAAGTATATATATTTTTTTAATTTAAAATTCCGAGTCATAAACACAAATATTTCAAGTTCTAGCTGTACAAAGAAATTTAATTAAAAATCTCTATGGAGAAATAAATAGCTTGTCACTTGCATCATTTCATATTTAAAGACTTTTGAAAATTTATTTAATTTTTTCTCCTCGGTCTTCAATAAAATACGGCACCTTAGGTGAGATTCCTATTCTTAAACAGCTATGGAAAATTTGCTCATTCATTTTTCTTTTTTTACAACTATTAGATTAAACTGGAAAGAAATCGTTTCCTTCATATGCAGGAGCCTTATTTTAAAGTTAATGTTAGTGAAATTGGAACTTAAGTGTAACTTCCATTTAAAAATTTCACAGAAAATCCCATTTCCTTAAACATTATCGCCAGAAATCCGACAATTACGCAGGACAAAGAATTGCATGAGTAATTATGTTAATTATTCTCTCTTCGAAGTTGTATTTCTAATTTTATATATTCTCAAACAAATGCAGCTGAACGGAATAGTAGCATTATTTTTTAGCAAACATTAGAACTTTTCTTCCGTTTATTGTTAGAAATAGAAGGTTGTATTGGAGTTAGTGAGTCGTGATCGTAAGCTATTAAAAATTAAAGGCAGACACAGGAGAGACATCTTGAAGAAAGAGTCGAAAATTAAATATATATATGCAGGTTTAATCCAGGTTCAGATAAAGCACAGGTACATCGTCGAATAGGTACAGCTGCCGAAGGCAATGGTACCCGGGACTCCAAACGTACACTTAATACAGCTTTTACATGTTGTTATCAATCACAAGGTTCGAGAGAGAATGATTATTAATTAGAATAATTTCTTCGGTGGATACCGAGCAGTGATGACAGAGTTACATAAAGCCAAGTAGCCAGATTAACGTACATTTGGCGAGAGGAATGTGATAGAAACGCAGGTGTTGTTTTCCGTTAAATGTTAAGTCAATGGGAGATTGATGACGATCAAATATGAATTTTTAGATGCCAACAGTGAGGAATGAATATAGTAGCCTCGCAAACCACAAGAGTCTGGTTCTCATAGGGTTATATTAAGGAGTGTTACTAAAAATTAAAAATAGACATGTACGTTACAATGATAATGCAATTTCAGAAGATAGAGGAACAAAAATGTAAAACGAGAAAGGATAGCAGAGGGCATCTGGTAAATTTGACTGAGCGTGGGATAGAGATAAATTCACAGTTGCTAGGCGAGCTAAATAATTTCTTTTCTTCTTTTTTTTATAAGAGAACGCAGAGCGAAAGAATTACAAATGAATTGAAAAGGAGTTATAATAAAAGGAACAAAAGGCTGGGACTAGATACATTTACAGTGTAGAAAAATAAAATAGATTTAGGATGGTAATTTTGAAAAAATATTATTTTAGGGGGGGGGGGGCTAAGGTGTAAATTAATTAGAAGTGAAATATGTGAAGATAATTCCTCTTCACAAAGGTATTGTTATAATAATAAATTAATCAACGATCCGTCATAAAATAAAATAAAATGACAGCCGATTAAGGGGAAATGCAAATTGCACCTATTTCTGGACACTGTACGAAAAGACAGATGTTTCTTAATCTAAAAAACTATAATATAACCATGAACGAAAATATACATTAACCTTTTCGAAGTCACTAACGATTTCGAAAAATGTTCTGAATCTTTTGAAATCTCAGAAACCGATATATTTTCAAAATTTATAGAAGCATTTATAGAAAGTTTCTGTTTTTGCAACTGATTTTCCTAAACGTTTCCGAGTAGTTTTTATAATAAACTCAGAAAAGCTTATTGAATATTTTTTACGTGGCTATATTATATTTTCGTAGGTTAAGAAACACGAGCAGGGAAGAACGAGCTACGCTCGGTCAAAATTAACTTTGAGTTCAAATATCATGACCCATAACCAAAATGACCCACTAATTAAATTTTTTCGAACATGTGATTAAGCCCAATTGTCTTCTCGTGCCCGTAACCCGTAGAATATAAAATTTAGTCAAAATAGTCTGAGCCGTTTTTTAGACTCACAGTGATCCAAAAATGACCCACTAATCGGATGTTCTAGAGCAAGTCACCTAGCCCAATGATTTTCTCGCACCGAAAAACCGTGATACACAATATAGTTCAAATAGTGTGAGCCATTTTAAGATAAAAATAACTTGACCCATAATGACCCATGACCAAAATGACCCACTAATCGAAATTTCTCGAACATGTGTCCTACCCCAATAGTCATCTCGTTCCCTAAAAATGTAGGAGACTAAATTTAGTTCAAATCCTCTGAGCCATTTTTAAGATAAAAATAGCTTGACCCATAATGACCCATGACCAAAATGACCACTAATCCAATTTTATCGAACATGTGACCTAGCCCAACAGTATTCTTGTGCCCGAAAACCATTTGATGCAAAATTTAGTCTAAATAGTCTAAGCCGTTTTTTAGATAAAATTAGCTTGACCCACAGTGACCCAAAAATGACCCCCTAATCAAATTTTCTCGCACATGTGACCTAGCCCATTTATACTATCCTGCCCGAAACTCGTAGGATACAAAATTTAATCCAAATCGTTAGAGCCGTTTATTAGATAAAATTAACTTGACCTGAGTTGACCCCAAAATGACCCACTAATCTAAAGTTTTCGAACATGTGACTCAGCCCAATAGTCTTCTCGTGCTCGAAAATAGTAGAATACAAAATTTAGTCAAAATCGTTTGAACCGTTTTTTTAGATACAATTAGTTTGACTCTGACCCATGGTGACCTACAATGACCCACTAAAAGAATTTTCTTGAACATGTGACCTAGCCCGATGGTTGTCTGGTGCCCCAAAACGGTAGGATACAAAATTTCGTCAAAATCGTTAGAGCCGTTTTAAGATAAAATTTGCATATATATATATATATATATATATATATATATATATATATATATATATATATATATATATATATATATATATATATATATATATATATATATAACCACACACAAGATTTCCTCGTATTAGAATATATCGTCGATAACATGTCAAACTATCGAATGTGAAAAAATGCATTTTTCATTACTTTTAAAAATTGGCCGATTGACACCACTAAATTTTATTAGAATTCTTCGCCTAGTAAGAATATAAATAAATTTTTGTAAAGAATAAGGTTGCCAGATTGGCGTTCTTTTTTATTGAGAAATGCCGAATTCATACCGGAAATTTATAGAATTTTGTTTTTACTTTAAGTAATCACGAAATGTCTGTCATTAAATAAAGTAAAAAAAATTATTTCAAATTTCTGGTATGCACTCCGAATTTCTGAATAAAAAAAGTAGATTAAACTGGAAGCGCTAGTAAAGAATACTATTAAAATTTAGTGGTGACATTCGGCACATTTTTAAAAGTAATGAAAAATGCATTTTTTCACATTCGATAGTTTGACATGGTAGCGACGAACGATTTGTCTTTTCTTTTCTCAGTGTAAGCAGTGCAATATTTTAAGTAATTTTCTTCTGGAAATTAAACATTTAATGCTATAAATACAAATATTTCACGTTCAAAGAAATTTAATCAGAAATCTGTGTGGAAAAACAAAGAGCTTGACACTTGTATCAATTCATATTCAAAGACTTTTAATTTTGACAAACAAAAAAAATTTGTTTAAATGTTTCCCCTATATTTTCAATACAACATGGCACCAGAGGCAAAATTCTTGTACTTAAACAGCTAAGAAAAATTTACGTATTCATATTTTAATAAAAAGAAAAGTGCCCAGTTAAACTGATGGCATTGATCTCACAGGCTATTCACAATAATTGTATATTATACTCTTATTTCAAAGAATAATACCCTCAAAAAATAACAAAATCGATAATAAATTGAGGGGGGATACACCTGTTCAAAGGGATGTTCCCCCCTTTATACTTAACCAGTGAACCCCCAAAACTAACCAGGGAAGCGCCGTATCACAATGAACTTATATACAAAATTTGAAGCAAATCAGATAATTAACATGAAAAACCAATTTATCTAACTTAAGGGGGGGATCAGCCCCTTGTTCCCCCCTTTATAGTTAACCAATGAACCTCCAAACTAATCAGGGAAGCGCCTTATCACAATGAACTTATATACAAAATTTGAAGAAAATAGGATGATTCTGCATGAAAAACCCATTTATCTAAATTAAGGGGGGGTATCCCCCCGTTCCCCCTTTATACTTAACCAATGAAACGTCAAAACTAATCAGGGAAGTGCCTTATCACAATGAACCTATAACCAAAATTTTAAACAAATCGGATATTTCTATCAAGAGTTATCGCGTTACGTACATACATACGTACATACATACATACAGAACGGGCGGGCACATTAGCTCTCAGGCTTTGATAGCCTGTGAGCTAAAAACTATTTCATTTATGTGGAAAAAAATCTTTTCCTTCTTATCCAGGAAATTTGTTTTAAAGTTAATGTTATCGTAAATGGAACTTAAGTGTAATTTCCATGTAAAAATCTTAAAGAAAACACAATTTTCTGAAACATAAACGCAGATAGATTATTGCCTGAGTAATTATGTTAAGTATTTTCTCTTTGAAATTGTATTTCTCATGTTATATATTCTCAAACAAATGCAGTTGAAGGAGCTATTAGGATTATTTTTCTTTAACAAACATCTAATGCAAGGTAATTAGCAAAATTTTTCTTCTGCTTATTGTTCGAAATTGTATGTATTCCCTTAATAATAAGTTAGTCTACGATTAGCAGAAAATAAATAAAATAAAACAAGTTGCTAATTGTACGTTAAACGTGACAAATGAGGTAAGTTCGCACTATAACTAGTTTTATAAACATTTAGATCTTGGTGCAATAGCTGTTGCACTCTTCTGCAAAAACGCATGAATACAAAATTTATTTTATGTGCAGATTTTCATCTTATAGATATTAATTTTATTTTATGAAATTAAGTTTCAAGACACTTTTTTAAACAATTAATTTCAATTCTGTTATAGTAAAATTATACTATGCGCAAATATCCAATACAAGACAATGTAAAAAATTCATCGATATTATTTCAGTGAAATGAATTATATCGTCTGTTATTATGCTATGATTCATTTCCGTAATAAAATAAGTACATTTTAAGTTGGCAACATTTCATCTTTTGTTGACATTTACACTGAAAATTTTAATGGGAAACTTAAGCCTAAGTTTGAAAATGTCAGAACTTTAAATCTATATTTAGACTCTTTTTCCATTTAATATCTATTTCTCTGGAAACATTTATCCAACATACTGTCGGTAGATTATAGGATTGCCATAATTAAACAATTTTAGTATACACGTTCGGTTTTTAAATTCAGTAATACGGAAGTTATATGACTCTGTCTTAAATACGACGTAATCACCTTGGCAACATAGAATCATTACCTATCATGAGATATCATTGAATTAGTTACGTATGATAGGATTTAATAGCTGAAGAAAACTTTTATTAATATCTTTTTAACACTTTCCAACCTAGTTGAAACGTGTTTATGACTTCGGTTTGTCTGGCCGTCTGCCGTCTGTCCGTGCTCTAACTCCCATAAATATGATCGGATTGCCCTGCAATTTTTATATGTTATTCTCGTTATCTAGTTATCAATAGCATGTTCCCTATTTCAACTGAAGTGGGTAGCACTTATAGTTTTTTACATGGACACTCAAAAGAATTCCGTTACATGACGGTCTATGGGGAAAAATCGTTTGCGGTTTATTTTAATAATGTAACACAATTTCAAATACATTGTAATTAATATATATCACTAAGGTATATTAGAAGAAGCTTAATATGGAATAGGGTGTGCATAGCACTTATAGTTACTTTACAGGGACAGTCAAAAGTATTCCGTTACATTACGTCTATGGAGAAAAATCGTTTGCGGTGTAATTAAATAATATTTCACTATTTTAAACGCATTGAAATTTATATATTACTAAGGTGCATTACAAGAGGCTTACTATTGATTATTGTGTGTACAACAGTCATCGTTCATTTACAGGGGCACACAAAAGAATTTTCTACTGTCTGTTAACAATAATTCCTGGAAGTGCGTTTTAAGTTGCTGAACGCGATTTTAAATTTAACTCACTTTTGGTCTGTTACTTTGTGTGTATAAATTCTGTATTTCATATACAGGGCAGCACAAAAGTTCGCGAATACATTTCCATTTATTGACAGAAACTCCAGAAGGAAAATTTTAAACTGTGCTACACGTTTCCTAACTAAACAAAAATTTAGCATCCTATGCAGTATATATACAAATCTATATATCATATACAGGGCTGAATAAAATTATTCGGATAGTTTTCCGAATATTGTATATGTTGGAAATTCCTGAAATTATGTTTTTAAATTAGTTATGCGTTTTCCAAATTGTTTTCTTAGATGTTATCTTTCAGCTTATTAAACGGTGATGATTTGTAAAATTATTTTGGAAGCGTTGGAAAGTGTTACATAATCTATGCTTGACGCATGATTTTTTGTTCTTGTTTAAAAATTACGCCCGTTATCATTTATTCTTACTTGGTCGTTTATTTTCATATCTGTAACAATGGAGTAACTCGAGCTCGGAGTGAGACGAAACTTGTCAAACAACCTAATAATAGTTATTTTACTGTGTATGTTTTATGTCGTTAATTTACACCTTTTAGCATTTAAAATAAATATATTACTACAAGGTGTTATAATTTATCATATTGATAAATTAATACGCTATAAAAACTACTCGGATACTTTTCCAAAAATGAGTGGGAGCCAAAGAAACTTTGTTTTTATAAATCTTGAAAATACATTGGTTTTTAGCACTTTCCAACCTAGTTGAAAAGTGCTTATGACTTCGGTTTGTCTGGCCGTCTGCCGTCTGTCCGTGCTCTAACTCCCATAAATATGATCGGATTGCCCTGCAATTTTTATATGTTATTCTCGTTATCTAGTTATCAATAGCATGTTCCCTATTTCAACTGAAGTGGGTAGCACTTATAGTTTTTTACAGGGACACTCAAAAGAATTCCGTTACATTATGGTCTATGGGGAAAAATCATTTGCGGTTTATTTTAATAATGTAACACAATTTCAAATACATTGTAATTAATATATATCACTAAGGTATATTAGAAGAAGCCTAATATGGAATAGGGTGTGCATAGCACTTATAGTTACTTTACAGGGACAGTCAAAAGTATTCCGTTACATTACGTCTATGGAGAAAAATCGTTTGCGGTGTAATTAAATAATATTTCACTATTTTAAACGCATTGAAATTTATATATTACTAAGGTGCATTACAAGAGGCTTACTATTGATTATTGTGTGTACAACAGTCATCGTTCATTTACAGGGGCACACAAAAGAATTTTCTACAGTCTGTTAACAATAATTCCTGGAAGTGCGTTTTAAGTTGCTGAACGCGATTTTAAATTTAACTCACTTTTGGTCTGTTACTTTGTGTGTATAAATTCTATATTTCATATACAGGGCAGCACAAAAGTTCGCGAATACATTTCCGTTTATTGACAGAAACTCCAGAAGGAAAATTTTAAACTGTGCTACACGTTTCCTAACTAAACAAAAATTTAGCATCCTATGCAGTATATATACAGATCTATATATCATATACAGGGCTGAATAAAATTATTCGCATAGTTTTCCGAATATTGTATATGTTGGAAATTCCTGAAATTATGTTTTTAAATTAGTTATGCGTTTTCCAAATTGTTTTCTTAGATGTTATCTTTCAGCTTATTAAACGGTGATGATTTGTAAAATTATTTTGGAAGCGTTGGAAAGTGTTACATAATCTATGCTTGACGCATGATTTTTTGTTCTTGTTTAAAAATTACGCCCGTTATCATTTATTCTTACTTGGTCGTTTATTTTCATATCTCTAACAATGGAGTAACTCGAGCTCGGAGTGAGCCGAAACTTGTCAAACAACCTAATAATAGTTATTTTACTGTGTATTTATTATGTCGTTAATTTACACCTTTTAGCATTTAAAATAAATATATTACTACAAGGTGTTATAATTTATCATATTGATAAATTAATACGCTATAAAAACTACTCGGATACTTTTCCAAAAATGAGTGGGAGCCAAAGAAACTTTGTTTTTATAAATCTTGAAAATACATTGGTTTTTAGCACTTTCCAACCTAGTTGAAAAGTGCTTATGACTTCGGTTTGTCTGGCCGTCTGCCGTCTGTCCGTGCTCTAACTCCCATAAATATGATCGGATTGCCCTGCAATTTTTATATGTTATTCTCGTTATCTAGTTATCAATAGCATGTTCCCTATTTCAACTGAAGTGGATAGCACTTATAGTTTTTTACAGGGACACTCAAAAGAATTCCGTTACATTACGGTCTATGGGGAAAAATCATTTGCGGTTTATTTTAATAATGTAACACAATTTCAAATACATTGTAATTAATATATATCACTAAGGTATATTAGAAGAAGCCTAATATGGAATAGGGTGTGCATAGCACTTATAGTTACTTTACAGGGACAGTCAAAAGTATTCCGTTACATTACGTCTATGGAGAAAAATCGTTTGCGGTGTAATTAAATAATATTTCACTATTTTAAACGCATTGAAATTTATATATTACTAAGGTGCATTACAAGAGGCTTACTATTGATTATTGTGTGTACAACAGTCATCGTTCATTTACAGGGGCACACAAAAGAATTTTCTACTGTCTGTTAACAATAATTCCTGGAAGTGCGTTTTAAGTTGCTGAACGCGATTTTAAATTTAACTCACTTTTGGTCTGTTACTTTGTGTGTATAAATTCTGTATTTCATATACAGGGCAGCACAAAAGTTCGCGAATACATTTCCGTTTATTGACAGAAACTCCAGAAGGAAAATTTTAAACTGTGCTACACGTTTCCTAATTAAACAAAAATTTAGCATCCTATGCAGTATATATACAGATCTATATATCATATACAGGGCTGAATAAAATTATTCGCATAGTTTTCCGAATATTTTATATGTTGGGAATTCCTGAAATTTTGTTTTTAAATTAGTTATGCGTTTTCCAAATTGTTTTCTTAGATGTTATCTTTCAGCTTATTAAACGGTGATGATTTGTAAAATTATTTTGGAAGCGTTGGAAAGTGTTACATAATCTATGCTTGACGCATGATTTTTTGTTCTTGTTTAAAAATTACGCCCATTATCATTTATTCTTACTTGGTCGTTTATTTTCATATCTGTAACAATGGAGTAACTCGAGCTCGGAGTGAGCCGAAACTTGTCAAACAACCTAATAATAGTTATTTTACTGTGTATTTATTATGTCGTTAATTTACACTTTTTAGCATTTAAAATAAATATATTACTACAAGGTGTTATAATTTATCATATTGATAAATTAATACGCTATAAAAACTACTCGGATACTTTTCCAAAAATGAGTGGGAGCCAAAGAAACTTTGTTTTTATAAATCTTGAAAATACATTTGTTTTTAGCACTTTCCAACCTAGTTGAAAAGTGCTTATGACTTCGGTTTGTCTGGCCGTCTGCCGTCTGTCCGTGCTCTAACTCCCATAAATATGATCGGATTGCCCTGCAATTTTTATATGTTATTCTCGTTATCTAGTTATCAATAGCATGTTCCCTATTTCAACTGAAGTGGGTAGCACTTATAGTTTTTTACAGGGACACTCAAAAGAATTCCGTTACATTACGGTCTATGGGGAAAAATCATTTGCGGTTTATTTTAATAATGTAACACAATTTCAAATACATTGTAATTAATATATATCACTAAGGTATATTAGAAGAAGCTTAATATGGAATAGGGTGTGCATAGCACTTATAGTTACTTTACAGGGACAGTCAAAAGTATTCCGTTACATTACGTCTATGGAGAAAAATCGTTTGCGGTGTAATTAAATAATATTTCACTATTTTAAACGCATTGGAATTTATATATTACTAAGGTGCATTACAAGAGGCTTACTATTGATTATTGTGTGTACAACAGTCATCGTTCATTTACAGGGGCACACATAAGAATTTTCTACTGTCTGTTAACAATAATTCCTGGAAGTGCGTTTTAAGTTGCTGAACGCGATTTTAAATTTCACTCACTTTTGGTCTGTTACTTTGTGTGTATAAATTCTGTATTTCATATACAGGGCAGCACAAAAGTTCGCGAATACATTTCCGTTTATTGACAGAAACTCCAGAAGGAAAATTTTAAACTGTGCTACACGTTTCCTAACTAAACAAAAATTTAGCATCCTATGCAGTATATATACAGATCTATATATCATATACAGGGCTGAATAAAATTATTCGCATAGTTTTCCGAATATTGTATATGTTGGAAATTCCTGAAATTATGTTTTTAAATTAGTTATGCGTTTTCCAAATTGTTTTCTTAGATGTTATCTTTCAGCTTATTAAACGGTGATGATTTGTAAAATTATTTTGGAAGCGTTGGAAAGTGTTACATAATCTATGCTTGACGCATGATTTTTTGTTCTTGTTTAAAAATTACGCCCGTTATCATTTATTCTTACTTGGTCGTTTATTTTCATATCTCTAACAATGGAGTAACTCGAGCTCGGAGTGAGCCGAAACTTGTCAAACAACCTAATAATAGTTATTTTACTGTGTATTTATTATGTCGTTAATTTACACCTTTTAGCATTTAAAATAAATATATTACTACAAGGTGTTATAATTTATCATATTGATAAATTAATACGCTATAAAAACTACTCGGATACTTTTCCAAAAATGAGTGGGAGCCAAAGAAACTTTGTTTTTATAAATCTTGAAAATACATTGGTTTTTAGCACTTTCCAACCTAGTTGAAAAGTGCTTATGACTTCGGTTTGTCTGGCCGTCTGCCGTCTGTCCGTGCTCTAACTCCCATAAATATGATCGGATTGCCCTGCAATTTTTATATGTTATTCTCGTTATCTAGTTATCAATAGCATGTTCCCTATTTCAACTGAAGTGGATAGCACTTATAGTTTTTTACAGGGACACTCAAAAGAATTCCGTTACATTACGGTCTATGGGGAAAAATCATTTGCGGTTTATTTTAATAATGTAACACAATTTCAAATACATTGTAATTAATATATATCACTAAGGTATATTAGAAGAAGCCTAATATGGAATAGGGTGTGCATAGCACTTATAGTTACTTTACAGGGACAGTCAAAAGTATTCCGTTACATTACGTCTATGGAGAAAAATCGTTTGCGGTGTAATTAAATAATATTTCACTATTTTAAACGCATTGAAATTTATATATTACTAAGGTGCATTACAAGAGGCTTACTATTGATTATTGTGTGTACAACAGTCATCGTTCATTTACAGGGGCACACAAAAGAATTTTCTACTGTCTGTTAACAATAATTCCTGGAAGTGCGTTTTAAGTTGCTGAACGCGATTTTAAATTTAACTCACTTTTGGTCTGTTACTTTGTGTGTATAAATTCTGTATTTCATATACAGGGCAGCACAAAAGTTCGCGAATACATTTCCGTTTATTGACAGAAACTCCAGAAGGAAAATTTTAAACTGTGCTACACGTTTCCTAATTAAACAAAAATTTAGCATCCTATGCAGTATATATACAGATCTATATATCATATACAGGGCTGAATAAAATTATTCGCATAGTTTTCCGAATATTTTATATGTTGGGAATTCCTGAAATTTTGTTTTTAAATTAGTTATGCGTTTTCCAAATTGTTTTCTTAGATGTTATCTTTCAGCTTATTAAACGGTGATGATTTGTAAAATTATTTTGGAAGCGTTGGAAAGTGTTACATAATCTATGCTTGACGCATGATTTTTTGTTCTTGTTTAAAAATTACGCCCATTATCATTTATTCTTACTTGGTCGTTTATTTTCATATCTGTAACAATGGAGTAACTCGAGCTCGGAGTGAGCCGAAACTTGTCAAACAACCTAATAATAGTTATTTTACTGTGTATTTATTATGTCGTTAATTTACACTTTTTAGCATTTAAAATAAATATATTACTACAAGGTGTTATAATTTATCATATTGATAAATTAATACGCTATAAAAACTACTCGGATACTTTTCCAAAAATGAGTGGGAGCCAAAGAAACTTTGTTTTTATAAATCTTGAAAATACATTTGTTTTTAGCACTTTCCAACCTAGTTGAAAAGTGCTTATGACTTCGGTTTGTCTGGCCGTCTGCCGTCTGTCCGTGCTCTAACTCCCATAAATATGATCGGATTGCCCTGCAATTTTTATATGTTATTCTCGTTATCTAGTTATCAATAGCATGTTCCCTATTTCAACTGAAGTGGGTAGCACTTATAGTTTTTTACAGGGACACTCAAAAGAATTCCGTTACATTACGGTCTATGGGGAAAAATCATTTGCGGTTTATTTTAATAATGTAACACAATTTCAAATACATTGTAATTAATATATATCACTAAGGTATATTAGAAGAAGCTTAATATGGAATAGGGTGTGCATAGCACTTATAGTTACTTTACAGGGACAGTCAAAAGTATTCCGTTACATTACGTCTATGGAGAAAAATCGTTTGCGGTGTAATTAAATAATATTTCACTATTTTAAACGCATTGGAATTTATATATTACTAAGGTGCATTACAAGAGGCTTACTATTGATTATTGTGTGTACAACAGTCATCGTTCATTTACAGGGGCACACATAAGAATTTTCTACTGTCTGTTAACAATAATTCCTGGAAGTGCGTTTTAAGTTGCTGAACGCGATTTTAAATTTCACTCACTTTTGGTCTGTTACTTTGTGTGTATAAATTCTGTATTTCATATACAGGGCAGCACAAAAGTTCGCGAATACATTTCCGTTTATTGACAGAAACTCCAGAAGGAAAATTTTAAACTGTGCTACACGTTTCCTAACTAAACAAAAATTTAGCATCCTATGCAGTATATATACAGATCTATATATCATATACAGGGCTGAATAAAATTATTCGGATAGTTTTCCGAATATTGTATATGTTGGAAATTCCTGAAATTATGTTTTTAAATTAGTTATGCGTTTTCCAAATTGTTTTCTTAGATGTTATCTTTCAGCTTATTAAACGGTGATGATTTGTAAAATTATTTTGGAAGCGTTGGAAAGTGTTACATAATCTATGCTTGACGCATGATTTTTTGTTCTTGTTTAAAAATTACGCCCGTTATCATTTATTCTTACTTGGTCGTTTATTTTCATATCTCTAACAATGGAGTAACTCGAGCTCGGAGTGAGCCGAAACTTGTCAAACAACCTAATAATAGTTATTTTACTGTGTATTTATTATGTCGTTAATTTACACCTTTTAGCATTTAAAATAAATATATTACTACAAGGTGTTATAATTTATCATATTGATAAATTAATACGCTATAAAAACTACTCGGATACTTTTCTAAAAATGAGTGGGAGCCAAAGAAAATTTGTTTTTATAAATCTTGAAAATACATTGGTTTTTAGCACTTTCCAACCTAGTTGAAAAGTGCTTATGACTTCGGTTTGTCTGGCCGTCTGCCGTCTGTCCGTGCTCTAACTCCCATTAATATGATCGGATTGCCCTGCAATTTTTATATGTTATTCTCGTTATCTAGTTATCAATAGCATGTTCCCTATTTCAACTGAAGTGGGTAGCACTTATAGTTTTTTACAGGGACACTCAAAAGAATTCCGTTACATTACGGTCTATGGGGAAAAATCATTTGCGGTTTATTTTAATAATGTAACACAATTTCAAATACATTGTAATTAATATATATCACTAAGGTATATTAGAAGAAGCTTAATATGGAATAGGGTGTGCATAGCACTTATAGTTACTTTACAGGGACAGTCAAAAGTATTCCGTTACATTACGTCTATGGAGAAAAATCGTTTGCGGTTTAATTAAATAATATTTCACTATTTTAAACGCATTGGAAATTGTATATTACTAAGGTGCATTACAAGAGGCTTACTATTGATTATTGTGTGTACAACAGTCATCGTTCATTTACAGGGGCACACATAAGAATTTTCTACTGTCTGTTAACAATAATTCCTGGAAGTGCGTTTTAAGTTGCTGAACGCGATTTTAAATTTCACTCACTTTTGGTCTGTTACTTTGTGTGTATAAATTCTGTATTTCATATACAGGGCAGCACAAAAGTTCGCGAATACATTTCCGTTTATTGACAGAAACTCCAGAAGGAAAATTTTAAACTGTGCTACACGTTTCCTAACTAAACAAAAATTTAGCATCCTATGCAGTATATATACAGATCTATATATCATATACAGGGCTGAATAAAATTATTCGGATAGTTTTCCGAATATTGTATATGTTGGAAATTCCTGAAATTATGTTTTTAAATTAGTTATGCGTTTTCCAAATTGTTTTCTTAGATGTTATCTTTCAGCTTATTAAACGGTGATGATTTGTAAAATTATTTTGGAAGCGTTGGAAAGTGTTACATAATCTATGCTTGACGCATGATTTTTTGTTCTTGTTTAAAAATTACGCCCGTTATCATTTATTCTTACTTGGTCGTTTATTTTCATATCTCTAACAATGGAGTAACTCGAGCTCGGAGTGAGCCGAAACTTGTCAAACAACCTAATAATAGTTATTTTACTGTGTATTTATTATGTCGTTAATTTACACCTTTTAGCATTTAAAATAAATATATTACTACAAGGTGTTATAATTTATCATATTGATAAATTAATACGCTATAAAAACTACTCGGATACTTTTCCAAAAATGAGTGGGAGCCAAAGAAACTTTGTTTTTATAAATCTTGAAAATACATTGGTTTTTAGCACTTTCCAACCTAGTTGAAAAGTGCTTATGACTTCGGTTTGTCTGGCCATCTGCCGTCTTTCCGTGCTCTAACTCCCATAAATATGATCGGATTGCCCTGCAATTTTTATATGTTATTCTCGTTATCTAGTTATCAATAGCATGTTCCCTATTTCAACTGAAGTGGGTAGCACTTATAGTTTTTTACAGGGACACTCAAAAGAATTCCGTTACATTACGGTCTATGGGGAAAAATCATTTGCGGTTTATTTTAATAATGTAACACAATTTCAAATACATTGTAATTAATATATATCACTAAGGTATATTAGAAGAAGCTTAATATGGAATAGGGTGTGCATAGCACTTATAGTTACTTTACAGGGACAGTCAAAAGTATTCCGTTACATTACGTCTATGGAGAAAAATCGTTTGCGGTGTAATTAAATAATATTTCACTATTTTAAACGAATTGGAATTTATATATTACTAAGGTGCATTACAAGAGGCTTACTATTGATTATTGTGTGTACAACAGTCATCGTTCATTTACAGGGGCACACATAAGAATTTTCTACTGTCTGTTAACAATAATTCCTGGAAGTGCGTTTTAAGTTGCTGAACGCGATTTTAAATTTCACTCACTTTTGGTCTGTTACTTTGTGTGTATAAATTCTGTATTTCATATACAGGGCAGCACAAAAGTTCGCGAATACATTTCCGTTTATTGACAGAAACTCCAGAAGGAAAATTTTAAACTGTGCTACACGTTTCCTAACTAAACAAAAATTTAGCATCCTATGCAGTATATATACAGATCTATATATCATATACAGGGCTGAATAAAATTATTCGGATAGTTTTCCGAATATTGTATATGTTGGAAATTCCTGAAATTATGTTTTTAAATTAGTTATGCGTTTTCCAAATTGTTTTCTTAGATGTTATCTTTCAGCTTATTAAACGGTGATGATTTGTAAAATTATTTTGGAAGCGTTGGAAAGTGTTACATAATCTATGCTTGACGCATGATTTTTTGTTCTTGTTTAAAAATTACGCCCGTTATCATTTATTCTTACTTGGTCGTTTATTTTCATATCTCTAACAATGGAGTAACTCGAGCTCGGAGTGAGCCGAAACTTGTCAAACAACCTAATAATAGTTATTTTACTGTGTATTTATTATGTCGTTAATTTACACCTTTTAGCATTTAAAATAAATATATTACTACAAGGTGTTATAATTTATCATATTGATAAATTAATACGCTATAAAAACTACTCGGATACTTTTCCAAAAATGAGTGGGAGCCAAAGAAACTTTGTTTTTATAAATCTTGAAAATACATTGGTTTTTAGCACTTTCCAACCTAGTTGAAAAGTGCTTATGACTTCGGTTTGTCTGGCCGTCTGCCGTCTGTCCGTGCTCTAACTCCCATAAATATGATCGGATTGCCCTGCAATTTTTATATGTTATTCTCGTTATCTAGTTATCAATAGCATGTTCCCTATTTCAACTGAAGTGGGTAGCACTTATAGTTTTTTACAGGGACACTCAAAAGAATTCCGTTACATTACGGTCTATGGGGAAAAATCATTTGCGGTTTATTTTAATAATGTAACACAATTTCAAATACATTGTAATTAATATATATCACTAAGGTATATTAGAAGAAGCTTAATATGGAATAGGGTGTGCATAGCACTTATAGTTACTTTACAGGGACAGTCAAAAGTATTCCGTTACATTACGTCTATGGAGAAAAATCGTTTGCGGTGTAATTAAATAATATTTCACTATTTTAAACGCATTGGAATTTATATATTACTAAGGTGCATTACAAGAGGCTTACTATTGATTATTGTGTGTACAACAGTCATCGTTCATTTACAGGGGCACACATAAGAATTTTCTACTGTCTGTTAACAATAATTCCTGGAAGTGCGTTTTAAGTTGCTGAACGCGATTTTAAATTTCACTCACTTTTGGTCTGTTACTTTGTGTGTATAAATTCTGTATTTCATATACAGGGCAGCACAAAAGTTCGCGAATACATTTCCGTTTATTGACAGAAACTCCAGAAGGAAAATTTTAAACTGTGCTACACGTTTCCTAACTAAACAAAAATTTAGCATCCTATGCAGTATATATACAGATCTATATATCATATACAGGGCTGAATAAAATTATTCGGATAGTTTTCCGAATATTGTATATGTTGGAAATTCCTGAAATTATGTTTTTAAATTAGTTATGCGTTTTCCAAATTGTTTTCTTAGATGTTATCTTTCAGCTTATTAAACGGTGATGATTTGTAAAATTATTTTGGAAGCGTTGGAAAGTGTTACATAATCTATGCTTGACGCATGATTTTTTGTTCTTGTTTAAAAATTACGCCCGTTATCATTTATTCTTACTTGGTCGTTTATTTTCATATCTCTAACAATGGAGTAACTCGAGCTCGGAGTGAGCCGAAACTTGTCAAACAACCTAATAATAGTTATTTTACTGTGTATTTATTATGTCGTTAATTTACACCTTTTAGCATTTAAAATAAATATATTACTACAAGGTGTTATAATTTATCATATTGATAAATTAATACGCTATAAAAACTACTCGGATACTTTTCCAAAAATGAGTGGGAGCCAAAGAAACTTTGTTTTTATAAATCTTGAAAATACATTGGTTTTTAGCACTTTCCAACCTAGTTGAAAAGTGCTTATGACTTCGGTTTGTCTGGCCGTCTGCCGTCTGTCCGTGCTCTAACTCCCATAAATATGATCGGATTGCCCTGCAATTTTTATATGTTATTCTCGTTATCTAGTTATCAATAGCATGTTCCCTATTTCAACTGAAGTGGGTAGCACTTATAGTTTTTTACAGGGACACTCAAAAGAATTCCGTTACATTACGGTCTATGGGGAAAAATCATTTGCGGTTTATTTTAATAATGTAACACAATTTCAAATACATTGTAATTAATATATATCACTAAGGTATATTAGAAGAAGCTTAATATGGAATAGGGTGTGCATAGCACTTATAGTTACTTTACAGGGACAGTCAAAAGTATTCCGTTACATTACGTCTATGGAGAAAAATCGTTTGCGGTGTAATTAAATAATATTTCACTATTTTAAACGCATTGGAATTTATATATTACTAAGGTGCATTACAAGAGGCTTACTATTGATTATTGTGTGTACAACAGTCATCGTTCATTTACAGGGGCACACATAAGAATTTTCTACTGTCTGTTAACAATAATTCCTGGAAGTGCGTTTTAAGTTGCTGAACGCGATTTTAAATTTCACTCACTTTTGGTCTGTTACTTTGTGTGTATAAATTCTGTATTTCATATACAGGGCAGCACAAAAGTTCGCGAATACATTTCCGTTTATTGACAGAAACTCCAGAAGGAAAATTTTAAACTGTGCTACACGTTTCCTAACTAAACAAAAATTTAGCATCCTATGCAGTATATATACAGATCTATATATCATATACAGGGCTGAATAAAATTATTCGGATAGTTTTCCGAATATTGTATATGTTGGAAATTCCTGAAATTATGTTTTTAAATTAGTTATGCGTTTTCCAAATTGTTTTCTTAGATGTTATCTTTCAGCTTATTAAACGGTGATGATTTGTAAAATTATTTTGGAAGCGTTGGAAAGTGTTACATAATCTATGCTTGACGCATGATTTTTTGTTCTTGTTTAAAAATTACGCCCGTTATCATTTATTCTTACTTGGTCGTTTATTTTCATATCTCTAACAATGGAGTAACTCGAGCTCGGAGTGAGCCGAAACTTGTCAAACAACCTAATAATAGTTATTTTACTGTGTATTTATTATGTCGTTAATTTACACCTTTTAGCATTTAAAATAAATATATTACTACAAGGTGTTATAATTTATCATATTGATAAATTAATACGCTATAAAAACTACTCGGATACTTTTCCAAAAATGAGTGGGAGCCAAAGAAACTTTGTTTTTATAAATCTTGAAAATACATTGGTTTTTAGCACTTTCCAACCTAGTTGAAAAGTGCTTATGACTTCGGTTTGTCTGGCCGTCTGCCGTCTGTCCGTGCTCTAACTCCCATAAATATGATCGGATTGCCCTGCAATTTTTATATGTTATTCTGGTTATCTAGTTATCAATAGCATGTTCCCTATTTCAACTGAAGTGGGTAGCACTTATAGTTTTTTACAGGGACACTCAAAAGAATTCCGTTACATTACGGTCTATGGGGAAAAATCATTTGCGGTTTATTTTAATAATGTAACACAATTTCAAATACATTGTAATTAATATATATCACTAAGGTATATTAGAAGAAGCTTAATATGGAATAGGGTGTGCATAGCACTTATAGTTACTTTACAGGGACAGTCAAAAGTATTCCGTTACATTACGTCTATGGAGAAAAATCGTTTGCGGTGTAATTAAATAATATTTCACTATTTTAAACGCATTGGAATTTATATATTACTAAGGTGCATTACAAGAGGCTTACTATTGATTATTGTGTGTACAACAGTCATCGTTCATTTACAGGGGCACACATAAGAATTTTCTACTGTCTGTTAACAATAATTCCTGGAAGTGCGTTTTAAGTTGCTGAACGCGATTTTAAATTTCACTCACTTTTGGTCTGTTACTTTGTGTGTATAAATTCTGTATTTCATATACAGGGCAGCACAAAAGTTCGCGAATACATTTCCGTTTATTGACAGAAACTCCAGAAGGAAAATTTTAAACTGTGCTACACGTTTCCTAACTAAACAAAAATTTAGCATCCTATGCAGTATATATACAGATCTATATATCATATACAGGGCTGAATAAAATTATTCGGATAGTTTTCCGAATATTGTATATGTTGGAAATTCCTGAAATTATGTTTTTAAATTAGTTATGCGTTTTCCAAATTGTTTTCTTAGATGTTATCTTTCAGCTTATTAAACGGTGATGATTTGTAAAATTATTTTGGAAGCGTTGGAAAGTGTTACATAATCTATGCTTGACGCATGATTTTTTGTTCTTGTTTAAAAATTACGCCCGTTATCATTTATTCTTACTTGGTCGTTTATTTTCATATCTCTAACAATGGAGTAACTCGAGCTCGGAGTGAGCCGAAACTTGTCAAACAACCTAATAATAGTTATTTTACTGTGTATTTATTATGTCGTTAATTTACACCTTTTAGCATTTAAAATAAATATATTACTACAAGGTGTTATAATTTATCATATTGATAAATTAATACGCTATAAAAACTACTCGGATACTTTTCCAAAAATGAGTGGGAGCCAAAGAAACTTTGTTTTTATAAATCTTGAAAATACATTGGTTTTTAGCACTTTCCAACCTAGTTGAAAAGTGCTTATGACTTCGGTTTGTCTGGCCGTCTGCCGTCTGTCCGTGCTCTAACTCCCATAAATATGATCGGATTGCCCTGCAATTTTTATATGTTATTCTCGTTATCTAGTTATCAATAGCATGTTCCCTATTTCAACTGAAGTGGGTAGCACTTATAGTTTTTTACAGGGACACTCAAAAGAATTCCGTTACATTACGGTCTATGGGGAAAAATCATTTGCGGTTTATTTTAATAATGTAACACAATTTCAAATACATTGTAATTAATATATATCACTAAGGTATATTAGAAGAAGCTTAATATGGAATAGGGTGTGCATAGCACTTATAGTTACTTTACAGGGACAGTCAAAAGTATTCCGTTACATTACGTCTATGGAGAAAAATCGTTTGCGGTGTAATTAAATAATATTTCACTATTTTAAACGCATTGGAATTTATATATTACTAAGGTGCATTACAAGAGGCTTACTATTGATTATTGTGTGTACAACAGTCATCGTTCATTTACAGGGGCACACATAAGAATTTTCTACTGTCTGTTAACAATAATTCCTGGAAGTGCGTTTTAAGTTGCTGAACGCGATTTTAAATTTCACTCACTTTTGGTCTGTTACTTTGTGTGTATAAATTCTGTATTTCATATACAGGGCAGCACAAAAGTTCGCGAATACATTTCCGTTTATTGACAGAAACTCCAGAAGGAAAATTTTAAACTGTGCTACACGTTTCCTAACTAAACAAAAATTTAGCATCCTATGCAGTATATATACAGATCTATATATCATATACAGGGCTGAATAAAATTATTCGGATAGTTTTCAGAATATTGTATATGTTGGAAATTCCTGAAATTATGTTTTTAAATTAGTTATGCGTTTTCCAAATTGTTTTCTTAGATGTTATCTTTCAGCTTATTAAACGGTGATGATTTGTAAAATTATTTTGGAAGCGTTGGAAAGTGTTACATAATCTATGCTTGACGCATGATTTTTTGTTCTTGTTTAAAAATTACGCCCGTTATCATTTATTCTTACTTGGTCGTTTATTTTCATATCTCTAACAATGGAGTAACTCGAGCTCGGAGTGAGCCGAAACTTGTCAAACAACCTAATAATAGTTATTTTACTGTGTATTTATTATGTCGTTAATTTACACCTTTTAGCATTTAAAATAAATATATTACTACAAGGTGTTATAATTTATCATATTGATAAATTAATACGCTATAAAAACTACTCGGATACTTTTCCAAAAATGAGTGGGAGCCAAAGAAACTTTGTTTTTATAAATCTTGAAAATACATTGGTTTTTAGCACTTTCCAACCTAGTTGAAAAGTGCTTATGACTTCGGTTTGTCTGGCCGTCTGCCGTCTGTCCGTGCTCTAACTCCCATAAATATGATCGGATTGCCCTGCAATTTTTATATGTTATTCTCGTTATCTAGTTATCAATAGCATGTTCCCTATTTCAACTGAAGTGGGTAGCACTTATAGTTTTTTACAGGGACACTCAAAAGAATTCCGTTACATTACGGTCTATGGGGAAAAATCATTTGCGGTTTATTTTAATAATGTAACACAATTTCAAATACATTGTAATTAATATATATCACTAAGGTATATTAGAAGAAGCTTAATATGGAATAGGGTGTGCATAGCACTTATAGTTACTTTACAGGGACAGTCAAAAGTTTTCCGTTACATTACGTCTATGGAGAAAAATCGTTTGCGGTGTAATTAAATAATATTTCACTATTTTAAACGCATTGGAATTTATATATTACTAAGGTGCATTACAAGAGGCTTACTATTGATTATTGTGTGTACAACAGTCATCGTTCATTTACAGGGGCACACATAAGAATTTTCTACTGTCTGTTAACAATAATTCCTGGAAGTGCGTTTTAAGTTGCTGAACGCGATTTTAAATTTCACTCACTTTTGGTCTGTTACTTTGTGTGTATAAATTCTGTATTTCATATACAGGGCAGCACAAAAGTTCGCGAATACATTTCCGTTTATTGACAGAAACTCCAGAAGGAAAATTTTAAACTGTGCTACACGTTTCCTAACTAAACAAAAATTTAGCATCCTATGCAGTATATATACAGATCTATATATCATATACAGGGCTGAATAAAATTATTCGGATAGTTTTCCGAATATTGTATATGTTGGAAATTCCTGAAATTATGTTTTTAAATTAGTTATGCGTTTTCCAAATTGTTTTCTTAGATGTTATCTTTCAGCTTATTAAACGGTGATGATTTGTAAAATTATTTTGGAAGCGTTGGAAAGTGTTACATAATCTATGCTTGACGCATGATTTTTTGTTCTTGTTTAAAAATTACGCCCGTTATCATTTATTCTTACTTGGTCGTTTATTTTCATATCTCTAACAATGGAGTAACTCGAGCTCGGAGTGAGCCGAAACTTGTCAAACAACCTAATAATAGTTATTTTACTGTGTATTTATTATGTCGTTAATTTACACCTTTTAGCATTTAAAATAAATATATTACTGCAAGGTGTTATAATTTATCATATTGATAAATTAATACGCTATAAAAACTACTCGGATACTTTTCCAAAAATGAGTGGGAGCCAAAGAAACTTTGTTTTTATAAATCTTGAAAATACATTGGTTTTTAGCACTTTCCAACCTAGTTGAAAAGTGCTTATGACTTCGGTTTGTCTGGCCGTCTGCCGTCTGTCCGTGCTCTAACTCCCATAAATATGATCGGATTGCCCTGCAATTTTTATATGTTATTCTGGTTATCTAGTTATCAATAGCATGTTCCCTATTTCAACTGAAGTGGGTAGCACTTATAGTTTTTTACAGGGACACTCAAAAGAATTCCGTTACATTACGGTCTATGGGGAAAAATCATTTGCGGTTTATTTTAATAATGTAACACAATTTCAAATACATTGTAATTAATATATATCACTAAGGTATATTAGAAGAAGCTTAATATGGAATAGGGTGTGCATAGCACTTATAGTTACTTTACAGGGACAGTCAAAAGTATTCCGTTACATTACGTCTATGGAGAAAAATCGTTTGCGGTGTAATTAAATAATATTTCACTATTTTAAACGCATTGGAATTTATATATTACTAAGGTGCATTACAAGAGGCTTACTATTGATTATTGTGTGTACAACAGTCATCGTTCATTTACAGGGGCACACATAAGAATTTTCTACTGTCTGTTAACAATAATTCCTGGAAGTGCGTTTTAAGTTGCTGAACGCGATTTTAAATTTCACTCACTTTTGGTCTGTTACTTTGTGTGTATAAATTCTGTATTTCATATACAGGGCAGCACAAAAGTTCGCGAATACATTTCCGTTTATTGACAGAAACTCCAGAAGGAAAATTTTAAACTGTGCTACACGTTTCCTAACTAAACAAAAATTTAGCATCCTATGCAGTATATATACAGATCTATATATCATATACAGGGCTGAATAAAATTATTCGGATAGTTTTCCGAATATTGTATATGTTGGAAATTCCTGAAATTATGTTTTTAAATTAGTTATGCGTTTTCCAAATTGTTTTCTTAGATGTTATCTTTCAGCTTATTAAACGGTGATGATTTGTAAAATTATTTTGGAAGCGTTGGAAAGTGTTACATAATCTATGCTTGACGCATGATTTTTTGTTCTTGTTTAAAAATTACGCCCGTTATCATTTATTCTTACTTGGTCGTTTATTTTCATATCTCTAACAATGGAGTAACTCGAGCTCGGAGTGAGCCGAAACTTGTCAAACAACCTAATAATAGTTATTTTACTGTGTATTTATTATGTCGTTAATTTACACCTTTTAGCATTTAAAATAAATATATTACTACAAGGTGTTATAATTTATCATATTGATAAATTAATACGCTATAAAAACTACTCGGATACTTTTCCAAAAATGAGTGGGAGCCAAAGAAACTTTGTTTTTATAAATCTTGAAAATACATTGGTTTTTAGCACTTTCCAACCTAGTTGAAAAGTGCTTATGACTTCGGTTTGTCTGGCCGTCTGCCGTCTGTCCGTGCTCTAACTCCCATAAATATGATCGGATTGCCCTGCAATTTTTATATGTTATTCTCGTTATCTAGTTATCAATAGCATGTTCCCTATTTCAACTGAAGTGGGTAGCACTTATAGTTTTTTACAGGGACACTCAAAAGAATTCCGTTACATTACGGTCTATGGGGAAAAATCATTTGCGGTTTATTTTAATAATGTAACACAATTTCAAATACATTGTAATTAATATATATGACTAAGGTATATTAGAAGAAGCTTAATATGGAATAGGGTGTGCATAGCACTTATAGTTACTTTACAGGGACAGTCAAAAGTATTCCGTTACATTACGTCTATGGAGAAAAATCGTTTGCGGTGTAATTAAATAATATTTCACTATTTTAAACGCATTGGAATTTATATATTACTAAGGTGCATTACAAGAGGCTTACTATTGATTATTGTGTGTACAACAGTCATCGTTCATTTACAGGGGCACACATAAGAATTTTCTACTGTCTGTTAACAATAATTCCTGGAAGTGCGTTTTAAGTTGCTGAACGCGATTTTAAATTTCACTCACTTTTGGTCTGTTACTTTGTGTGTATAAATTCTGTATTTCATATACAGGGCAGCACAAAAGTTCGCGAATACATTTCCGTTTATTGACAGAAACTCCAGAAGGAAAATTTTAAACTGTGCTACACGTTTCCTAACTAAACAAAAATTTAGCATCCTATGCAGTATATATACAGATCTATATATCATATACAGGGCTGAATAAAATTATTCGGATAGTTTTCCGAATATTGTATATGTTGGAAATTCCTGAAATTATGTTTTTAAATTAGTTATGCGTTTTCCAAATTGTTTTCTTAGATGTTATCTTTCAGCTTATTAAACGGTGATGATTTGTAAAATTATTTTGGAAGCGTTGGAAAGTGTTACATAATCTATGCTTGACGCATGATTTTTTGTTCTTGTTTAAAAATTACGCCCGTTATCATTTATTCTTACTTGGTCGTTTATTTTCATATCTCTAACAATGGAGTAACTCGAGCTCGGAGTGAGCCGAAACTTGTCAAACAACCTAATAATAGTTATTTTACTGTGTATTTATTATGTCGTTAATTTACACCTTTTAGCATTTAAAATAAATATATTACTGCAAGGTGTTATAATTTATCATATTGATAAATTAATACGCTATAAAAACTACTCGGATACTTTTCCAAAAATGAGTGGGAGCCAAAGAAACTTTGTTTTTATAAATCTTGAAAATACATTGGTTTTTAGCACTTTCCAACCTAGTTGAAAAGTGCTTATGACTTCGGTTTGTCTGGCCGTCTGCCGTCTGTCCGTGCTCTAACTCCCATAAATATGATCGGATTGCCCTGCAATTTTTATATGTTATTCTGGTTATCTAGTTATCAATAGCATGTTCCCTATTTCAACTGAAGTGGGTAGCACTTATAGTTTTTTACAGGGACACTCAAAAGAATTCCGTTACATTACGGTCTATGGGGAAAAATCATTTGCGGTTTATTTTAATAATGTAACACAATTTCAAATACATTGTAATTAATATATATCACTAAGGTATATTAGAAGAAGCTTAATATGGAATAGGGTGTGCATAGCACTTATAGTTACTTTACAGGGACAGTCAAAAGTATTCCGTTACATTACGTCTATGGAGAAAAATCGTTTGCGGTGTAATTAAATAATATTTCACTATTTTAAACGCATTGGAATTTATATATTACTAAGGTGCATTACAAGAGGCTTACTATTGATTATTGTGTGTACAACAGTCATCGTTCATTTACAGGGGCACACATAAGAATTTTCTACTGTCTGTTAACAATAATTCCTGGAAGTGCGTTTTAAGTTGCTGAACGCGATTTTAAATTTCACTCACTTTTGGTCTGTTACTTTGTGTGTATAAATTCTGTATTTCATATACAGGGCAGCACAAAAGTTCGCGAATACATTTCCGTTTATTGACAGAAACTCCAGAAGGAAAATTTTAAACTGTGCTACACGTTTCCTAACTAAACAAAAATTTAGCATCCTATGCAGTATATATACAGATCTATATATCATATACAGGGCTGAATAAAATTATTCGGATAGTTTTCCGAATATTGTATATGTTGGAAATTCCTGAAATTATGTTTTTAAATTAGTTATGCGTTTTCCAAATTGTTTTCTTAGATGTTATCTTTCAGCTTATTAAACGGTGATGATTTGTAAAATTATTTTGGAAGCGTTGGAAAGTGTTACATAATCTATGCTTGACGCATGATTTTTTGTTCTTGTTTAAAAATTACGCCCGTTATCATTTATTCTTACTTGGTCGTTTATTTTCATATCTCTAACAATGGAGTAACTCGAGCTCGGAGTGAGCCGAAACTTGTCAAACAACCTAATAATAGTTATTTTACTGTGTATTTATCATGTCGTTAATTTACACCTTTTAGCATTTAAAATAAATATATTACTACAAGGTGTTATAATTTATCATATTGATAAATTAATACGCTATAAAAACTACTCGGATACTTTTCCAAAAATGAGTGGGAGCCAAAGAAACTTTGTTTTTATAAATCTTGAAAATACATTGGTTTTTAGCACTTTCCAACCTAGTTGAAAAGTGCTTATGACTTCGGTTTGTCTGGCCGTCTGCCGTCTGTCCGTGCTCTAACTCCCATAAATATGATCGGATTGCCCTGCAATTTTTATATGTTATTCTCGTTATCTAGTTATCAATAGCATGTTCCCTATTTCAACTGAAGTGGGTAGCACTTATAGTTTTTTACAGGGACACTCAAAAGAATTCCGTTACATTACGGTCTATGGGGAAAAATCATTTGCGGTTTATTTTAATAATGTAACACAATTTCAAATACATTGTAATTAATATATATCACTAAGGTATATTAGAAGAAGCTTAATATGGAATAGGGTGTGCATAGCACTTATAGTTACTTTACAGGGACAGTCAAAAGTATTCCGTTACATTACGTCTATGGAGAAAAATCGTTTGCGGTGTAATTAAATAATATTTCACTATTTTAAACGCATTGGAATTTATATATTACTAAGGTGCATTACAAGAGGCTTACTATTGATTATTGTGTGTACAACAGTCATCGTTCATTTACAGGGGCACACATAAGAATTTTCTACTGTCTGTTAACAATAATTCCTGGAAGTGCGTTTTAAGTTGCTGAACGCGATTTTAAATTTCACTCACTTTTGGTCTGTTACTTTGTGTGTATAAATTCTGTATTTCATATACAGGGCAGCACAAAAGTTCGCGAATACATTTCCGTTTATTGACAGAAACTCCAGAAGGAAAATTTTAAACTGTGCTACACGTTTCCTAACTAAACAAAAATTTAGCATCCTATGCAGTATATATACAGATCTATATATCATATACAGGGCTGAATAAAATTATTCGGATAGTTTTCCGAATATTGTATATGTTGGAAATTCCTGAAATTATGTTTTTAAATTAGTTATGCGTTTTCCAAATTGTTTTCTTAGATGTTATCTTTCAGCTTATTAAACGGTGATGATTTGTAAAATTATTTTGGAAGCGTTGGAAAGTGTTACATAATCTATGCTTGACGCATGATTTTTTGTTCTTGTTTAAAAATTACGCCCGTTATCATTTATTCTTACTTGGTCGTTTATTTTCATATCTCTAACAATGGAGTAACTCGAGCTCGGAGTGAGCCGAAACTTGTCAAACAACCTAATAATAGTTATTTTACTGTGTATTTATTATGTCGTTAATTTACACCTTTTAGCATTTAAAATAAATATATTACTACAAGGTGTTATAATTTATCATATTGATAAATTAATACGCTATAAAAACTACTCGGATACTTTTCCAAAAATGAGTGGGAGCCAAAGAAACTTTGTTTTTATAAATCTTGAAAATACATTGGTTTTTAGCACTTTCCAACCTAGTTGAAAAGTGCTTATGACTTCGGTTTGTCTGGCCGTCTGCCGTCTGTCCGTGCTCTAACTCCCATTAATATGATCGGATTGCCCTGCAATTTTTATATGTTATTCTCGTTATCTAGTTATCAATAGCATGTTCCCTATTTCAACTGAAGTGGGTAGCACTTATAGTTTTTTACAGGGACACTCAAAAGAATTCCGTTACATTACGGTCTATGGGGAAAAATCATTTGCGGTTTATTTTAATAATGTAACACAATTTCAAATACATTGTAATTAATATATATCACTAAGGTATATTAGAAGAAGCTTAATATGGAATAGGGTGTGCATAGCACTTATAGTTACTTTACAGGGACAGTCAAAAGTATTCCGTTACATTACGTCTATGGAGAAAAATCGTTTGCGGTGTAATTAAATAATATTTCACTATTTTAAACGCATTGGAAATTGTATATTACTAAGGTGCATTACAAGAGGCTTACTATTGATTATTGTGTGTACAACAGTCATCGTTCATTTACAGGGGCACACATAAGAATTTTCTACTGTCTGTTAACAATAATTCCTGGAAGTGCGTTTTAAGTTGCTGAACGCGATTTTAAATTTCACTCACTTTTGGTCTGTTACTTTGTGTGTATAAATTCTGTATTTCATATACAGGGCAGCACAAAAGTTCGCGAATACATTTCCGTTTATTGACAGAAACTCCAGAAGGAAAATTTTAAACTGTGCTACACGTTTCCTAACTAAACAAAAATTTAGCATCCTATGCAGTATATATACAGATCTATATATCATATACAGGGCTGAATAAAATTATTCGGATAGTTTTCCGAATATTGTATATGTTGGAAATTCCTGAAATTATGTTTTTAAATTAGTTATGCGTTTTCCAAATTGTTTTCTTAGATGTTATCTTTCAGCTTATTAAACGGTGATGATTTGTAAAATTATATAGGAAGCGTTAGAAAGTGTTACATAATCTATGCTTGACGCATGATTTTTTGTTCTTGTTTAAAAATTACGCCCGTTATCATTTATTCTTACTTGGTCGTTTATTTTCATATCTCTAACAATGGAGTAACTCGAGCTCGGAGTGAGCCGAAACTTGTCAAACAACCTAATAATAGTTATTTTACTGTGTATTTATTATGTCGTTAATTTACACCTTTTAGCATTTAAAATAAATATATTACTACAAGGTGTTATAATTTATCATATTGATAAATTAATACGCTATAAAAACTACTCGGGTACTTTTCCAAAAATGAGTGGGAGCCAAAGAAACTTTGTTTTTATAAATCTTGAAAATACATTGGTTTTTAGCACTTTCCAACCTAGTTGAAAAGTGCTTATGACTTCGGTTTGTCTGGCCGTCTGCCGTCTGTCCGTGCTCTAACTCCCATAAATATGATCGGATTGCCCTGCAATTTTTATATGTTATTCTCGTTATCTAGTTATCAATAGCATGTTCCCTATTTCAACTGAAGTGGGTAGCACTTATAGTTTTTTACAGGGACACTCAAAAGAATTCCGTTACATTACGGTCTATGGGGAAAAATCATTTGCGGTTTATTTTAATAATGTAACACAATTTCAAATACATTGTAATTAATATATATCACTAAGGTATATTAGAAGAAGCTTAATATGGAATAGGGTGTGCATAGCACTTATAGTTACTTTACAGGGACAGTCAAAAGTATTCCGTTACATTACGTCTATGGAGAAAAATCGTTTGCGGTGTAATTAAATAATATTTCACTATTTTAAACGCATTGGAATTTATATATTACTAAGGTGCATTACAAGAGGCTTACTATTGATTATTGTGTGTACAACAGTCATCGTTCATTTACAGGGGCACACATAAGAATTTTCTACTGTCTGTTAACAATAATTCCTGGAAGTGCGTTTTAAGTTGCTGAACGCGATTTTAAATTTCACTCACTTTTGGTCTGTTACTTTGTGTGTATAAATTCTGTATTTCATATACAGGGCAGCACAAAAGTTCGCGAATACATTTCCGTTTATTGACAGAAACTCCAGAAGGAAAATTTTAAACTGTGCTACACGTTTCCTAACTAAACAAAAATTTAGCATCCTATGCAGTATATATACAGATCTATATATCATATACAGGGCTGAATAAAATTATTCGGATAGTTTTCCGAATATTGTATATGTTGGAAATTCCTGAAATTATGTTTTTAAATTAGTTATGCGTTTTCCAAATTGTTTTCTTAGATGTTATCTTTCAGCTTATTAAACGGTGATGATTTGTAAAATTATTTTGGAAGCGTTGGAAAGTGTTACATAATCTATGCTTGACGCATGATTTTTTGTTCTTGTTTAAAAATTACGCCCGTTATCATTTATTCTTACTTGGTCGTTTATTTTCATATCTCTAACAATGGAGTAACTCGAGCTCGGAGTGAGCCGAAACTTGTCAAACAACCTAATAATAGTTATTTTACTGTGTATTTATTATGTCGTTAATTTACACCTTTTAGCATTTAAAATAAATATATTACTACAAGGTGTTATAATTTATCATATTGATAAATTAATACGCTTTAAAAACTACTCGGATACTTTTCCAAAAATGAGTGGGAGCCAAAGAAACTTTGTTTTTATAAATCTTGAAAATACATTGGTTTTTAGCACTTTCCAACCTAGTTGAAAAGTGCTTATGACTTCGGTTTGTCTGGCCGTCTGCCGTCTGTCCGTGCTCTAACTCCCATAAATATGATCGGATTGCCCTGCAATTTTTATATGTTATTCTCGTTATCTAGTTATCAATAGCATGTTCCCTATTTCAACTGAAGTGGGTAGCACTTATATTTTTTTACAGGGATACTCAAAAGAATTCCGTTACATTACGGTCTATGGGGAAAAATCATTTGCGGTTTATTTTAATAATGTAACACAATTTCAAATACATTGTAATTAATATATATCACTAAGGTATATTAGAAGAAGCTTAATATGGAATAGGGTGTGCATAGCACTTATAGTTACTTTACAGGGACAGTCAAAAGTATTCCGTTACATTACGTCTATGGAGAAAAATCGTTTGCGGTGTAATTAAATAATATTTCACTATTTTAAACGCATTGGAATTTATATATTACTAAGGTGCATTACAATAGGCTTACTATTGATTATTGTGTGTACAACAGTCATCGTTCATTTACAGGGGCACACAAAAGAATTTTCTACTGTCTGTTAACAATAATTCCTGGAAGTGCGTTTTAAGTTGCTGAACGCGATTTTAAATTTCACTCACTTTTGGTCTGTTACTTTGTGTGTATAAATTCTGTATTTCATATACAGGGCAGCACAAAAGTTCGCGAATACATTTCCGTTTATTGACAGAAACTCCAGAAGGAAAATTTTAAACTGTGCTACACGTTTTCTAACTAAACAAAAATTTAGCATCCTATGCAGTATATATACAGATCTATATATCATATACAGGGCTGAATAAAATTATTCGCATAGTTTTCCGAATATTGTATATGTTGGAAATTCCTGAAATTATGTTTTTAAATTAGTTATGCGTTTTCCAAATTGTTTTCTTAGATGTTATCTTTCAGCTTATTAAACGGTGATGATTTGTAAAATTATTTTGGAAGCGTTGGAAAGTGTTACATAATCTATGCTTGACGCATGATTTTTTGTTTTTGTTTAAAAATTACGCCCATTATCATTTATTCTTACTTGGTCGTTTATTTTCATATCTGTAACAATGGACTAACTCGAGCTTGGAGTGAGCCGAAACTTGTCAAACAACCTAATAATAGTTATTTTACTGTGTATTTATTATGTCGTTAATTTACACCTTTTAGCATTTAAAATAAATATATTACTACAAGGTGTTATAATTTATCATATTGATAAATTAATACGCTATAAATACTACTCGGATACTTTTCCAAAAATGAGTGGGAGCCAAAGAAACTTTATTTTTATAAATCTTGAAAATACATTGGTTTTTAGCACTTTCCAACCTAGTTGAAAAGTGCTTATGACTTCGTTTTGTCTGGCCGTCTGCCGTCTGTCCGTGCTCTAACTCCCGTAAATATGCTCGGATTGCTCTGCAATTTTTATATGTTATTGTCGTTATCTATAGCATGTTCCCTATTTCAACGGAAGTGTGTAGCACTTATAGTTTTTTTACAGGGACACTCAAAAGAATTCCGTTACATTGCGGTCTATGGGGAAAAATCATTTGCGGTTTATTGTCTGAGTGCAACGAAGACTCATACACAGCGCAGTATTACTTTGCCCCATATATAGCTACGATGGATATTAAAACCTTTCGTCAAGCATAACTCGAAAAATATTTAACGGATTTCGTTAAAATTTTTACAGCAGGTACCTATAACGGTGACAACGACGTCTATTTATTACCAAGAATAAATGCTAAACCGTTTGGAAATTATATTAAAAAATAGATAAAAAAGCACAATTAAAGTACATACGTCACGAAATTTTTGTGCGTACGTCATTTTCACCGGTGGGAGATTTTCGTAGACAATCGGAATTGAAAAGTTCATGAAGTAACACGGAGCAAAGAAATATGCACGCACAGTGAAATACAATATCAGTACAATGATCAAATCAGTACAATAAAGCATATTTCCATTTAATAAAAATGGAAAATTAATCTGGAATTTTTTCTGTTTGAAAGAAAAAAACCCTCAATAACTTAGTATTAGAGATTTGGCGTAAATCTCACCATTAGCCTAGCTTTTTTATTTCGCGTGTGTAAATCAGAAACATTTCTTTGATGTTTAAATAAAAGGTTTTGATTTGTGGCATTAAATTCTTCTTATTTTCTTTTCCTTTTTAGTATTTTAAATGGAATTAGTGAAAGGCATGTATTTTAAATTAAATGAGTAAAATACATGTATTTTTAATGTATGTATTTCAAATGTAATGAATGAAAGGTTTATAGTTAAATGAAATTAATGAAAGATTAAGATGTTATGAAAACAATATTTGGCGATTTATCAACTGCGCCAAGTTAACATGAAAGTAAATATACATATGTGAAATGAAAACAAAGCACAGATGTCCTATACACACCACGTTGGCGCGATGTTTCCCCCGCCTATCAAATAAAGTAACGTAATAAATGAAATAGCTTCTATTATTTTAAAAAAGGAAAAAAAAATAATATTTTGATATAGATAAATATTCATATACATATAAAAATAATCTATAGAATTAAAATAAAAAATAAAAGGAAATGGTACTTCTCTATTATCGCGGCGATTAGGATTTCCACGATCAAAATAAAACTGAATTAGGTTTTTTTACGTTTTAAAAAATGGAACAACACGACATCATACTCTAAATAAACGGACATTTTCAAATATTTGGTTATAATTCGAGCAGAAAGCAGGTGAATATGTCACCATATTTGTAACAAAAAGAGCATTTTCTTAGTTCAGTATACATTTGTTAATAATACAAGGAGCATCAATATGAATAAATACAGGAAGCAATTGTATATGACGCCATATTTATAACACAAAAAATTGAAATAATTTTTACCGATAGTGATTAATAACTATGAATATCATAGCAAACGCGGTAGCGTTTTCTATAATATGTTTAATAAGTATCGCCTAACAGGTTCCCGCTATTAAAGTTCAAACTCACTAAGCATTTTATATGCTTGTGTAAAAGAATTGTGTTTCATAATTTCATCTAATTCACGTAAAATATGCGGCAAACAATTTTCGGTACTTCTCTATTATCCCATCGACCACTTTTCATAACAAAAAACTATCGCCAAACTGTAACGCCAAATAAACGGGTGAACGTTGCCAATGGAATATCAAAATAAATCAATAAATAAAATATAGGAATTTAAGGACACAATTGTTATTTTAATTAATGAAATAACTAATAAATCAGTAAAACATAATGAAAAATACACGCAAATGTGGAATTAAAAACCACTTGACGACATAACAAACACGTTTAATGCTTCTGACATCAAGTAAATGGGACTGCATTTTTGGCGTTTAATCATACAGTTTGGCGATAGTTTTTTGTTATGAAAAGTGGTCGACGGGATAATAGAGTAGTACCAAAAATTATTTATATCAGGCGTATAATGTTTTGCATTTTTATATGGACCACTTCTCCATTTTAAGATTTTAAATGCTATGTATATCAGATATTTCTTTCCTAAAATTCCCACAAATTATTTTCGGTAATTTTTTAGTTCGCTTATTAATTGTTTACAATTTGCCCTCCTGACAATAACAATTATTTATCACAAAAATGTCTCTTAGTTTTGTTAAATATGTTTATTATGTATTTTCATTTCTTGTTAAAATATCAAAAATGGCAATAAAATTTTATTTTAGCATCGAACTTAATTTTTTAAGACACAAAAACATGGTTTAATAAACTTATGTTTGTAAATATTTGAAAAACATGTTTTTCCACTCTCTAGAAAAATTTGGTAAGATGCTAAAACTGCCTATTAGCACCATTTTTAATTTTTTCCCCAATGGCGCCAACCAGCACATGATACGGAACTTTTCCGCATTTAGATACACAGACAAGGCTGGTCTCAAACAAGAGTAATGCCAGCAACAATATTTTTTTAACTCTATAAGAGTTACAAACAATAATGACATTAAATTTTCCGATTAGCTTTGGGCCCGATTACGGATGTTTCTACTAGAAAAAAAAACTGTAGTAGAAGTCTTTTACATTTGTTTCGAATGAAGCTCTGTCACCAAAGTATTAATTAATAATACAAACAACATTAATATTAACAGGGGGGGGGGGGGCAAAAGTTTGAATTTAAGTGTAAATATTTGGAACCTTCCCCCCCCCCAAAAAAAAATTACAGAAATTAATTTAAAATGGCGTTAAGCCACGCTTTCTGACATAAGCAATTGGCTGCGAACCCGATTACGAAACTTTCACTTAACTTAATAACATGTATCTAATAGCCCTGAGGGTACTTTCCCTTCCCAGTTATACGGAGCTTGGGGCTTTTTTAAAAAGCTTGACGCAGTTCGAGTTTAAGAAGTTGATATTTACTGCCAAATGACATAAACTACTATGAAAATAAACCTGATGAATTATTATGCAGGTTTATGTATGTATTTAAAAAGTTGCATCTGATTACTCTTATTAGATAAATTACTCCTGTTTGCATTTAATAATAGATGAATGGCTTCTGTATACTAAATTGTTTAAATATTGGGAAGAGGTGGCGAGAGGTAGAGAGACGTGTAAACAAACGGGTAGAGAGACGGATAGCGACATAGATAAGCTAACGGGTAACGAAACGAACAGACAGACGGGTAACGAGACAGGTAAAAAAGAGGGTTGACAGATGGGTAGCGAGATGGGTAGGGAGACGGGTAGCGAGTCGAGTAGTGAGACCGGTAGACAGGATGTAGAGGGAAAGGTTGCGAGACGGGTAGCGTGGTGGACAGAGAGACGAGTATAGAGATGAGTACAAATACGAGTTGACAGACGGATAGAGAGAGGGGTATATAGACAGACAGACGTGTCGAGAGACGGGTAGTAAAACGGGAAGCGAGGCAGTTAGCGAGACGGATAGACAGATGGGTAGAGAGACGGTTAAATAGTAGGGTAGAAAGAGAGACGGATATTGAGATCGGTATACAGGCGAGTAGAGAGACAGTAGACAGATGGGTACGGAGAGAGACACGGTATAGAGACACGGCAAGACATACGGGTAGTTAGACGGGTAGACAGACGGTTAGAGAAACAGATCGGCGGGTAGAGAGGCCAGTAAAAAAATATACAGACATGTAGAGAGATGTGTAGAGAGAGTCAATCGGGTAGAGAGATGGGTAGAAGAACGGATAGGGAAACAAACAGATTGCAGAGAGATACAGACAGGCAGGCAGAAGAAAAGTCTGGGGTTTGAAGTAGTACAGGCGCATGTGGGAGAGCATCCTAGAAAATAGTCAAGAAGTATTATCTTTTTTTTTCAATTTTGCCGATATGGAGATTTAATGTGAAATTTATCTTTACAGAAGTCATCGAATGATTTTTTATGTACTTTAGTAGGAATTTAGGCTACAATTTGGTAATCAGGTTTGTTAGCAAAGCATGTTATCAATGTGATTTGAAGTGTACGAGTTTCTATAAATAGTTATTCAAATAAACAAGGAGGAATATTTTTTAATTCAAATGTAAATATTTGCTACAAAGAAAATGTTGCATCAATGAAATTGCATTTGCATTAAACTACGCTTGCTAAAATACGCTCTTTGCTGCAAATCCGATTACGAAACTTTAAAAAGCTTGGCGTTTTAAAAGATCCGTCTTTTTTTTTTAAGTTTTGAGCAATACCCGCTTAAGAAAATGAGATGCTTTGCCAAATGTTATAAAAAAATATATATCAAAACATAACAGTATATATGAATTTATATATGATATTTTGTAATTCTATCATTTAATTTGCTCCTTTTCATATATTGTATCTTCTTTATATCGTAATTGTTAACCCCATGTTCTCCGCAATAGCACTCAGACTAATCCCTTTGAGGGAAGTCCTAGTTTAAATAATGTTTCACTATTTTAAACGCATTGAAATTCATATATATCACTAAGGTGCATTAGAAGAAGCTTAATATGGAACAGGGTGTGCATAGCACGTATAGTTACTTTACAGGGACAGTAAAAATAATTCCGTTACATTACGTCTATGGAGAAAAATCGTCTGCGGTTTATTTAAATAATGTTTCACTATTTTAAACGCATTGAAATTTATATAGATCACTAAGGTGCATTACAAGAGACTTACTACGGAATATTGTGTGTATAGCAGTCATCGTTCATTTACAGGGACACGCAAAAGAATTATCTACTGTCTGTTAACAATAATTCCTGGAAATGCGTTTTAAGTTACTGAACGCGATTTTAATGTTAACTTGCTTTTTGTCTATTACGTGATGTGTATAAATTCTGTAGATCCTATACAGGGCAGCACAAAAGTTCGCGAACACATTTCTGTTTATTGACAAACTCCAGACGGAGAATTTTAAACTGTGCTACGCGTTTCCTAACTGAACTAAAATTTAGCATCCTATGTAGTATATATACAATTCTATAGATCCCATACAGGGCTGAATAAAAGTATTCGGATATTTTTCAGAATATTGTATATGTTGGAAATTCCTGAAATTATGTTTTTAAATATGTTATGCGTTTTCCAAATTGTTTACTTAGAAGTTATCTTTTAGCTTAATAAACGGTATGATTTGTAAAATTATTTTGGAAGCGTTGGAAAGTGCTACATAATCTATGCTTGACGCATGATTTTTCGTTCTTGTTGAGAGCTTGAAGTTGAAGAACGCTTTGCGTACTCATGGGAAACTCAGAAAAGTTATTTCATATTTTCGTTCGTAGCTATATTGTATTTTCATACCTTAACACATCGACTGATAATTTCCTGGTCTGGCACACAGATGGCGTTGCAATCTCCAAACCGATGCTTTTTTTAGTAAATACTAACCTTTAAAAGGTGGCAGGAAAAATGCCATGACGATTCACTGTGTGGATAAAACGTTAGAGTGGTTTTAGTTGAATGATTTTGTTGATAAACAAAAAAATGGATAAACAAGAATTTTAAGAAATGTTATTTGATGGAAAAAACACCGTTCAAACAAAAGCTTGGCTTGATAAGCGTTATCCGGACACTGCACCAGGTAAATCAACCGTTATTGACTGGATTGCTGAATTTAAATGTGGTCGTACGGACACCAGTGATGCATCACGCAAAACTCCGGAAAACATAAAAAAGCCCTCAAAATCGTTTTGGGGAACCGTAAAGTGAGGTTTCAAGAGATAGATCCGCCTCTGAAAATATCCAAGGAACGTATAGGTCTTATTTTGAATGAACATTTGTCTATGAAAAAGCTGTGCCAGTAATAAAGTGGTTTAAATAAAGTGGGTGCCGCGCGTGTTGACTTTTGACCCAAAACAACAATGAGTCAATGATTCTGAGCATTGTTTGGATCTTTTTCGTTATAAAATTACACTGTTAAAAATAAATCCGTAAATTCACGGTAAAACTACTGGCAGCGAAGTTGCCGGACTTTTTCCGTTCCGTTAGTAGATTTTCCGTTTTGGAAGATAAAAGAAGGAAAATCTCCGTTTGCAGAAGCGGTAACTTTCCGTTAACGCTCTCAGAAATCACGGAAATATTCCTCGTAGCACTAACAGGAAAGGGAATTTTCCGTTATAGATAAACTCGGTTTAAAAAAAGTTTTACATCTCACGTGGTGCTGCCATCTGTGGACTATTGCGGGAGTTTTTACTATGCGATATACGTCAAGAACATTTTCTGATCGACATTGGGTTTTGAACCAGGGGTGACAGTGACTCGAGTTCAGCGTCTTGCCGGTTTGACAAGTGGGCACTTGCTGGAATAGCAGTTTGAAAGGATCATGTGGAAATTCTCAAAATGGTATACTGACATAATTTGGGGTTTAGAAGCTTGGTAATTTTGAAGTTAATTGCGGGGAGATTTTGTTATGAGATGATGTTGATGTTTTAAAATTGTAATATTAATACAGGATAAAAACATCAATTATATATATTCTTAATTTGATTGTTAGATGTAAAATATGAAGATTATATTTGAATTAAATTCGATAAAAAATGTTTGCTTGTTTAAGAAAAGCGATTTTTTTTCAACTATTATATATATTTTAAATGTGTTCGCTTAGAATATATTTTCAGTGCGAGTGCTTTTTATTACGAATAATTTTAAAGGAATGAGAAAAAATATTATTATTTTATTTTTATTTGAAAGCATTATTTTTGTATGTTGCTTTTTTGAGTAAAATCGATTTTTTTTTCACTTAATTTAACTATTATATATATATTTTAATCTGCTTGTTTAGAATATATTTTAAGTGCGAATATTTTCTTATAACTTTAAAAAATAAATTGTAAATAATTTTAAAAGAATGGGAAAATTGTTACTTTTTTTAATTCGAAAGTACTATTTTGTTGTTGTTGTTGTTGTTTTAAATAAACTCGAAATTTTAATTTATTAAATTTTTAGTTTTTCTGTGCAACAACATGTCAGTTTTTTAAACATTGAAAATAAATATGCAGCAGATAAGATAACGGAATATCTCCGTTGGCCCCTTTCGTCTCCGTCCGTTCCGTTGTTTTCAGGAAATATGAGAAAATTTTCGTTTTTTAACGGAAAATACCCTTTTGTCGCAAAAAATGACTTTTTCTGTGAAATTCAGGAAAAAATACAAGTGAATTTCAGATTTTTTTAAACAGTGTATGTTATTTCTTATAAAATTATTATAATTATTATTTATTTATTAAAATTATTATTATAAAATTATTATTATAAAATTATTATTTATTTATTAAAATTATTATTATTAAATTATTATTATTAAATTATTATTTATTTATTAAAATTATTATTATTAAATTATTATTATTAAATTATTATTATTATTATTATTATTATTATTATTATTATTATTATTAAATTATTATTATTTATTATTAAAGTTATGTTATTTATTAAAGTTATAAAGTTATAAGGTTATAAAGTTATAAAGATATGTTAAAAAGTTGTGGATTCTTTATTAGACCGGGAACTTATCAGTCCATGTGTTAAGAAACATTTGACTTTTTTCACAGTGTAAGCATTGAAATGTTTCTCTTTTCTTGAAACAAAAAAATTCATATCTTAAATACAAATATTTCAAGTTCTGGTGGTACAAAGAAATTTAATTAAAAATCTCTATGGAGAATTAAAGAGCTTGTCACTTGCATCAATCCATATTTAAAGGCTTTCGACAAATGGAAACTTCTCATTTAAATACTTCTCATCTGTCTTCAATACCACATGGCACCAAAGGCGATATTCTTGTACTTAAACAGCTATGAAATATTTACATATCCATTTTTCTTTTTTTACAGCTATTTGATACATGCAGAAATGAATCGTTTCCTTCATATGCAGTAGCCTTATTTTAAAGTTAATGTTCTCGAAAATGGATCTTTAGTGTAATTTTTCAGGTACAAATCTCATAGAAAATTTCATTTCCCTAAAAATAATCTTCAGGAATTCGAAAATTACGCAGGACAAAGAATTGCATGAGTAATTATGATCATTATTCTGTGTTTGAAGTTGTATTTCTAATGTTATATATTCTCAAACAAATGCAGCTGAAGGGGATATTAGCATTATTTTTTTAATATACATATAATGCGAGGTAATCAGTAGAATTTATCTTCAGTTTGTTGTTAACAAAAGGTATTCGGTTTATAATAAATTAGTCTACGCTCCACCAAAGTTAAAATAAAATAAAATAAATATACATAAAATGACAGCCGATTAAGTGAAATTGCGAATTGTATCAATTTCTGTACACTGTAAAAAAAGACAGATGTTTGTTAATCTAGGATAATATAATATGACCACGAACGAAAATATACAATAACGTTTACCGAGTTATTAACGATTCTGAAAAACGTCCTTTATCTTTAGAAATATCAGAAACCAATATAATTTTGCGATTTAAACAAGCATTTATAAAATTAGAGAACTCGGACATTATAATGTTCATCGCAAAATTAGCATAATTATATCTCCAGTGTAGTGATGGGAACGAAAATTGATTCAGCTTAAATCTTCATAATAGGTATCGTACATATTTAATTTTATCTATTCCCAACCAACAGATGCCAAGACATAGCGTGAAAAATACAGAACTGCAACGTGACCTGTTGGGATATATATGTTACGGTCAATATGATTAATCCAGTCATTATTAATAATAACCGGTTATTATTAATAATGATCGGATTAATCATATTGACCTTAACATATACACAAAAATCTAATCAGCAGGGGTGGGGAATTCTCATAAAATCCTACCAGGCAAGGATTTGTTTTTGCCAACCATTAATATGCAATAGTAAGATGCAGTAGGATGCCAATAAGGTGTAGTATACAGTCAAATATAGTTCTAGCAAAATTTACGTGACTTCAAAAATAATTTATTATTACAATGCATTGCCATATTAACATTTATATAAAATTAAGAAAGATATACAGCACAGAAAAGTTAGGTTAGTTGGAAATAAATTCAGTGTAGTATAGAACTTAATGGCCTGTTTCATGGCAGAAATTAGAATAAAACACAAAATATGTTCCACAAATAAAAATATAAAACTTTTTGGTTAGTATATTTTTATAGAGTGCAGTGTTTAAAAGGGTGCCTAAAAATTCACTCGCCTACTAAGAAAATCTACTCGCCAATGGTAAGTAGATTTATGTAATTTTATATCTCTGCTTATCAGCATTAATTTGTATCAACTAATTTATGTCAAGGTCTAACAAAATTTTCAATTCTAACAAGTTTCAATTCAAAGTTCAAACTAACAACCAAGTTTCATGGAATATCTACATCTTCAGCTTAGCCAATGAAAGAGGCAGGAAGTAATACTTCCACACCTATTGGCTGACAGTTGTTTAAGATAGGCTTATTTCTACCAATTGCAGAACTGACATATGATCAAGGTTGTTGTCTGAAAAGTAGCCGTAATCGGTTGTTTACCATGGCCTGTGTCGTTTGTTAGCTGCTACCTTGAATTACAGCCCCCAGAGAATTATTGTAATACACAGACAGACATTCGTTTAAAAACAGTCAAACCTTATTAAGGACATCCCAAAGCATGTTATTCCATCAAAGTATAGAGATGTGGGGTGGAAAATTTTCCATGGGAAATTTTCCAAAATGGAAAATTTTCTAGAAAATTTTCCACTATGTTTTTCCGGAGAATTTTAAATGTGTAACTGGCAATTTTTTAGTAAATTTTTTACAGGACATATGTGAACTTTCCATATTTTCTTTTATTATTCAATTTCTGTACCATTTAAACAAAAACTACATGTTATAATTCTAACTTAAGATTTGTCATATTGTTTAATTTGCAACTCATAACAAGTCAATTCACCCTTTCATAATAAAAGAGCACTCACAGAAAATGAATCACCCATTTCTCTTGTTATTTGATATTTTGCAAAATATGGTATTTTTTAATTAATTACTGAGACATTATACAGAGGTAATTGTGTTCAGGTTATATACCTGAATTTAGGTATTTTTTTCATTTTCAATACAGAAGTTTTGTTTTTTCTGATAGTTAAATTCATAAAATAAAACTAAAATAGCAATTTCATATGATTGCTAAACCTAATTAAAATTCACATTTTTCATATTTTGACTTCCCTGTAATAATTTATTTGTTCCCTCCTCCCTCTCTCCATACAGAAATATTTTCTTGCTAAAATTTCAGGTATTTTTTCATGAACCCACAATCAGCCCTGATTATATATGCATAATAGTTATTAAGGCTGTTCTCAAATCCAAAGGGGCTGCTTTCAGACACATCTTTTAATAAATTTTTGTTCAGAAACGCATGAAATAGGCAGGTGTTGTAATTCAGAAACTTTGTAATCGAAATACGTCTTCCATTTTTTGGTAAGGACAGAAGATCCTACAGAAAACACTATCAAAGTTGGCGTTTTGAGTAAAGGTGAAAATAAGCACTAGCCAGTCGCCACTCGGCGATTAAACTTGAAAAACTGCCCATTAAAAATATGGAAAACACTAGCCAAATGCAAGATTTTCCAATTTCCTTTTTTCCCTAAAATTCATGATTTTTCTGTGCCCGTTCGACAAAATTAACGATTTTTACGCACCCACTCGACAATATTCATGATTTTTAAGCACCCATTCGATGAAATTTGTGATTTTTACTTGCCCGATTGACGAAATTCATGATTGTTACGCTCTCGAATCATGAAATTCATGATTTTTACGAACTTGATCAACGAAATTCATGATATTTCCGCTCTCAATCGACATTATTCATGATTTTTCCACTCTCAATCGGCATTATTCATGATTTTTACGTACCCAATCAACGATATTCATGATTTTTACACACCCGATCAACGAAATTCATAATTTTTACATGCATGATCGATGAAATTCATGATTTCCACGCTCCTGAATGACAAAGTTTGCAATTTTTTCCGAAACTAATGGGCGAAATGCACACAATTCCTGAATTTCTGGAGATGTTGGTCACTTTTGGCCCACTGATCACAGATTGTGCATGTGTGATATCATGCTGTGGGTTATTATTTAGTGCATAAATATACCTATTTTATTATTTTCAAATATTAATTATACCAAAAAAAGTACTTATGTAATTAGCTACAGAAGTACCTAAGCTTAGTGTGACTTATGTAGTTAGCTACATAAGCATGTTGTGTATAACTTTGCTGTTAACTTATTTTTAAATTTAAAATAGATTGAAAATTAATATCTAAAGTTTACTCAAAACAATATAAATTAAAATATTTTTATTTAGTACATAAATTACTTGTTTACTGGGAAGTCATATTTTTAAAAAAATAAATATTCAGTGACATAAATGTACTTACTGGCTACTAAAAAAATTCCTCACTAGCCAGTTATTGGCTACTTAAAAAAATCAACCTACTGGCCAGTGGCTACTAAGCGAAATTCTTTATTTTCACCTTTAGTTTTGAGCCAAATTCTTGTGCCAGAAAGGAGAAAAATGTGTTGTCACGTGACACTAATTGCCTATAACTCGATAAGTAATTTATTTATCAAAAAATGGAAAACTCGTTTCGTTTGCAAATCGCTTCAATAATCAGGTCTGCCAATTTTATGCCTTTGGGTTTAAAAATGAGTAAAAAATTGTGTCAGAAAGTTTCGTGTTGTTCAGCTAATCATTTGAGAATCACCTTAAAGAATAATTATATTTTAACTTTTCAGCTTTACACATGATTGAAAACTTATAAATCACAATTTCTATGATTTACTAATTATTTAATTTTTTTGCTTATTGTTTTTTGTTGGAAGGGGAAAACTCAAAACCGCATCACATCCAGAGTTGATGAAAATACTCCAGTTTTGTTTACTTGCAGCCTCTAGTGAACAAGAGTTTAATTTTACAATACTTTATTAATTTAGTGGCTTAGAAAATTTTCTGGAAAATTTTCGGAAAATTTCCCAGAAAATTTTCCATTTCAAAATTTTCCGGAAAACCCACAATTCTAACTGGAAGTCAATTTTTTTTATGAATCCAACACTTTCTCCTTGTTAATATACAAGAAAGTGAAAATACTTATAATTCTACAATTGGTATACTACATAAAATGAGTCAAATATAACGGCGGAAAATTACATAAATTAGACAAATTATGTAAGTTACAATTTATTTGATTATTTCACCGCAAAGAGTGATTTTGCGGCATGGGATTGGACAAAGGATTTCGAGTAATTATGGTCGGCTAAATACGAAAATAATAGCAAATTTTCTGGATTGGCTCTCATTTTTAAACAAAAAGCAACAATCCGACAATGGCACAAGTACAAAAAAGTAACATTAAAGATACAAAGACTTGTTTTTTTTTTTATTTTACATATTTTGTAACATTGTATTTTGAAAGAGATAAATATTGTAAAACAGAAATGTAGGTTTAACATTACTATTAAAATCCTTTCCGATATGATTTTCTAGAATGTTGAAAATTCGATATTTTTTGGCATTACTGTCGTGTCAACAATCGAACTTTCCAAATCCTGCTCTGAAATAATTTCCTGTATGATTTTCTAGAATGTCGAAAATTCGATATTTTTGGCATTACCGTCGTGTCAACAATCGAACTTTCCAAATCCTTCTCTGAAATCATTTCCTGTATAATTTTCTAGAATGTCGCAAATTGGATATTTTTTGGCATTACTGTCGTGTCAACAATCGAACTTTCCAAATCCTTCTCTGAAATCATTTCCTGTATAATTTTCTAGAATGTCGCAAACTGGATATTTTTTGGCATTACCGTCGTGTCAACAATCGAACTTTCCAAATCCTTCTCTGAAATCATACCAATTTTTAGTGAACCAGAAACCTTCAGACCCAAAATTATGTCTTTTTTCGGGACCAAGACGCTTGCGCCAGCTCACAATTGTCGATGCATCATTTGGAAATTGTTATCTTTAGACTATGTCTTTGTAAGGCCCAACAGTAGATAACTATCATAACGTCCTTGGTACCTTTGCTCCCCGATTCTATCGTTTTCGAACCGTTCACCTTACTCTACACTATAATCACACAAGTTTTCAGGAAGTCTGTCTAAATGACTATGTAAAAAATAACCCAGGGAATGTCTTAAAAAAGAATTATTAGAAGAACCAGAGCCATTCCAATTAACTACTATATAAAGTAACCCCTCGTTATATCGCGCCATGGTATATCGCGCATTCGACTATTTCGAATCTTTTTTAGTTGTCCCTCGATAAATTTTGTTTGTAGAAAAAGCATGTAAAACTTTTGAAACGTCAAAAGCTAAGAATATAACTGGGTGTAAAGTCCTTCAAGTTACCTGTGAAGGGGCTGCATAGTCTGATGAAGGTCTCGTCACCAGATCAAGGTTCTAAATTACGAGACCAACTCGAGTAGCGATGGCATGACGTATGGATGAGCGATGCTGCGAGGAAATAATAAATATCCCAGCATCTCACACCCATCCGGCATGACTTCGCTAAAATGCACAGTGCTGAACTGCCTCATCAAAAATCAATTAGCAACCGGCCAACTAAGAAAAAACAATTAAAGCAACAAGACGCACTGAAGCCCAATTAGTTCATTTTCGTTCTTAAATTTCCAGTGGCAAGCGGATAATCACAGAAAATCAAAAACAAACAACTCTTGACTCTAATTTTCAGAAAATACTATAAAATATAAGTAAAAATGTATATTGTACGTATCCGGTTTTGTATATTTTTAGCGTTTTACCATCTCTTTTGTGTTGAACTTGTAGCTTGTTTGAACAAGTGTTAAATCGAAAACCCCGTAGTTTAATTTAGGGCTATTTATTTTTCATTTATAAACACTCTTCTCGCCTCTCTCGTTATATCGCTCCCCTCGGTATATCGCGCTTTTTTTATGTCCCAAGTAGCGCGATACATTGAGGGGTTACTGTATTTCATAATTATAAACTTTTTTATGCATCAAAATCAGCAAAGAGATCTAATGCCACATATTTTTTTTTTATGTTCCTCTGTGTAATTTATGTTACATGCATTATTTAATTATTAAAATTTATCGTTGAGTTACAGTTTATATTATTGCGTAAAATGCAATTACTATTTATTTTACTTGGTATTATTATAACGTTCAAGTTCTTGTATAAGTCGATTAAAAAAATATAGTTTTGTTCCTCATTATCATATTATTTACAAAATATTTGATAAACAAGTAATATAATTTTTTTAAAAGTCAATCCCTACTTTTTAATCATAAATATATAAAATAAACCCGTGCAGCATTCATGTCCCACGTTATCTTTATTGAACATTATTTTATAATCATCGTTGCGGTATTTTATTTCTGTGGCATCACTCATTTGAGATAAATCTTTCATTTCATCTATGAAAACAATGGGAGGAATTTTTTTCTCCCATTTAAAACTAAAATTAATTAATTAAATTTAATGAATGAATTAATATTTGAAAAAAAAACTGTATTAACATAAAGTGTCATCCACTACAAGTTTAAAAAAATTTATTTGAACTTAAGTGGATGAATAGAAAATATTTTATTAACGATTGAAAATTTGAACAAGATATATATAGAGAGAGCGTAAGCTAATAGTAGGAATTAAAAAAAATGTATGATGAAAACAACAGAAGAAGAAAATAAATTAACAGTAATTTTGTTTAAATTTAAAAATAGTATAAATGTATAAAACATTGTAATCTTTTCTCGAGAATGCGACAGTATTTTTTCATTGTCTTTGGCAATGTTTATATGTCAATATTTACGTTGAAATTTTCCTGACAATAATGTAAAATGAAAAAGGCATAGAAAATTACAGTTTAAAAAATGTAGTGAGAAAAAACAATCGCATCAACTTAATTTGTTTAAAAGCTATGCACACACATTGTACATTAACAAACAAAAGCGTTCGTATTTCATTAGAGAAAACAACGTAATGCAGAATAAAGTTGATTGGACAATCAGTTCATTATATTTTTAAAAAGTGCGTTTGCGGTACGAATAAAGGTAAACTGAATTAAACAAATAATAAAATAAACAACTGTTATATAAAACTTCACTAAAATTGTACGTTTTCATCTAAACAATCTTAAAAAATTACACAAAAAACAAGTCGGTTAGCTTCTTTTGGTAACTAGTAAACCATTAACATAACAAAATGCAAAGTGACACGAAAGACAATTCATTTAGTTTCTTAAAAATGTTATTTTAAAAGAATTTTTAAAAATAGACATAAATAAAACTAATATACAACATTATTTTTTCTCATATTGAAAAAGAACTAAAAACAAATGCTACAAAAATTGGATGGTGTGGAAACAGTTCCTACACTGTAAAAAATGACCAATGTTTCTTATTTTATGAAAATATACTATAACCACGAACGAAAATATAATATAATCTTCTGAGTTATCCGAAATTCCGAATAGCGTGTTCCATTGTCTTTTGAATCCCCAGAAACCAATACATTTCCAAAATTTAAAGAATTATTTATAAAAACAAAGTATTTTTCGCTCCTCGTATTTTTCAGAAACGTTTCTGAAGGGTTTTTATAGTGTATTAATAAGTGTCCTCAGCCTGGAATAGCTTTTTTTCGAATGTCATCCATTCTCAAGTAAACGTTCTCAGCCGCATAAGTTAATTGATACATGAAAGAGTAAAGAAATAATCTTAATTTTAATGTTATTGTTAACGCTGTTAATTTTGTATGTTGGTCTGTTAAACATATTTTTTTATCATGGAAATGTTTACTTCAGAATTGATAGCATTCGAAAAACAGGTATTCCAGGCTGAGGACACTCATTAATACACTATAAAAACCTTTCGGAAACGTTTCTGAAAAATACGGGCAGCGAAAAATACATTGTTTTTATAAATAATTCTTTGAATTTTGGAAATGTATTGATTTCTGGGGATTCAAAAGACAATGAAACACGCTATTCGGAATTTCGGATAACTCAGAAGATTATATTATATTTTCGCTCGTGGTTATATTACATTTTCATATAATAAGAAACATTGGTCATTTTTTACAGTGTAAATATAGGGAAAATTAAAATTATAACAAAAGTATAACAGAAATAAAATCGATGAGAAAACACTTCATTATTTTCTAAAAAACTTTATTGGCTAAAGACTAATCAGATAAAACAAATAATAAAATAAGCAATTGCTGATAAAAACTTTATCCCTAATTTAGAGTTTTCGTCCAAGCTGGCTTTAACACAAACAAAAGGTTACACAGTAACTTTTGATAACTAGTGTTTGCTCTTAAAATAATGAAATGCAAACACAGAAAAGTTATTTGTTCGAAATATCTAAGAATAGAACTAAATTAAATTATCACATGTCATTATTTTTTTCCCGGATTGAAAATTTTAAAACGCATACTTATATTAAAATATACTAATTATAATTACTATTATTAAATTTTATAAAATCTTCAGTTTTTTTTCCTTATTCAGTTTTCTTTTTAATACTTTCCAACATATTTGAAAAGTAATTATTGAGATGATACCTGGTGCAAAATTATAGAGATTTAAATAAAACAACGTTAAAAATACCAGAACTTAAACTTTTTATAGCATACTAGTTTCGGTAGCATTTAGCGTACCGTCCTCAATGCTAAGAACGCTGGAAATTTGTTCATATATATAGGAAAAGATGCGGATTCAACCGAAAGGTTTAATGACCAATAAGAAAACAGGAGATAACGGGTTGCAGGTTTTTTCATATTGTTCCTATTGGTCATTACACCTTTCGGTTCAATCCGCAATTTCCTATAGGCTGCAACTAGTTATCTCCTGTTTTCCTATTGGTCATTAAACCTTTCGGTTGAATCCGCGTCTTTTCCTATATATATGAGCAAATTTCCAGCATTCTTAGAACTGAGGACGGTAAGCTAAATACTACCGAAACTACTATGCTATAGAAAATTTAAATTCTGGTGCTTTAACGTTGTTTCATTTACATATCTATATTTGAAAAATTTTTGTAACTTCAGTTTGTCTGGTACATCTGTCTGGATGTTTGCCTGTCTCTCTGTCTGGCCGCCTGTCTGACTGTCCGTGTTCTAACTCCCGTAAATATACTCGTATATTCTTCTATTTTATATATGTTATAGAGGCTTACTGTGACATGTTCGATATTGAAAATGAAGTGTGCCTCATTTTTAGTTCGTTCGCAGGGACACTCAAAAGAATTCCGTTACATTGTGGTCTATGGGGAAAATCGTTTTCAAAGTATTTTAAATATGTTACACTATTTCAAACATATTGAAACTGATATACTTCAATGAAGTGTAGTACTAGATGCTTATGGTAGAATAGGATGTGCATAGCATTTATCGTTCATCTACAGGAACACATAAAATAATTCGTTTACATTACTGTCTATGTGCAATAATTGCTACAGGTGCGTTTTTAGTTATGGTATGCGTTTTTAAACTAAACTAATTTTTTGCATATTGTTTGGGGTGTATAAATTCTATAAATCATTTAGGGCTTCACGAAAGAATTCGATCTCATTTTCTTTTACAGATGGAAATTCCTGTAGGGGAATTTTCAACTGTGCAAAGCGTTTCCTAACTGAATTAAATTTTACCATACTATGTAGTATATATCTATAGACCATATACAGGGCTTCACAAAAGAATTCGCATATTTTAACGACTATTGATGGTAATTAATGAAATTTGGTTTTAAAATTTGTTATGCATTTTCTAAATTCTTTACCATCTTTCACCTTATTAAACGGTGAAGTTTTGTTACAGTATTCTGAATGTGTTGGAAAGTGTTCTATAATCTATGCTAAAGCCTGATTTTTTTAACACTTTCCATCATAGTTGAAAAGTGTTTATGAATTCGGTTTGTCTATCTGTCTGACGTCTGTATGCCGTGCTCTAACTCGCGTAAATACCTTCAGCTTGTCGTGCAATTGATAAATGTTATTGACGTTAGGTTTACTATGGCATGTTCGGTATTGAAAATGAAGTGTATAGCACTTATAGTTTTTTTACAGGGACACTCAAAAGAATTAAGTAACATTAGGGTCTATGAGGAAAAATCATTTGCGGTTTATTTTAATCCTTTTACACAATTTCAAACACTGTGAGATCGATATATATCACTGAGGTGCACTATAAGAGGTTTACTATAGAATATTGTATCCATAACACTTATAGTTCCTTTACAGGGACACTCAAAAGGATTCCGTTACATTACGGTCTATGGAGAAAAATCGTTTGCGCTTTATTTTAATAATGTTTCACTATTTCAAACATATTTAAATTGATATAAATAACTAAATTGCATTAGAAGATGCTTACTACAGAATATTGTGTGTATAGCATTCATCGTGCATTTACAGAAATATACAAAATTATTTCTGTACTGTCTGTTAACGATAGAAGTGCGTTTACAGTTTTATATATAACTCATTTTTTGTCTATTACTTGGTGTGTATAATTTTCATAGATTATATACAGGGCAGCACAAAAGTTTTTGAGTACATTTCTGTTTATTGACGGAAAATTTTAAACTATGCTAACCGTTTCCTAACTGAACTATAATTTATCATTCTATGTAATATATATAGAACACTATCGATTATATATTGGGCAAAAGAATTTGGATTTTTTTTCCGAAATATTGTTGGTATTTCCTGAAATTGTTTTTTTAAATATGTTATGCGTTTTCCAAATTGTTTACTTAGATATCATCTTTCACCTTATTAAATTGAAAAGATTTGTACAATTATTTTGAAGTATTGGAAAGTGTTACATAATATACACTTGACGCATGATTTTTCATTCTTTTTTAGAAAATCTTTGATTTTAGTTTTGGGAAGCTAGAAGTTGAAGCTATTGTGGCTCATAAAATTTTCATTACTTCGTGACTCGTAATTTTTTTTTTTTTTTTTTTTTTTTTTTTTTACAAACTAAAAGTTTTTTAAGATATTGAACTGATTATTCGTTTTAAATTACACTTTCTAATTGAAATCGTAGTGCTTCAAAATAACTCATTATTAAAAAGAAACTTGCTGTAACGTTATTTTTATCTCTAAAATAGCAAATTGCATAAAGCCGTGCCAAATTTAAATTAATTTAAATAATTTTGACAGTAATATAAAGCTTTAGAACATGTAGTGTCATCAAATAACAAAATTAAAAGGAAATAAGATAACTGCAACTTTGAAAAATTCGTTGTTTTTATATAATGTCACTAACCATAACTAAAAAAATAAATAAATAAATAAATAAATAAATAAAAAAAGATTATTTTTATAATCTAGAGCGGAAATGAGAAATCATTGTCTATATCTGTTTGGTATGACGGAAAGTTCTGCGAGTTTTTTTTTTTTTTTTTATATATTTTGAATCCATAAATGCCACATTCCGACCGGAATTTCGGAATAAAACTTTGCTTTATAATGTACGTGAAGAAACTGCTTTTACTTATTTTGAAATAAATTTGTTTGTAAATTCTGGTGACATTCAATCATTTCAACATTATCTTAACAGAAGTATAGGGTGGTCATAAAGTATTTCTCTGATTACCAAAAAATATTACGAAATAACCATTGAATGTAATATTGTGTGTTCTTAAATTTTTATTATTGAAAAGCCATGTTCTTAAGTTTTTTTAGTCGAGTCTCTATCGTCGTTCGTGAGTTCCTTGATAACAAGTATCCTGGAAGATGGATAGGACGGGATGGACCCAACACCTCGAGATTTTTTTTCTTTCGGGGGTACATAAAGGACAGAGTGTTTGTAACAATAGTAAAAGTTATTGAAAAATTCAAGGTCAGGATCACAGATGCTGTGTCTAGTGTGACAGCCCAAATGTTGGGCAATACGTGGCGAGAAATGGAATACAGCCTTGAAATTCTTCAAGCTACCAAGGGTGCACACATCGAAATTTACTGACGTAAGTACTTGTATTAGAAACTTCATAAATGTCTCTACAATATAATTTTAATTTTAATGCCTGAGGAAGACCACTCGGCTGAGGGCGAACCCAGCCGTTGAGCGTTTAATGTCTTCCCCGGCTAGCTCCCTGGCACGCATGGATTAAACGTGGCAGTACAAAATCCTGCCGGGCAAAGCCCCACGCGACAGGCGGCAGGAACCAAAAACAAAATAAAAAACAAAATAAAGAAGAAAAAAATTATACAAAACAAAAGTCTGTCGCTGTGACCAGCGTCACCACGCGACAGGCAGCGACAGACAAGGTGAAGGGGGTGATGTGCAGTTCGGGGGTACGACTGTACCAGATGTAACAGTTCGAGTACGACTACACCAGGTGATTGCAGTGACCCGTATGTGATCCCCACGCGACAAGGAGCGCCACACCAAATGCGCTGAGACCACGTACGGGCGGTGAAAGCAGGTGATGATATAGTTTGATGTGGAGGTGGTATAGTGGTGAGCTAATATGGTTCATACATGTGAGATTGGTATCCCCACGGTGGCTCACGATCGTTTGAAGTGTCGATGTACTGGGTACGTCTCTGTTGGTTGTTGTGTGCAAACTGTTGTCGGTGGAGTGTTGGTGGCTGCTGATGTGACTGTGGTGCTGATGTAGTGTAAGATGATGTTGGGGTGAATTCCTCGTCAAGTTGGCGTCTGAAAAATTTGTAGAGACTGAAACAAGCATATGCCTAATTATTATTAGTTTTTCTCCAATAAATTATTGTATTCAGGGAAAACTTTATGACCTTTCTGTATACCGCAGAACATTCCGGATGAACCAATATTTTAAAGAATTCTTCACTATTTTTTCAGTAGACATCATTAATATGTATTCTTTTTAGTAAATTTTTAATGTGAAGAAAAAAAATATTACACATTAAAAACACCTCATTCAAATGTTATTTTCAATTTCATTAGATGTGTTTAACCGTCGTTGAAAAAAATTACCGTAATAGGGGAAACAAATCAAATACAGACTAATTAATTTAAAAGGCTGTATTTAAAAATATTACACATTAATATGCAAAGATAAACGGTTTGTATTAGAAAACATTAATGTAAAATAAAGCTCATTGAGAAAATATCCCTCAATTTCTTTTCAGGAATAAATATTATTCAAATAAAATAAATAGCTACTATAAAAAATCTTTATGGAAATTTAAGGTTTTCATCTATACTAACTTATACAAAAAAAAAAAAAAAAAAAAAATCCGTTGGACTAGTAATTTTTGGTAACCAGTGTTTCCCATTAACGTAACTAAATGAAAAAGTAAGCTGGCATAGAAAACAATTCATTAGTTTTATTTTAAAAGTTACTTTCTGAACTTCTAGGAAGTGAGATAAATCAGCTTATTATGTGACATTATATTTCGCGATGTTATTTTTTTTTATAGAAATGCAAGCTATTGACTGGGATGGTCTGTAAAAAGTTTCTACGAATAAAATAAATAAATAAATAAGTATTATCATAGTTTTTCTCGTCTTCTGTATTCTTTCCTCAATTTTTTGGAATTTTTCTTTTTAAAAGATAGGTACTGAAACTATAGCTGTTCAAATATTTTTCATTTCTGCGTGAGGTATTAAATTAAGGCGCTGCAAACACTGAAACACATACCTTGAAAATTTAGAAATATATTCCTAAATTATTTAATACTGAACAAAACACTTCCAGAAAGAGAAATATTGAATTATATGTTATTTTTGCTTGTATTAAAAAATAATGGAATTTTCAAATAGCGTTGCAATTTCTGAAGTACCAAGTCTCCAAATGTTAAAGAATTATATAATCAATGTGACACACTTAAACACATACCTTGAAAATTTAGAAATACTAGGGCATCTAGCCCGGGCTTCCCGGGATACAGAATATAGGTAAAAACCATTTATTTTTTATTAAAACTCTAGTAGATTTTTTACATTTAATATTTTTTTTAGATTGCCGCCTAACAACACCAAAGGGCATTTTATATGAAACTAGCAAGCTACGCCCGCTGCGCTGGTCGGTTTCTACAAATGAACCTTGAATCAAACGAAATATATCGTTTAATTTGACCTTGTATTTGAAAGCAATTTGTATATTTACCTGGAATATCCTTCCACATTACTGAAAAATGACGCCATTGCGTTATTATATTTTTTAATGTGCAGTCAAAATTTTAGCTGTTAAGGACCAACTATTTTATTTGGTAATTTACAGGTACGGTTTGCTAAAGAAGATAAAACTATATATTAAACAATATATTACAACCTTATTATAAACAAGATTAAACAATATATTAAAACAATCGCTAAAAATTATCGAACTAACAATGTAAACAAATTAACTTATAAAAGAAATCTGGTAGAACTTTTTATAAAGGCTAATCTTTGATAATCGGTTTCATCTGATTATAGAACTTTTCCACATAATTCTAAAGATAACATAGAACGATATGAAATATACTAAAACCATCCTTAAAAATTATCTACTTAACAATGCAAGTCGCAAAAAATACGCCCAGTAAAAACTTTCTAAAAGGCTAATCTGTCGGAATCGGGCTCACCTGACTATATAACCTTCACACATAACTGTTTGACTAAGCAAGTAGAACAATATGTAGTACACTAAAACCATTCCTGAAATAGCATCTAACTAACAATACAATTATCTTCAAAATCCGTCCAGTGGAACTTTTTCAGAAGGCTAATCTTTCATAATCGGAATCAAATATTAAAAAGGCTAATATTTGATTAAAAAAAAAGGTCACCCGATTTTTGAATTTCCCCCTATACTTCTAGAACTAAGCAACGTAGAATGATATGTTATATATCAAAACTTTCCCTACAAAGTTATCTAACTAACGGCGTAGGTTTCATCGAAATCCATTCGGCAGAATCTTTTAAAAAGGCTAATCTTTCATAATCGTATTGATCTGATTATAGAACTTCCCATAATAATTCCATAATTAAGCTACATAGAACGATATGTTATACAATAAAACCTTCCATGAAAAAATCCATCTTACAGTTTAAGTTCTATGAAAATCCATTCAACAGAACTCGAGTTATAAGCAGTCGGAACGATATTTCATATATAAGGTAGAAGTAAATAGAAGTATATTGCTATTAATATAGTTTACATTTGAATAAGAAAAAGGTACTTTTTGGTTAGCCAGGCGCCAGTGATATATGTACATATATAAATATATTTGTATATACATATGTGTATATATGTTTATACATATAAGTGTACATATATATGTATGTATACATATGTATATCTGTAGATATATGTGTATATATATGTGTTTGAAGTTATATATACATGAATATGTATAACTGGTGCCCGGCTAACCAAAAAGTACCAAAAAAAATTACTGCAAAAATTTTGGGTACTTTTCGGTTAGCCGGGCGCTAGTGGTATATATGCATGTAATATATACACACATAGATATATATATACATATATCTACATATACATGCATATACATACATATATATATATACACAAATATGTATGAATGTATATTTATATATGTACATATACCATTGGCGCCCGACTATCCGAAAAGTACATAATTTTTTCGTACACTTGAAAAAACATCTTTTGGCTTAAAATCGCTCATCAAAACTATTTTTTTTTCTTTTCTTTCTCTTTCTTTCTTTTTTAAGAAAATAAAATTAGTAACTGCTTTTTCTTTTATTTTTCGAGATGTATAGCCATTTTAATTCTTTCTGCAACAACAAAAAAAAAACACCTTTTGGCTTAAAATCAAATTATTTGGGGTCAAAAGTAAAATCAAAATCGCCAAAAACAAAAGATAAATCGCGAAATATTTTTTCAATAGCAATCTTGCCCATTGAATAATTTTTTATCATTACGAATATTCCCAATCATGTTTAAATTAAATATTTTCGTTTTATAATATTATCTCTCATCAAAATTGCTTTTTTTTCTTCTTTCTTTTTTCTCTTTCTTTTTTCTTTCTTTTATTTTTTTAATAAAATTAGCACAGTTTTTTCTTTTATTTTTCGAGATTTATAACCTTTTCAATTCTTTCTGAAACAATAATGGTCGCCAAAAAATAGCAATGGTAACCTTTTCGGCCAAAATAACAGAAGTTTCTATCATAATTCTATAACTAATGTACGTAGAACAATGCGTTATATACTAAAACCTTTCCTGAAAAATTATCTATCGAACAGTGCAAGTTCCATCAAATTTCATTCAGCGGAACTCAAGTTATAAAGGAACGGAACGAAATTTCCATTTGTGTTTTATATATATTGTAGATGTGTCAATTATATATTCAAATAAAAATTTGAAATGTACTAGGACTTCCCTCAAAGGGATTAGTCTGAGTGATATTTCTCAGAACATAGGGTTAACAATTACGATATAAAGAAGATACAATGTGTGAAAAAGAGCAAATTAAATGATAGAATTACAAAATATCATATATAAATTCATATATACTGTTATGTTTTCATATATATATATATATATATAATTTGGCAAATAATCTCATTTTCTTAAGTTGGAATAGCTCAAAAATTTAAAAAACAAACAAACAAACAAACAAACAACAACAACAAAAAAAGTCGGATTTTTTTTAAAACGCCAAGCTTTTTAAAGTCACGTAATCAGATTTGCAGCCGAGAGCATATTTTAGCAAGCGTAGTTTAACGCAAATTTAATTTCATTGTTGAAACATTTTCTTTGTGACAAATTTTTACATTTGAATTAAAAAAATTTCCTCCTTGTTTATTTGTATAACTATTTGTAGAAACTCATACACTTCAAACCACATTGATAACAAGCTTTACTACAAACCTGATTACGGAACTGTAGCCTAAATTCCTACTAAAGTAATATAAAAAATCTTTCGATGACTTCTGTAAAAATCAAATTGAAAAAAATACATATATTTCAAAGATAATACTTCTTGATTATTTTCTAGGAGACCCCCTGCGCTTTTACTGCTTCAAACCTCAGACTTTTCTTCTGCCTGTCTGTCTGTCTCTCTCTACAATCTGTTTGTTTCCCTATCCGTTCTTCTACCCATCTCCATACCCGATTGACTGCCTCCCTACACGTCTCGCTACATGTCGTATATTTCCCTACTGGTCTCTCTACCCATTTATCTGTTTCTCTAACCATCGCTGTCTAACGACTTTTATGTCTAGCCGTGTGTCTATACTGTATTTCTCTCCGTACCCATCTGTCGACTGCCTCTCTACTCGTCTGTATACCCGTCTCACTATCCATGTGTTTTTCCACCGCATCTTTAAGCGTCTCGCTACACATCGGTCGCCCATCCGTCTCTCTAACTGTCTCGCTTCCCGCTTCACTATCCGTCTCTCGACACGTCTGTCTGTCTATATACCCCCTCTCTCTACCCGTCTGTCAACTCGTCGCTGTACTCATCTCTGTACTCGTCTCTCTATTCACCACGCTACCCGTCTCGCAACCTTTCCCTCTACATGTCTGTCTACCGGCCTGGCTACTCGTGTCTGTACCCATCTACCTACCTATCTCGCTACCCCTCTGTCAACCCTCTTTTGTCTCAGTATCCGTCTGTCTATTCGTTTCGCTACCCGTTAGCTTATCTATGTCGATATCCGTCTCTACCCGTCTCTCTACCCGTTCGTTTACACGTCTCTGTACATCTCGCCACCTTCCCAATATTTAAACAATTTAGTATACAGAAGCTGTTCATCTGTTATTAAATGCAAACAGAAGTAATTTATCTAATAAGTGTAATCAGATGCAATTTTTTTAAATACATACATATACCAGCATAATAATTCATCAGGTTTATTTTCATTGTAGTTTATGTCATTTGGCAGTAAATATGAACTTATTAAAACCGAACTGCGTTAAGCTTTTTAAAAAAGCCCCAAGGTCCGTATAACTGGGAAGGAAAAGTACCCTAAGGGCTACAATATACATGTTATTAAGTTAAGTGAAAGTTTCGTACTCGAGTTCGCAGCAATTGCTTATGTCAGAAAGCGTGGCTTAACGCCATTTTAAATTCATTTCTGTAACTTTCTTTTACTTTTTTTTGAGGGCGGGTGGGGGGGGGGAGGGTTCCAAATATTTACACTTAAATTCAAAGTATTACCCCCATGTTAATATTAGTGTTGTTTGTATTATTATAACCGAGCTTCATTCGAAACAAAAGACTTCTTCCACAGTTTTTTTTTTCTAGGAGAAACTTCCGTAAACGAGCCCAAAGCTAATCGGAGAATTTAATATCATTATTGTTTGTAACTCTTATAGAGTTAAAACAATATTGTTGCTAGCATTACTCTTGTTTGAGACCAACCTTGTTTGTGTATCTGAATGGGGAAAAGTTCTGTATCATGTGCTGGTTGGCACGATTGGCGAAAAAAATTAAAAATGGTGCTAAAAGGCAGTTTTAGCATCTTACCAAAATTTCCTAGAGAGAGGAAAAATATGTTTTTCAAGTATTTACAAATATACATTTATTAAACCATGTTTTTGCGTCATCTTAAAAATATAAGTACGATGCTAAAATAAAATTTTATTGCCATTTTCGATATTTTAATGAAAATACATAACAAACATATATAACAAAACTAAGAGACATTTTTGTGATAAATAATTGTTGTTGTCAGGGGGGGGGGGGGGGGGCAAATTGTAAACAGTTAATAAGCGAACTAACAGATTACCGAAAATAACTTGTGGGAATTATAAATAACTTTTAAAATCTTAAAATGGAGAAGTGGTCCGTATAAAAATGCAAAACATAATACGCCTGATATAAGTATTTTTTAATTTTTTGATATTTCCAAAAGAACAGATAAAGGGGTAAAACTCCCGGCGAAGATGTCATATACTCACCACGTTGGCGCGATTTTCCCCCTGCCAATTTGGCAAAAACTGTTTGTTGTGTTTATTTACTTTTATTTTTTATTTTAATTCTATAGATTATTTTTATATGTATGTCAATATTTATTGATATCAAACTATTATTTATTTATTTTTATTTCCTTTTTTAAAATAGTAGAAGTTACGTTTATTACGTTATTTTATTTTTATATTGAAATAAAAAATCACGTGCTATCATTGCCTGATATTTGTGACTAAAATTCAAAAACAAAGTTTTCGCCAAATTGGTGGGAGAAAAAATCGCGCCAACGTGGTGCGTATATGACATCTGTCATTTCACTTATGTATTGGTACTTTTATGTTAACTTGGCGCAGTTGATAACTCGCCAAATATTGTTCTCATAACATCTTTATATTTCATTAATTTCATTTAACGGTACTTACGTATTATCCGTGTCAGTTTTAAGCCAACTGCGCCAATGGAGCCAATATTACTAATTATATTAACCCTTATATATTTTTTTCTTGCTACATGGTACATGCCTGTGAATAATCTATAATATTATTCTTTCTTATTTACTATGCTATTTACCATTTATTAATTTTACTATAATAATGTTATTTACTATTTTTAACAATGTTAAAAATTTAATAAACATATATTACATTTTATTTATTTTATATTAATTACCATTTTTAACTATGTTATTTGATAATGTTAAATTACTGTGTTTCAAAACATGATTGGCAACGATAAACAAGATTGGTACTTGGCAGCCATTTTTTGCGATCAATCTCCTGTCACGGATAATACGTAAGTACCCATTTAACTATAAACCTTTCACTCATTTCATTTGAAATACATACATTAAAAATTCATGTCTTCCACTCATTTAATTTAAAATACATGCCTTTCACTAATTCCATTTAAAATACTAAGAAGAAAATAAAAAGAAATAATGTCGCAAATCAAAATCTTTTATTTAAACATCATAGAATTGATTCCCATTTACACACGCGAAATAAAAAGCTGCCAATGTTGAGATTTGCGCCAAATCTCTAATACAAAGTTATTGCAGATTTTTTCTTTCAAACAGAAAAAAATCCAGATTAATTTTCCATTTTTAATAAATGGAAATATGTTTTATTGTACTGATATTGTATTGTATTGTGCGTGCATATTTTTTTGCTCCATGTTACTCCATGAACTTTTAAAATCTTATTATTTACGAAAATCCCCGCCGGTGAAAATGACGTATGTACTAAATTTTAGTGACGTATGTACTTTAATTGTGCTTTTTTATCTATTTTTTAAATATAATTTCCAAACGGTTTGACATTTATTCTTGGTAATAAATAGACGTCGTTGTCACCTTTATAGGTACCTGCTGTAAAAATTTGAACGAAATCCGTTAAATATTTTTTGAGTTATGCTTGACGGAAGGTTTTAATATCCATCGTAGCTATATATGGGGCAAAGTAATACTGCGCTGTGTATGAGTCTTCGTTGCACTCAGACAATTAAAAGGGGTAATTTTGTATTGGCCTCGTGCCAGAAGTTAATAAATAGCTGAAGAAATTGCTAAAATTTCGTTATCTACAGCCATTTTAAGCGCTTGTTTTGAATACACGTCTTTTTAATTTGTGCATTATTTATACTATTTTATTGATTTCTTAATGAAGTTTTATTTTCGTTATGGAATATTAGCTGGAAACACATGCTGAACTTTTTATATTGTTTAAAGTGCAAACGGATTCATATTTTGTAATCGTCTGCAAGCGATAGAAATAGATTTAAAAAAAAAAGTTCTTGAAATTTAATTTAAATGATATAATAAATGAGTAAATTGCGATACAGTTTTCAAACAAATTGCGTTTGAAAGTAGGTTTTTTTCGCTATATAACGGTGTAAAAATTGAAAATGTTTAGAAATATAAAAAATTGCAGTAGCAAATATCGCAAAAACGAAATTTCATCGTCAAGTGTTGCCATTCGCAAAATGACGTCAGCGTTACGCACACACAAGTTTGTCCTTTATAATATAGATAGATAGATAATACTATATTATTCAATACTCAACAAAACACTTCTAGAAAAAGAAATGGTGAATTACTTATTATTTTTGCTTGCATTTTCAAATAGTGTTGCAATTTCTGAAGTACCGAGTCTCCAAATTAATTATATAATTACTTTTTATATAATTACTGTTTATACTTAAGTTGTTATTTATAATTAAGTTACATAAATACTTTCCTTATTTTACTAATAGATAATTTTGAAGTTATAGTTGCTCATATACAGTGTCTCACATAAGTGATGGGACACTTGTGCTTTACAAAAGGAAACTAATCAAATAAATTAAAAAAACATGTACACATTTTTTTTGTGGGTGTGTTTCATACTTAAATTTAGTAAAGATTATTACATAACATACATTTTGTCAAAATATTAAAATATTAATTTAATAAAAATACAAATGTTTAGAACGGAGCAAAAAATAGCTCACATAAGTGATGGGACACCATTATATATGCAACAAAAATCGTCTGAAATAAGCAATAAAAATATTTTTTGGGGTTTTATTTTTACTTAAAAGCAATTGGCAATAATTTATAAAATCGTCTGCAGTATTTCTCTCCAGTTTGTTTTGGAATTTTTGTGTTTTTTAGCTCTGTGTAGTCATGAATGCTAAACGAAAAGAAACTTCGCCTGAAATTCGAAAATTAGTTATTAATTTGCATATTGAACGTGGAAAATCTATTAGAAAAACTGCTGAAACAGTTAACTTGAGTCGTTCAACAGTTTTCAATATCATTAAACGATATAAAAAGAATCATATGATTCAGGATAAAAGAAGACCTGGCTGACCATCAAAGCTATCCAATGGAATAAAGCGAATTATCGTTCGAAATATTAAAAAAAATCCAAGAATTAGTGCTTCAAAAGTTGCTGCTGATTTACAAGCATTATATGGAATAATTGTTAATCCTGAAACTATTAGAAGGGTAATTCGATCTGCTGGATATCACGGTAGAGTAGCCAGGAAAAAATTCTTCGTAAGTGAAAAGAATAGAAAACTCAGACTAGCTTTCGCAAAATCCAACATAAATAAGAATTCTGATTACTGGAATAAAGTTATATTTGCTGATGAGAGTAAATTTAATATATTTGGTTCTGACGGTAGAATCTTGGTGTGGAGAAAACCCAGGGAAGAACTTCACAAACAGAACTTGGTACCAACAGTAAAACATGGTGGAGGAGGAGTTATGGTATGGGGGTGTATGTCGTCCGCTGGAGTTGGTAATCTTGTTTTTATTGACAGTATAATGGATCAGTACAAGTATATTGATATTTTAAAGCAAAATTTGAAATCTTCAGCACGAAAATTGAACCTTCATAACGATTTTAAATTCTACCAGGACAATGACCCCAAGCACACTGCTCTGAACGTTAGACTCTGGCTGCTATATAACTGTCCTTAAATAATAAAAACACCACCACAATCTCCAGACTTAAATCCCATAGAGAATATTTGGCAAGAATTGGAATCAAGAATTCGCAAACACACCATTTCTTCAAAACAACAACTAAAATCGGTGCTTCAAGAAGAATGGGGTAAAATCACTCCAGAAATCACAAAAAAATTAGTCGAATCCATCCCAAAAAGATTAAATCATGTTTTAAAAGTAAAAGGAAATCCAACAAAATATTAAAACCTTTTAAAAAGTAAAATTTTTGGATAAATATTTGATGGAAAAGTAAGTGTCCCATCACTTATGTGAGCCATTTTTTGCTCCGTTCTGAACAATTGTATTTTTACTAAATTAATATTTTAATATTTTGACAAAATGTATGTTATGTAATAATTGTTACTAACTTTAAATATGAAACACACCCAAAAAATTTTTGCACATGTTTGTTTATTTATTTTATTGCAGTTTCTTTTTATAAAGCACAAGTGTCCCATCACTTTTGTGAGACACTGTATTTTTGATTTCTGCGTGACTAATAAAACATTTGTTACAGAACTTTAAAATCTAATACGTGGAAGGAATATATTCATACCTGACACTTAACAAAACACTCTAGAAGAGAAATATTGAGTTATTTATAATTTTTGCTTGTATTATAAAATATTGGAATTTCTAAACAAAGTTGCAGTTTTGAAGTACCAAGTGCTTAAAAAATGGTATATAACTATTATTTTTATTATTTTCATTGTATAGGTTAAACTCTGTCAAGTATGAAAACTGAAAAAAAAAATGGTTAAAAAGTAAGTTAAATAAAACATTTTCCCATTTCTTTTACGGAAAAGTCTTGGAAAGGCTCATACTTATGCAATAAAACTAGTCCCATTTTTAAAAAAAAATTTAGAATTTACTAAAAGATAAAAAATATTGGTTGACTAAATTTTCGATTTAATTTAGCGTAAACGGTTCAGAACAAACATAACGGATATCGATAAGAATATAAATTAAAGTGACGTTAGTTGCGTATAACGTTTTAAAAAGTAAGTAATAAAAACATTTAAAAATAGCGTGAACGAAATTAGAAGCCAGTAAAGATTAAATGTTTACAAAAATACATGTATTCCGAGCTAATAAGTAGAATAATAAAACAAGTGGGTAAGTGTGATCGAAGATCGCTCAAAGGGTTTCGTTTAATATTCCTTTCTAAACACTTTATCCTTTCTTTAATAAATCCAAATAAATTTCATTTAGCAACCAAACAAAAAAGTCATGTTTTTTTATAAAGTAAAAATTTACCGGTCTATTTTTTAGTTTTATCAAATACTAGCATGCCACGCCCGCTGCCTGGGCCATTTTTCTAAATGTACCTTAAATCACACGAAATGAATTTTTATTTTAAAGGAATATGGATCTTCACCTACGGATGCTACCCTAGTCAAAATTTTCAAACGAATTATATCAATGGATTGGAGCATGTATTTTAAAGCAATAGGGACGTTCACCTGGCTTTTCCATCAATATTGCTGTAAACGATGCGAACGACATTGCGTTATATTATATCATACATTAGACAAAATTTGGGCTAATAAGAAGCAACTCATTTAGTTGATCATTTGTAGTAGAGTTTGGTAGGGAAATTAGGCCATTATAGCCATAAGACCATTATGGCAACAGGAACTAAAATGTTCTCTAGTCAACATACTACTAAAAAGAGAGCATTACAATGATTGCATAGGTTGACCATTGAACTTAAATAATGTTCGGGTGATTCATTTTCGTCTGTAAGTTCTTGAACTCCGTTCCTCTTTCTAGTCTCTATGTAAGGTTCTGGTAACGTAAGTACAATCTCACTCTATGTTACGTTATATTTCGTAATATACGTCCTCTTCAGGCAAGTCTACTACGATTTTTCATCTTTCGATTCCAGCAGAGTAAATACAGTCAAAAACGTAATAAATTGTTTGCACATAAAGAACAGTGTTTAACTTTCCTATTTAAAAAAACTGCTTAAACCTAAATAAGTGCTTTTTGAAAGCTGAATAGTTTGAATAAAATTAAAATGACGCCATTTTCACTGTATTTCCATTTATTAGACCTGTTGCATTCGTGTAACAGTTAACCTGAAAAATCCCCCGATTATTAAATCCGGTAGAAGAATAAACCTCTAGTTTGCATCCAATAAAATCTTCCTAATCTTCCATAATCTTGTCGATATCCAAATTTGACGTCAAACATTAGAAGTGCTTGAAACGATATGGTTACTAATGTACCAGAGTTACTTACAAAACAAAGTTATTGACACGCCAAACTATGTTCCATTAAATAATGTCAAATTACTGTTAATTCAATTATAGATCTTTCATTAGCAAAATTCCATACCTTATACAAAACTGACAATGATAAAGTTAGTTATGCAAAATGTTCAGTAATAATCTTTTTGGTGAATACTTAAACCGAATATTTTCTTTGCATTTCATTAAAGAGCATAATAACACGCAGAAATAAATTCATTTGCCACTATGTTTATCTGCTAGGGATGTGTGTAAGTTGAAAATGCTTTATAATGATCGAAAAATTATCTAATCAGAATTTTAGCTACTCGTTTTTCTTATCCAGGCTGAAATGATAAATCGACAAATATTATTTATTCCATTCGCCACCATTGACATTACAAAGTTTTTCCGTACATTGATTGGAAGCATTGTTTTTTGGTAAAACTTTGCTTCATAATGAAAAAACCCCATAAATTTAGCAATCGCTAATTTCAAAAGTCGTCTAATCTTCTGTAATCTGAATCGTCGTCCAGAGTAACTTTGAAACATCAACGAAACTTCCAACAATATAGTAAAAATGCCAACTGGCAGGTGACCGGAATACGGACGATTAGTCCAATATCTTTTAAAAACAATGACGAATCAAAAAGAGCATCGAAAATTTATTCCAGCACACAATTTTTATTACAAAATGTTGCCTTTTGTGATAGTAATAACGCATAATTGCACACATCTCCCTAAGAATATTCTTTAGTTCCTAACTTTTGACGCAGTGAATATTTCTATAAGTGAAATTGACGATATATTAAAAAAACAAAAATAAAAGAATATACAATATTTGCTGATATGAATTCGAGGCTATAAAAATCATATGTTTGGTGAAAACAAACCGGCATGTTTCCGTATTAAAATTTTAAATGTCTAAAATTTAATTATTTTACAATATATGTTTGGGTGGCAGACATTCACTAAAATTAAAATATTTGATCGCATATTTATAACAATTGCTGCTATTTATATAATTTGCATTTGAATATAAAAATTTACTTCAAAAAGGATCTTCTATACCCGAAAAAACACTATTATTGCTAATAAAGCTCAAGCTGATGTCACGCTTAGGCATTTTTGGCTTAAAATCACATTGTTTGGCGCCAAAGGTAAAATCAAAATCGTAAATAAGCAAATAACATGTAACTCATAAATGCAGTCATTTTTACAATTACATGTCCTAGTTCCTCCTGTAAGTCACATGATAGGGGAGTTATATATAAAAAAAATTAACAGAAAGAGAAAACAAAAAAAAAATTGCCACTCACATAATATCTAATCAAATGATCAGATTTTGTTAACCTGACGCAAACGATAAACCGCCAAATATTGAATATTTTTAAGCATTACAAACATTTCTTTGGGTTTAAATTAAATATTTTCGCTTTATAATATTATCCCTCATTAAAACAATTTTTTTTTCTTTTTCTTATTTTACGGGGGGGGGGGGAGGGGATTTTAAATAAAAATAATTAGAGAATTTTTCTTTTAGTTTTCTATGTGTTTGAATTATTTTCTGATATAGTCGTTTCAATTCTTTCGCCAACGATAATGATCGCCAAAAAATTAGCAATGGTAACCTTTTCGGCCAAAATAACAGAACTTTCCATCATAATTCTATAACTAATGTACGTAGAACGTTGTGTTATATACTAAAACCTTCCCTGAAAAAATATCTATCGAACAGTGCACGTTCCATCAAAATCCATTCAGCGGAACTTGAGTTATAAAGGAACGGAACGAAATTTCCGTTTGTGTTTTATATATATAGTAGATCTAAACGAGCCCGCTATTATATTCTGTCATAATAATATCTGTCACGCGGACTAAATGCGATATAAAAAAATAATTTCAAAATTAAACATGTTGTACACCTTCAAAATGTTAAAATATGCGAATATTTCCATAATTGGATTTTTATCAGGATTCAATATGTTTCTCAAACTTATATATTTACTATTCTCTATTGCTCATATTGATACTCGCTTTGTATTATTCTCAAACTTCTGAAAAATTCGTTAAGCTTCCAACAGGACGTCATATTTTCTTTTTAATTCTCTAATGACGTATATTAATCTGCTTTGTGTACATACACATACTCATACTCCTTGTATTATTGAGAAATCTTTGAAAATTTCAGTTTAATTACCACTATGACGTCAATCATTTTTATTTCATATTAATCTTTTTTTCAATGGGTGAAACTTTTTACTTCATTTTCATTTTTCACGTGGAAATCATCTGATAGAAAATTAATTATTGAAAAAAGAATTTCATCGTGTATTTTTAATTTTTGGCAACTGCTTTAACGAAAAATGTTTAAATTTAATAGGAAAAGCCTGTTAGAATTTTCGTTTTTTATCTCTATTTATTAAAATAATACGATTTTTTCAAATTTTAATATTTTGAGCTTCATAGCTGGTATTCAGCTAGATATACACAACGTTTCAACTCTGTAAGTAACATAGCTTCTGAGAATAGCTCTGTGACAGACAGACAACGGAGCGGGAGTAATAGGGTTTTGTAAGATGAACGAAACCCTAAAAAAGGTGAAACTTTTAAATTCGCATTGCTTTAATATAAAGCGACAAACAATAATTTCCAAAATTTTATAATATAATCTCAAGTGCAAAAATGCATATATTTTTTTGTAAATTCTATATATTTTTTTAATCGACAACATTAATATTTATAATATTTCAAGCCATTTTTTATGTAATATTATAAAAATGATTCATAAAAAACAACTCGTTAAAATGTTATTTTCAACTTAATCCTCGTGTGTGATAAATGAAGGTAGTGTGGCAAAACAAAATAACACCAGGCTTGGTTAATAAAGGCCGTGGACAAAATGGAGACTGGATGGTAATATACGAAGATCAATGTATCACCTCATTATTTTTTCAAGGTCTCTGTTTGCGAAAAGAATAAAAACTAGTAAATCTATAGATCAGAGGCCTCAACGTCAGCTCAAAAAATCATTGTTCATTAATCTTACTAATTTTTAACATTATCTGCATAATATTTGACACACTAAAATTCAATATTTTTAAGTTATTTATACATTTATAAAAATACTAGGGGGGCTACCCCCTGCGAGCTACGCTCGCCAACCCCCGCTCAGACTTCGAGGCCTCTAAAAACATGACAGCGTGCTTTATTTAAAAAATATTGGTAAATCTGTAATTGGGTTGCCATGTTTTTAACGTTTTAATGGAGCATTTGTTGATCATCATGGCCTCATACATAGCTGTTGCGACAACTGACGACTGTTTTTGGGATTGAAAAGTAAAATCAATTACAACTTGAAAACCAGCTTGTATAAAATGGTTAGGTTTAAATTGTGGCTACATCTCGGACTTTTATAACAACGATCTGTATTCTATTCTTCCTTTGGGTTTAAGGATGAGAAAAATTCCATCTGCTTGTGAATAACATTAAGAACCACGGTATTGAAAAGTACTATGTTATAGACATTTTCAGTAACAGGTTTTAATTTTCTCTCTATTTTAGTGCACCATCATGCATATTTTCATGTTATTTTAAATATGTAAATTATTTATTTTAATTAATATGTATATACGAATTTTCTAATAATTATTTATCATACAAAATTAATTAAATATTTTGTGCATGCATGCCTGCATTTATTCGGCATCAATTGATGAGATATTTAAACAAATTTGCTATCCGCGATAATTGTACACCATGTTATGTCACTTGAATATTGTCCATAAGAAAATCGGGTACTTTTCCAGTATAGGATCCTTTGCTTTTAGGTTTGGCGTAATTCGAGTTTCAGAAAGGCATAGATTCGTTAATATACATAGATTTGTTGCCAAAAGTTATGAAAACAAACCCAATGAACTTTTGGTGCTTTTCTATTATAGGGGTTTTGACGCTTTTTTAAAAAGCTTGGCGGAAAAAACCAAGCAGGATAGAAAACCAAGCAGGATATCTTATTCTCCTTCCGTTCAGTTGGGCAATTATTATTTTATATATTCGTTTCAAATATCCGAATTAGTGATTTTATAAATTCGTTTCATTAAATTTTAGAAAAAGATAACAAAATTATATCAATAAATAATAATCACTATTAATTCCTTTCCCCCCTTTATTTTGCGTTTACATAAATGACGTCATTTGGACGAATTTATTCAAAATATTTTCAGTTTATAAATTAAATTAAATGATGACAGACGATTGAATCCTGACAATAGAAATGTGATTTTTTTTTCAAAATTTCCTGAGAAACATAATTTAATCACAATCTTGTCTTCATTATTGATTGAAATAAAAGATAAATTCAATTTCAATTTGAAAATGACGAATAAAAAGAAATCAATAATCCCTATCGGGATCCTTTTCAATTTTTTCCCTTTTTTGTCACAAAAAACTGAGTAATTAGTTGCCATCATTACAGAAATGTCATTAAAATTAGAAAAAAATTAATATCTCGAAAACTAATTCCAATTTCAAAATTCTATTACCAGTTATGACATCCGCGGATTTTTATGGACAATTGGTATTAATTTCACCATCAAGCGTTTAATATTTTATTAAAAATAGCCCTAAAACATAATCAGTCGTTTAATCAGTCGTTTCATAAAATCGTTTCATAAATTCGTTTCATAAAATCGTTTCACAAATTCGTTTCATTAGGATTTTATATATATAGGGTAGATAAATTTATCGAAAGTTTCGGAAATTTTAGAAGTATCCCCTTAAACACAATGTTATGCAATGATAGGATAAACTACTTGTCACGGTATTTTTTCAGAATAACAATACATTATTTCAGGGGGTCGGAGCCCCCCTGAACCCCCCGTTGTCGCTTTAATATTCTATTCTCAATTTCCAGTAATTGCGCTATTTCATTTCTTGAGTATCTGTCTGAATGTATTTGCAATTTTCATTTCATTAGAATAACCATCTCTTTGTACAAGAGATTTTATCCTATCCTTAAAATAATAGTTATATTTCAACTACTAAACATCATATGTTGCTGAAGTTGAATAAGATTTCGTGTATAAAGTATACTTATACAAATTTAAATTCATCTTATTTGACCTATATTCAATTTACGCATTCAACGTTTTTATTATTTTCATTTGGAAAACCGATTTGGTAATCATTTTTTAGTACTTAAAATAAATTCTCATCTATTTCATTAAAAAAAAGCATATTAAGAACTTAAAACCCGAAAAGTGTCAATTTTTAATAAAACTTCGCGTAAAAATAATGCGATTCACTTGAATTTTCCTTTGTTGATATTCTTTGAAATATAGTTGCTTAGCAACCATTTAATGAAAGAGAGAAATAAAATGCATCGGAAATTTTTGTAAAAAATGAGAAAATAATTTTGTAAAAAATGATAGAATAAAATGTATTATATTATTAGAGCAGATGTATAAAACTGCACCAAACATTGTACACCTAATTTAAAAAATCTGACGAATGTATTAACAAAATTTCAAATTAATTTGAATAATTTAAGGCCTGACTTGATAAATTTTAGCCTTCATAACTTACACATTAAATACATGAATCAAATGCGCCATTTTATTTCAATGGATGAAAATTTTCAAAATCGTCTGAATTCCCATAGGAAAGCATTATGACCTAAAAAGAAATGTTTTATATTTCCCGAACGAATGAACCAAACGTAACTAAAAACTATACAGCTAATTCCGGGTACCTCACCAACATACCTACCCAGGGGCGGATTTAAGGGGTTGCGATGGTCGCAATCGCGAGGGGCCTCGCATCCCAAGGGCCCCCCCACATCTTCTTTTATGTTCAAAGAGAAAAAGTGACTTTTGATCAAGAATTTTTGTATTTTATTTTTTCAATTAGTTTTACTACATCATTTTCATGTAATAAGTAGGATATTTTTTCTACTATCTGTTATTTCCAGAAATATTTTAGTTTTTCCTTATCTTTTTTTCTGTTATCATTCATTAAGACTGTGAACATTTGTGAAGGGGTGGGTTTAAGGGAGACAAATGTGCTTTCCTCTGAGCTGGAAGGAACCCTGTTAGAGACCCTTTACAGCTATTTTAATATATACGGCATGCCAAGTTTGGGGGCCCCCGAAATCAGGACAACATATGTTATTATACATAAGGGCCAAGTGGATCGTGACTCTGAGGCTTCTGATTTCGGGTACGCTAAATTTGATATGCAGTTTCATAAAGCTGGTATTTGAAATCTATTGTGATTTTGTTACTGGTTATAATCACTATTTTGTATTTCTAGAGTAGGATCATGCTCCTATTATGACTAATTGGTGCCCTGGGCAAAGATAAATTAGGGGGCCCCATTCAAATCGTTGCAACGTTATTCAAACTAGGGGGTAAACCCGGGCTTCCCGGGTTACAGAATATAGGTGATGATTCTGTAACATATAAAAACCATCACATATATTATTTCTGATGTCAACACCCTTTTTTCTCTGCACATACTAAAGGCACATCGATGAATGAGGTATTTTTCGAAAGGTTCTTCAAAATGCAAGTCATGCAGATTAACTAACTTTTATTCTTCGATATGTAAAAGCTGATGGAGAAATATTTCAGCAATTTTTTTGGTTTTGTACCCATTAGATCTCATAAAGCAGAATATATCAAAGATATAATTTTGAAGGAAATTTAAGACCTTGGATTGGACATGAAAAACTGTAGGGGTCAATGTTATGACAATGCTTCGAACAAGTCAGGAATTTATGGTGGCCTTCAGGCAAAAATACTCGAAGAAAGTCCGACAGCATTTTATGAGCCTTGCTTAAGCCATTCTTTGAATTTATTAGGGAATAATGCTGCAAATATGCCGTAAGTTATTTCGATTTTGTGCAAAATATATATACATTTTTTTTTCAGCTTCAACCTATAGATGGGAGGTTCTTAAATCTCATATTCTATCAAAGCGTACAGTAAAACAATTGAGTGACAATCGATGATCAGCAAGAGCAGATGCATTACGTGAAAGTTACAGCGAAATTAAAAAAACATTGATCAAAGTTTCTGACTATGAAACTGAAAGGCCATCAACCAAATTAGATGCTAACTCTTTAGCAAAAAAAATTGATAATCATGAAATTGCTTTTATGACAATTTTGTGGGACAGAATATTAAGACGAATGGACAAAGTTAGCAAATTTTTGCAGAAAAAACAAATTTAAAGATGGTCATAAACCAAATTCATTACTTAAGGCTATTCTTTGCGGAAGTGCGTGATGATTATTCGGGAATTGAAGCAGAAGTTTTAGAGTTTTAGCTTTATCTTCATCCATTCTGCGATCAGATGATGGCAAGAATAAGAGTAAAAGAAAGATTTCCAGACAAAAATGTTGATGGCGAAATAGGGTTAGAATGAACAGAAAGAGTACGTGTATTGAGATTCTGAATGTCATTTGCGACAGCCTAGTAGCTGAACTTGAGAAAATAAAAGAAAAATTAGAATATGTTTTTAATGTATTCAAAGAAGTTTTTGTTGATGAACCTCCTAATTCCCCTAAAACTAACACCAGTTCCGTTTCAAAAGTATATACGAAAGATATACATGGAAAACAGTTCACTGATGAACTGAAGTATTTCCGTCATTTTCTCAGTGTAATAGGGCAAGATGAGTACTCGGCAGAGCCCCAAAAATGGTATAAATTGCTAGTGAATAGTGACGAGTTGAAAGAAACATTTCCAAATGTAGAAACCATTTTGAAAAATTTTCTCACATTACCCGTACCAAATGCAGGTGGAAAAAGATCGTTTAGTGCTCTTAAAAGAGTGAAAAATTATCTACGCTCAACTCTTTCTCAAGTGCGTTTGAATAACCTCACAATATTATACATTGGGTGTAATTCTCTAAACTCTGTAAATTATGATGAAGTCATAGACAATTTTGCTGCAGTTAAAGCCAGACGAAAATTTTTATAACATTTAGATCTGATGTAATTAAAATATAGGTTGTCCCATCAAGACCACCCAAACTATGCACAGCCAGATTCCTCGCTTAGACAGCATAAAAAAAGACAAAGAACCATACCTCTACGACCCATAGTTTTCGAAAAAAATACGAAAGAAAAGTATGACGTCATATCCGGTGCAAGAATTTTTTTTTATTGGAAACATGAACATTGGTAATTGCATTACGTTTTCAGACACAGGATATCCACCGCGGATATTCACGCATGCATGCGCGGACCGTGGAATGATGTCAAGCCGTTGTTTGAAGCGTATTTAAAATGCTGCATCTAGTAACTACTCTTTTGTGAACACCACGCTGCTGCAATGTGTTCAATTAGCCACTCCATGGCGCGCGAATGCTCGATATGAGCGGTGGACAGTTTGCGCATCTTCGTCTGCAAGCATATGGAAATAACAATTTCATGTTTCCAATAAAGTTTTTTTTTTTGTTTTTTTTTGTTTGTTTTTTTTTTTTTGGGGGGGGGGGGCTAGCACCGGATATGACGTCATACTTTTCTTTCTTATTTTACTTGAAAACAGTGGTTCATAAAGGTATAGTTCCTTGTTCTTGTTTTAAGTACTCCAAACGAGGAATCTGGCTATGCACAGTTTGAGCGGTCTTGATGGGAAATTTTGTATAAAGTGAATTTTGTATAATTAACAATTAACGCTTTGAATAAATTTGTAATTATTCTAACTAATGACTGTTTATTATTTTAAAATTATAAATATACCCAATTTTTCAGATGTAGGGGGGCCCAAAAAGTTCCAGTGAGAGGGGCCCCTCACTTCATAAATCCGCCCCTGTACCTACCAAAAATCAAACTAATCGGATCATTTTTGCGGCAGTTATCGCGGAACAGACAGACAGACAGACAGACAGACAGACAAACAGACAGACAGAAACCAAAAACTTTTCGGGTCTCCACAGTAAGCCTTCACTGACGTTTCGGCAATTAATCAGATGTAACAAATAAAATAAAAAAATGCTACAAAATTAAACTTTAGCAAAACTTCAAGTTTTCGACAAAACTGATTTATACATAAAGAAAACAAGTTTTATAACAACTTTTAGTAGCCAGTGTTTTTCTTTTACATAAATATATCCAAAGTTAAGTTAACAAAGCAAAATTTCATTTGCTTTCAAAGAAGATATTTTATAAGAACTTCCGAAAACGCAGATAAATTAGATTATTGTATGTCATTACTTTTCCCATACTGAAAATTTTGAAGATTACATGCTGTACAAATTGGTTGGTCTAGAAAAAGTTTCTTAAATGACAATAAATAAATAAATAAAAGTAAAAACATTAGTTAATCTCGTATTTTGTATTTTTCTCTAGAATTACTTGAGGATTTATTTTTTAACGATAAAAGTTGAAGGTATTGATCTCTTACAGTGTTTATTTCTACGTGACTTATAAAAAATGTACATCGTGAATATTTAATGTGAAAAAAATGTGTTTTTCTATTGTTTAACACTCAACAAACGGTATGCATAAAAAGGGAATACTCAACTATTTATTCGTATTTGTCCAATAAAAAAGTTAATTTTTTAAATAAAATTGCTTGTTTAAAAGAGTTGCTCAAAATTATAAAATCAAAAAATACTGGAATGTTATTGAAATAATTATATTATAATTAAAATTGTGGATAATCACTAAGCAGTGATAAAGATAAATTAATATGACTGTAATATACTGCTTTACAATGCATATGTTCAGCAAACAGCTGGAAGAGTCACTATGAAAAAAAGGGGAAACAATTGCAAACTTCTTTTGTATAGGGGCAAAAGAAGAATTTCCAAAACAGTTGATTTTTATCATAACTTGTCACCATATCTTTCCCAAGAGATTTATATTACTTTTAAGATCAACAATAATACTAAAATGATTAAATGTTTTAAAATAACATAAACTACACTAAATAACTCATTTTAACGTTTTTTATTTTCATTGTAATTATGCCTATTGAACTTTCATGTTGAAAAAGTGACTATTGCACAAGAAAACTAACCAGCATCAGTTTTAACCCTTCTGCGGCGAGCGGCAAGTGTACATATAGGATACAAGAAATCCTTGATTTTGAATACAGAAAATTCTAAACAGAAATGTTCGCCTTATATGATCATAGCGTTGTGTCATCAATCGAACAATTCGATTATTACTAATCGTTTGAATATCTCAATTATAGAAATATAACTTGAAACAATAACTCGATCGAGTGTTTTTCCCAAATGATGTCTGTTTTCCTTTTTTGTATGTGAATTAAACATAATTTAAACATGTAATGAAATGGTTCTTATTCGTATGTGACAATTAAATATAAACACTTTATTTTACTATCATTCGAACGATTATTTTCCCGAATGAGCATGACAAAACTCGCTTGTTTCATCCGAATTATAGGATTTCTCCATTTTGAACATTCTCCAGATCTTTGACCTTTTAAGGGGCAAGTAATAGTGTTTCTGTAATGTTGAAATCACACCAGAATATTCAAATATTTTTTTTGAAAATTTGGAAATAAGATTATACAGCTTTTTTCCATCGAAATTATAGAAGTAAAATTTTATTCAAAAATTCTGATACATATCTTGATTAAAATTAAGTGATATGACAAATATCCCACCGTCCGAAAGGGCTTAGTGCAATTAATATTCTTTAGGTGAAAATAGTTCGTTTCCTAAGTATTTGAAAGATTTACTGCTGTTTTTTCAAACTGTATAATATAGGTACAAAATAAATTTCTCCGTTCCACTGTACATTTCCTAATTATGATTTCGATACTAAAACTTCAGTACAAATCAGCTCTTGTTAGTTTGGGTTTAGCTTGACCCCAAGGGCAACGGTCATTCTATCTGTTATTTTTGCAATACTTCCAATGGCTTTGAAAATATACACACATTTACATTTTGGTAATACTTTTTTTTTTTTTTTTTTTTTTTTTTTTTAAATAAAATATTAGTATTCTCCCAAGCCTGTCACCTTACTGTATGTATTTATTCTTTTCATTGCTACCTCAGGACTTCATCCCAATAATTTATAACATTGCCACCGGAATAGGTGATTTAGTTTTTCTGCAAAAGCTTTTTCTCATTTTCTTTCCGTTTTTTTTTTTTTTTTTTTTTTTTTTTTGAGAGAGGGTGGGCGGGAGAAATTTTACTGGTTGGTAATTTTGATTTGTCGTTTGATTGTGTTTATCTGCACTCACATTTTCAACATATTTATGTCAGTTACAGATAAAGAGTAATTTCTGAAGCGGTTTTAAATTACGTAAGTAACTGTAGGGGGAATTTTTATTGGTTGGTAATTTTAATTTGTCGTATGATTGTGTTCATCGTCACTCATATTTTCCACATGTTTAGGTCAATTACAAATAGAGTAATTTCTGAAGCGGTTTTAAATTACGTAAGTAACTAGAGGGAGAATTTTTACTGGGTGGTAATTTTGATTTGTCGTATGATTGTGTTCATCTGCACTCACATTTTCAACATATTTATGTCAGTTACAGTTAAAGAGTAATTTCTGAAGCGGTTTTAAATTACGTAAGTAACTAGAGGGAGAAATTTTACTGGTTGGTAATTTTGATTTGTCGTATGATTGTGTTCATCTGTACTCACATTTTCAACATATTTATGTCAGTTACAGATAAAGAGTAATTTCTGAAGCGGTTTTAAATTACGTAAGTAACTGTAGGGGGAATTTTTATTGGTTGGTAATTTTAATTTGTCGTATGATTGTGTTCATCGTCACTCATATTTTCCACATGTTTAGGTCAATTACAAATAGAGTAATTTCTGAAGCGGTTTTAAATTACGTAAGTAACTAGAGGGAGAATTTTTACTGGTTGGTAATTTTGATTTGTCGTATGATTGTGTTCGTCTGCACTCACATTTTCAACATATTTATGTCAGTTACAGTTAAAGAGTAATTTCTGAAGCGGTTTTAAATTACGTAAGTAACTGTAGGGAGAATTTTTATTGGTTGGTAATTTTAATTTGTCGTATGATTGTGTTCATCGTCACTCATATTTTTCACATGTTTAGATCAAATACAAATAGAGTAATTTCTGAAGCGGTTTTAAATTACGTAAGTAACTAGAGGGAGAATTTTTACTGGTTGGTAATTTTGATTTGTCGTATGATTGTGTTCATCGTCACTCATATTTTGCACATGTTTAGGTCATTTACAAATAGAGTAATTTCTGAAGCGGTTTTAAATTACGCAACTAACTAGAGGGAGAAATTTTACTGCTTGGTACTTTTGATTTTTCGTATGATTGCGTTCATCGTCACTCATATTTTCAACATGTTTATGTCAATCATACACAAAGATTAATTTCTGAAGCGGTTTTAAATTACGTAAGTAACTAATGAAGATAATGTATATTTTTACTTGGATATTCTGCAAAAATATTAACAATTAATAAAGATAAATATTTAAATTTAGCCAAAAATAACGAAAGGCATTTCTCCTGGTATACAGTATTTGAATTTTATTAATCTAATAATAATATAGAAAATAGTTTTATTCTATAAACAAACAATTCAGCACATTTTTCAATATTAGAAAAAAAGAGAAAAATACAGAATATACATAGAATTATTTTATTACTAATGATTATATTTTTATAGTTATATAACTTTTACCTGATGTTGTTCCTGCTTTTGAAAACATTCTATGAAATAATTCGTCCATAATTTTACAGTTAACATTGTCAGATGCTTTAAAACTCTCTTAAAATTTAGTTTTCAAGTTAATCATTTAAATTTTACATCAAGTTTATTAAATTTTAAATTAATGATGTGAATTGTGACATAAGAGGAATAAAAATGTTTAAAGGTCATGAAAATATCAAAATCAAACAAAAGCATCGATCCCACCTACAATCGAATATTTAAAATCATTCGATTATAAAAATAACTCGCATAAAGATGATTCGATTACCAGAATTACTAAATTAAATCCATCAGTATACCATTCAGAAATTTGGCTTTTAAACTTTAAATAAGGTGAAAAGTTCTATTTAAAAAAAACTGTTGCACAAAATTAAAGAAATGTAAGCAATTGTCATCGGGATGCGGTTAAAGGCTATGTACAAAAGACCGATTGATTAGATATACAAGATACAAAGGTTTGAGTATTTCATACAAAATAAGGTTGGTTGAAAACACTTCATTACTAACTCCCAAACTTTGAGCAAAGAATAAAGAATGTTCAGATAAAACAAATAATAAAAATAAATAACTATAATATGGAAAACACTTCATTACTTTCTCACAAACTTTGTTCGTGCAAGGAAGAAAAAAAATGTGTAGGTAAAACAAATAATAAAGTAAACAGCCGTTATATAAAACTTTTACGGAACTTTCATAAAAAGAGGCTTATATGTCAAAAGCAAGTTGTATAGCGACTTTTGGCAACCAGCGTTTCTTATTACATAACTAAACGCAAAATGAATCTCGCACAGAAAACAATTTATTAGTTTAAAAAAAAAAATGTGACTTCCAAAAATCGTAAATCAGATTATTTATTAACTGTCATTATTTTTTACAATTCTGAATTAAAAAAAAATGCATACTACCGAAATTAGATTGTCTAGAAAAGTTTTGAAAAAAATGAAAATTAGTAGTTATTCTTCTTTTCTGTATCATTTTCTGTAATGCTGTTTTTTATTCTTTAGATAAATACATGTGGATGCTATTGGTTCATTTTTACGTGACTTAGCAAGAAATGTTTTTCATACGTACCAAAAAAAAAACGAGCATAAATGTTTGGATAAGGGAATTTTTTTTTGTTGGAAACTTTAATAACTAATTATTTTTTTTTATTAACAGTCACTTTTTATTGTTTTAATATGAAATTATCAATTTTGATTCTTTGCAGAAACTGTAATGTACAGTTGTGCAAAAGAAATGAGAACAGCCCACACAATTTCGTCTCTAAATTGCCACAAAAAAAAAAAAAACGCAAACAGCCAAATAGTCGGCCAAAATTAAAGAGAACAAATACCCCATATTTTTTAATTCCCAAATTGTCCCAGAACAAAGTAGAAATAGCCTTTCAACAGAAAAAGTTTGTCTTCGTCCAAATTATGTTTAAAAAAATAATTTAGGGGGTCGTCTTCATGGTAAAATTATACCAAACTCTAAAGATTTGAATAAGGACACCTAATTTTGATACCACATTTGCCCTTTTTCGTCATAATTTGCCTTTCGATACAAAGCGGGAAAACAGTGTGTTAAGTATTTTAGATATTATGAAGGTTTAACATTTGGGACATTTGTAATCGTTGCAAACAGACGCAATGTAGACGTTTTTAAAACAGTAAAAACAAAATTTTTTAAAGTATAACGCAAGAACTATTTGACTGAAATAGCTGTAAGTTTCCATTCATATATTTAATGATTCTAGAAATCGATTTCTGTTTAAAAAATAATAGATTACAATTCATATTTTTGTTTTCGAAAATAGCTTTTTTTAAAATTAATTTTCGAATAAAAATAAACTATAACCTGTAAATGTTTGATCAGAAATAGTTTTCTACAAGCTTTAAATATTCGAATCCAAAACTATAGCTCATTTTACCAAATAGTTTCTGAGCTATGCTTAAAAAACGATCAGCATTCCAATTAGTTTTTCAACGATTACAAAATAATTTAACATTATGAGTTTCAAACTTTAAACCTTCATAAATCCTAAACTACTTGACCGTTTGGTATTCTAAGGTACAATTTGTAAAAAAGGCAGATTGGATGTCAAAATTAAGTGTTCATATTGAGATTTTCAGAGTTTGATTCAATGTGAGTATCAAGATGACACCTCCCCTCCCCCCCAAGCTTATTTTATTTTGCATAAATAATTAACAAAAACACATAATTTCAAACCGAATGGCTGTTTACGTTCTTTTTTCTGTGAGAATTTAGAGACGAAGTTGAATTGTGTGGGGTGTTCTCTTTTTTTTGGCCGATTGCACGTTGCAGTTTCTGCAAAGAGTCAAAATCGAGAATTTCATATTTTTAAAAAAATGTGATTGTTAATCAAAAGAATTAATTAGTTAATAAATTTTCCAAAAAAAAAAATCCCTGATCCAAACATTTATGTTCATAAGAGAAAAAATAACTGCAAAGCCAAAATGATGCATTTTCCCACCATAAACACTAGGGCATCAAACCCGGGCTTCCCGGAATAGAGAATATATCTTCTTTTTTTTTTTCTTCTTTTTTTTTTTTTTTTTTTTTTTTTTTTTTTTTTTTTTTTTACTGTAAATGAGATTTTTTTTCCACTTAATATATTTTTTACTGCCACCTAACAACACCAAACAGCAATGTTATATGAAATATGTCAATTATATATTCAAATACAATTTTTTAATTTCTTAAAAGTGGTAATTTCGTATTGACCTCGTGCCAGAAGATAATAACCGAAGAAATCTCTAAAAATTTCGTTATCTACATCAGTTTTTTTTTTTTTAATTCTGATTATTTCAGCGGTTTTTAGTGCTTATTTCAATTACATGTCTGTTAAATTTGTGCTTTATTTATACTATTTTATTGATTGCTTATTGAAGTTCCAATTTCGTTATTGAATATTATCTGGAAACAAATGCTGAATTCTTTATATTGCTTAAAGTGCAAACAGATTAATATTTTGTAATCGTCTGCAAGCGATAGAGATTGATTTAAAAAAAATCATGCTTGAATTATAATTTATATGCTGTAATAAAGTATTCAGCGATACAGTTTTCAAACAAATTGCATTTGAAAGTAGATTTTCCCCCTATAAAACGGTGTAAAAATTGAAAATATGCAATGTTTAGAAATTAAAAGCATTGCATTAGCAAAAATCACAAAATCGAAATATCATCGTGAATTGTTGCCATTCACAGAATGAGGTCAGCGTTACGCACGGACACGTTTGTCCTTTATAATATAGATAGATAGATAGACAGAATGGGTTAAATTCATTTAGCAATTAAACGAATAAAATACTCTGTTGCATATTTACACGTTTTTATAAGTCTCGAATTTTTAAGAACAGTGACTAATGTTCACAATGATTATTACTTAACATTATATTTTCCCATACAGAAAAAATTACAAACACACACTAAAAAATTTGAATAGTGTAGAAAAATTTCTGAAAATGAAAAAAAAAATTATGATTACACATTTTTGTTTTCTATGTTCTTTTTAGGAGTTCCTTGAAGTTTATTTTTCCAAGGATGAATGTGGTAAATTTAATGCTCAAGTTTTTAATTTTTATATGATTTATATTAAAAAATAAAAATGCAAATAAAACTTCAATAAAACTGCAATTTTTAAAGAAGGAATTCCCTAAATATGAGTAATCCAACACAAAATTACCTTTTTAACACTTTCTAACAAAGTTGAAATTGTATATGACTTTGGTTTCTCTGGTCGTTCTCCAACGTAAATGTAACAGGATTGCCATATAATCGATATATGCTATTGTGGTTTCCTGTAGCATGACGATTATGAATGTGGAAAATATTACTGCTCATGTTTTTCATTTTTACATAATTTATATGAAAAAATAAAAATGCAAATAAAACTTCAATAAAACTGCAATTTTTAAAGAAGGAATTCCCTAAATATCAGTAATCCAACAAAATTACCTTTTTAACACTGCCTAACAAAGTTGAAATTGTATATGACTTTGGTTTTTCTGGTCGTTCTCCAACGTAAATGTAACAGGATTGCCATATAATCGATATATGCTATTGCGGTTTCCTGTAGCATGACGATTATGAATGTGGAAAATATTACTGCTCATGTTTTTCATTTTTACATGATTTATATGAAAAAATAAAAATACAAATAAAACTGCAATAAAACTGCAATTTTTAAAGAAAGAATTCCCTAAATATGAGTAATCCAACAAAATTACCTTTTTAACACTTTCTAACAAAGTTTAAATTGTATATGACTTTGGTTTCTCTGGTCGTTCTCCAACGTAAATGTAACAGGATTGCCATATAATCGATATATGCTATTGTGTTTTCCTGTAGCATGACGATTATGAATGTGGAAAATATTACTGCTCATGTTTTTCATTTTTACATGATTTATATGAAAAAATAAAACTACAAATAAAACTTCAATAAAACTGCAATTTTTAAAGAAGGAATTTCCTAAATATGAGTAATCCAACACAAAATTACCTTTTTAACACTTTCTAACAAAGTTGAAATTGTATATGACTTTGGTTTCTCTGGTCGTTCTCCAACGTAAATGTAACAGGATTGCCATATAATCGATATATGCCATTGTGGTTTCCTGTAGCATGACGATTATGAATGTGGAAAATATTACTCCTCATGTTTTTCATTTTTACATGATTTATATGAAAAAATAAAACTACAAATAAAACTTCAATAAAACTGCAATTTTTAAAGAAGGAATTTCCTAAATATGAGTAATCCAACACAAAATTACCTTTTAAACACTTTCTAACATAGTTGAAATTGTATATGACTTTGGTTTCTCTGGCGTAAATGTAACAGGATTGCCATATAATCGATATGTGCTATTGTGGTTTCCTGTAGCATGACGATTATTGAAAATTAAGAGTCTAGCATTTGTAGTTCATTTACAGTAACACTGAAAAGAATTTCGTTACATTATGGTCAATGAGGGAAAATCATATACATTGGATTTTAGTGATGTTGCACTACTTCAAACATATTGAGATTTATATACATCAATGAGGTGCACTACGAGATACTTCTTACATGATTTATATAACAAAATATGTCAGATACGTACAGTTTCAAAATTTAATATGTATAAGAAATATAATGTTATATTGTTTTGAAAATATAATGTTATATTGTTTTGAAAATATTTCAATAAAACTGCAAAAGTAATCCAACAAAATTACCTTCTTAACACTTTCCAACATAGTTGAAATTGTAATGAGTTCGGTTTGTCTGGTCGTGCTCTAACGTAAATGTAACCGGATTGCCATATAATTGATATATGTTACTGTGGATTCCTGTAGCATGATCATTATTGAAAATGAAGTGTGTAGCATGTATAGTTAGTTCATTTCTAGGGACATCCAAAAGAATTCTGTTATATTATGGTCAATGAGGGAAAATCATATACATCGTATTTTAGTGATGTTGCACGATTTCGGACATATTGAAATTTATATACATCACTGAGGTGTACTACCGGATACTTATTAATGTAGAATCTGTTGTTCATGGTATTTATCGTTCAGTTAATGGGGACATACAAAATAATTCGGTTAATGTAGTGTTTATAATCGATAATTGTTCGAAGTACTTTTTCAGCAGAAATAAGCGTTTTTAAGTTTAACAAAGTTTTTTAACTCTCTTGAAGGGCAATGGGAGTACCATCTCCTACTTAATTATTTATGCCACTTAATTTAAATAAAGCTTACTACTAAAAATCTTTTATAAACATTTTTTTTATATATATTTGGGAAAAAAGAAACCCTGCAAAATTGCATTTTCTTATTTTCAAATTATTTTTTCGAAAATTCTCGTGTGAATTCAACATTACAGGAACACAATTACTTGCCCTTGAAAGATTTAGTATTAAGTGGTGTGTATAAATTCTATAGATTATACATAGGTACAACAGAATTCGTAAGCATAACTGTCCATATCCGGAAATTATTTAACCCTAGACCTAGCGGGAATTTTAAGTTTCATAAAAATATATTTTACACTTCAAATTTTACTTAAAACTATTAATTTTATTTATTTAACTTATTTCTGTATGTCTTACCTTCTAATTATTTAGACTCTATCCTTAATCTCCTTCGCTTTACTTTTTTATTCCACATTTGTTATCATCTGTTTTCTTAACTTTACATCTATCCTTTTTATTGTAATTTTTCTTTTATCTTGTAGTTAATACTACATCTTAACTTTTCCCGACGGCTCAATTTAATACAAGAAACTCTACTCACAAATAGACTGGGCGTAAAGTTGTCTGCAACTCGGAAGCCCCTTAACCAACATCAACTGTTCGGCACTGTGTGTCTTATATTTAACTTATTTCATGAAGAAATTTCAGGTTCGAATTAACATTTATTCATTAGGCCGGAATTGTGTTATGCGTTTTCCAGCTGAACTATATTTATTAGTATACTACGAGATATTTGTAGAATATAAATACATTTATATACATGTCTACGCAAAAAACTGGATACATTGTCGTCTTTTGATGGTAATTTTCAGAAGTGAGAGTTCAGTTCGTATTTTACCTGATTAAATTTTATCTTAAAATGTAGTGTGCATAAAAACCTGTAGGTAATGTACAGGGCTGTACAAAAGAATTCGAGTACATTTCCGTTATTTGACGGAAATTGCTGAATGTAAATTTTAAGCTGTGTAATGCGTTTTCTCGGTGAATTATATTTAAGTCTACTATATAGCATAGATAGAAATCATATACAGGGCTGCACAAAAGAATTTGTATACCTTTCCGACTATAGATGGTAAATAGTGAAATTTGGTTTGCAAATGTGTTATGCGTTTTCTAAATTGCTTACTTAGATACAATATTTCACCTCATTAAACGTTGAAGATTTGTTACAGTGTTCTGATGGTGTTTGATGTATTTCATAATTTGTGCGTGATGACTGATTTCTCATTCTTGCTCTATTTTAAGACTAAAGAAAATTTCATCAACTTTGACTAAAGAAAACAATTATTTTAATTATGTTAAATCGGTAAATGTCCTCATTATGTTTGTGAAAATGCCTTGGATTACATTATATACGTAAAGCAATGGAAACAGTTCAAGAAAATTGACAATTTATTTAGAGTTAATTTTGTCAGTCGAATATGTTAAAAAATAATCCTTAAATTTTGCGTCTGTATTTGCGTAATAAGTGCCCGCGCCAAATGTAAGTGATGGTGGCAAGTAACGCTTAACTGTTACAAATTACATTTTAAAAGGTTATAAACAAAGGTACGGGAGCATAATTAAAACACCGTAAAATATTCCATTTTTACCAAAAACGTAACTCTTGTTTAAAAGAATGCAGTTATTTTTGTACCAAAATGTGACATTTATAATGTGTCAGTTTTGCTTCGATTAAGAAAATAAGAGACTTCCAACTTTCGTCAAATATCATATTTTAATGACATTTTTGGCCTAAATACCCCATTAGCGTCAAGAGGGTGTTGCTTATAGTGACATATTTTTGCACACTCTTCATCCCTTCTCGTGCAGTGATAAAAAAATGTGTAAAAATAGATGTAGATGTATTTTTGGTCTGAATTAATTAAGTGTAATGGCAACGATGAACTAACTATAAAAAAATACTACATTGAATAAACTTTTTTACCAAAAATAGAACCGACTTCAAAAACTACTAAAAAGCAAAAAATAAATTTTTTAACCAAAAATAGAACTGACTTCAAAAATTACTACAAGTAAAAAATATTTTTTTTAGATAATAGTTAATAAGAAATTAAATTAAGAGCATTGTATTTACCATGCATATTATAATATTTATGTACATTAATTTGAATTTTTGGAGTCGGTGCCAGCCAAGCCAAGTTAAAGCCGTGTTACCATTTTTAAACATTTCATCTGATATTATAAATGTGTATTTTCAAATGAGATTAGCAACTATATGTCGGCAAACATTGCTTTGGAAATTAGTTAATCATTTAAATCATTGTATTTTCTACCATTTGATGAGTTATATGTATTTTTTATTGTCTCGTATTTATGTAGATATAATTTATACGCGTGTTACGATTTATATTGGATATTTTGTTTTGTATTTTGTACTTGGCTTGGCTGGCACCGACTCCAAAAAATCAAATTAATGTACATAAATATTATAATATGCATGGTAAATATAATGCTCTTAACTTAATTTCTTATTAACTATTATCTAAAAAAAAAATATTTTTTACTTTGTAGTAGTTTTTGAAGTCGGTTCTATTTTTGGTTAAAAAAATTATTTTTCGCTTTTTAGTAGTTTTTGAAGTCGGTTCTATTTTTGGAAAAAAAAGTTTATTTTTCACTTTTAAGTAGTTTTTGAAGTCGGTTCTTTTTTTGGTTAAAAAGTTTATTTATTTATTTATTACTTTTGTGATATCCATATTTACATTAAACCATATTGTTGCTAATACCTTTTTTATTTCACGCTAACCTTGGCAGTAGACTCGAGTATCGAAGATTAGAAAATTTATCATTATTCTCATCTAATGTCTTTAAAGCCTTTAATGATATCTATATTTACAACAGTAGATTCGAGTACGGAAAATTAGAAAATTTATCATTATTCTCATCTAATGTCTTTAAAGCTTTTTATGATATCTATATTTACATTAAACCATATTGTTTCGAATATATTTTTTTATTTCATGCTAACCTTGGCAGTAGACTCGATTACGGAAGATTAGAAAATTTATCATTATTTTCATCTAATGTCTTTAAAGCCTTTAATGATATCTATATTTATATTAAACCATGTTGTTGCTAATATATTTTTCATTTCACGCTAACCCTGGCAGTAAACTCGATTACGGAAGATTAGAAATTTTATCATTATTCTCACCTAATCGTCTTGGATAATGTGTCATAATCGGGCTGTATATTACAGTTTTGATAACTGTGTAACTCACTGATTTCGGTGCTTATGATTAATGTGTACTGATTTTTACAAGGTAAATACACTGCGCCAACAATGTCGCCTATAATACTATTTGGAGTAACCCCTTTCTTTCTTTCTTTCTATATTATCACTCTATAGTTAATATTATGTAGTAGAAATATTAAAAGACAATTGCAGAAGCATTTATATACATTTGTATTGTATAATATAATATAGATAATTGGATATTTTAAAGGCAGTTTCCAACTAGTGCGCCACGGGTGATAAATCGCCAAATATTTTCTGCAACTCGTACATTTGTATGGGATTTGAAACAACAATGTATTTAATTATGCGCCAATAAACGCTCGTCAAAATATGCTAAACCGCTGTGAAACTGCAACAATGGAACTTTTAAAAGATTCAAAAGTAGATTTGTTGTGGCGTAATTTATAGTTTTTATCCGTACGTTGTATTATATTTATCCAATTCAAAATTTTATGTACATTTGATTTTCAAATTTGGCAACACTCAAAAGTTTTAGTTATTATTTGGATTTTAAAAAGTTTGTTAGATGAAAATAAATACGATAAGTCAAAGGTGATTTATGTCAGTCTTTTTATTATTTGCAACCTGAAAGTCGTCTGCTCAACTACCGGTGACCCGTACGTAATAACTCTTGATAATATCCGATTTGCTTAAAATTTTGTATATACGTTCATTGTGATAAGGAGCTCATTGGTTAACCCGTCAGCACACGCGCCCCTTTCCATTACGTTACTACACGCGCGGGATAAATTTTACCCCAATGGGTTTTCTTGTGTCAATTTCCCCTCGGTTAGATTATAAACAAAAATTTATATTTTGAAATAAACTGTAAATAAATAAAGAACATAATTTTTAACTTAAAATAAAAAGTTCTTTTATATTAAAAGCAAAAAAAAAAAAAAATCATAAAATCTCGCACTAAGATTTTTTCAGCATATCATTACATACAAAGCTTATACAATGCAAATTCAGCCATGAAAATACAAAAAAACATAAAACTGATTTATAGAAACTGTATGTGCAAGAGTTGTTAACGTTTAAAAGAAAAATTATATTATTATTTGCACACTATATTTTTTACATAAACATTTGCATTAACATTTTCCTATCATTAGGGGTTACGTTATAACACGCGTGGGGTAAATTCCCTCCCATGTGACACTTTTATAACAAAAGAATGGAAAATACACAGCCAGAGCTAAATTCTTTTTGGCCACATCTTGTTATCATTCAGCTTGAAAGGTACTATAAGGCTCAGAATGATCGCGAACTATTTTCGCACATTTTTAAGTAATAGTTATAAGCTGGGGTAGATTTTATCCCAGCGTGTGTGCTAACGGGTTAAGTATAAAGAGGGGGGGGGGGACAGTGGCTAATCCCCCCTTTAATTTATTCACGCAGAATTATAATCCGATAAGTTAAAGCTGATTTAAATATGTCAGTCTTTTTTTTATTTGCAAATTCACGTAATAGAATATTTTATGATATTATAAATGAAAGTCGTCTGCCCAACAAATTAACTATTTTTAAAATTCTTAATTTTTTTTCGTTTTTGTTGAATTTCTGAAAAAGTACTGAATCAATTTTCATAAAATTTAAATAAGGCCAATTCGAGAGTATTCTCTTTCGAATAAAAAAAAATCACATAAATAGGACGCATAGTTCCGGAGTAATCGGTGTACATACATAAAAAAAAAATACATACACGTCGAATTGATAACCTCCTCTTTTTTTGAGTCGGTTAAAAAGGTTATAAAGTTATCTTGTTGCAATATTGTATGTTACTAAAATGATTCAAAAGAGAGCAATAAATAAATAGATTGATGATTACAAGTCATATTTCGCATCAATATAGAGAAAACACAACGAATCCTAAGAAAAGGACCAAGTAAGCTATTTCTAATACTAATTATATTCTCGATGCAATCTAATGACATTTTGATTTATTTTTACGAAAACTCTAACGGCCACTAAGGCACAGTTAGGCATCTCGATTACAAAAAGATGTTTCTAATTCGAGTAATTTTACAGTTTTTATTTTTTTAATTAAAAGAATTTCTGTTATTTTTTTCCGGTGTGAGTTTTTTTCTTTCATTACAGTAATAATAAAAATCCATGGATCTGTTATCATCCACTGTACCATTTCTTTTGCAAAAATCTTATTCTATGCTCCAGATATAATGTTTGTGATTTTCTTTGGGATCTTTCTAAGATATCTATGGATAGAAGATGTGTGTTTACGCTTACTCCATTCACAGACAAAATGGCATGTTATAGGGGTTCAGAATCCAACAATGATATAAGAATAAAAAAAATAGGATTAATGTATGACATCTCTCATCTGTATGATATAAATGTAAAATATTAGCAATACGTATAATAAAAACTAGATAGTTGGAGTAAAGAGTCTGAAAAGTCCACATAAAAAAAAAAATCTGGAATGTCTCCTTTCCACTTTCGGGATACTGGTGCACCGGTGTAACAAAAAGAAAATAATTTTCTTTTATATAAATTTCCGATACGTTCATCCGAACACAGAGGCCCTACCAGAAAAGTGTTAATATAAATTTCTCACAGGTGCAGCCAGGCGGGATGGCCTACCGGTGAGGCTTTTAAATTTCTCACACAATAGAATAGGCTGGATTCGAACGCTTAACCTGTAGCTTACGGGAAATGAATACTTTAAATATCCTCCGATTACGGGAAAAACTTGACCGTTTCATCCCCTTTCTTCAGAAGCATCACACCCGAGGTGACGGTAGAACATCTGGAATCATTAGGCGCGTCCGCTAACGACTTTCACTCGTGAGAAATTTCAGGATTTACTTTTCCCTAAAGGAAACCTTTTTATCTGTTAAAAGTAGTAGCTTATCGTTATAAATGAGGTTTAAATGTTATACGGACATGGAAATTAAACTTTTTCTGTGAAGTCATTAAATTCAAGTGATTAGGTTTTGAAATAATTGAGTGATGTCTCTTTAAAATAAGCAGAAAAACACTTACAATGAACGTTTAAATAGTGGTTTATATTTTGAAAAGGAGAATATAAAAGAAAATGTTATGTTACAAGCAAAAAAAAAAGAAGAATTTTTTATGCTAATATAAAAATCCTTTATTTAAAAATAGCTTCAAATTTTCAGATACTTTAAAAAATTAAATAAGCAAATAAAAATAATTTCCTTAAATAAACATTTATTTTCTTTGGTACTTTTCGGTTAGCCGGGCGCCAGTGATATATGTACATATATAAATACATATGTATGCACATATATGTATATATGTACATACATATATGTATATATATGTTTATGCATATATATGTATACGTAGATATGTGTATATGTGTGTGTATGTATATATATCACTGGCGCCCGGCTAACCGAAAAGTACCTTTTCTTTTTATCATGATTCAGATTATAAGAAAAAATAAATTCCACGAGAAGAAAAATGTAAAAATAAATATATGGGTATCGCAACAAAGAACAGTAAGGAAAAATAAAGTTTTATCCAACGGAATTAGTGTTCCCAGTAAGGCATTAACCTTTTTTCATTCAGAAATAAACTTACACTTCCAGTGTTTTATAATTTATTTTGTACTTAAATTAGCGAAAATTCGGAAATAGTGACAGAAATCTGAATAAAACAATTAAACTAATGTGATAAGCAAAACATTTACATACTCATTTTTATAACACAAACAACTAGGCACAAACTCCGAACGGTTAGGTCGACGAGCGTGACAGGGGTTTGAACCCAGGACATCCCGTCTACCAGTTTTGAGAGCAGAGCCTCTCAGCCACTAGTGGGGCCTCCTCTAAACTAAATGTTAATACACACACACACACACACATGTATATATATATATATATATATATATATATATAACTTTTATGGAAAAATTAAAAAATAAATAAAACTAAACATGTACGTTTTATGCGTGTGCTGTGTGTTTTCTAACAACTCAATACTATATTTCCCGTACGTGGAATTTAAAACCGCTGTGTTGAAATTAAATTATGCCTTGCTAATATATAAAATGTGCTTTTTTGATTTTAAGTCTCTCTAATTTTAATGCCCCCCCCCCCTCCCCCCCCCAGCCAACCTTAGAATAATAATACTAAAACAAGCAATAACACTAGAGAAATCATATAGAAAATAGCTGGGAGTAAAGTTCATTTTTCTCGAGAATTACTGAAACGATTTAAAACAAATTCCTTTTCATATTTTTGACGTTTATTAAACAATAAATGGTCATTCGGCAATAAATGAAATTAGAAAGTGCAATAGGTTCACAAACTAAACATTCTACTTTATTTTGAATGTGGTTCTCAAATGATCTGCAACGCAAAACTTTCTGACGCATTTTTAAACGCAAAATAATAAAATTTGCAGGCCTGATTATTGAAGCAATTTGGAATCGAAATGAGTTTTCAATTTTTTGATAAATAAATTAGTTGTCGTGGGATAAGCTATTCGTGTCACGTGACAACAGGTTTTTCTCCTTTCGTGCGATGAAGAATCAGGAATTCGGTTCAAAACGCGAACTTTGACAGTGTTTTATAAAAGATCATCTGCCTTTACCAAAAAATGGAAAACGTGTTTCGATTGCAAAGTTTCTGAATGAAAACATCTGCCTGTTTCATGCGTTTCTGAACAAAAATGAATTAAAAAATGTATCTGATAGTAGGCCCTTTGTATTTGAGAACAGCGTTAATTAACTTTGTTGAAAATGAATGAATTTTGAAAGACAATCCTTATTTATATATAAGTATAATACAAAGTTTAATAAACATAATACTAATTATATAATAAGTATAATACCTAAGTATAATACAAAATAAAAATAAAATAAAGTATTGAATTCGCTTCAGAAGTTTCCGAGAAAAAGTACGGCAATAACAATTGTTTTCCGAAACGATTTTGGAACAGCTAGGCAATAGCTGTTCCAAAATCCTTTGAACATAGCAGAAAAATGCTTAGGACTTACATTTGTACGACATTTATATTTGTTTATAATCATATGTTTAAAAAATATATAAAGAACAATTAATGTAACTTGTATTATTTTCTGCATAACTTCAATTACTTTTTTTCGAATCAGATGATTGCGGAGTAAATTAATTGTAAATATCGTTAGAATTTCATTACTTATTAATATCATTCTGAAACAGACAAAGTTCAATTCCATGCAAAGAATATAAAACATCATTATTAAGTTGTGTGTGAGCATAAAACTAACTATTTTCTACTGTGTAAAAGTAATTAATTTTACATAAAAATTTATACATAAAAATTTTACAAAATTAACTATATTTTTATTAGATAGTAATATATATATAATAATTTCATTTTTGTTGAGTTCAATAAATAAAGTTACGTATATTATTTTAAGATATCTAGTGTACTATTGTCGAAATAAAAAAAAACCCGCAATACTTAACATTCTAAGAAGAAAAACTTAATCAAAATCAGCGATACTAAAATACTAAAATAATTTACTGAAAATAATCTATTCTCTTCATATTAATATCACAAAAAAATTATCTTCCACTAATTTGGAGGAAGTGAGGTAGAAACAGCTTCAAACCGTGCCCTTGAACAATGTTTAATTTCTTTGCTGCATAAGTTTTCCCTGTATTTCCCTATGATAACTAATATATTCCCTATAGAATTTCCCTTCTCCAATACCCAATGAGACCCCCGTTGAGCCAAACGCTATTAAGGATTTCCTGCACTCCATCTTTGAGGGGTGGAAATTTTCGGGATGACGATAATCCCAACCCCGTATTTTTCAACAGTCTTTTTCTTGGGACTACGGTAATCCCACCGTAAGCAAAAGGACGCTTAACTTCCGTTTTGAAAATGGAGACGTTGTCTTTGCGCTATTATTGCTTGGTTACATCGCCGCAATATTTATCTCTTACAATCTGTTACGTTTCCTTTGTGATTGTCCCAATAAAATTCGGCGAAAAATGGTTTAAAAATGGATTAAATACCTAATTTGTCGGCTGACTTTTATGAAAATCTTTACAGTTCTTGCGACAGTGGTTTATAATATAGTCATCAAATAAGGAAAGAACATGTTTACAAACAAACCTCCCGTCAACCAATCTCCCCATTTTTCCGCCAATCAGGCAAACTCGTCGAAGCTCGTCCACCAATCAGATTGTCTTTTGCCCTAAGTGACGTCATAGTTTTGCCCTGAGTGACATCAGCTTCACTTACCTAATCCTCCGCCTCGTCCGATTTTTACAATCTCTGTACAGTTCTTACGACAGTGGCTTATAACATATTCGCCAAATGAGAGCTTAATGGGAAACTGTACATTGTACAGTTTGGGAGTTATCGTGTTCATACAAATCATATTTACCATACATTCCTTACAGTATATGTTCGGAAAATAAAAATTATGATTAGTTTCTTCCCTCGTATGTATCATTTTCTTTTAATTCTATAGATTTTTTTTTTTTTTTTTGAAAAAGCAAATGCTGATGGTATTCCTGCTCAAGTAATTTTCGTGCCAACGTGGCTTATAAAAAAATGCGGAGGCAGTTGTATATCTCGGAATTTTTATATGTAAGTAAAGTTTGTTTATTATAGTTTAATACACAATAAACCCTGTTTCAAAACAAGAATACCCACAAAAGAATAAATATAATGTTAATAAATTGCACAGCGAATAGTAAATCGGAAAAATATTCTTTTAAATCGTAACTAGCTCAAAGGTTGCAAGCAAGATCCTTATTATAGTTAATATACTTTACTAACGAAACTATATATAATTATAATATGACGTACAAGATAAATCAAAATTTCTGAATAAAGGTGCTTTTTCACGAAACTATCAGAATAAGGAGAAATCGGATTATTTTATGACACTTTATTTTCCAAAACAAATTCTTAAAAATATGTATTATAAAAACTAGACAAATGGAGAAAAAAAAAGAATGAAAAAAAATGTCATTTGTTTCTTTCCTTTTCTGTATTGTTTTTTTGAATTCTATGCATTTTCGTTTTATTACAGATATTCTTGCTCACGTATTTTCCATTTCAACGTGGTTAGTAAAACAATACTTTACTCATTTTTATCTTGAAAGTTTAATATCTAAAAGAAAAACAAAAACATTTTCATTGTTTTTTAACCTAACAAATTATGTTTTCAAACAAGATTACTGAATGAATTATTGAATTTAATGTTTTTAAAACAATACTTTTCTGTGTAACATAATTATGATAATATAAACAATATGGAATATGGGTTTCTTACATAAAACAATTGAATAAAATCAAGTTTTTTTTTTTTAATCCCCCTAAATGTCTAGAATCCAGTACATGAAGTTAATATGTACATGAAGTTTAATATGTGTAATTACACCATAATATAAAGATTTTTTTTTTTTTTTTTTTTTTTTGTAAAATATGTGCTGAAAATATAAAGTAATCTATGGTTTAAAATGAAATACCCGGACGTTATTTTAATATGTTTGTTGCGACTTGTCTTTTTTTTTCAGGAGGTCTCTTATCATAACAATCCCATAGTGCCTTGCTTGTTTGTCTAATATTACTTACCCATCGTAAGTCTTGTAATCGTTTTGAAAATCGAAAAAAATTTTTTGACGGATTTACACGTTTCAGACACTGGAGATTCCGAAAAACATATTTTTAGAAAAAAAATTTTGCCGTCCGTCTGTGTGTCTGTGTGTGTGTCTGTGTGTCTGTGTGTCTGTGTGTGTGTGTCTGTGTGTCTGTGTGTCTGTAAACACTCTATCTCCCGAAAAAATTGAGATAGAGACTTGCAATTTGGTATGTACTTAGTATGTAATAATGGGAAGAAGCCTATTTCATTTCAATAACCTCGATTAATCGGAACTATTTTTTTCGGACTCTCGAAATATTCTTTCTGATAAAAGGTATATACAAATTTTCGAAATTGTTTATTTTAAGGACTGAATATAAAAGACAATAAAAAAACATAAATTTTGCATACAGCATGAAGTCGATCGGATAATGAGTTGCCGAGATATTTGGAATCCTATTTTCCACACTCTTCGATTTTTCATGACCTTCCCGCATAGCATGCACAGTCACAGTGACGTCATTGTGACGTCACTGTGAGTCACGTACGTCACGTCACATCTGTGACCAAAATGACACCACTTTGTAACGTCACACTGTGATCAAAATGTGAACGTCTTGAAGATCTAAAGAAAACTTAAAATAAACTTTAGAACATCTTATGGCATGAAGAAAATTACTTTTTGACAGCTTTAAAAAATTTTGTGACGTTGCAATGACGTCACTGCAAGTCACATAAGTCACGTAAAACCTATAACCAAAATGCCAACACTCTGTGACTTCACGGTGTGATCGGAGAGAGAATTTGGAAAAAAACTCATAAAATATAGAATTGAATTATGTCATGTACCTAAATCATTAATAAAAACATTGTCACACATTATTTAAATATATTGTATTTCCAAAATGAAATAATAAATAAATATTTGTCTACATATATGAGGCAGATATTTTTTTACAATTTTCATTGCCATTTTCATGAAATTTAACAAAATATACTATATAATACACAGGTAAAAATCCTTAAATAGAAATTTAGTAACGTAGGAAAGTTTTGGCGGAAAGTAATTCAGAAATAGATCTCCCATTCTAATAAAACTGTTAGCGATTTAGAGATTTGTTAGCATTTTAAATACAAACATTTAATTTTTTTTCCTACCACCGCATAGAACTCATTTTCTAATTTTGTGATACTAAAAATATTTTAAAAATCTCCAATCTCTTATTATTTTGAGGGGCCACTCAACCCAATCATCAGCTTTCTGTTTAAAAAGTGAGGACACCATTTTTGCGAGTTCGACATCGGGGGTGCTCGGGGTGACCGTCGAACGCGTTCAAGATTTTTCTTGTACTGAATATTTAAGGTGGTTCTCAACTGACCTGCTCCACAACGCGAAGCTTTCTGACATAATTTCTGACTCATTTTTAAACGCAAAGGCATAAAATGGGCAGGACTGACTATGGAAGCAATTTGGAATCGAAATGAGTTTTCCATTTTTTGATAAATAAATTACTTATCGAGTTATAAGCAATTCGTGTCACGTGACGACTGGTTTTTCTCTTTTCTTTCCCTGTTACGTCGGGTATTTGGTTCAAAACGCTGACTTTGACATTCTTTTCTGAAAGATCTTCTGATTTTACTAAAAAATGGAAAACGTCTTTCAATTACAGGGTTTCTGAATAAAAACAAAAGCCAATTTCATGCGTTTCCGAACAAAAACGAATTAAAAATATGTCATAAAGTATATGTCATTCCTATAGCAATTTATTCCAAAACTGGTCAGTGCTTAATAAGATATCACCTCTGTTAAATATATTGCTCTTTTCAATAGAGTGTAAAAAATGAAAAAAATCGTATTTAGGAAATCTGATTGCAGAATAGTATTTATATTTATGTCGTAATTATTTTATAAAGACTATTAAATCCATTTTTATTTAAAATATATGTTTACTTTGGGCGCCTAAAACAAATGCAACTGATTAAAAAATATATAAAAATTTAAATTTTCACAGCTTATTTCCAAGAATATTAAACTCTCTCATATAAAAACAGAATATTATAGTTTTATTAGAAGTTATTTGTCAGCCATATAAACTATAAAGCATTTGAAATGTCTTTATTTAACTGTTTTCTTTCTATTCTTTTTCTGGAAACACCTGCTAGATGTTACTTTGTGGTAAACATTACTGCGCAGATCATGATCGCAGATGTTGAGGGCAGACGATGTTTTTCATCGGCGGATTAGAGTATGTGGTTTCCTTTTAAGTTTGTGGAAGTATATTGTGGAATTTATACCGTGAAAGTAAATTAACGTGTTAAAGTGAATCATCCATTTTAACCTATCCTTATGTCTAGCTGGGTGCGTTATTAAGGTGTGCGTGATATTTGATATCTCAGATCTATGAACACACCTAAGCTGGACACTTTGAAAATTAAAGCAGTGGATTTGAGTCTCATTTTTCAATGAAAAGGAAGCAGTCAACGACCATTAAAACTTAATCCCTAGAACTGGTGGTTTTACTTATAGATTAGCAGGTAACTTTTAATGTCTTCGCAGTTTTGTTAATAGTGCATATTTAGTAATGGTACATTAATAGTGCATTATTTAAATGTTAAGATGTTTAAATCTTTTTTTTTTAATCACTTGTATAAAATTTTATCTTTAATGGTTTAAATCGTTTTAAATAGAGAGTTTGGAAAAAAGCTTAAAGTATTTACTAACAATATATATTCTAAATGTAAAGTGTTATTTATAACGAGGAATTGTATTTATATTTTGCGTTTCTCAGTTCAATTTTCATAGTTATTCATTGTAATTAAAAACATTGCAATTTTTAAAACTATTAATATTTGATTTACAATTTGAAAATTTCTTAGCTAGTGGAGGTTTTGAGAAATAATTTTCTGGTATATTTGAAATAATTGCGACAATTTAACTCATTACAAATTTAGTTGTCAAGATATGTCAATATTAGGTGCACAAAAATAATGAATATTGATGAAACAATAAAACAGCTGTTCAGTTAAGGTAATTTTTCCAGTTATGTTATCGAATTTTTTCTATAGTAAAAATTGATATTTAAGCTCTGCATTTAGTATTCTATCAAAAACTACAAATAAAATAATTTGTAAAGAAAAAAAAAATATTTTTTTTTCTTTGCGTTTATGATCCGAAGTTTTAAATTTCATTTGCTTCGAAAAATGTTTTATTGCTTGATACAATGTTTATTATTTAATAATATCGCACAATAGGTAGATCTATTATTTAAATGGATTCCTAATATAAATTTTTCACAATGCTTATTTAAAAATCTATACTTTTATTTTCATTAAATTTGTAATCAAATCCAAAATAACTAATTTCTGAATTCATTTTTATTCGGAAACACATGAAATTGGCAGGTGTTCTTATTCAGAATATATGTAATAGAATGGCATTTCCCATTTTTGACAAAAGATGTTTCAGAAAACACTATCAAAGTCGGTGTTTTGAACCGAATTTCCGACGCGCAGCGTCAGAAACGGAAAAAACGTGACCAAAATTGCTCTTAAGCATTTCATTTATCTAAAAATGGAAAACGCTATTCATTCCAAATCGCTTTAATAATCAGGCATGCAAGTGCCAAGCGTTTAAAAATTTGTTCATAAATGTGTCAGAAAGTTTCGTGATACAGAACGAGGGGAAATATGGCAAAGTATACACATTTAAAAACTTCAATACTTAAAAGCAAAATAGCATAGTTTTAATTATTGTCAACATTTTTGGTGGTTACATAAAACAAATGGAAGTCGAAGTTATTTTTAAAAGTGGTTATTTGCACAATAGAATTTCATATTATTAAAATATTTAATTTTATTATAATTTTTAATGGATTCATCTATTATTTTTATATTAGTATGCGTTTTTTACATTTATAATTTTCTTGTTTAACGGCTACATTAGCCGGTTTCCCAATCAGATGCAAAGTTTTAATTTGAATACGAGTTGCATAAAAAAAAATGATTGCCGATCCAATCCTTATCGTCGATCTTATCCGTATTTGGTGAAATCTTGTTATCCGAATCTATGCGAAATCATTTATCAGGTTCGGTCGGGTTGTGGGCCTACAGAATTTTTGTTGTTGTTTTTGTTGGGTTAGGGTAAGATTACGGGTTGAATGTAAATATAGTTTCAGTCAACCATCATTCATGTTCAAGTAGACATTCAATCATGTTCAAGAAGTATATAACCGGATTCGTGCATGACTCTAGATCCGAGCCGACATCAGAAATTGTATCGTAACACAATTTCTGATAAAATCTGGTTACTTGGTCGTATGCAAGATTCTATTCTGAACAAGACTTACAGTAAAAACATTATACCCGACTCGGGTCAGATCGGGTTCACGAAAATCAGGTCACACGACAACTAATCCAAATCTATTCTGTAGCCAAACAAATCCAAAAAGATCGATCCGAAGTTTCTGGATTGTATTCGGGTAAAATCTGGTCAACCGACCCGGTGCAGTGTCGTCACAAACGTCACAAACTTGAACCATAAAAAATTTTTGATCCGAACAATCCGTATAGGATTCGGGTAAAATCTGGTCACCCTATCCGATACAGATTCGTCACATTTTTCACATTGAAGTCGCACGGTGACTTCACAAAGTAGTCACATTGTGAGGTCACAGAAAGCCTTGGAAACGGCCATAACGACCTCGCATGTCACAGTGACTTCACATTGACGTCACGTGACGTCACGACGACTGTCACAAAGTCACAGTGTGGCTTCACAGTGACGTCGCCGTGATGTCACCATGCCTTACGGGTTGTATGTCATCCAAATTTCACTTTAAAGATCTATTTTAATTAGAAATTTAACGCTTAATCAGATGCAATAAACCGCTAGTTAATAGGATTGTTGTTTTTGGAGTTATAAGGATGTTTCTTTCAAGCAATTCAGTAATGGATCGTTTAAAGTTTATGACGTCATCAAGCCACGATTTTATTTGAATTGCAATGCATTTTATAAATAGTTTACACATGTTTTACTTTCATATTTTATAGTATGCATATCCCTGATGGGTAAGTATTACGGTGGCCCCCAACGACTAGTTTTTCACTTCAATAGTACTATACTCTTTGTAAAAATGCTGTGACATTGATGAACTTTGAGAATATTTCTGAATTATAACGTTGTGATTTTTCTTTTTATATATACCATATTATAATCGCGTGATTATGTATCATCTGTTACATATAAAATCGTATATAGGTTTAAACGGTGTCAGATTTAAAGCGTGAATATATACATAACTAGCTGTTACCCGTGACTTCGTTCACGCAACATTAAAATAATAAATACATTAATTAAGCAAAATATTTCACTCCCGATAATTAAAAACGTTAATAATTAACTAACACTTTATGACATTTCATAGGAGTTACTTGCGGTATTTTTTACGGTATTTTTTGTTATAGGGACCTTGACATAACTCAGTCTTAAAAAAGTGAAATTTTGTGCCAAATAATCGCGAAAATGAAATTGCAACCAATGCAAAAAGAGCGCCAAATAAAATCGGGGAAATAGACGAATTGGATAAAAACAACTGTGAATTTTAACTGATAAACAATTTTACTTTTAACGCCTTTGTGAAACGTTTTAAGAGCCATCCTTCAAAAAACATTAATTGGAATTAGTATATGTTTTTTCTTTAAATTCAATTCTGCCTCCGTGGTTTAATGTATAGCTGAAACAAATCTTGTTTTCTAAATGACAGTATGTTGACAGGCAATTTTTGTTCTCCCGAATAAATTGATTCATGAAGTTTGAATATGTGAAAATATATTTTTATTTTTCGGATAATTTACTGAAATCAAGATTTTGTTTTCACCATCTATCTATTCAAAGTGAAAATAAATTCTGTTTTTCAGTTTTAATGAGAAAATGGTGTAACAAATATACTGATCTGTTTTATTTCTCCTTTTTCATACACAAATATTGAGTATGTTACTTTCCGTTTTTAGAGAAACTTCATTAAAATTTACAAAAAAAAAAAAAAAAAAAAAAAAAAAATCTTGGTATCTAATTTATTTTTTTTTTAATTCTGAGAGTTAAGTCTTCGGATCAATGATAACCGGTATTAAGTAAATCACGTTGCGTTCGATAATCTAGGAGTAGTTTCGAAATACAAACACACGGTCAGGTTTTAATATAATAGATTCGTGTTGATTTTCCTTCTCTTAAAATTATGATGTGATTTTTAGCAGAAAACTCTCATCTGTATATAACGGATACTCATGCTTAATAACCAGTATAGATAAAAAAAACATTTAAATTTTTCGTTATAAATATGGCGTGAAACTCATCTAATTTATATGCTTACTGATCCTTGTATTATTAATGTAAGGAATTGATTCACATTCATTTTAAAACATATCGGAAAATTCCCGTTTTATTTCAAATATATACTTCCCCAGAGAAATCCCTTTTAAATGACATAATACTTGTTAATTTTCTTTTCCAGGCAATTAATTTCAATACTGGCATAGGAGAAATTATGTTATTTTAACGAAATAATATTAAATCTTTAGGTTTTATCAACAAAAATGGAACTATTAACATTCGTCATTTTTTAAGGTAATCGAGGTATTTCTTTTGGTTTAAGAATGAAAATATTTTTTTCTCGCTATCCATGATATCATTTTCGACTTGGATAATATTGCGGAGCATATTATTGACATTTGCTAACCATTTTCTTTTGAAATTTCTTTTTACTTTTTAAAAATTTAAATAAAAATTACAGTATAGTTATATTAGCCGTGCGCAGACGGTAAAACACCACGTATTGTTACCATACAAAAGAAAAAAAAGAAAAAAATTGAAGAAAAAAAATCTAAGATAATTTTATTTCACCAATCAAAGCATATCCGCTTTATTTTCCATGTATGACGTCATATTAGCCTGTTTCCTATGGTTACGCATATTGAAACCTTGTATTATTATCAAAAACTAAAAAAAGTACGTTTTATTTCTAATAATATTATTTAATATTTTTAATTCTTTAATTTTTTTATTTCATTTTCATTTTTCACGTGAAATATTTTCAATTGAATCTAAATTGTAGAGTAAAAATTATTATTCCGTGTTTTTATTTAGTTTTGGCAACGATAAAGTATGAGCAACGGTAAAGTAAATTTAACCATTTTAAAATATTATACGAAAAAATGTCCATTTATTCTCTATGAAAATGACGAAATTTGGAATTATTAAGAAAAATATTTGAGTAAAATTAACAAAAACCAGCCTATGTTCATAAGAGGGTTATAATCCACCTATATGCAAAAACACAGGATCATTAAATGCTCCATTTTGACGCTGGCTTCAGCCTAACATTTGCACACAATCAGATTTATAATATTATTAGGATTTTCTTAAGGGGCCACAAAACATTAGAGATTTTAGAAATGATCAAAAACATCACCAATTTAAAAATACCAAAACTGAAAAAATATGCATTTAAGCGAGTTGTAATTTTCCAACTGGACGGAAAATGTCCGGGGCAGGATTCGAACCTGGGATCTCTTGGCTGAAGCCGCCACGCTCTACCAACTGAGCTATCCCGGTCCAATCTGGAGGGCATGAACGGGATAGCTCAGTTGGTAGAGCGTGGCGGCTTCAGCCAAGAGATCCCAGGTTCGAATCCTGCCCCGGACATTTTCCGTCCCGTTGGGAAATTACAACTCGTATGAATTCTTTACCAATTTGAATAATTGTGTTAAAATTAATCTAGTATGCATTTAAGATTTCTTTTTCCCTTTCTTGCAAAAGTGTATATTCTTATATATGTTACACACACACACAAAAAAAATTGTATATACAAAATTAATATTTTAATTTTAATTTTAAAGACTTACATCACTAATAGTTGAGTGAAAGCCATTAATTATTGGGCGTATGATAAAACTGAAAATTATGCATATAGAAAATAATTTTTTGAGCAAATAGAATCATAACACACTTTCTTCTAACTCAAAACCAACGCAAAACATGCTATTTAAAATTTAATTTTAATACAAAATTAAAACTTTCAAAAATTTCTTATTTTACAAATAAAGTCATTTTTTTTTATTTTAGCATATAGAATATGAAGAAATGCACATGGAATTAAATTTTTAAAAGAGTAGCTCACATAGTTTGAAAGTAAACGTGCGCGGAGACTCAAAATTTACTAATTTGAGAAAACGCATTCAAAGTTTCCCTATCTACTGTAAATCCTCATATAGCCGTCTATAAATGATTATAACACAAGAAATAATGTAAATGTTTTGCATTTTGTTCAGAAATGTTTTAACATTCGAATCAAACAAAAACCAAAAGTTGAGTTTTTGAATGTTTGAAGGTTCTGTTCCCCCTTAAATCAGAACGCGTTTAAAAGTTACAAACAGAAAAAAATCTGTTAGCGAATATACTTCAGTAACTACATTAAATATAAAAATACACTGTAAAAAATATTTCTTAATCTACGAAAATATGATATAACCACCAACAAAAGTGTATAATAACCCCTTCCGAGTTACACAATTCCGAAAACGTCCTTTATATTGAGAAACCTCAAAAACCAACTTATTTTCGAGATTTAAACAAGCATTTATAAAAAAAGAGAGTTTATTTTGCTGTCACTGACTTTTGGAAACGTTTCCGTGATGTTTTTATAGTGTATTAATGAGTCTTCTCAAAACGGAATGTTATCTTTTCGTATGCTATCAATTCTCAATTATACATTTTCAGCTGTATAATTGAATTTATACACGCAAGAGTAACAAAATAATATTAATTTAAATGTTAGTGTTAATGTTAATACTGCTATTCTAGCATGTTTGTTGACAAGAAAAATGTTTACCTGAGAATTGATAGCATCCGATAAACCTATATTCTGGGCTGAGAAAACTCTTTAATACATTATTAAACTACTCAAAAAGCTTTTCGAAAATCAGTGACAGCAAAAGAAACTGTGTTTTCATAAATTCTTCTTAAAATCTCGAAAATACAGGGTGGTCATAAAGTCTTTCCAAAATTACAAAAAAAAAATATTACGAAATAACCAATGAATGTAATACTGCAAAATTTTTATTATGGAAAAGTAATGTTCTTAAGTTTTTTTAGAACTGCTTCTACCGTCGGTCGTGAGGTGCTTTATGACAAATTTTCTGGAAGATGGATAGGCCGGGATGGATAAACCCCCTCTAGATTTTTTCTTTTGGGAGTACATAAAGGACAGAGAGTTTGCAACACCAGTAAAAGATATTTGATTTGATTGCCTCAGACGGACTGCTCAGACAAGGACACCAAGTCTGTAGAGCATAGTATCCCTCTCGATCCCTTTATTAAGGTCTTTAATAAAATATAGAGTTCAGTCGTAGCTGAAGCCGCCAGAAAACGCGACAAAATATTGAAACATTCAAAGTCAGGATCACAGATGCTGTGTTTACCGTGACAGCCCAAATGTTGGCAATACATGGCTAGAAATGGAATACCGCCTTGACATCCTTCGAGCTTCCAAGGGTGGTCACATCGATATATACTGACGTAAGTACTTGTATTAGAAACTTCATAAATGTCTTTACAATTAATTGAAGCAAGCATATGCCAGTTTTTCTGCAATAAATTATTGTAATCAGGAAAAGTCTTTATGACCTCCTGTATACTGGTTTCTGAATTTTCTAAAGATAAAGAACGCTTTTCGGAATCATGGGTAACTCGAAAGAAGTTATTGTATTTTCCGTTTGTAGTCATATTACATTTTTCTATATTATTAAACATTTGTCTTTTTTTTTTTTTTTTTACAACTGTAATAAGATTTAAAAAAATCTTCTTTGTTTTTCAAAAAAAACTATTTTTCGACGAAAACGACAATATTAAAAGCAAACAGAATTAATATTTGACCTCTCTTTTTTCAAGCTATTATTTATAAAAATACGTATCATAAGAACTAGATAGTAGTAGAAAAAACTCTAAAAATGCAGAATAATAAAAATTGTCATTAGTTTTCTTTCCTCTTATGCATTATTTTCCGGAATTTCTATGGATTTTCGCTATGGAAAGATAGATGTGGAAACTTTGTTTGCTCATGTATTTTTTATTCCGACGAGGCTTGTAAAAAATAAGTTACCTTTGTACGTCTTGAAAATTTATTAAGTAAGAAAAGCTTGTGCAATGTAGTTTTATACTTAAAAAATAGTGTTTGGAAACAAGAATCCTCACAACAAAAAACTAAATAATGTTAATAAATTGTACAGCGAATAATAAATCAGATTTTTTTACAAATTCGTAACTAGCTTAAAAGCTACAAGCAAAAAATACATCTTGTAGCAGCCAATGTACACTTCATTACTGAAATAAAATATATTATATTATGGCGTAAAAAATTATTCGTTATTTTTCAATAAAGTTTTTTTCTCACGAAAGTGTAAGAATAAAGAAAAAGCGGATTTATATGTGACATCTCTTTTTTCCAATCTAAGACTCTTAAAAATACGTTAAAAAAATATACAGTTGTAGAAAAAATTGTTAAAAAACGAACAGAGCTAAAAAGAAATTTATTCGATAATTAACTTTAGATTCTTTCTTCTCCTGTATCCTTTTCCCGATATCTATAAATTTTCATTTTGAAAAAAAAAAAAAAAAACAATTGTTGGAGCTGTTACTGCTTATGTAATTCTCCATTCGATGTGGCTTGTAAAAAAATGCGTAACAGGCGGATATCCTGCAATTTTAATAACTGTGCGTCGATATTCATTATTGTTTATCTTAACAAATTTTCAAACTAGAAGGAATATGTTTTCTGCGTTTTTTAAAGCATGATTTTTTAAGATAAACAATAATGACTTGACAATAATGACTAAACTTACATATTAAAATTCAAGAAACACAATTTCTAACACATTTTTTAACAAGCCACGTCGAATTGAAAAATTCAGGAGAGGAAATACCCCTAACAATTTAATTTTCCAAAACGAAAATACATTGAATTCCAGAATGGATACAGAAAAAGAAAGAAACTGATGTAATTTCTTTTTTTTCCTCCGTACTCTATTTGCTTTTAGGCGATATTCTGGAATTATCCATAGGCATATATTTAGATTATTTACTGAAGTGCATTGACTACTAACTAGAAGCTTTTAACCTAGTTATGATTAAGGAATATTATGTATATATTCGCAACTAATGAGACCCAGCAAAAACGTCTGTATGATTTAAAAACAAATTTAAAATGAAGCAATTCTTTGGAATTAAGCAAAAATTTCGAAATTGTATGATGTCAATGTCATGATGCTTTTATGAAGGCTAGATTATTATTTCAAGAGAAAGATTTTAAATATCCTTATAAAATGCACGTGGTACCATCAGGGTAACATACTATGTGAAACAAAACAAGAAAAAAAATGTGAAAATTATTGTAACAGTCCTGAAATTACGCAAAAAGATACATAATAGAAAATAATTCAAGCACTTTTTTTTATAATCTCAGTTATATATAATTTTTGTTTAATATAAGCTATAGAGTTAAAGGGGCGTTTTCACATAGGTAGCTGGTGAGTGGTTGATATTTTAAAAACTAAGTGGACGAAAATCTTTTTACATGGTTTATACATATTTTTCTAAGCCAGATAAAAAAACTTAACATGAATTTTAAAGGTGTTTGAGGGCAATTAGCCCCATTATCCCTCCCCTAAAATCCCTAAAATATACAGTAATTTAAATTTTATAGAAATATTTTTGATAAACTTTTCCTTATATTATGCACTTATTGCACCTATTAAAATATTGGCCAACCATATGCTGGATTCTAAATATTTAAGATTTGTTTTTCAAAGACTGTGGTTTTAAACTTTGGATTTTGTGTAAGAGACGTATATTCAATATAGGGTAAATCCAGGTTAGGCACCCATCGAGTTAGTTGCCTTTCTTACTGTATTTCAGCAATTGGATGTGTGACAGAGTAGGGACGGGACGTTCTTCTACTAATAACTATTATATAAAAAAGTAGTAGACGAAATTGTAGTGATTTAGTTCTTCAAATGAAACTTATATTCATCAAAGAAGGTAACTTTGGTTTTTGTTTTATGTTCTTGTAAGATAGAGACAAGTAGATAATGAAATATAAAGTTACTAGAGATTTTTCATGAAATATTTAGTGAATGTTGTTGAAACAGGTATCAAGTAATATGTTAATTATAGGTTGCAGCCATATTTGTTCCTATACTTCCAGAGCTACTGGTTGAGGTATCTATCCCGGAATAAAAGGATGCATGCCCCACATGCATGGGGGATATATGCCTAACTTGTGATGCGGAATAAGACGCCCCATTTATAATTATGAAATAACTTTGTTGTGACAGAATATTGTTTAAATATTCAGTATGTTGTGAAAAAAAATCTGTCTCTCCTTTTGGTTGATCATGACCGTTCTGGGGGGATTATTAACTAATAAGTCAGGGAGCGGTGTTAGTAGTGATAAATTCTCCAACCAAGCAATGATAAAAACATCATTTGTTTAATTTCAGAAAGTTGTCTTAAAAGAATGCGATTACCTCACATTTTTAAGTGAAAAATATTTAAGTGTTTGGTAATTATAACTCTGATTGGAACATTTTAACTCATTGAACACTGCTTTTGGATTTTTTTCCAAAGTGCGTATTTTATAAATTGTTAAAAGTTTCATGTTTTTTTCATTTTGAATATATTAGATAACATCTGAAAAATTTTTTTAAGTTTCATTAGCATTTTCAATTTTTTTTATTAAACGTGTGAAAAAAGGCGAAAAATAGCTTTTTGGCAGTATTCGATAGAAATATATATATAAAACAAACTTTATAATAAAAATTATATCTTTTGGTTAAAATATGTTTATAACAGTGTATTATATTAAACAACTTCAATCCGGAATTACTATGTATAATAGATTAATCACAATTACCAAAAGCATAAGTTGTTCCCAAAATGGGAGCAATGGCGCCTAATGGAGGTAATGCTTTTGAAAACTTGTACATATGCCTCCGTGCATTTGTGGTCTTTATTTCTCAATTTATTAGCTATAGAAGGTATAATATCATTCTGAAACTAATATTTTTAGAAGATTTCATATAAATTAGTCCAACTTTTACATTTATAATAAAAAACAAAAGGAAATTACCAGTTCCATAAGCATTTTCATTATCCATCTCTTTATTTTTCATCATTACATCATTTTTTCTGGCTAATTTATATCAGAAAATATTCAGAAGTACTAAATATAAATCTAAATACAGAGTAGAAATCTAAAATTCTTTAAGTATATCATCGTCACAGAAAATTCGGAAGAACTGTACCTGGGCCACCATATCAGCGGTAAAATGCCTCTTTACGTTTATTTCTTTATTTAAATAATAGTCCTTTATTGTTGGCAATTTTTCTCTCCTTCCCCCCCCCCCTCCGCCCCCTTAATTTAAATTACATGAGTTTAATCTTCCGTAGAGTATATAAAATATTTTGAACGCATTTATTTCGAAACATAAAAATCTAACGCATTTAATTTGAGAATTTTAAATTTGCTTCCCGAATTAATTTTCAGAGTTTGTACATAGAATTTTGATGGTAATCCCTCTTAGTTTAGACTTCAAATTTTGTATACCCATTTATTTGAAGAATTTGGAATAGCAAATATCCTTTAATGTCAGAGTGTAATGCAAAACCAGTATACAGAGCCTGTAAGCAGAAATAATAAAATTTTAAATTTGATGCAAATAAGATATTAAGTCAAATACAAATCAAGATTTTAAATTATAAATGTTAATTACTTATGATTCCTATTGTTTTGCGTATGGGGCGTCTAACCCTGAGTTTCCAGATATATGGCCAAAATCATTGATTACGTTTTTTGATAAAAATACTATTTTATATGGTATTTATATTTTATATTAAAGTGATATTTGTATGATGTTCTACATAAAATTTGGAGTAGATAGCTTACATGTGTGCTACGAAAATCATTGCTATATAAAAGAAAAATGAAGGGGGGTTTAAGTAAGGCAACTATCCCGGACTTACCCTACATTGTTAAAATTTTGCAGCAAACTGTCCAGTCATTCGACCGTGTTTATAGAAAACGGTTACATAACCGTAATTTAACTACACTCTGACCATAATATTAGCAAGAATATGGTCAGAATATAGTTTAATTACGATTATGTTACTGTTTTCTATAAAAACGGTCAAATGAATGGACAGTTTGCTGCAAATGTCTAACAGTGTAGTTTGTCTTATCAAACTATTCAATAAATAAATAAGTATTCTCTTTTGAAAACATAATTTGTTAAGATAAATATTAATGACTTCATAATAATAACCTGAACAAGGACAATACCGACCAAAACATACATATTAAAAATTCAGGGAGCAGAACTGTAACTCATTTTTTAAGAGACCACGTCGAGTTGAAAAATACATGAGCATAAATACCTCTAACATATATTTTTCCGAACGAAAATAAATAGAACTTGGGGAAAAATACAGAAAAGGAGATAAACTAATGTCACTCTTTTTTTTTTCTACTTGTTTTTCAGAAACTGTTCTGGAACAATCCATTTTAAGATATTTTCCTCATCAAAAAAAGTAATTAGATAACGTCAGAGTATGCATTCCAATTTCAATTTTCACAACAGATTAAAATGTCTTAAAATTAAGAACTGTCCTCTGTAAAAGAAGAAATTTGGTCAATTTAATAAATATAAGAAAAGGGCATGTTTACAAACAAACAGTTCCATCAACCAATCTACCACTGCATTTTTGTCGCAGCTATCATTGCAGGAATCGTCATGGCGACGTAGGCCAATCATATCGCAGACCAGTTTAACGTAGACCAATCAAATCACTCCATCTCATGTGTACTGTAGGAGTTGTAAAGAACGAACAAGTTTTTCTCCTCCCAAACCAACAGTAAATTAACCAACAGTGACGTCAGTTGCCCTTTCCTTATAGTTATTACATATTGAAATTTCAAGATATACATTTTTACAAGCCACGTTGGAATGAACACTACATGAACAGAAATAACACCAATATCTATTATTCCAAAACGAAAATACATACACTGTATAAAAAGACAAATGTTACGTAATCTACGAAAATATAATATAACCACGAACGGAAATATACAATAATATCTTGCGAGTTACCTACGATTCCAAAAAGCATTTCTTTATCTTTAGAGGCCTCAGAAATAAATATGTTTTCGAGATTTGAAGAAACATTTATAAAAACAAAGTTTCATTTGCTGCCACTAATATCCGGATATGTTTCCAAGTAATTTTTAAAGAATATTAATCAGTTTTCTCAAACTGGAATATCGGTTTTAGGATGCTATCAATTCTCAATTAAACATTTTCAGTTGCGTAATGGAATCAATACATGCAAGAGTAACAAAATAATATTAATTTAATTCTAATATTAATGCTGTTAATGGATCATGTTTGACTGTATAGCATGTTTGTTGAACACAAAAATGTTTATTTGAGAATTGATAACATCCAAAAAATCTATATTCCGAGTTGAGAATACTGAAAAGTACATTGTAAAAAGTACTCGGAACCATTTCCGAAAGTCAATAACATCAAAAGAAACCTTGTTTTTATAAATACTCCTTTAAATCTTGAAAGCATATTGCTTTTTGAAGTTTCTAAAGATAAAGTCTGTTTTTCTGAATTGTGGGTAACACCGAAGTGGTTATTCCATATTTTTGTTCGTGGTTATATTATATTTTCCTAGATTAAGAAACATTTCTCTTTATTTAAACTGCAGAATTCAGAAAAAGAATACACAAAAAGGAACAAACTGATGGCAATTTCACTTTAGAAATAGAGTTGTCATACATAACAACAAAATAAGATCACTAAATATAATTAAAATTTAGGGAAAATGCTTAAGTGATACTAAAATAAAACAACAAAAGGCTTATAAAGACCTTTTTAATGATTCAACATACGTTTCAACGCTTTTGCGGCGTCATTTTCAAGAAAATATATTGATAAATAAAATATTCTTGCAAAATTTGAAAAATAACATTGAAAACATGAATCATGAGATCCAAATATGTAAAACTGAGAAAAGCAGGTGCTTGAAGTAGCCAACTGTAATCGTGAAAATTATATTTCGCTATTGTTGTTTGAAACGGAAAAGGACCTCGTGCCAAATTTTAGGCAATTCAAATGAGGCGGAATCATTGCAAATGTTTACGTTACGTATGTAGATTTCTATTGCTTCATGGATAATGGATGGGAAGTAGGCTCTTGATGGGTAAATTATTTTACTATTTTTAAAATCAATTTCTATTGCTTCGGTTCTATGTAGTCGTGCCAGCGCTGTAGTACTACATAAAAGAGCATATAGCAGATATCAAATATAACAGGAGTACTACAGCGCTGACACGATTACATAGAACCGAAGCAATAGAAATTGATTTTAAAAATAGTAAAATAATTTACCCATCAAGAGCCTACTTCCCATCCATTATCCATGAAGCAATAGAAATCTACATACGTAACGTAAACATTTGCAATGATTCCGCCTCATTTGAATTGCCTAAAATTTGGCACGAGGTCCTTTTCCGTTTCAAACAACAATAGCGAAATATAATTTTCACGATTACAGTTGGCTACTTCAAGCACCTGCTTTTCTCAGTTTTACATATTTGGATCTCATGATTCATGTTTTCAATGTTATTTTTCAAATTTTGCAAGAATATTTTATTTATCAATATATTTTCTTGAAAATGACGCCGCAAAGAGCGTTGAAACGTATGTTGAATCATTAAAAAGGTCTTTATAAGCCTTTTGTTGTTTTATTTTAGTATCACTTAAGCATTTTCCCTAAATTTTAGAGTTGTCATAGTTTATTCCAATTTATCTTTTTACATGCTTTCTTTTAACTTACATTTCTGTGTTGTATGTGCTAGTCAAATCTTGTGACTCATTTTCACTCACTTCCTGTCGACACAGAGCTTTAAAATTTGGAATATATGGGATATATGGAATATTTGGAATATTCCTGGGGGCAATACATGAATTGGACATTGATTTTTATAAACTTGATCCCTAAGAGAGGAGGGCAACGCCGACCCAAAACTTGCATTTTTTCCATAAAAATAACGTTACGATTGTTTAATATTAATTGAAAAAATAGCTGCATTGTTGCAACGTTCATCCATTTTCACCACATTTTCGCTCATATCATTATGACATCAGCATTGGGCGACACACAGATTTATGCTTTATACCATAAGTTGACTCTTTTGTAAATTGTAATCAAAGAATGTTTTTTTTTTAAATTTTATTATTGTAAATTTAATTTATTCTTATATTTTTGTCGAAATGAAGCTTCATTTTTTGCATCTAATTAAATCATATTAATCATATATTTCTTTAATGTAGTAAATTGGCCACCAGAAGTATCTTGCTTTTAAATTTTTTAAATAGTTGTGTTTAAAAAAAACCTTACATCTATAACATTAAAGACGTGAGTATAAAACATCACGAATTTTACTGAATGGTGTATACAAATTAAAAATTTTATACATACATTAAAAATATCGACGTTTCGACCACCTTCTATGGTCATCATCAGGAAATTTTTTTCCTGATGATGACCATAGAAGGTGGTCGAAACGTCGATATTTTCAATTCCTGATGATGACCGTAGAAGGGGGTCGAAACGTCGATATTTTTAATGTATGTATAAAATTTTAAATTTGTATACACCATTCAGTAAAATTTGTGATGTTTTATACTCACGTCTTTAATGTTGTAATATTTCATGGTGTAATCGTCCAGCATTTATATTAACTTACATCTATGTTCAGGGCTTGAAGAATGCGCTGCTCAGCACTGGCAAAGAAATTATTTAATCTGGCGGCGGTTTTTTAAATTAATTTTTTGAACACAAACAGCAATTTTTCTCTCCCCCACCCCCCCAGTATTAAGAAATAAACTCAGAAAATATATTCATAAAAAATATAAAAATATATTTGTACGTTTTATTTTCAATTTCGCAAAAATAAGTCCATCAATTGCAAATTTTAAAATAATAAAATCAGAATAATTTGACTGAGAGTGACATCTAAATAGGCAAAATAATGTTTTGCTACTTCAGTGTTTTATCAATGTCCTCCTCATCAGATATAGATTTTGTAGCACTCAACTATCCGGACATTTGAAGCATTTGCCAATCAGCCTTTTTCCAAATATGACTGGTTCATTCAGACTTTACAGTATTTCTTTTAATTTAATTTTTTTCAGACATATACAGTATGCCCACTTTAGCCCGTTGCCACCCTCTTAACTTCGGAACGGCTGCTGCTATAGTCATAAAAGTGGTGTCTAGGTATAGTAAAGTAGCCATGCGCTACACAATGAAACCACCTACAGCGCCACCTGGTGGAATGCTGCGGAGTTAACATTGCTATCTCGAAAACGGAAAGAGATAGAGAAAAAAAAATATTTACAAAGTTGTAGAGTATCATCGATTTAGTACGAAAAGACACCTTGTGGACATTATTGCGAAGAATAGAACGGTTAAAACGCGCATTTGTTTTTTTCGTGATTTCCTACACTGTGACGTGACAAAATGATCTTAGAAAGAAAGAAATAACCAGTTATGAAACAGCATGTCTGTGCGACCCCTCCTCAAACATTGCAGGACATTAAACGACGCTATTACGGAAGCTTGTGCCAACGTGTCACTATCTATGCTCCAACGTGTGCACCGTGAAATTCAAACAAACATCCAAATATGCATTGCAGCTGACGGTGAGAGGTTTGAAAATTTAAAATAAAGGTATATTATTATAACTAGTTGCTTTTTTTTCTTTCTAAGATCGTTTTCTCACGTCACAGTGTAGGAAATCACGAAAAGACAAATGCGTGTTTTAACCGTTCTATTCTTCGCAATAATGTCCACAATGTGTCTTTTCGTACTAAATCGAGGATGCTCTACAACTTTGTAAATCACTTTTTTTCTTTATCTCTTTCCGTTTTCGAGATAGGAATGCTAACACCGCAACATTCCACCAGGTGGCGCCGTAGGCGGTTTCATTGAGTAGCGCATGGCTATTTTACTATACCTAGACACTACTTTTATGAATATAGCAGCAGCCGTTTCGAACTTAAGAGGGTGGCAAAGGACTAAAGTGGGCATACTGTATAATTTTGATAAGTTTCATCAGAAAACTTTTATTCCATCAAAAAAAAAAAAAAAAAAAAAAAAAACATGTATAAAATGTACCCAAATCTCGTAACTCTTTTAGCGTAAAAATCTCTGAGATCGTGAATATCCAAGTTTAGCTATCTTATTAACTCTGAAATTTTCATTCACAGATTACTCCTAGTGTCTACATCTTTAGTTATTGCTTTGTCACTTTGCAATTACGCAGCACGAGAATGTGACATATAATTCGCCTTATCAAATAATTCCACTCCATCCCATAACACAGTAAGGTGTAATAACTTCCTTGCGCTGCGTAATTACCAAGTCACTAAATAATCATTAACTAAAGATGTAGAGACTGGGAGTGATCTGTGAATGAAAATTTCAGAGTTAATAAGATAGATTTCAACTTTACACAATCTCAGAACTTTTTATGCTAAAAGAGTTACGAGACTAGGCTACATTTTTTACAGGTGACTTTTTGATGGGATTTCACTTCTTTCTGTAAGTAATCCTCCTTTTCTTGACTATGGGCTCTTTTTCGACATCAGCCATTGGCTTCCGACAAGCCCACACCCTGTACCTATTATTTGAAAGTAGAAAAAATTTGTAGCTTTAGTTCCGTTTACAAAGTCCTCTAAATATAAATATAATATATTCCTGACATATTCAACATGTAGAAAGCGAATATATGATGAAACAAGAACAAAAAATCATGCGTCAAGCATAGATTATGTAACACTTTCCAACGCTTCCAAAATAATTTTACAAATCATACCGTTTAATAAGCTGAAAGATAACATCTAAGTAAACAATTTGGAAAACGCATAACATATTTAAAAACAATTTCAGGAGTTTCCAACATACACAATATTGGGAAATATATCCGAATACTTTTATTCAGCCCTGTATATGATATATAGATTTGTATATGTACTACATAGGATGCTAAATTTTTGTTCAGTTAGGAAACGCGTAGCACAGTTTAAAATTCTCCTTCTGGAGTTTCTATCAATAAACGGAAATGTGAACTTTTGTGCTACCCTGCATATGATCTACAGAATTTATACACACCACGTAATAGACAAAAAGTGAGTTAAATTTAAAATCACGTTCAGTAACTTAAAACGCACTTCCAGGAATTATTGTTAGCAGACAATAGAGAACTCTTTTGTGTGTCCCTGTAAATGAACGATGACTGCTATACACAGAATATTTTGTAGTAAGCGTCTTGTAATGTACCTTAGTGGTATACATAAATTTCAATGCGTTTAAAATAGTGAAACATTATTTAAATAAACCGCAGACGATTTTTCTCCATAGACGTAACATAACGGAATTCTTTTGACTGTCCCTGTAAAGTAACTATAAGTGCTATGCACACCCTATTCCATATTAAGCTTCTTGTAATGCACCTTAGTGATATATGTCAATTACAATGTGTTTGAAATTGCGTAAAATCATTAAAATAAACCGCAAATGATTTTTCCCCATAGACTGCAATGTAACGGAATTCTTCTGAGTGTCCCTATAAAAAAACTATCAGTGCTACACACTTCCGTTGACATAGGGAACATGCTATAGATAACGACAATAACATAAAAAAATTGCAGGGCAATCCGAGCATATTTACGGGAGTTAGAACATGGCCATACGGCCAGACAAACCGAAGTCATAAACACTTTTCAACTATGTTGGAAAGGTTAAAAAAAAGGCTATCCATCTAAGAAAAGGTTATTCATTGTAGTTTAATGCTTAATAATTCCTGTTTGCAAACAGAAATCCTTACAAAAGAATGTAAATACTGTAAATAAATTTTCTAATGAATGATAAAGCAGAACATTATTTATTTAAGATCGTAACTATCTTAAAAATTGAAAGTATAAAAGTCTAGTATACCTCATTAATGAATCTAAATACATGTAAGAAAACAATTCATTATTTCACAGTATAGCTTTTTCTGTTGAAAATATAAGAATAATGAAAAACCAGATTAATGCAGAGACAAATCAGATTAATCTTAGAAAAGGCGTCTTAAAAACAAACAGAAAAAAATGGTAATTCTTTTATTTCCCCTACTGACAGGGTTGTAATTTTAACCGGCCTAAACCAGGAAAGCGGTCAAAACTGGTTCTAAACGTCTAATTTATTAATTTAATCTTATTTTTTCTTAAAGTGTAACTAATACATTACGATATTTGATGGGCAGTAATGAAAAATTGACAACATATTGATTTGGAATTTGTGGATTTTATAATGCAATGGAGTGAAATCAAACCAGAGTGAAAAATGTACAAGCGACATATGTAAGTGAAATATACCGGCTGGGTATCGTCCTTGTAGCTCAATGGTAGAACATTGGAGCGTTATTCCAAGGATACGGGTTCGATTCCCGGCTTGGACATTTTTCACTCTGTCTGTTATACACTTAGAATTATACGTGAAAATTCACGTATTTAATTATTCAATAACTTCTGGTGTAATTTCACTGCTGAAAAAAGAATTACTACTAAATTATACATATATATCTATTTACCTATGCTGGGCTTAATTTCGTCTTATATTGGCAATAGGGTTGGGCTCTCATGAAGATTTTCCATCTTGTGCCGCGGTTGCAGCCTTACTAACATATGTGAGTGAGAAATGCCAGGCTGGGTTTCGTTCTCGTAGTTCAGTGAAGCGTTATTCCATGGATCAGGGTGCAATTCCAGGATTGGACATTTTTTACTTTGTTGGTTAGCAATGTGAAAATACCCGTATTTAATGTATAGTACTCTTTGCAAGCACTTCTAAGTGTTGTATTAAATATTGTTAAATAATACTTTGGCAAATCGTTTCAAATGCTGCAATATGCAGTTTAAGAATATAAATTGTAGTTTATCTTCCCAGTCAAAATGAGTTTTGACTAACGATAGTAAAAACATTTTTTGACCTGGAAGAATAAAACTGGTTTTCCTTCATTTAAAATCAATACAAGCTTGTATTCTGATTTCTTTTGCGAAATTTTATAACATTTTTATTTTTGAAAGACAGATGTTAAAGCTATTTTAGGTAATTATCAATCCGTCATGGCTTGCAAAAGAATGTAAAGCAAATGTAACCCTGTAAATGTAAATATACAAGTGAAGTACCCATTATATTAAAAACTGACTGTATCTCAGTATTTCATAACTCCAGCTCCTAGAATAGGCTTAGATATGTGTTGAATATAACATCAGTTATTCATAAGCATCCGTTGTCATAATAACCATACAAATTTTGAAATTTAAAGTTATTACCGAGATATTAGGATTTTTTTGTAATTTTTGATGACATTTTTCCAAAACTGGCTACTAAAATATTCCATTTTTGTGAGAAAAAGGAAAAATATTGAGATATAGTATTGCGATCCGAACTGATAAACAAATATCTTCAAAATTCAAACAATTCAATGTATCATAAATCAAAATATTATAAATTTTTGTCGTAGAAGAATGGCATTTTAAAAAAATCATAGACGCAAAGCAGCATTTTTAAAAGTATAAGTTATAGGAAAATGGAGGCCATAGATAAAAGTCAATTTTGCATTTTCATATGTCTACTGCTCCTTCTTAAAAAAAATTATATAACTAAAAGGTATACTAGGTTTGAATACTTTTTGTAATTGGAAGTGTGATTGTATCATCAGTGGTTTAAGAGATAATCACCATAACATCTTTTTTAATCACCTGGTTTAACATTCACAGCATTAATTTATATCACTCATAAATTCAGGCTCTTTACTTTTATTATATCATTCTCACGAACAAAATTGTACGTGTAGAATTTATAATAATGTTGCGCTACTTAAGTTCCCAAAGAAATAAAGGTTTTTCCTGAAATATTTTGTTTTGTGTATATAGATTTGTCGAAAATATGTCGCAAAAAAGTGTGTATAATGTTTTGTGTGTATCGAAAAGTGTATGGTGACTCTCGAAGCAGTTATTTAAGTGTTTCAATATAAGAAAGCGCGCGTACCAGAACAGGCATGCGTATCCCTTTGGGAACCCTTTTCCCAAAGGGAAAATTTAAAATCCTAAGATTTAAAATCCTAGCTTGACAAACATGCAAACAGAATGTAAAATTATACATTTAAACTATAATTTCATAGAAATCCGTGTTGTTGTTTCCAAATTTTAATCGAGAATAACACGTAGGCTAAAAAATAAATATTTGACATTGGTAAAATAGATGCACTTATATTGACTTTAATTTTTAAATATGATAATAAATATTTAAAAAAAATGTTGCATCTGAATGACATAAAATACAATAATACTCGAGAAAAGATATTTCCAGCAAATTTTATGTTTTTAAAAATATTTTAAAATGTATAGAGGGAAACAGATTGAATAGCAAGATTCTTTGTTACAGTCTTTCATTTGCAAAATTGTATGTATCGTATTACATCAAAAATTTTATTAAAATCTTGCACAGAAAACATTTAAGGAAAAAAAAGTTCCTACGATTTCTCTAATAAAGATAAATCGGATTAGATACGACATGCCCCTTTCCACAGTAAAAAAAAAAAAAAAAATTCAAATAAAAATTTCATGGTCCACGTAAAAGTTTCCTGAAAAAGAAATGAACACAAATTTAACGTTAGTCCTCTTTTCTCTAACGTATTATTTTCTCAATTTTTTTTTAATTTTTTGTTTAAATAGAAGTTGAATATTTGTTTTGTCGTACATTTGATAGTATCTCTCTATATTATAAAGGATAAACGTGTCCGTGAGTAACGCTGACGTCATTTTGCGAATGGCAACAGTTGACGATGAACTTTCGGTTTTGCGATTTTTGTTGCTGCAGTTTTTTTAATTTCTAAATACCGCATATTTCCAGTTTATACACCGTTATATAGGGGGGAGGGAATCTACTTTCAAATGCAATTTGTTTGATAACTGTATCTAAATTGACTGATTTATTATGGCTTTTAAATTAATTTTCAAGCATGATTTTTTTTTTCCATTGTGTTGAATGTTGCCATTATAAATTTTTAAACATTTACAGATAGTAAAAATAATGAATTTTGAGAAAAAAAAGTCACAAGAATAGGGTGCCTTTTATATGAGAGTAGCGATTAGCAATATACCGGATAAAAAATTTGATTCGTTCACACGATTTTGGACAAAAGGATGCTTTGTAATAATTTAAGAATTCAAAAGAAGAATTATTTAAATAGACCATAAAACAAACAACGGATATTTTAACAGACACTATAAACAGAAGATATTTCTTTAGATATTGCATTTATGAATGAAATATAAAAAAATATATATTTCACAAATTCAGTAAGATGCATATAAAAAAGTTACTATGAGTAGTAAGAAACAATGTTTTAATTCACATTTAATCAATATTACAAAAAAAATGTTAACGATAATTGCAAAGTTGAAAAAATGAATATACATTAAATTCGTTAATATCGCGAATACCAAATATATTGGTAATACCAAAAAAATACATGAAATTCATAAATGTTGCAATCACTGTATCCCATGTATGAACGCTTAGTACAAAAATATAAGTGGATGAATAACTATACTGCATGTATAAGTGCTTCACGCACAAGGGAAAAAAATAACTAAATGCAGCACTATAAATGCAAACCTTGACAAATAAAAATATGAAAAATCTATTAAAAAAAAAAAAAAGATTTTAGCCTATGTTCTGTAACCCGGGTTCAATTCTCTAGTTAATATAACAGTCAAAGACATTATTCAGAGATGCTAAGAGGTACGAATTTTGAAATTTTGAATACAATTTTCCTTGTCGTTTGAATCCTGTTTTACTGTCGTTAATTATTGAATCGTATAGTTCTGTGATTTGAAGAGTCAAAAAATTCTTTACAAAAAAAGTGGAATTAAAAATCCGTAACTCTTGGTACCTCTGCATTTTGTCTTTCAAATTTTAATATGCAAAAAATAAATTCATTATTGTTTAACACACAACAAATCACAATTCCAAGCATAAATATTTAATTACTTCTTCGGTTTACTATTTTATATTTTGAACAAGATAAAATAGCACTGTTTGAAATAACATTAGTTAAATGTTTAAAATCAACCAGAAATAGACCAACATCGTATAGAGATGAATGCATAAAATTCACAAACAGATCAACATCCATATAGATATTTAAACACTCATATATTTCCGTTGGTCTATTTGTGGTTGATTTTCATCATTTATTTATCTCAAACAGTGCACTTTTATCTTGCTCAAAATATAACAGAGGAAATCGAACTCGTAATTATGTATTCTTGATTGAAAAAGCGATTGGTTGTGTGTTAAACAATAATGAATTTATTTTATTTACATATTAAAATTTCAAAGAAATAATGCAAAGGTGCTAAGAGATACGTATTTTAAATACCACTTTTTCTGTGCAGAATTATATGATAACTTCAATCGATAACCCCTCTCTCTCTCTCTCTATATATATATATATACAGGGTGATTTTTTTTTAAAGTTGTGAAAGTAAAACACTATAACAAAAGAACCACGGAACCAAATGACCTAAAATTTCACCAGTATGCTCCTAAAACAATGGGAATTTTTTAGGCATGGTTAAAAAAACTTAAAATCGCACCGACAGATGGCGCTGTAATATAGCAGAAACAAAGAATATCGTCTGTGGGAGGAAAACAATGGACGGTACTTTGAGAAACCATCTTCCGTAGACCCTCTGTCGTCATTGGACCTTTTCTTAATCTCCTAAGAGCAGTTGCTACGCTGTCATTATTCTGATAATACAGTTTCACTAATAACGCACCGTCCGTCAATGACGCAGTCATTGCGAGGATTTCCGTAGAATAATGAACACGAGATATGCGTACTTCACGTTTTTATCGCCAATGTGCGTGTGCCGGGCGCAAGTTCCTCTCCCGACTTTACTGCAAGTACAGCGCCATCTGTCGGAGCGATTTTAAGTTTTTTTTAACCACGCCTTAAAAAATACCCATTGCTTTGGGAGCATACTGGTGAAATTTTAGGTTATTAGGATCAGTGGTTCTTTTGTTATAGGGTTTACTTTCACAACTTTAAAAAAAATCAGCCTGTATATATATATATATATATATATATATATATATATATATACATATATATATATATATATATATATATATATATATATATATATATTAGTACAGAAAATTTTGTTTTGTTTAAACATTTTCTATATGTATGTATGGCTATAATATGTATGTACATATGTGTCGCCGGAGACAAAGTTTGAACACGTAACATGGATTTACTAATAAAAATTGTAAGTACTAATACACTGCAATAAACAGAGAATTTATTTTTGATTTAACAAGAAGATTTACGAGAAAAATATAAATAAAATATTAAAAAGAAATTGTATAAGAAACTTTTCTTCTAACTAGCTCTGAATTATTCCTAAAAACAACTTTTATATTATGTTTTGTATGTCATTATAAAAACACGAATTTGAAGTAACGTTGGCACAGAAAATAAGTCATTATTTTACAAAAAACCTTGTTCATGACAACTTACTAACAATAAAGATGAATAGGATTATTATACACCATGTTTTTTTTTCCATGCACAATAATGAATTTATTTTATATTTTATTTACGTATTAAAATTTCAAAGACATAATGCTGCGGTGCCAAGAGTTGCTGATTTTAAATACCACTTTTTCTGTGAAGAAACATTTGATATCTTCTCTCTCTCTCTCTCTCTCTATATATATATATATATATATATATATATACAGAGAGACAGAGAAGAGAGAGAATATATATATATATATATATATATATATATATAGAGAGAGAGAGAGAGAGAGAGAGAGAGAGAGAGAGGGGGGGAGAGAGCAGGGCATGAAATTTCAGTTGAAAAGGTACTAGCCAGACTAAAATTTTTGCTCGCCACTATTTTACATTCATTTAGACAGTATCTTCGGCCACCACGCCTTCCCAGAAAATTATATATTTATGACAAACTGAATTGAAATTGACCATTGTTAGAAGAAGCTGTCTGTTAAATCCAGAATATTTTATATTCATGAAAAATATGAACAATTTTTTAAATGTTAAAAATTCGGGAGAAAGCGAAGAATTTTTACCGTGTTTCAAGCAGCTGAGCTTAGGTGGCGAAACCTGATTGACTTCGCGCAGGAGTGAACAGCGATCAGATTCAACCTCGGAAACGAAAAAAGCAGCCTTGGCCCTTGCACGGTGCGAAAGCGGGGAACAAATGCAGACGGGGAAGTTCGTTCCTCCGTAGGAGAGAAATAGAAGTGGGTGACGCAACATTTTTTCTTCTTTTGGAAGATAAATGCCGTCGCTTGATTTTAAAACACTTCCGCGTGTTGCAAGATTGAGGCACGATATTCTGTGCGTATACAGTTTGATTTGAAGCACAACATTTCAAAAGAAACTTACTCGCCAATCTTAAATATTTGTTCGCCATTGGCGAGCTGGCGTGTGGAAATTTCGTGCCCTGATATATATATATATATAGAGAGAGAAATTGTTTTGGAAGGTTTTAGAATGATCAAGGCAGTGTTTCCCAATTAATAGCACAGGTAATTGCAGTCGTTCACGTTAGGAAAACATATCCATATTTTTTCCATGCTAAAAATTTAAATGTTACATAGCATAGAAAAAACATGGTCCACACCCATTAATATTAAAATACATAGTTATTTTTCTTTAATATTCAGTTTCTTATTTCGAAAAGTCGAAAAAACCCGAACCCGACTCAAAATAATCAAATCTTAATCAATAACCGAGACTAAAGAATCAAAACTCAACCCGAACCCGATCCTAATTCGAAACATTTAAAGTCCACGTGACCCGAATTCGAACTGCACCGAAAATAATTAGCATCAACCCCATCCGACCCGAGTCAAACAGTCGATCGGGTAAAATCGGATTACCCGAAACAATGCAGGACTCTACTTTACCGGTGTGGCATTGATAAAAATAACATACCATTATATATATATATATATATATATATATATATATATATATATATATATATATATATATATATATATATATATATATATATATATATACATATAACACACTTTTCATCCAAACTTTTCTCCTAACTAGCTTCGAGTTATTCACAAAAACAACTTTTATAGTATGTTTTGGAAGTCAGAGTATTTCATCATAAAAAAATGAATCTGAGAAGTAACGTTGACACAGAAAACAAGTCATTATTTTCCAAAAAACATTGTTCGCGGCAACTCGCTAACAATAAAGATTAATAGGATTATTATACACCCTGTCTTTCCTCCATGCTGAAAATTTTAATATTACATAGCATAGAAAAAAATATGGTCCAAGAAAAAGAAAAATTTCTAAAAAAGAACGAAGTAACAAATGATTATTAGTTATTTTCCTCTTTCGTATTCTTTTCTCGAATTCTTTAGATTTTCTTTTTGTAAAGATAGATGTTGGAGCTATCTTTTGCTGATATATTTTTCATTCTTACGTGACTTGTAAAAAGAGTACTTGTGTTCCAGACGAACGTCTTGAAATATTAATATGTAAAAGAAATATATTCTATTAAAATTTAATTCTAAACAGACTTAAAAAAAGATTTTTGAATTGTTTCTTAATAGTTTGTGTATTATGAATAACTAGGGGCACCAACCCGGGCTTTCCGAGTTACAGAATATGCGTAAAAACCATTTTTTATTGTAAATTCTAATACATTTTTTTACATATAATGTATACTTTTGATTGCCCACTAATAACACAAAATATAAGAAAAAATATCATTAATGTATTCAAATAAAGTTATGAAATTTATTAAAGGCGATACTTTCGTATTAGTCGCATGCAAGGAATTAATAGCCAAAAAAATTGTCACAGATTTCGGTACTTACAGCAGCGATTTTTGATTCCGATAATTTTAGATATTTAAGAAAGTAGTTCGATTACATGCCTGTTAAATTTGTGTTTTATTTATATTATTTGATGATTTTATTCATTTACTGATGAAATATTTTTTTCGTTATATGTAATATTAGCCGGAAACAAATACTAAACTATTTATATTGTTTTAAATGCAAACGGGTTAATATTTTATAATCGGGCTGCACGCAATATAAATATATTAAATCGAAATTCATTCTTAAAAGTGCTTTTAAAAACAGTAAATGTAGACTCAATTTTCAAACAAATTACATTAAACAACATTTTTTTCCCTACACTGTTAAAAATTTGCAGCTAACTGTCCAGTCATTTGACCGTTTTTATAGAAAACGGTTACATAACCTAAATTTAACTGTATTCTAACCATATTATTGCCCAATGGGCAATAATATGGTTAGAATACAGTTAAATTTAGGTTATGTAACCGTTTTCTATAAAAACGGTCAAATGACTGGACAGTTTACTGCAAATGTTTAACAGTGAAAACGGTGTAAAAATTGAAATTGTGCGATGTTTCGAAGTTTAAAAAGTTGCAGTAAAAGTAAAATTTATTGGTCAAGTGTTGCCATCGTCAATATGACGCCAACGCTACTCACGGACATGTTTTTGCTTTATAATATAATTTTAAAATGTTTGTACAAAATTGGGTTATTTAAAATAATAGTGTTAATGTGTCTTGAAAAATAAATATCTGGATCTTTAAAAATAGAAATTAGGTGTATGAATTTAGGAGACATTGATTTTTATGAGTTTTATTATTTTTTTCTCTATATATCTATATATCTCTATATTATTTTTATCTCTCTATATAATTTTTTGCACCCTATGATCGATTTTTAAACTATAATTTTAACGAATTGTTAACATTTTTTATACAATTGCTTTATTCAACCATTTGATATAATTGCCAGGGGTATAAAAGTAAGCTGCGCCACAGGCGCCCTGAGGGAGCGCCCTGCACGTAGGCGACCACCGAACCCAAGTCTTGAGAGACTTTTATCGCGCCAGTAGCTTTGTCTCGCTACGGCGCTTCGGCCGCTCAGAGGACCGTCACCAACGGACCCTCTAACCTTGAACCCACGTGTCGACGACGTAGACCGTTGCGATACGTGGTGAAACCACAGGGAGTCACCACGACACACTTGGAGACCCAGAAGGGTACCAGACCCTAGGCCTTAAGCCGGGATGTTCCAACCCGTACTTGGTCTACCACAATTTGAGGGGTGTGAAAACCTACAGAGGTAGTCAAGGTTACCTCTCGTAGTGGACCAATTGCCAGGAGTATATCCATTCAATTACATTTAGTAAGCCTGATTCAAAATTTTCTTGATAAGACATCTTTCTCCCTTAATTTGTATTAAATCTGACGTATGTACCTTAAAAAATAACAATAAAATTAAGATATCAACCTACCCTTCCTACTGATCTGGAAAGTTTCAATGAATGGGCTTTTTAAGAGTTTTACACTGATCAATTTATCAAGGAACATTTTCAAAACTGAACTATCGCTAAAAATATAAAATTTGAAAGACATGTTGTATTATTATTAACTGCTGTGTTCTTCAAAACTTGAGCAATTTTTTCACAACTCTTACATTGAAACTGTAAAAAAATTCGTTCAATATTTCATCTAAAGATAACAAGAAAAACATTGCCACTATAAGATGGCGAAACCTTGTTCCAACATTTTATCCTCTTATCAAATAATAAACATACGTGGCTTTACCAGGAACTGTTGAATTGTTTCACTCATGATCTGGTAAAATATTTAGACCAAGCACTGCTAAAATGCTAAACACTAAACTAGTGAAATATTCATACATAAAGTGGCAACAGTTATCTTTTGAAAACAAAATCGAATTGTTAGAGAGAGACTTTTTGTTTGTCAAAACAGAATCAGATGCTATGGCCAAACATATACATTTTCTGACTTGTTCTAATAAAGAAACTGTCACTTAATGGTATGACTTATGTTGTGTATGAAGCTTAAAAAGATTTGGGGATAAAATACTCTTTAAAATCATCTAAGATGTTGTTCCAAAGGAACTTTCATTCAAAACTACTAATAAGCATTATCATCCAGTGCTAAATGATTCAGCAATAGATTTGTAAATTCTTCTATTGATGTTTCTGTTGTGATGTTGTGTATTGAATGTTTGTGTGATAGTCTTTAATTAAATACATTTGTGCTTTTATGTTAAGAAGAAATCATTTTTTTTATTTTGATGAAGCGAAGAACATAAAGGTAAAGATTTTTAAAATATTTTTATAATTTAATTTACTACAAGAGAAATTTCGTATCTTTCGTTTCGCCTTCTCACGGAATAACATTCCAAAACTAATCAGAAAAGGACCATAGTTTAAAGTAAAATGTGACACTCTACAGCATCTAAACCTGAACTGAGATTTTATTCGATTTCTCATAACTCATAACTTGATTTCAGCGTTCTAACCACTAGACAAGCAAGTGGATATCATCGTGCTCTAAAGCAGCTTTGATATCATCGTGATCAAAAACAATTTGATCTGATTATCTGTTACATACTTCCAAAGGAGAATGAAAAGTAGCAATTTTTTCAGTTTTACGATAACCATCAGTTTTAAAAAATCATGTGAACCGTGTTTTGGTGCTCCCCGCCCCCTGTTTTGCCTCGTCAAATGGTTTCAGGATAAACAGAGAGTTTTCAAATTGTAATATTCGGAAAATTTGCATCTTAAGCACAACGTACATCTACGGTCATCTAAAAAAGAAAGGCAACGCACCGTACAAATTTCGCCGCAAATCATCGTATAAAATATGTCTGACGCCAATTGTTCATTCATAATGTCTACTATTTAAGGCTATACTTAAATTTTGCTTAGGACTCATCTACATATAGAAATTGTACCAAAGTTTAAAAGTTTCAATACTAACACCTAGTTTTAACATCATGTTTGGATTCTTCGGTAAATTTTACCTTCGGATTTCAAACACGAAGTCATACGTTCAAGTAGTTTAAGAACTTAAAGGTTCGTTATTACTAATCGATTGGTATCATTCACAATTTTTTACGATGTTTTACCGCAAAATTAGTAGGGGTGTTTGTTCTCAGTTTTTTTTTAGGACGACTGTACCGATTGAAATACAGTAAAATTTATCCATTAAAATGCAGAAATAAATCTGATACCTAAATTTTAATGATGAATGATAAAACACGAACTTTTATTCAAACTAGCTTTAAATTTCTGCCCAAAAAACTAGTTCTATTGTATATTTAGTAGTCAGTGTGTTTTATTATGAAGATTGGGTTAAAATAATATTGACACAGAAAACAATTTTATTATTTCCCGAAAAAAATTTTTCGACAGAACTCTCTAACAATAAAGATAAATTGGATTAACATAATACACGATCTCTGTTTTCCAATTTTAAAAAAATATAGAACTACAATAAAATACATAAAACTACGTCGGTCTAACAAACATTTCTAGAAAACATACGAAGATCCAAATAATTATTAGTTCTTTCCATTTTTGTGTATTCTTTCTTCAATTCTTTAGGTTTTGGTTTTGGAAATGTAGTTGTTAAAGCTACTTTTGCTCATATATTTTTCATTCCAACGTGACTTGTAGATATCTGTGAAGCAAACACGGAATTAAATTATACTATATTAAAGTGATATATTTTATTATTGCTGATATCTAAATAAACCGTTTCTATAAAAAAATTTAACCACATATTCTTTATCCATTACAAGTAATTAAAAATACTAAATAAAAAGAAACAAGTTAGAAATTGTACGTCAAACGTGACAAATGAGGTGCGTTCGTACTATAACTAGTTTTATAAATATTCATATCTTGGTGCAATAGCTGTTGCACTCTAACGCAAAAATGCATGAATACAAAATTTATTTTATATGCAGATTTTCGTATTGTAGATATCAATTTTATTTTATGAAATTAAGTTTCAATACACAAACAATTAATAACAATTCTGTTAATTAAAATTATACTATGCGCAAATATCCGATACAACACAATGTAAAAAAATCATCGTTATTATTTCAGTGAAATGCTGGCTTCTTGGCGGAATTTTCATTTTGTCTTAAATCACTGAATATTCTTCTACCGAAGCTAGAAACAACTGTAAATTATTCATTCCAAACTGAAATTAACCCGAAATTCTCCAGTCATATTCGTGAAATTTCATTAAATCAAGCAGAATGTTTGACAACTTCGCTACCGGATTTTCTTCCACTTTTTTGACAATTTATTTTTTATTTTGTAAGTGAAGGAAACTCCTTTAGCATACAAATTACGCATGGCGAGTTAAGACAAAAGTTTTTGATTTCTTTTACCAGCAATTTATAGTACTTCTCATGTTTGTATGTGGAATAATATGTGATTATTTGACAGAATATTCACACATTCCTTTCAACAGCAGAACAATAAAAATCGAGTGGGATATTAAAAATACCTACGAAAGTGCGTTTCATTATTAGCACGGAAATGTGCAAAGATGGCTGAAAGGAAATTTTTGTTAATGCAACAGATATTAGAAAACTTAAAAAAAAACTAATCAAGTTTTAGGAAAAGGGTATTACAGCGAGCGGCAAGAGTTTTGGAAGGATATAAAATCCATTATTTTCGAGAACACCGTAAATGTCAACAGTTTATTAACATATATATTAAATTTAGCATTTAAAAAATGAAAAAGCAGATTAGGTCTCAAAGTATCTGCCTTTTTCTTTGATGCAAGCCCTTAGCTATTTTTGGAGATCGTTGACTGCGGCATGAAGTAGTACCTCAGCGGGATGATTGGTAAATTCCTTAATTAATTTTGCTTTCAGTTTATCCAAACTTTGATGTGAAGTAGCCAAGACCTTTGCCTTTAAAATTACCCAAATTGAAAAGCTATTGGATTGATGTTTGGCTATTCAACGGGAGAAATGAAGTCAATGTTCTCCGCCCTAAGCCAGTCAAAATACTTACGCGTGGGAAGGGCTGCAGCAGTGTCTTGCTGAAATACCCATGCTCGTCCAGAGAAGTGTTTTGAGCAAAAGGCTTCAGCACTTTCTGCAAAATCTCGTCTTGATAGTATTGTTGATTGAGCCATACAAAACTTCTTCCGCACCATGTACTTTTAAGTTTCAAATTTCCCATAAGATTCACGCGTCTAAATGTATTTTCAAGTCATGTTAAATCTTATGAAATATTAGTGTTATTATCTGAAATTAAATTGAATTTCAAGAATGGTTCAAAAACATTTCCTCTTCATACATTCTATGAAGATCCTCTTAATACATTTTATAACGATTCTCTTAATACATTTTATAAAGATCCTCTTAATAAATTTTATAAAGGATTCTCTTAACGAATTTTCTGTGCAGAAAAATTTTCAGAGAACATTGAGAATTCGTTATATGCAGGCTCGAATGTAAATAGTTTTCATAAGATGATTAGTATATAAGGGAACCTAAGAAACATAATAAAAAGCACTTTTTAAACTTGTTGTTTAAAATGTATTTTTAAATAACTAACAAACAAATGTTATTTCAGTTATTTAAATTGAACCTTGCCTTGAAATAAATTGAGAAGTTTATGGATTTTTTTTTTAATGAAATCACTGACGGACAACACATTTCCTTACTATTTAAATTTTGTGGAATTTCATACTGATGAAATAATTAATGACATTCTACATTAAAAAATTATAAATAAAAATTGTATCTTACAAAAATCTTCGATTTTATGAATAATATTCTATATGTAATTTTTACAAAACATTGAACGGTTATATAAGTGATACAAAATAACATTAATATCTTTATTTCTTAAAATACTAAATTAACAAACTAATCAAATCGCAGAAAATTTTTCAAACTATTCCCAAATATGGACTATAAGTTTCTATTTAAAAATGTAATGGACATTTAAGGGTTTTTTTTTTTTATATACCGTTGACCAACCCCCTACCTGCCAGGCTTTTGCCTAGCTTAACGAGTTGATACCTGGCAACGGGGCGAAGATTCGCCTGGTCTCGGCTTGGCGAAGATGTGTTTGTTAAATCTATAGGCCGACGACGTGGCTTCAGTGCGTCTTGTTGCTTTAATTGCTTTTTCTTAGTTGGCCGGTTGCTAATTGATTTTTGATGAGGCGGTTCAGCACTGCGCAGTGTAGCGAAGTAATGCCGGACGGATGTGAGATGCTGGGATCTTTACTATTTCCTCGCTGCATCGCTCATCCATACGTTATGCCATCGTTACTCGAGTTGGTCTCGCAATTTAGAACCTTGATCTGGTGACGAGACCTTCACCAGACTAGGCACCCCCAGAGGTATAATTCACAGGTAACTTGGAGGACTTTACACCCACGACGGATTTTACATGCACCGGGGCCATTAGCGTACATGATATTTAAGGTTGTTTAGCTATTGACGATGTATAAACCATGCTATATTCGAATTTGACGTGTTTTTGTAATATCACAGCGATTTCAAAACCTAAAATCGTGTTCTATATTTTAACATAGTATTAAAAATTCTTCGCGATATGCCATTTTTTTAGTAATGTTAAAGTTTATAAAGTAAAATATGGCAAAATTACAGACTGACAGACAAACTTATTTTTAGACCCAAATGTAATTGAAACGTTGTGACCAGAAGTGTCATATCTCGATGGTGTCATATCTCGATGATTAGTATCCATTTATAAACAGAGATGGCGCTGCTAGTCTGGAGTTGAATATCTCTTGCAGGAGAGTTACGGGAGACGAGATGTAAGGCAGTGAAGCCAGGATGTACGAAGTAGCGGTGCGTTTGGCCGCAGTTGTAAATAATGTATAATAAATATATATAATCAAATAGATATCTCCTTGCTGTTAACAAAATATGAATACACAAAGTTGAAGCCTTATTAATGGCGACGATGCGGATGAACCCAAGATTTTAAATAAATGTTGCAGATTTTTTGAAAAAAAAAGAAGAAAGAAAAGAAAATGGCTGAAACGGAAGTGATCTCTCTGGGACGCCTGGAAGAATACAATTCGGTCGTGCCCTGGTCAATTTATGTTGAAAAAATTGACTTTTACTTCGCTGCTAATAATATTAAAGATGCGGATAAGAAGAAAAATATATTATTAAGCTCTGTTGGAACGGCAACATTTTCGATATTGAGAGATATCATAGTACCGACTTCGCTGAAAGAGATAAAGTATGATGATCTCTTAAAGAAGGCGAAAGAACATTTTTCACCTTGTCCAAGTGAAATAGTTGAACGGTTCAAGTTTCAAAAAAGGTTACGGAAGCAAGGGGAAAGCATAGCCAACTTTGTGAGAGATTTGCTTCGGTTATCCGAATACTGTAACTTTGAAACGACTTTAAATGATCGCCTACGGGACCAGCTAGTGTTTGGAATTCAAGACGAGAAAATACAGCAAAAATTGTTGGATACGAAAAATCTAACGTTCCAAACAGCTGTAGAAATCGCGGAATCATTCGAAACAGCAGAAGCTGGAGTGAAATCACTACAGATTAATGGAGGAACAACTATAAATAAAGTTCAAGATGCCCGAATGGAGAAAACGAAAGTATACCAGTATTCGTCGAAGCCGAAAGAAGGGATGGATGCACCTGGAAACCGGAACAGTCATAAAGATAAACCATGTTATCGTTGTGCTAGAAATCACAAGCCTGTTGAGTGTCCATTTAAATCAACAGAGTGTCATGCTTGCCACAAAGTGGGACATTTAAAAATTTGTTGCAGGAACCGGAACTTCTCTACAGTGAATCAAAAACTGAAAAAGAACAGTAAAATTAAAACTGTTCAAGAATATTCCCTAAATGTTATGAGGGATGAGTGCAATAATGTTTTGTGGGAAAAAGAGGTTACAATTAATGGGATTAAAGTTAATTTTGAAATTGATTCCGGAGCAGCTCATACGATCGTAAGTAAAAAAATTGCCGATAAATTATTTTCAGGTAAGCCTCCTTTGGTTAAATCTAATATTAAACTTCAAACGTATACTAAAGATTCTTTAACTGTATTAGGTGAATTAAATGTAAATGTTTTGATTGATGATAATTGTATACCTAATTTAAAAATGCTAGTGATTAAAGAGGAAGGTCCGAGTTTAATTGGCAAAACTTGGTTGAAAGCATCAAAATTATTTTGGCCGAATGTAAACATGATCAAAAGTATTTCGAAAGATGATTTAATAAAAAAATTTCCTAATGTTTTTGCTGACGGTATCGGTACGATCAAAGGTCCTCCCGTTTCAATAAATTTGAAAAATGATGCAAAACCAGTTTTCCTAAAATCTCGTCCTGTTCCTTTTTCTTTGAGAACAGCAACTGATTTGGAATTGGAACGCTTAACAAATGAGGGTATTTTAAAACCTGTTGATTAATCTGAATGTGCTAGTCCTATAGTAATTGTTCCAAAACCAAATGGTACTGTTCGAATTTGTGGTGATTATAGAGCAACAGTAAATTCTAATACTGAAAATGATAATTATCCTCTTCCAAGAATGGAAGAATTGTTTGCTAAATTAGCAGGTGGAAAATTCTTTACTGTGTTTGATTTAAAAGATGCCTATTTACAACAACCTGTTGATGATGAAAGTAGTAAAATTTTAACTATAAATACTCATAAAGGTTTATTTAACGTTTTAAGACTAGCTTTTGGTGTAAAATGTGCACCAGGTATTTTTCAAAGAAAAATTGAAAATATATTAAAGAAATTTGATTATGTTCGTGTATTTTTAGATGATGTAATTATAAGTGCTAGATCTGAATCCGAACATTCTGTAAGAGTTGAATGTGTTATGAAATGCTTTTCTGAGCATGGTATAAGATTAAATAAGGAAAAATTAAAATTTATGGTTTCGGAAGTTAGCTATTTAGGACATAAAATTTCACAGGAAGGCATTAGGCCTATTCCAGAAAAAGTTGATGCTATTTTGAATGCTCCTTTTCCTAGTAATGTTTCTCAATTACGTTCATTTTTGGGATTAATTTCTTATTATAGAAACTTCCTACCTAATATTTCAGATGTGTTAGAACCTTTGCATAGATTATTAGATAATAATGTAAAGTGGACATGGTCAGAGAAGCATGATAAAGCATTTCAGAAAGTTAAACAACTTTTATGTAAATCGCCTGTTTTAGAATTGTATGATATAAACAAAGATGTTGTTTTAAACTGTGATGCATCTGAATATGGAATTGGTTGTGTGTTAAGCCACATTGTTGAGGGTAAAGAGAAACCAATAGCTTTTGCATCTAGAACAATGAATAAGACTGAAAGAAATTATGCTATTATTGATAAAGAAGCTTTATCTGTAATTTTTGGTGTAACGAAATTTCATCAATATTTAGCAGGTAAACAGTTTAAAATTATAACTGATCACAAACCTTTAATTCGATTGTTTGATCCTGTAAAAAAAGTACCTGATACATTATCACCCAGAATGCTGAGATGGTCGTTAATGTTAGCAGGGTATGACTATACAATTGAGTATCGCGAAGGTAAAAATAATAAAAATGCGGATGCATTAAGTAGATTACCCCTTCCAGAAACTGTAAATGTAGTAAATAATCCATCGGAAATAATGTTCGTTTCTAATAGTAATGAGTGGCCTGTTACTTCTAAAACGATTTCAAAGTGGACAACTGAAAATCCAGTAACAAAACAAATTTTAGAGTGGGCGTTATATGGATGGCCAAAAACGGTCAAATCCGAGGAATATAAACCATATTTTCGTAGACGTGAGGAAATTTCGTGTTTAGAAAATTGTTTATTATGGGGACATAGAGTAATTATACCAGATGAAAGTCGCGAAAAAATGTTACAATTATTACATTCCGTTCATCAGGGTATATCTAGCATGAAAGCTAAAGCTCGAGGTGTGATCTGGTGGCCTAATATGGACAAAGAAATTGAACAAATGGTTAATTCTTGCAGTAGATGCCAAATGTTTGCTCGGGATAATCCTAAAATGAAACCTTTAAAATGGGAATCTGAATTTGCTTGGGAAAGAATTCACATAGATTTTGCCGGTCCTTTTGAGGGTAAAATATTTTTAATAGTGGTCGATTCTTATACTAAATGGTTAGAGGTACAGGTGGTACCCAGTGCTGATAGTAAATCAACTATTAGAGTACTACGTAGAATTTTTGCTACATTTGGTTTGCCCGTTGAATTAGTCAGTGATAATGGACGTGCGTTTACAAGTGATGAATTTCAAGATTTTCTTAAATCTAATGGAATTATACATACACCCATTCCGCCATATCATCCATCGTCGAATGGACAGGCAGAAAGGTATGTTCAAACTGTTAAAAATTGTCTTAAAAAGCTAGATAAGGGTGACATAAATTTGTCAATAGCACGATTGTTATTGGAAAATCATTCTACCCCACATTCTGTCACTGGTAAGACTCCCGCAGAATTAATGTTTGGAAGGTCGGTTCGAACAGCTCTACACTTGGTATTACCATCCAAACCTAAAATACAGCAACCCTTACATAAATACAATCTTCATGAATCAGTTTTTGTTAAAAACTTTGTAAAAGGGGAGAAATGGATTAAGGGAAAAATTATAAAATTATTGGGGAGCAGATGGGTTTTAGTAAATAGAGATGACGGAATAATGTGTAAACGTCATGTTAATCAGTTGAGACACAACAGAGAAATAAGTGATGAAACGTCAGAGGAAAGTAAAACGGGTCAGTTTGATAAACAAAACACTGATTTCGATAGTTATGATAGAGTTAAGAGAAATAACTTTTCTGGATATTATGTAAATAATAAAGAGCAAATTAATGCCGAGAATGCTGAAAAATCTAACCAATCTCAGTCTTCACATGATATTGTAACAGGTACAGTTGTGAATAATAATTGTGATGATACTATAGATAAAAATGTAAAGGACAATTCCGTGATAAACAATGATGTGGACTTGCAGAAGAGTACACCTATAAAGACTGATAAAAAGGACAATCAACCTGTTCGAAGAAGCAACAGACAGATTAAACCAGTGGTTCGTTTGAACTACGAGGGGAGGGGTGTCATATCTCGATGATTAGTATCCATTTATAAACAGAGATGGCGCTGCTAGTCTGGAGTTGAATATCTCTTGCAGGAGAGTTACGGGAGACGAGATGTAAGGCAGTGAAGCCAGGATGTACGAAGTAGCGGTGCGTTTGGCCGCAGTTGTAAATAATGTATAATAAATATATATAATCAAATAGATTCCTTGCTGTTAACAAAATATGAATACACAAAGTTGAAGCCTTATTAAGAAGAAAAGGCTTTTCCAACAACAACAAAAAGTTTGAAACTTGGAGCATTCTTTCAAGAGTTTTGAGTGAAGATACATGAAAAAAATATACAAACGAATAAACTTACTTGGAAGTCAGTTACAAATAAATCTATTGCAAATATTGCTATTGTTATTTTTTATTTGATGGAGCATAAACTATTTAAAGGAAATATAAAATTTTCAATTGGCATTGCTATAGACATAAAAAAATGAAATAATAATAAAAAAAAACTTTTTTATTTATTTTCTCTTTAATAGTATTACAGTTGCCTTACAGCACCCAAATTCACTATAGTTTAATAAATATCAAGACGACGACATACAGATATTATCATCCGAAAAAACAAAAGAAAACAGTCATCTAAATAAATCTTGATGCTTTCAGTCAGTGCTTTCATCATATGCTAGGTGGTAAAAAAAGAAACTTTAAGTAACTGTCTCCATATACTGTAATTGCTTTTCTCCCAGAACAATATATTGGGTACCAACACAAAAAATTGAAAAGAATAATACAAAAGAATAAATGAAGTTACTTATTTTCTTCTTTATCCAATTCTGATCGCTTCTAATAAAAATCCCTTTTATATATAGCTTATTAAACTAAAATAGTCGAACCGATCTTCCACGAAAATTAATTTAGTTTAATCACTTTTTTCATTTAAAGATTGGGGAAAATTTGTATTAGTATAATACCTAATCGAAAATGACATTCCAAACTAAAGTATGATTCCTGTACTTGTAGAAATGATTCAATTTGTTTTTATTCATGGATTTATTCGAATTCATTGTAAAAAATATAAGATAATAATTAAAAATGGCGTAAACTTTAAGAAAATTGGCAAATGTACTTTTCCTTAAATATATAGACATCATCTGATTTTAAATTGAAAAAATTATTCGAAATATTGTCTGCTCTTTTAAAATAATTAATTTTCACAGACGATTATTTATTAACAATTCTTCTAAATAAGTGTTGTCAGATTTTTTTCACTTTTCTATCTTTAGAATAAATGTTTGAAAAAATATTTTGCCCGTAAAGCAGATTTTAAATATTAAGAACAAAAAAATATTGATTATTTGAAAAATCTGACACTTAACACAAAACTTCAAAACGATTCCAGTATCAGATTTTATGCAACAAAAACTACTAATTGGAATTATAAAACAGATTTTATAGTAATAATTTAAATGTGAGATACAATAACACAAGTTATTTAACGAAACACATTTTTGCTTACATTCTTGTTCTGAAAGAAATTATTTGAGGAAATTTTCTCTTAAGCAGAACAGAAATTAATTTGTCGAATGGGGATTTTCAAATTGAATATTTACAAATAAGAACGAAAAATCATTCATCAAGGCATAGATTATGAAACATTTTCCAACACTATCGAATAGTAAAAAAGAAAATCATTTTTTCATATAATGAAATATGATATATAAATAAACAATTTAGAAAATATATAATGCAGTAAAAATCCATTTTTGCAATTGTTGCACCAGCCGGTAATATGTGCGATTTTTTTTATGCAGCCATTTTCACGCCTCGTAAAAATTAGCTAACTTTAAAAATGCATGCCTCAACTTAAGATACACATCCAGCAGTTATCGCTTATAATCAGTCTTCTAATCGAATTCTTTTGAGATATCTCTGTAAATAAACGATAAATTCTATGCACAATAATCCATAAAAAATATATTGTAGTGCATCTCAGTAACGTATTGTAATTTCATTGTGTTGGAAATAGTGTAACATCATCAAAATCCACTGCGAAAGACATTTATCCATGTATCATAATGTAATGGAACTATTTGTGCGTTCCTGTATACGAACTATTTAATGCTGCTTACTTTATACTCTACTAGCAAGCTACGCCCGCTACGCTGGTCAATTTCTTATAACGAACTTCTAATCCAACAAAATATTGACATTTCATAATTCACTTTTATATTTTAACAGAATAATAAGGCTACTATAATTTGTGACTCGTGCTATAGCCAATATACACGCCAGGACACGTCGCCCTTATCATTATCTTTTTACGCATGAAGGTTTTGCTATGGTACTCCATTGTGAAATTTAGTAATTTTTCAACTTCAATATTTGAAAAACGGCATAATCATTAGATTTGAAATTTATATCAAGAAAAATACAATTTTATACCTTTCAAACGTAGTTTGCCAAACAATTTTCTGATAAATACTTTTCGAGCTACTATTTTTTTTTTTCAGTAACTTCAAATGTTTCATTTTCCTAGATTAATCTGTGTCAACAATTAGCGAAAAACCCAGTCGTCAGAAACGCATAGTTTTTTATTAAAGAGGCTGTCGGAGCAGGGATTGTCACCGCCAATTTGCCACCATCACTTTTGAAATCGGTTCGGTAGTTCTAGAGATTCCATAGAAATTGTAATTTAGAATGTTTTTAGAACACTTTTGGCTCATTTCACCCTTTTAAATTTCGAATTGTTTTTATTTTGTTTTTAGAGAGCATTTACATCTTATAAGTAACTACAATGCCAAATTTCAAATTTCTAGCTCCTTCAGTGTAAAAAAAATCACAATTTTAGAACATTTTTCGCTCCTGCATCCCCCCTGGGGTTAGTGACACCGACATAAAATATAGCCTATGTTGGAGCAGGGGTTGTCACCATCAATTTGCCACCATCACTTTTGAAATCGGTTCGGTAGTTCTAGAGATTCCACAGAAATTGTAATTTTGAATGTTTTTAGAACGGTTTTCGCTGACTTCATCCTTTTAAATTTCGATTTTTTTAAATTTTATTCTTAGAGAGCATTTACATCTTATAAGTAACTACAATGCCAAATTTCAAATTTCTAGCTCCTTCAGTATAAAAAAAATCGCAATTTTAGAACGTTTTTCGCTCCTGCACCCCTCCCTGGGGTTAGTGACACCGACATAAAATATAGCCTATGTTGAAGCAGGGGTTGTCACCATCAATTTGCCACCATCACGTTTGAAATCGCTTCGGCAGTTCTAGAGATTCCATAGAAATTGTAATTTAGAATGTTTTTAAAACGCTTTTCGCTCATTTAACCCTTTTAAATTTCGAATTTTGTTTTTGTTGTTTTTAGAGAGCATTTACATCTTATAAGTAACTACAATGCAAAATTTCAAATTTCTAGCTCCTTCAGTATAAAAATAATCGCAATTTTAGGACATTTTTCGCTCCTGCACCCCCCCCCCTGCTGTTAGTGACACCGACATGAAATATAGCCTATGTTGAAGCAGGGGTTGTCACAATCAATTTGCCACCATCACTTTTGAAATCGGTTCGGTAGTTCCAGAGATTCCATAGAAATTGTAATTTAGAATGTTTTTAGAACGCTTTTCGCTCATTTCACCCTTTTAATTTTCGATTTTTTTTTATTTTGCTCTTAGAGAGCATTTACATCTTATAAGTAACTACAACGCCAAATTTCAAATTTCTAGCTGCTTCAGTATAGAAAAAATCGCAATTTTAGAACGTTTTTCGCTCCTGCACCCCCCTGGGGTAGTGGCACCGACATAAAATATAGCCTATGTTGGAGCAGGGGTTGTCACCATCAATTTGCCACCATCACTTTTGAAATCGGTTCGGTAGTTCCAGAGATTACCCCCTACAAACAAACAAACAAACAAAAAAAACAATCTTTACTCCTTTATAATATTAGTATAGATAGAAAATCTTTTGCCATTCTTATGAGTCGGGATGCATATCAATTTCACATTGTTTGAAAGATCGTAACATCATCAAAATGCACTGAAAACGATTTTTCCCTGTAGACCATGATGTAACGAAATACTTTTGTGTGTTCTTGTAAACGAACTATAGTAAATCCTACTACTGCATTTCCAATAGCGATAATTCTATAGTAAAATTCAATAACGTATATCAATTATACGGCAATTCGAGTATATTTACGAGAGTTAGAGCACTGACTGGGGGCCAGACAAACAGATTATCAAACAAACCGAATTCATAAACACTTTTCTTCTATGTTGGAAAGAGTTAAAAAGTTGTCTCTGCCATCAATTCTTTTATTGTATTGTTATCCTAAGTTTACAAAACTTTAAGTATCGTTAATTGATACACCTAGTTTAAATTTAAAAAATCGAGCTATTTATATTTTAAGATATAGAAAAATTATTATTCTAGTTAAGAAAATTTTATCCAAACATATTTATAATGCATAAAATATTAAATAGAATAAATAATTTAGAAATCTTACTTCTAGAAATCTACTTTTCTGGTTTATTGAGAGTTAAACAATAATACTATATACTTCTTTCTTATATTAAAATTTCAAGACGTACGTCAGTAACACATCTTTTTACAAGTCACGTAAGAATGAAAAATATATGAGCCGAAATAGCTTCGGCATCTATCTTTACAAAAAGAAAATCTAAAGAATTCGAGAACAGAATACAAAAGTGAAAAAGAACTAATAATAATTTGTTGCATTGTTCGTTTGTTTAGAAACTTTTTGGGGCAATCTTATTTCTGTGTTATATATTATTTAAATTTTCAGCACAGGAAAAAAGTACGGTATATAACACAGTATTTACTCCAGCATGCAGCTCTATTTTTATACCAACAAGTTGGAAATTGTACGTTAAACGTGACATAGGAGATGTGTTCGTTTTCTAACTAGTTTCACAATGTAAAAAAAGCATCCTTATTATTTCAGTGAAATGAATTATATAGTCTACTAGGAGCGAAATGATATGCTTTTTCTTTTTATTATTACGAATGCCACGTTTACAATTGGGATTTTTTTTTCTACACCAGACAGCACTGTAAAATTCCCCATGGAGATCGTGCTTTGCGAATGATTACGTCCATGGTTTAATATTTTTATGACTCATAATGAAATAATCTCCTGTGTTTATTTACTCTAACAGATTGAGATATTCCACTGAATTTAGCTCAGAATCTATACATTTTTCAATGTAACTCATCTATCAAGCAAACAAATTTTTTCAATGATCTTTCTAAAAATGATTATGGATAAAGCTAATTTTATCTAAAAATCAGCTAAACTTATTAGACTAAATTTTGCATCCTATGGTTTTCGGGCACGAGAAGACTGTTGTGTTAGGTCACATGTTCTAGAAAATTCGATTAGCGGGTTATTTTGGTCATGGGTCATTATGGGTCAAGCTATTTTTATCTTAAAAATGGCTCAGAGGATTTGAATTAAATTTAGTATCCTACAGTTTTAGGAAACGAGAAGACTTTTGGGCTAGGTCACATGTTCGAGAAATTTCGTTAGTGGGTCATTTTGGTCATGGGTTATTATGGGTCAAGCAATGTTTAGCTTAAAAACAGCTCAGACGATTTGAACTAAATTTTGTATCCTATGGTTTTTGGGCACGAGAAAATCATTGGGTTAGGCCACATACTCGAGAAAATCTGATTAGTGGGTCATTTTTGGGTCACTGTGCGTCAAACTAATTTTATCTAATAAACGGCTCTGACTATTTTGACTAAATTTTATATCCTACGGGTTTCGGGCACGAGAAGACAATTGGGCTTGGTCACATGCTCGAGAAAATTTGATTTGTGGGTTATTTTGGTCATGGGTCATGATATTTGAACTCAAAGCTAATTTTGATCGAGCTTAGCTCGGTCTTCCCTACTCGTTTATATTCAACGTTACGGAGTAATCGTTGACAAAGTGTACATGAAAAAAAAAAGAATTGTTTTCAATATCAACGCTGTTTTAAATTCACAGTTTACAGTGAAATACATAACATTTTAAATATTCATAATGCGTAGAATATTAAATAGAATAAATAATTTAGAAACCTTATTTCTAGAAATTTATTTTTTAGTTTGTGTTGAGTTAAACAACAGTACAATATATTTTTTTCTTCACAATTAAATTTCAAGAAGCGTGCCAGTAACATATCTTTATACAGCTCACGTAGGAATGAAAAATATATGAGCAGAAATAGCTTCAGCATCTATCTTTAAAAAAAAAAAATCTAAAAAATTCGAGAAAAGAATACAAAGGAGGTAAAGAACTAACAATAATTTGTTGCATTGCTCGTTTTTTTACAAATGTTTTTCGGAGAGTCTTATTTCAACGCTAGGTGTTATTTAAACTTTCAGCATGGGAAAGTTAGTGCGGTATATAATACAGTATTTACTCGAGCAAGTCACACGGTTTTTATGCCAAAAATGTTTTTAATAATCCGGGATTTACATAATACACAAGGATTAATATTTGAATCCACCAATTGAGAGAGTGACAAAGACCTGAAAATTAATGTACGTACAAAACATACATTTAATTTTTAGAAATTAGATGTGCTTTTTTAGGATTTCATACTTAAAAAGTAAAAACCGAACTATTCTAAAATCACTCGTGTGTCTGTCTGTCCATCTGTCACAGCCGGGATTTACATAATGCACAAGGATTAATATTTGAATCCACCGATTGAGAGAGTGACAAAGACCTGAAAATTAATGTAAGTACAAAACATACCTTTAATTTTTAGAAATTAGATGTGCTTTTTTAGGATTTCATACTTAAAAAGTAAAAACCGAACTATTCTAAAATCACTCGTGTGTCTGTCTGTCCATCTGTCACAGCCGGGATTTACATAATACACAAGGATTAATATTTGAATCCACCGATTGAGAGAGTGACAAAGACCTGAAAATTAATGTAAGTACAAAACATACATTTAATTTTTAGAAATTATATGTCCTTTTTTAGGATTTCATACTTAAAAAGTAAAAACCGAACTATTCTAAAATCACTCGTGTGTCTGTCTGTCCATCTGTCACAGCCGGGATTTACATAATACACAAGGATTAATATTTGAATCCACCGATTGAGAGAGTGACAAAGACCTGAAAATTAATGTAAGTACAAAACATACATTTAATTTTTAGAAATTAGATGTGCTTTTTTCGGATTTCATACTTAAAAAGTAAAAACGGAACCATTCTAAAATCACTCGTGTGTCTGTCTGTCCGTCTGTCACAGCCGTTTTTCTGAAAAACTATGGAATATGGAAAGGTGAAACTTGGCAGAGTTATAAAGACTGTTGATTCACATATTTATAGATTATTAGCTATTTACAAATATTTTTAGGAAAAAATTAGAAGGCTAATTAAATTACTTGAATTTTTTTGTGTATGTATTGTGTGGGGTATCATTTGAAAAATTTCGTAACACCGAACTAAAAAATATATTCGATTTAATTTTAGGTCTTACATTGTCAGAGATATTGTCGAAAATGTACTGCAACCATATCCTCCCCACCCCATTTCCAAATTTACTGAAAGTAAAATTATTTAAAAAGTAGCGGCAGTAGGAGTTTATTTAAACATTGGAGGAAACCTACAGTGAATATCCTAGGTCAGATAGTTTATGAGAAAATCGTTTTTTTCTGTTACGGATAAACATTACCTTGTAGGCGCTTGAGGTACCTATTGATGAGGAATCATCCAAGGATTGTTTATAATGATTTTTGAAAAAAAATGTCGGTAATTAGCCTAGAAATTAATTAAAAACCTATCTAGAAAAACGCGGCACAGACCAAGGTGGGGTTGCAACTTTGCGACCTTCTTTCGAGCATAAACTGTTTGGCCCAGTGCCAAGTTTAAACTTTGTACAAGGTCTTTTGTTATAGCTAAGGCGAATCATAGTGATAAATAGTCAAAGTTTTTCATTCCAATTGAATTCAATTATTAAAGGCAATTAGTAATTAATAAATTTATTGTACAGAACCATTTGTATGCGAGTAAAACTCGCACTTCACCGATTATTTTATTTTTCTCGTAGCTGATAATATTTAACTTCAAGATTTGTGGTATTGTTGTTTGCTGTGCGTGCTGCTATTTTTAACACTTTCCAACCTAGTTGAAAAGTGTTTATGACTTTGGTTTGTCTGGCCGTTTGCCGTCTGGCCGTCTGCCGTTTGTCCGTGCTCTAACTCCCGTAAATATGCTCGGATTGCCTTGCAATTTCTATATGTTATTGTCGTTATCTATAGCACGTTCCCTATTTCAACTGAAGTCTGTAGCACTTATAGTTTTTTTACAGGGACACTCAAAAGAATTGCGTTACATTACGGTGTATGGGGAAAATCATTTGCGGTTTATTTTAATGATGTTACACAATTGCAAACACAATGTAATTGATATATATCACTAAGGTGTATTACAAGAAGCTTAATAGGGAATAGGGTGTGCATAGCACTTATAGTTAATTGACAGGGACAGTCAAAAGAATTGCGTTACATTACGGTGTATGGGGAAAATCATTTGCGGTTTATTTTAATGATGTTACACAATTGCAAACACATTGTAATTGATATATATCACTAAGGTGTATTACAAGAAGCTTAATAGGGAATAGGGTGTGCATAGCACTTATAGTTAATTGACAGGGACAGTCAAAAGAATTCCGTTACGTCTATGGAGAAAAATCGTATGCGGTTTATTTAAATAATGTTTCACTATTTTAAACGCATTGAAATTTATATATATCACTAAGGTACATTACAAGAGGCTTATTACAGAATATTGTGTGTATAGTAGTCATCGTTCGTTTACAAGTGACACATAAAAGAATTCTCTACTGTCTGTTAACAATAATTCCTGGAAATGCGTTTTAAGTTACTGAACGCGATTTTAAAATTAACTCACTTTTTGTTTATTACGTGGTGGGTATAAATTCTGTAGATCCTATACAGGGAAGCACAAAAGTTCGCGAACACATTTCCGTTTATTGACTGAAACTCCAGAAGGAGAATTTTAAACATTGCTACGCGTTTCTTAACTGAACTAAAATTTAGCATCCTATGTAGTATATATACAAATCTATAGATCCTATACAGGGCTGAATAAAAGTATTCGGATATTTTTCCGAATATTGTATACGTTGGAAATTCCTGAAATTATGTTTTTAAATATGTTATGCGTTTTCCAAATTGTTTACTTAGATGTTATCTTTCAGCTTATTAAACGGTATGATTTGTAAAATTATTTTGGAAGCGTTGGAAAGTGTTACATAATCTATGCTTGACGCATGATTTTTCGTTCTTGTTGGTTTTAGTGTTCAGTGTTAAGTTTGGATACATGGCTGGAATAGCATCAATCCGAATAGCACGGTCGTAATGAATACACAGAGGGTTGTTTATACTGTGTGATGATTGTTCCGAATACCGACAGATCGTGATTCCTAGGAAAAGCAGCAGATGTAATGAAGAGTCCACGGGTGCTTGCAAGGTTTTCATTTTATTCGGACTTAGAAAAAAGCTAGATGTTAAAGCAGAAGTTTACTTCCAGATATTAACAGAAAAGAGAACCTTCTCGGAGTAAGTAGCTTTAGATAAGATCTGAGTAATTTTTCAGTGCGTTTGTACTCCAACACTTGGATGCATTGCACCAACATATATGTGCATCGGGTCAATTTCGCCAATAGGAATTTGATGACAGCTAAGCGTCTGGAATACTAATTTGGAGGGGAAAGATAAACAAGGATTGCTATGGTGGGCGATTTATGGCTTTTCATGTAATTTTTGATAAGCAACCCAGAGGATGTTTTGAGAAAGGGGCGCAGCTGTGATGTTCTAGAAGTGACTGTACATGATGATATAATAGATTTTTGGCAGTTGGAAAGTAATCAAAGACTGCACTTACATTAAACAAGGAAGTTGAGATTATGCTTACATAATAGAGCAGATGTAAAAACCATTTTGTATTTTTCATTAAATTTTCCTGACAGTGAATAAAGTTAAAAGGGTAAATCAAAATACCTAACGTACATATTGAATCAGTGCAGCTGCATTTAAATGCTGCAAAGAAAGATACATTTTTGAGGTTAACTAAAAACAAGGCATAAAATGAAAGAATAGAATATCTAAAGTATTTGATAAAATGATGCGACAGCATCTTGTATGAGATAAAATTACTCTTAATTTAAAACAAGAAAGCATTTAAATAAAAATTAAATTAAGCTTTAGGAAACTTTAGGGAACCATAAATTTAGAAAAATAATGAAAATACGTATATGATTCTTATATCATAGGTTTATCTATAGAGCTTCGCTTCTTATCCTAGTTGGTTTCTATGTATCTGATCACTGAACAACTATTTTCTACTTCAGTACGCGAAATCATGAAATAATATTTTGTACATGTTGCGCAATATTAAATATAATTCTAATTAAGGTGTACGTATTAGACGAGTACGCGGCATACACAAGGAAATACTGCAAAAATATTTGCCTTTAATTTTGCGGAGTTGTCGTGAACAAAGTTTTCTGGGAAATATTGAATTGTTTTCTGTATCAACATTGTTTTAACATTATTTTCTACAATAAAATACACAGCATTTTAAATTCCAAACATTTTAAATATTCATAATGCATAGAATATTACATAGAATAAATAATTCAGAAATCTTATTTCTAGAAATCTACTTTTTAACACTTTCCAACATACACTGGCGAGAAAAATTAAAGGGACAACTATAAAAACTCATCGAACTTGAATAATTTTGAAGATAAAAACATGAAACTTGCACAAGATCTTTATTTTGTCATGCCTGACATCTATTCAAAATCCAGAACTGCCTATTTCTACTAAAAATAAATTTACATGAAAACATAGGACTGTGTTACATAAGAGGGGATAAGGAAATTGTACTGTTACAATATTTTAGGGAAACACTGGAAAAATCAATAAGGTATGTGGTCACTCCTGACCGAAATGCAAGTTTTACTGCGATTTTCCAGACTGTGGATTAGATTAACCAGAAGTGTTTGCGGTAAAAATATGTATTCAAGATGAATAGTACTCCGAAGCTCCTGGAGAGTGCAAGTTGGGGGTTTCTGAGATGCAAGTCGGCGTACTGGTGCGTCCCACACTTGTTCTATTCGATTTAAATCCGAAGAATATATAGGCCACTCCATTCGCTGGATTCCTTTTCCCTCAAGATAATCAGTCACTAGTGCAGCACGATGAGGTCGCGCATTATCATCCATTAAAAGGAAGTTATTGCCGATTGAACACCTAAACAACTTAACATGAGGAACAAGAACCTCATTTCTGTATATTTCAGTCTTCACAGTTGCACTGGTAAAAATATGTAGGTCAGTGCGGCCATTCAAAATTATGCCCGCCCATACCATGATTCCAGGACCTTCGTATCGATGCCTTTCACGGATGTTTGCAGCCTTATTGCGTGTGTTTTTCTCTCTCCATACGGTAACACGTCTGAAATCACTCTCCAAACAAAATCGGGATTCATCGGTACAGAGAACTCGACTCCAGTCCGTGGTATTCCAATGACGATGATCTCTGCACCACTTTAACCGGACGCATTTCGCTGCCGGAGTTAGTGGAATACAAATCATGCGTTTCCTTGTATACGGCCCTCTTTTATGCAGCCTGTCACTCACAGTAAATATGAATAGTACAGTTCTTGTTGCTGCAGTGAACCCCCTTGCAATCTGAACTGACGTCAGTTGCCTGTTTCTTTTAGCAATCGTTGCCAAATAACGGTCCTGACAGTCTGTTGTGGCATGTTTTCGACCTTGATCTGGTTGTCACTGTACATTACCAGTGTCTTTAAACTGTTTCCAGATTCTTGACATGGCGCTTTTGTCTACTTTTAAGTCTTTACAGGCACTTGTCAGTGTCTGTCCTGCTTCTATTCTCCCTGTCGCACGCCATTTCTCACAATCGGTCAAATGTCTTATGTATGACTTATTCCACCTTCTACAAGAAAACATTTTATGCAACTACACGTAAAATTCTTGAAATTAGACTTCAAATCCTACTTAGCCGTCAAATCCGTTCCTCCTTTTCAAACATGCAGAAAGAACGGGCTCAAAAATTTGCATATCTTTCTGTAGCAAAGATTAATCCAATTGAACCACGTGATAACGTTAATATTGAATTACCAACCAATCACCTTTCATTGAAGTTCCCGCAATAGAATTTACATAAAACACCTTTTTATGGTTGTTCTTTAATTTTTCTCGCCAGTGTAGTTGAAAAGTGTTTATGAATTCAGTTTGTCTGTCTGTCTGTCTGTCAGTGCTCTAAATCGCGTAAATATGCTCGGATCGTCATGCACTTGATATATATTTTATTGAGGCTTACTGTGGCATATTCGGTATCGAAAATGAAGTGTGTAGCATCTATAGTTTTTTTACAGGGACACTCAAAAGAATTCCGTTACATTGCAGTCTATGGGGAAAAATCCTTTGCGGTTTATTTTAATGATATTGCACAATTTCAAACATATTGAAATTGATATATATCACTAAGGTGCATTGCAAGAGGCTTACTACAGAATATTGTGTGTATAGCAGTCATCGTTCATTTACAGGGACACAATAAAGAATTCTCTACTGTCTGTTAACAATAATTCCTGGAAGTGCGTCTTAAGTTACTGAACGCGATTTTAATTTTAACTCGCTTTTTGTCTATTACGTGGCGTGTATAAATTCTGTAGATCCTATACAGGGAAGCATAAAAGTTCGCGAACACATTTCCGTTTAGTGACAGGAACTCCAGACGGAGAGTTTTAAACTGTGCTACGCATTTCCTAACTGAACTAAAATTTAGCATCCTATGTAGTATATATACAAATCTATAGATCCTATACAGGGCTGAATAAAAGTATTCGGATAATTTTCCGAATATTGTATATGTTGGAAATTCCGGAAATTATGTTTTTATATAGGTTATGCGTTTTCCAAATTGTTTACTTAGATGTTATCTTTCAGCTTATTAAACGGTATGATTTGTAAAATTATTTTGGAAGCGTTGGAAAGTGTTACATAATCTAGGCTTGACGCATGATTTTTTGTTCTTGTTTCATTTTCATTTTTCACGTGGAAATCTTTCAGTAGAAAATTCATTGTTGTAAAAAGAATTTTATTGTGGATTTTTATTTGTTAGCAAATGCTATAACGAAGAATATTTAAGTTTGATACGAAATTTCTGTTAGATTGATGATTTTTTATTAATTAAAAATTAAATATAATTTATTTCTATTCCGGATAACTTTAATTGCCTCGGCCGTAAATTTTCAACATGGGAGAAAATTATGGTATGTAACACCGTATTTACTCGAGCATGCCCTCGCGGTGTTTATACTAAAAATTTATTTAATATTCCGGGATTCGCGTGATGCACGAGGATTGGATATTTCAATGCCGCAGTAGGACAGAGCGACAACGACGCTGAAAATTAATGTAAGTACAAAACGTGGATTTAACTTTATAACTATTATATGCTTTTTTAAATTATTTTTTAGAGTTTCACAAAACCCTATTCGTCCCGCTACATTGTTTGTCCGTTACAGAGCCGATTCTCAGAAACTATTTAATTTACAGACTTGAAATTTTTTGTTCTTGTAGCTGAATAACTACTATGAAGCTCAAAATCATAAAATCTTAAAGAAATTGTATTATTTTAATATAGAGAGATAAAAAACCAAAAATCGAACAGCCTTTTCCTATTAAATTTAAGCATTTTTTGTTATAGCAGTTGCCAACAATTAAAAATCCACAGTAAAATTCTTTGTACAATAATTATTTTTCTATTGGAAGATTTCCACGTGAAAAATGAAAATAAAATAAAAAGTTTCAACAATTGAAAGAAAGATTAATATGACGTCATATTGGTAATAAAACGGAAATTTTCAAACATTTCTCAATAATACAAGGAGTATGAGTATGTGTAAGTACAGAAAGCGTGTTAATATGATGTCATTAGAGAAGTAAAAAGAAAAATTAATATGACGTCATATTGGAAGTTTAACGGACTTTTTCAAATGTTTGAGAATAATACAAAGAGAATATCAATATGGGTAACAGAGAAAGCAAGTATATATGACGTCAGCAAATAATTATAACGTCATATGAGTTTGAGGAACGTATTGAATCAGGATAAAAACCCGATTAGAGAAATATTGGCATATTTTAATATTTTAGAAGGTTTATATACAACATGTTTAACTTTGAAATTGATTTTTTTTAAATATCATATTTAGTCCACATGAGAGATTATAATAGCGGGCTTCTCCCGCGATCGGGCCGGTTCAGATATTCGAAAAAACAAAAAAAATTAAACCGGTAAATTTTTATTTTATAAGAAACATGACCTTTTTCTTTCTTTCTTTCTTTTTTTTTGAAAATGAAATTTATTTGGATTTATTAAAGAAAGGATAAAGTGTTTTGAAAGGAATATTAAGCGAAACCCTTTGTGCGATCTTTGATCACACTTACCCACTTGTTTCTAAAACCTGCTAATTCTTAACTTCCAGTTTATCTGTGGACCTTTGTATTTTATTTGATCTCTGATGTATATCTAATCACTGGACAGCTATTTTCTTACTTCAGAATGCGAAATCATGAAACAATATTTGGTAAATGTTGCGCAATAATAAATATAACTGTAAAATGTTTGTAGAATAAAATATTTGAAATTTTTTCTCATATATTTTTTTTATTAATGACATACATATATTTTCCAAATAATGATATAAAACTCAGGTTGCACGTATTATAAGTGAAGAAGGCATGCACGAGTAACTACCATAAAATGATTTATCTTTAATGCTACGTAGTTTTCGGGAAAGTAATGAATTGTTTTCTGTGTCAACATTGTTTTTTTTTAATTCATTTTTTACAATGAAATACACAAACATTTAAAATTCAAACATTTTAAATATTCATAATCCGTGGAACATTTTTAGAAATCTTATTTCTAGAAATTTAGTTTTTTAGTTAGTGTAGAGTTAAATAACAATACAATATATTTCCTTTCTTCATATTAAAATTTCAAGACGCATGCCAGTAACACATCTTTGTACAACTCACGTATGAATGAAAAATAGATGAGCAGAAATAGCTTCAGTATCTATCTTTCGAAAAAGAAAATGTAAAAAATTCGAGAAAAGACTACAAAAGAGGAAAAGAACTAATTCTAATAATTTGTTGCATTGTTCGTTTTTTATAAAAACTATTTTTGGACAGCCTTATTTCTATGCTATGTATTATTAAAATTTCCATCATGGAAAAAATATTGTTCAACTTCGCTTTAAACTTAAATTAAGTGACGCTGAATCAGTATTTATAATCAAATGTATTTGACAACAAAGAAGACTCATGAAAAAAATTAAATATTTAATCTTTCTTTTTTTTTAATAATTTTGAAAAATTTGCTTTTTGTCTTTGATGTTATAATTTAACTAAGAATTAATCAGTAATTAGAATAAAATGTACATTAAAAAACTGTTAAAATTTTTATTAGAGGGACTGATTGAAAACCAATTACACACAAAACTTCTTTGACAGCAATTATCAGAAGCTAGATATATCAGTCAACAACTGTAACATTCGAAGCAAAATTTTTTTCACAGTTGATTTCTCACATTCTAACAGAAAGGAAACTGGAGGAAATTTTCCAGACATTTAAACATACTTTTTTGGAAAACCGAAACACATTTGGAGACCAATGTAGAAAACTGTTCAACTATTTAAGAGTACGAAATAATATTATCCTTTTTAAAAATTAAAATTACATATAATGTGATTTATTACTTAAAAGATAATAAAATTGTAAAAAAGATGTTAAACTGCACTAATATTAATCATTGTCAATTACTATAAGCACTTACAGCTATACACATAGCCATCATCACTATCAGGGATAAAATGCAAACAGTCATTACCGACGGCTTACTTTCAAAATCTCAACTTCTTCATCCGTCAACTATGCATGTCCACTTTTGCAACCAGGTTTGTTAGGTGATTAAAATTGCTCTTGAAGAAGAAGTATTGATAAAAAGGCGGAGATTTTGAAAGTAAACCGTTGGTAATGACAGTTTGTATTTTATCCGTGATGATGGTTATGTGTATAGCTGAAAGTGGTTGGACTAATTAACATTGAGGAATATTACGGTAGTTTAAGATTTTTTTTTTTTTTTTTTTTTTTTTTTTTTTTTACAATTTTATCAAATTTTAAGTAATAAAAGACATTATGTGTACTTTTAATTTTTGAGTTTTTAAGATGAATTTTAGCATTATACTCATTTATTTTCCTTTTCATTTGGCGTAATATTAAAAATTCTTTTATTAAATATTCCTTTAAAATAAATATATATAAAGCCATTTTCCTTCTGGTGATTGCTTTGTCTTTTATTTTTTAAATTCTATATATTTATTTCTTAAAAAATCATAAAATTTTGAATAATAAGAGGGAATATTATTTATAACTTACAGGTTAAACCTGTTTGTCGCAGCATATCCGCTGGCAACTTTGAGGTAATATAAAAAAAGATAACCAACCAAATAAAGATAAATATTTCAGCAATTGTAACTGTAATAATCTAAAATAAGAAGTCACCTCTAGAACGGAGAATCGAAATGTAACGTGGAATGAAAGAATAGACTACATAATTTAATGGTCGATTTAATTTTGGATTGTGCGGATAACTTAGAGTTTGAAGTTTGTAAAACATAAAAAGGAAAAAAAAAGAACCATAATTTTAAATATCATTTCTATTTTGTCATAAAAAGTTGTATACAGGGTGTTCGGATACCACCGCATAAACTTTGCTCAAATATGAGTACATACAAGTTGCGCAAAGAACCACACATCGACAAATTTTTCGAGGAAAAGGAAAAGAAAAAGCATGACGTTTCAAATTCCGTAGCAGTTTTCATTGCATTAGCATTACCCTGACCAAAAGTAAAATGATATCACAGTACTCACAAACAGAATACATTATCATTACGCAAAGACTGCACACTCTAAAAAGGACATTTTCAAAACTGAGCAAAAAATACTCAATCTGAGTACGTCGCATAGTCAAAATGGCTCCGAATCAAATTTACTCAAGTTTGAAACATGTATATACCCTTTTCTGAATACATGCACATACTCAAGAATAAAACATCATGTGTTCCTATTTGACTATGTCCATGTGTCAAACATGAGTATGAACTGATTCTAATCATTTTTGAGTTTGTCCTCTTTCAAAAATGAGTATAAACTGACCTCTATGTGCTCAGTTTTGAGTATGTCCATGTTTCAATATTCTGAGTATTTCTGGTATTTCAGAATTGAAAGCGTTGGGTCGTTCTATTTGAAACAAAAAGTTTAATATATAACAAAATGAAAACATCGATTTACTCAGATTTGAAAGTGTCATTTTTCTCAGTGCAGATAGTTTCAATATGCTGCCTTTTAAAGCGAACCGAACGACGACTGTTCATTTTCATATTAGACACACGCCCATCTCTTTTCAAAAAATAATGTTTATGGATTACAATATTCATATTAATTTCAAGCAAACAAAATGGAGTGTTTTTTAACTTATGTATTTTCTATTTTATAAGAATTATTATAAAAAAGACACCTTTTAATCAACAGGATACACGAAATGGGTGTGGGTAGTGCCAGACTGAAGCCAGATTTTTTTTTTCTGGAAGAATGGGCAGCCTTATAGATTTTAAGGTATGATGCCTTTCTTTTAAATGAAAGTATATAAATGTATTCTTTCCAACTTATTTTTTGGGTAAGGATGAGGAGTCCCCAACTCTGTTACTACCTTGGACTGGGGATGAAAGAATGTTCTGAACTAGCGATGACCATCGCGAAAATTTACGCTTCGCCACTGCTTAGTTCAGCAGTTAAAGTTGTAAAAAAATATATATTATTCCTTTTAAAAAGAAATTCTATTTTTTTTTTAATTTTCTGTAAGAAAAACTATTTTATGCGGTTTTACTCCACCGTACAGTGGGGCGTTTTGATGAGCTAGGTGGATCAAGTTGTATTCACTCAGTGAATGTTGGCCGGGTTGTGGGCCGGGTCTTTTTTTCTGTTTTGATTCGCTATACCGAAAAAAACTTGTGCCTAGAGTAGCTAAGTAAAATGCAAAAACAAAACAAATAAAATTTTACTTCTGGTGGTAGCGCAAAAGGCCTGAAATTTGGCCTAAAACGCGTTTTTTTCTCAAATTTTAGGCCTTTTGCGCTACTACCAGAAGTAAAATTTTATTTGTTTTGTTTTTTCATTTTACTTAGCTACCCTAGACAAGTTTTTTCGGTATAGCGAATCAAAACAGAAAAAAAGACCCGGCCCACAACCCGACCAACATTCACTGAGTGAATACAACATGATTGCGTTAACTTAAGGATTTTTAAATACTTTGTGCTACCTCAAATGAAGTAATTTTGCTTCTTTTTTTATTAAATTGTGTTTTTATATTTTTCTTTTAAAGATTTTTCACTATAGCGGTTTTTTTTCTTTTATAGATTTTAAAAAAGAAAGAAAACTTTTGCTTTCCAAAAAATTTGTTTGAGCAGCTCTGCCGCTAAAATTAAAATTTAATAATATTTTTTTCATTTTATTTTACTAAGCAACCCTAAAACAAAGTTTTCCGCGGTATAGCGAATAAAAAAAAAAAAGTTTTTTTTCGGCCCACCCTAATTATTATAAAAGGATAAGTGCGGAGTATATGTATTCAATGTTATATTGCATTCTTTTGAAAGTTCTGGCTTCAAGAAGCTACTAATAATACGGTACTCTCAGTTACGCTACGTTCCTCTAAATTGTACCGAGAGTAAAGTTATACAGGATGTCCATAAATTATTGTCGGTGTTTTCTTACTTAATAACTTTTGATTTAAGAAGATGAAAAAAGTATTATTACATATTCGTAAAGTACAACTCATTTTTTTTTAAATAGCACAAGTTATTTATGCATAAAGTTGCAGCTCAAATCGTTATTAATCAAATAACGATGATAATCAAATAATAATTAATAATAAAATTTTATAAAATTTTCAAAAATTTATTAATAAATTATACAGGATATATCTATCAAACTTTGTGCTCATAACTTCACTAACAACATTTTGATAAATTTGGTAAAATTTTAATGTTAACTATCATTGAATATAATCGTTATTTTATTAAAAACATTTTGAGTTGCAACTTTTCGCATATGTAACTTTGTTTGTGTTATTAATTAAACTTTTTAAGTTGTACTTTACGAATATGTAATAATATTTTTCAACATGTTCTAAAATCGAAAGTTATGAGGTATGGAAATCCCGATAATAATTTTTTAACACACTGTATAACACAAAGACATTTAGTTAAAATTTATTGATAAATATAAATATTATTATTAATATATATACATTTTTAGAAATTGGTGAAATTACGGTGGAACATGATTGCATAAAATTGCGCAAAAACAGCATAAAAAGTTGTTTTATACTGTCATGTAATAAGCTAAATATAAATTATTAAGTATTTAAAATCAGAAATACACTAAAAATATGTTAAATTCTATATTAGAGGAAGTAGTGCAAAAAACAAATCAATCACAGACCCCCTTGATTAGCAAACATTAAAAACATTAATATATCAGGCAATCAACAAAGCAATAAAAACAATTTATATTTTTCTTCAGAGATGATTTCTCTTAACTTTAAAGGAATGGAAATTGAAGAAAGCTTAGAAAAAAATATATAAACATACATTTTTGGTGAAACGAAACACTTTTGGAAATCAATCACAGTTGAATGAAGTTCGCAAACTTGTCGAAAATCATTCAACTACTCAACAGTCAGATGAAACAGTTTATCTTTTATTTTGCTTAGAAATATTACGATTCAATTTGGTTAAAACGGCTTTAAAAAGAAACACTCTTCTGGTGATTTCTTCCTTTTTTCTTTTTTTCTTTTTTTTCTTTTTCTTTTTTTTATAACTTCCATATTTATGCTTATTAGGTAACGCATTTTGAAGAATAAAGTAATTCACACTCTTAAAAAAACAAAAAAACATATAAATCATCCTCTTTTACATGTGTATGCAGGGCTTAATTTGCGCCGGAGTCCACCGGAGCTCAACTCCGGTACTCCTCTGTTCTCGTTAAATATTTAAATATTGTCCAGAATTCACCAGAGCTCATAAATACTGCGCTCCGGAGCCCAGTGCCATAACGCTTCCGAAAAACGAATCCCAAATTACCCTTTCCTTCCCCTTCCATATCTGATCTTTTGCCTTCTTTTGTATCAAAACACATATAAGTGACGTAATGTGTCGCTCACGTTAGAGATGGACATGAAACAGGCTCGATTTTTATATCAGTTTTCGGGCTTGGGCAGGCTCGAGCTCAGTCTGTCTTAAATTCAAAATTTTATTTATATTCATTTCAAATCATTTTAATGCTATTTTGATGACAATTAAGAGTAAACAGAAATAGTTTTTTTCTATTCTGCATAGCTGTGAATTATTCATTTTTTGTGTTAACACTATTTTCGAATCACAGTCCTGAGCTTATTTAATCGCAGAATTCTGCGATTAATTAACATTAAGATTATGCAAAGTTTTCTATTTGGAAGTAGTAACAACTAAAATGTGGAATAGGTGATTGCTAAGTATACGCAGATAAATGTATTTAAAAATTTTATTTAAAAAAACAAAAACAAAAAAAAAACAATGCTTTAAATTTTGAAAATAATGTATGAAATATAAATATGCAGATTGGAGTGACGGTAGAGGGAGGAGGGGGGGGGTTGCGGCACGCTACGGGTGTTAGTACTGCAGAATATTAGGGGCCCGATTCTTATTTTCTTAGAAATTAAACCCTGCTTTTAAGTGTGATTCTACAACGCATGTCGCTACAGCTTCAAAACTAAGCTTTAGATACCACGAATTAAATGAAAAGAACAGTGCCCAGTTAAACAGATGACATTGAGCTCACAGGCTATTCACATTAATTGTATATTATACTCTTATTTCAAAGAATAATGCACTCGAAAAATAAAGAAATCGATAATAAATTAAGGGGGGGAATTACCTCCCCCCTGTTCACCCCTTTATACTTAACCAGTTAACCCCCAAAACTAACCAGGGAAGCGCATTATCACAATGAACCTATGTACAAAATTTGAAGCAAATCCGATAATTCTGCATGAAAAAACAATTTATCTAACTTAGGGGGTTGAGGGGGAATCAGCCCCTCGTTCCCCTCTTTATAGTTAACCAATGAACCCCCAAACTAATCAGGGAAGTGCCTTATCACAATGAACTTATATATAAAATTTGAAGCAAATAGGATAATTCTGCATGAAAAACTCATTTATATAAATTAAGGGGGAATTACCCTCCATTCCTCCCCCCTTTATACTTAACCAATGAAACCCCAAAACTAATCAGGGAAGCGCCTTATTACAATGAACCTATAAACAAAATTTGAAGCAAAACGGACATTTCTAACAAGAGTTATCGCGTTACGTACATACGTACATACATACATACATACAGAACGGGCCACCACATTAACTCTCAGGCTTTGATAGCCTGTGAGCTAAAAAAATAATATTCGTAGTATACTATATCAAAACCATTTGTGCTAGGAATTAGAGCCCAGCACGGGCCGAGATTTATCCTTTCCGAACCCGAAATTTCTGCTTCAAGTAAACCGGAAAAGGAAAAAAAAATCTTCTTCCCCAAATCCAATCCGAACATGACACATTTCAATCCGAACATAAAATATTCACACTCGAACCCCCACCCGAACCTGAAGTGGTAGAAAATTAATCTATATTTTAATACAATTAAGGAAAAGTAGTCTACAGTTATATGTCTAATTTAAATTTTATCTATTTTACATAAAAATAAATAGACATACACTCATTAATATTAAATGTGTAGTTTTTCTCATTTGAAAATTATATATAACTTTCTTTTGAACAATAGGGTCAACCTGAACCCGAAACATTTAAAGTCAACCCAACCCGCACAAAAAAAAAAAAAAAGTAAAATTGGGTTACCCGACAGGACAAAAAAAATTGGGACCCAATACATGACTCTAATAGAAATATACAGGGTGATTCATAAAAGATGGGCAGAACTTTAAGGGGTTATAGTACACTTAAAGACAAATAATATTAAATAGGAGACTAAGGGTCCCAGACGTATTCGCAAGGAGATAGGGGGCATTAAAGTTTAGGGTCCGAAATTTCAAATGATTATAAAACATGGAAAAATTGGTCGATTCGTTTGCGGTTTTTGCAAAAAATTTTCTTTATGCCAGTATTTTCTTGAAATAAAATTTTAAAGTTCAATTTCAAAAAATGCCGATAGGGGGCGCTTTAGACTTTGGAGTAACAAACAACTATTTTTTAACGTTATTTTTTGTATTTCTTTAAATGATTTCGAAAGCTTAGACTTAAACTTAAATTTTGATCTAAAAATCTGAGTCCTAACGAGTAGTTAAGTAGCGTAAACTGAAATTTGAAATTTGAAACCCTTCTCCCCCCAGAACAAAAATCAGTTATTCCCGATCTTTGTGTCGTAGATTAGGCTCTAACTACTGCCGCGTTTTGCTAAAATTATTCTTTATGTCAGTATTTTCTTGAAAATAAATTTTAAAGAAAATTTTCAAAAAATTCCGATAGAGGGCGCTTTAGACTTTGGAGTAACGAACAACTATTTTATACCGTTATTTTTTGTGTCTCATTAAATGCTTTCTAAAGCTTAGACTTAAATTTAAATTTTCAGCTCAAAATCTGAATCGCTGAGCGTGGTTCAGTAGCGAGGGGAGGGGGTTCAAATTTCAACTTCTGAACATAGTTCAGTTTGCACTACTTAACCATGCCCAACGATTCTGTGCTGTGATACGAGGCAAAAATACAACTTTCGTCAAGGACTGCATAGTCGGAATTCACTCATAAAGGCACTGGCACAGTTGGAAACGTCGCTCATGCAAACGTTACAGCTCCATTCCTGACGCTAGTCACCGGGTGAAGAAGGAAACAGAAAGTATGCAAATGTCAAATGGGGAAGAAGAAGAACACGTATGCAAAATTTCGACACGATTCAGGCATAAAAACCACTGAACGGTGAGTCAAGTGTAAGTCGCTGTAGTAATGAATCGGAAGATGGTGCCCTTCACGAATAAGGAAAAGGCTGAGATGCATTTAATTTACGGAGCGGCAGATGGAAATGGTGCAGAGGCACAACGAATGTACGGAGAGCGATTTCCTAACAGGCGGTTGCCTAACCGCAAAACTTTCGAGCGCTTGCACAGACAGTTGTGTGAGACGGGATCATTTCTCGCTTCCCGGTCGAATGCAGGTCGTGCAAAAAAGGACGAATCAGTAGTTGTTGCAGAAGCCATTCTGGATGTAGTAGCGGCGCAGCCAAGTACAAGTACACGAACAGTGGCTAGCCAGGTGGATACCTCACAGTCCACGACTTGGAGGGTACTGAAGGATGAACATTTGCTCCCGTTTCATGTGCAACGAGTCCAGAAACTGTCTCCAGGGGATTATCCAAATCGTATTGAATTCGCCCGCTGGTTTCTGCAGCAGAACGCGCTAAATCCACATTTTGGACGAACTGTGCTTTTCACCGATGAATGTACCTTCACACGTGAAGGTACATTTAACACACACAATGCACATGTATGGGCGGATGTCAATCCACATGCTACGTATCCACATGCTCATCAGAGACGCTTTTCCATCAATGTTTGGGCAGGAATCCTCGGAGACCACCTAATCGGACCGTACCTTCTTCCTGAACGCCTCAACGGTAAAACATACCTCACATTTCTGCAACATGTGCTGCCAGACCTGTTAAACGTTGTTCCTCCACGCATTCGGCGGGTCATGTGGTTCCAGCACGATGGAGCGCCAGCCCATTACGTACGAGACGTCCGCAACTATCTGGACATCACATTTCCGAACAGATGGATTGGTCGAGGTGGTCCTGTTGCTTGGCCTGCTCGCTCGCCAGATCTTTCACCCCTCGATTTCTTTTTTTGGGGACGATTGAAGGCTCTTATGTATGAGACACCCATTGAATCCCCCGAGGAACTGGTCGCCAGACTTTCCGCCGCTGTAGGGGAAGTGCTCGAAAAGCCTGATGTTTTCGCGAATGTTCGCCGTTCCATTCGTCGCCGTTGTTCTGCGTGCATAACCTCTGGTGGTCACAATTTTGAACATTTATTGTGATTACATGTTAATAAATATGCTTTGGTAACATAATCCTAATTTGTGTCTTTTTACCTCGTATCACAGCACACAATGTGTGGACATGGTAAACTGAACTGTGCTCAGGAGTAGAAATTTCAAACCCCTCTCCCCAGAAACTTAACCACGTCTAACGATTCAGATTTTGGGCTGAAAATTTAAGTCTAAGCTTTAGAAAGCATTTAATGAGACACAAAAAATAACGGTATAAAATAGTTGTTCGTTACTCCAAAGTCTAAAGCGCCCTCTATCGGAATTTTTTGAAAATTTTCTTTAAAATTTATTTTCAAGAAAATACTGACATAAAGAATAATTTTAGCAAAACGCGGCAGTAGTTAGAGCCTAATCTACGACACAAAGATCGGGAATAACTGATTTTTGTTCTGGGGGGAGAAGGGTTTCAAATTTCAAATTTCAGTTTACGCTACTTAACTACTCGTTAGGACTCAGATTTTTAGATCAAAATTTAAGTTTAAGTCTAAGCTTTCGAAATCATTTAAAGAAATACAAAAAATAACGTTAAAAAATAGTTGTTTGTTACTCCAAAGTCTAAAGCGCCCCCTATCGGCATTTTTTGAAATTGAACTTTAAAATTTTATTTCAAGAAAATACTGGCATAAAGAAAATTTTTTGCAAAAACCGCAAACGAATCGACCAATTTTTCCATGTTTTATAATCATTTGAAATTTCGGACCCTAAACTTTAATGCCCCCTATCTCCTTGGGAATACGTCTGGGACCCTTAGTCTCCTATTTAATATTATTTGTCTTTAAGTGTACTATAACCCCTTAAAGTTCTGCCCATCTTTTATGAATCACCCTGTATATTTCTAAATAACCCACTTTTTGGCATTTTCTGTATATAAAGTCTAATAAAAAAAATAAAATAAACATGACTAAATTTTTACAGCTTATTCTAACTAAGATTTTAATGTCGAGCATTTTGCATTTTATCACTTTATAACAAAATGGCAGCCAATTAAGCGAGAATTTGAAAAAAAAAAACCACTTTTCCAAAAAATAACCCCTGTTACCTGAAAAAACAAACCCCACACCTGACATAATCATCTGAAAATGAAGTATTTTATTACATTTTAATGGTTTAACATTAACAAAAGTATAATTTGTGTAGATCTTTCTAAAATTCTATTATAACAAGAAAACCTGTAAAAATGAAGGTCATGTTTTGCCGGAATTCTGCAATTGTTAATTTAAATTATTTTAAAACTAAATAAACACTCCTTAGGTATTTTCAACTATTTTTATCATTTTAAACGGTGGAAAAAAACTACCTGATATAATTAGCTGAAAATGAAGTATTTTATTACATTTTCATGGTTTAACATTAAAAAAAGTATAAATTTGTGTAGATCTTTCTAAAATTCTATTATAACAAGAAAACCTGTAAAAATGAAGGTCGAAGATTTTGCCAGAATTCTGCAATTGTTAGTTTAAATTATTTTAAAACTAAATAAGCACTCCTTAAGTATATTCTACTATTTTCATTATTTTAAATGGTGCAAAAAAACCAAACACCTGACATAATCAGCTGAAAATGAAGTATTTTATTACATTTTCATGGTTTAACATTAAAAAAAAGTATAAATTTGTGTAGATCTTTCTAAAATTCTATTATAACAAGAAAACCTGTAAAAATGAAGGTCACGTTTTGCCAGAATTCTGCAATTGTTAGTTTAAATTATTTTAAAACTAAATAAGCACTCCTTAGCCATTTTCTACAATATAATTATTTTAAAAGGTGCAAAAAAAAAAAAAAAAAAAAAAACCCTGACATAATCAGCTGAAAATGAAGTATTTTATTACATTTTAATGGTTTAACATAAAAAAAAGTATAAATTTATGTAGATATTTCTAAAATTCTATTTTAACAAGAAAAATCTGTAAAAATGAAAGTCATGTTTTGCCAGAATTCTGCATTTGTCAGTTTAATTATTTAAAAAAAACTAAATAAGTACTCCTTAGGTATTTCTACTATTTTCATTATTTTAAATGGTGCAGAAAACAGAACAAAGCAAAAAAACATTACTTTAGTGAAACATTTGATGTAGTTCTAGGGAGGGGTTTTTAGGAAACATTTCATTGTGGGGTTTTTTAGAGGACAGCACAATACCATAAATATTATAGTATAACAAAATGGTGATCGCTATTTCGAAACATTAATTTTCAAAGACAGAAAAGTTTAAATGAAAACTGAAAAAAACATAATTACTTGTTAAATATCTTTTGAACTATTTTGTCATAAAATGCTATATATAGATACTTCTTAAAAACGACCGGAAAAGAATAAAAGAAGAAAATAAATTACCTCATTTGTTCTTTTGTTATATTCTTTTCTACTTTTCCCTTGGTGCTAGTACATTGTTCTGGGATAAATGTTACATTACTCTGTCACTAAGAAAAGGTGCCAGAGTAATATAACATTTATTCTTTTCTTTAAAGTTTCTTTAATTTTGCGCAGCATTTGATGAAAGTATTGAGACAAAGGATTTTTTTAAATGATAGATTTAAATGATCGCCAGCAAAAAATGTTTTGTTAATTGAAGTAATAAAGTAAAATGGTTCAATTTTACTTGAATTTTGCTAAAACAACCAAAATGTACTCAACAAAAATGTTTTGTAGTTTTAATCAATTCCTTTTTCTGAGTGAAACAATTACTTCAAAGCTCATTTTCTTTAACAACGGGATCTATGCATTTGTACAATACAGCTTTTCCAGGTAACTCTTCTTGAATCTTCAAGTTGATGTTGTTTACACTATCATTTTTAGTGAAAGAATCGCACGTTCGCACAGTAATTTATGGTCTGTAAAATGTAGAATATTTGGAAATACTTTCGCCTCGAGTTCTTCAACAGACACAACTGTGTTAAAAATGCTTCTCAGATTTGAACAGATCAGTTACTGAATCAAGCAGTATTCCCCATATTTAACAAATGATCAGAAAATTGACGATCCAATATGTTTCCATCTAGATGACCTCTCATACTTTTAGTTAATCTCAAATTGCGAATATGCGTCCACAAATGTGACGATTTAAGGCATGCATTAATTTCAACCGTCATTGTTCCTTATAGAATGACCGACAATGTTTATCGGAAATCTACAGACAACCCAACAGTGACTCCATCCAATAGTCCTCTATTCATTCCCTTTTAAAATTTGGACTTCTGATTGAGAGCCTGAAAGGTTATCTTGTGTGACATGGAGTATTCATCCCATACACTCCTCTGACATTTTACTTTCACAAAAAATATGAAATCTTCATTTCAGTTCTTCACTAAGAATGATCTCCGGGGACCTAAAATTTGTGGAAATTCTAACATATACTCATACACACACATATATATGTGGAAACATTTAAAAATAGCAAAAAAGAATTCAGAAAACCCCAAAATGTTAAAATATGCCAATATTTCCATAATCGGGTTTTAATCATGATTCAATGCGTTTCTCAAACTCATATGACGTTATATTCACCTGTTAACGTCATGTCCACTTGTTTTCTGTACTTACTCATATTGATACTCTCTTTGAATGATTGTAAAATATTTGAAAAATCCGTTAAATAGTACAGTATGACGTCATGTTTATTTTCTTTCTTATTCTCTAGTGACGTCATATTAATCTGCTTTCTATATTTACTCAAACTCACTCATTGCATTGTTGAGAATGTTTGAAAATGTCCATTAGACTTCGGTAGCCTGTCTTTTTCGTTAGCCTCGAGACTTCCAAAGTGACGTCATATTCATCTTCTTTTTAGTTGTTGAAACTTTTTATTTCATTTTCATTTTTCGCGTGGAAATCTTTCAGTAGAAAATTCACTGTTGTAAAAAGAATTTTAGGATTTTTATTTGTTGGCAAAATGCTATAACGAAGAATATTTAAGTTTGATACGAAATTTGTATTAGATTGGTGATTTTTTATTAATTAAAAATTAACTATAATTTATTTCTATTCCGGATTACTTTAATTGCATCGGCCGTGTTTTAATAAACCTGTACGTAGCACTTCACAATTCTGGCTTCCAAACTGTGAATTTGTATAGAACTACAGACAAACAGACAACTTTTCATTTTTATATATCAGATAAGTGATTTCCAGTATATATAGTTTATACATAAATATACTGGACTTATAGCTTATAATAAAGTGTAAATTGTACCTTTTCCAGAAACAGTTGGAAATAGAAGAAAAATGTAAAAAAAAAAAAAAAAAAAAAAACTGAATTATTACTTTTCAGGGATGGAACAGCTCATTCCAGCTGGTCTATTATCACAAAAATTTCCTAATTGAAATCTTTGTTTATTTAATCGCAAATATTCTATCATTAAATAAGGTAAAGAATACTATAAAAATTAGTAATGATAATTGGCCCGCTGTTGCTCAGCTTTTCCATCTCTGCTTTGTCAAACATTTTTTTCTTTTTTCTCCTTTGTTATCCGGGAAAAAAAGTCATTTATCCTGAAACCTGTGCTTAAAGCTTCTTTATCTTTCCCTAAAAACTATGAAAAGAAGAACATAACAGGAATCACTTAGGTGACTTTTTATTTGTTTGATTCATGAGAGTGTTATGGAATTAATATATGGTTTATGTTATAAAAGTTGTGCATAAATTATATCTATTTTAGAAGCAATTAAAAATGAGAGATATATATAACCTGAATATGCTTTCATTTTATGTATTTATGCTTTTCTCCTGGCGCTTAGTATATTGTTCTGAGAGGGCAATTCTTTTACTCTGAGACATTTACTTATATTACTATATTTATCTAGCCTTATAAATTGCTAGGCTTTCTAAATTACTATACGAAATTGTCAGCATTTTTAATCAGTGATTTTTTTATGATACACTTGTTGACCTGCTCGGCGTTATTCAGGCCCGAAATAATAAGCTTTCATTTGCCTAAAATCAGAGTTTAATTCAGACATTTTTTTTTCAGAAGGGATTTAGTGCGGAGAGATTCATTGCCTTCGGAAGTTTACTCTCTCGAGTTTGCAATATTTTATATTTTTAAACTAAAATTTATCAAAGCGAACCTATACTAGGGGTCCAACTCCTTTCAGCAGCGTACACCCCTACGAGCTACGAGCACTACGATCTGTTTTTGCTAACAAACCTCGAATTTATATGATTTTATATTTTTCAACTAAATTATTTCCTAATGAAATAAGGGCCCTCCCGTTATAATGATTGCAGATTTAATTTCTGACATTTAGATATAATACACGTTCGGTTCTGATGAAAAGTTCTTCAGGAAAATCTAAATAATAAAAACGGTGCCCTCTAGTGTTAGTTATTTTCTTCTAACTTATCTTGTTATTTTCCTCTCTTTAAATAAAGAAACCTGGTGAAAAAAATGCATCGAAAATGGTCAGTTAGTTGTGGAGTTATTAAATTATGGCGTTTTTAACAAGGCGAGAAAAAAATGCCCCTTCTCTATCTTTCGCCTTCTTGTTAAAAGCGAAATAATATCTCTGAGAGTTCAAAATGGAGAGGATTCCGGGGACACACGTAGAAGCGATTAGCCGGCACAATAGCAATCGCGCTCATTAGCGTTCTATGAAGTTTTTTCTTTCTGCAGTCGGCTTTCAGAAAATATATTTTTTGAAATAGTTAATATTAATATTTTTTAACAAAAGATACCAGTACAACAGGGAAGGTTCCCTGAATATGAATATGTGGGTATTTTTCTTTTTAAAGCAAAATTGCAATTCGCTTTTCTATTTGCAATACAATTTTCTTTGTCTTTCCATCCGGAAAACGGAAATGGCAGTTTTTAAATACAGTAAAAACAAAACCTTTACCCCCTTCGTATGCTTGAAAACAACGGATTTTCTGAACTTGAGCGGAGGGAATCTTAACTCTCGGGATTTGCCAAAAATTGAAACTCGTTCATTAGGGCTTTTAATTAATATCTTGTCTAGTTATCATAAAATGAAAAATCTGAGTCTCAGAAGCATTCAAACGTGTCTGCGTCTATACTTATCTAAATTTGCAGATCTCTATTTGCAATAGATTTTACAAGCCATCGTAAAACAAACAAACAAACAGACAGACACGCAGACAAAAATTTCTTTTATTATGCAAATTTAATATTTTTTAGAAGCAATTATAAGTGGCTGAAATATAAAACTAAATATTATTATTTTTTTGCTATTACCTTGGTTTTCAGTATATTGTTATCAGAGGAATGTTCTTTGACTGAAGACAGTTACCTAAAGTTTTAATATTTTTACTTTGCAATTGATGGAAGTACAGGTGTAACAATATTTGTTTAATTGACTGTTTTTATTTGTTCGATTCATCGAACTCTTACGAATTTGGCATCATATTTAATATTTGATGATTTTATCTTATATAAGCAATACTTAGTAAATAGAATCTTTTCAGAAACATTTAGAAATGACAGAAAAAAAAAACAGAATTTCTTCTTACTGCGATTTTTTTTATCGCACTCTTTTGTACGTCTACCTAGTCAGGGAATAAAGTTACTCAAAGAGTTTTACTTAAAGTATCTTTATTTTCACTTAGCAATTTATGAAACTTGTACTTAGAGCGGTATTTGTTCATGTTTTTGTTTCTGTTTTTATTTGTCAGGTTTATAAAAATATTTCTGAATATCATTTCAACTATTTTATCAAAATAAGCTATATATAAATTGGATTTTATTTGAAGCAAATAAAAATGGATAAAAGAAGGAAATAACCTCATTTGTTCTTTTATCACATTATTTTCTTCTTTTCCTTGCTGTTTAGTATATTGTTCTAGGAAAAACGTCTTCTTAGAAACTTTTTCTTAAAGTTTCTTTCTTTTTGCCTAGTAATTTACGAAAGTACATATGTAACAGAATTTCTTTTATATGACTGTTTTTCTGTTTTTTGATTTACAAAAGTTTTGTGGAATAGATATCATATTTAATATGCAATAGATTTATCTTATATAAACTTTATATAAGCTGGAACTATCTAAGATGCTACCAGAAATAAGACAAAAAGAAGAAAAAACTTTTTTTTATATTTTATATATTTTTTACTTCTCTCTTGGTGTTTCAGAAAATTATTCTGTTATTTTCTGTCTGTATTTAAATCATCTAGCTTCACCTAAGGATTAATCAAGCTTAGAGTTTGAATAATATTAGCTCAAACTGACTTCAAAATTGTCGGATTTATAAAAGTATTAGTGAATATCATTTCAACTATTTTATTACAATAAGCTATATATAAAGGACGTTGAACATTTTCATATACGCGTGCCAATTTAAAAGAAAAAAAGATTTTACGTTGTCATGACGTACCAAAAAAAAAAATAGTAGATCAAAATTACTTATTTATTAGGATTAAACTTATTACTTATTTATTAAGATTAAACATGCTACTTATTTATTAGGATAAACTTATTACTTATTTATTAGGATTACTTATTTATTAGGATTTTTATTTATTAGGATTAAACAATATGGGGGTAACATACATGATGGCATTAACATGCAATAATTATTGTATCAATAATAATTAAGTAATGTAAAAGTAAATGCTATTTCTGTTATCGCATCTTGGATTTAATATCGGTTTTCTGCCTAGTTCAACGCAACGCAAGCTGAATTGAAATCATATCTGACGTTTCTAATTGAAGTTTCTATTTGAGGTTTCCATATCATTCATTTTCGAAAAAAAATGACTCGCAGGCATAAACACGAGAAAAAATTGGTAAAATGGAAAAATTCATACCAAGTCACTAAAACTTCATCATTGGTATTTTTGTTTAAAATGCATGATATTCCTTCCTTTCGATTCTGTTCAAATCCTCTCTTAATTTCATAAATGATTGAACCCATATCGAAACAGATTGGAATTCAATAAATTGCATTTCAATTTATTGAATTTCTGAAAAGAAATATGAACTCAACTTGTTTAAACTCATGTAGTTTTTAAAAAATTTCGTTCGATTTTGTTTTAGTACCTCAATTAAAGCCGTGTCAAAAATATGTACGATGCTCAAATTATGGTACGCATGCCACACTGTTAAAAATTTGCAACAAATTGTCCAGTCATTTGACCGTTTTTGTAAAAAACGGTTACATAACCGTAATTTATTCTGACCATAATATAGAGAATAATATGGTCAGAATAGCACTAAATTACTGTTATGCAACCGTTTTCTATAAAAATGGTCAAATGACTGGAAAGTGTGCTGCAAATTTTTAACAGAGCATAGATTTGCCGTCCCTGCTAATAATAAATTGGATTTTCATTAGAGTTTTTGTAATTGATGAATTCATGGGCGTAAGAGGATTTATTTAGATGACTTTTTATTTATTGGATTCAAAAAAGTCTTATAGACTCAGCATCATATTTAATATATGATCTATTTAGGTTATATAAGCTTCATATAAATATGAAGCTTAAATATGAAGCTGATAAAAATAAATATTTTTATCACATTTTTAGGTGCGTTCATAATTAAATAAATACGTAGTGCATAAAATCGTCGTTTGGTCCGTCCGTCTGTCCGCATATAACAGCGCAAAAACTGCTCAACCAAATGGTTTGAAATTTATAATCGTTGCAGACTTCTCTCGAGTCATTTCGAATTTCATGAAAATCGAATCAAAACTTAAAAAGATATTAATAAAAGATTTCTTCATTCAATTAAATCCTATCAATCGCAATCTATATAATGAAAGTGCAAGTCATGTGACAGAGGAAAACAGATACGGGCAAACCACTTCTTTTTTCATATGCCAGGAGGCCATTTTTATTCAAAATTATTATTTCGAATAAAATTGCATAAAAGTTACATTTTTAGAAGAATCATTCAAAAAAATTGCTTGTTTGAGAAATGAGTTACATTCAAATATGTATAGATTCTGAGATAACTTGAGTTAAAACTAGGTGGAAAGCCGTATATCTCAATCCATTAAAGAAAATAAACACAAGAGATTCGTTCATTATGAGTCATAAAAATATTAAACCATGGATGTAATAATTCGCAAAGCAAGATATCCATGATATCCATGATAAATTTTGCTGCGCTGTATGGTGTCGAAAAAAAATTCGCATCTGTAAACATGGCATACGTAATAAGGAAAAAACAAAGGCATGCTTATTTCACCCATAGCAGGCGATATAATTCATTTCACTGAAATAATAAGGATGATTTTTTTTACATTGTAAAACTAGTTATAATACGAACGCACCTCATTTGTGACGTTTAATTTACAATTTCTAGCTTGTTGTTCTTTTGTGGCATTATTTTTCTTTTAATGGTTAGTATACAGTTCATGGAAAAAACTTCTTTTATTCAGAAACCTTTAATAAAAGTTTCATTGCTTTTACATTGCAATTGTTAAATTCACGGGCATAAGATTTTTTTAAAATGACTTTTTATTTTCTAGATTCATAAAAATCTTGTTGGCTCAGCGTCATATTCATATAATGATCTATTTAGGTTATATAACCTGTATATAAATTTGATCTTTTAGAAGAAATTACAAATGGAAAAATACCTTAATTATTATCGTTTTAAATTTTTATACAGTTCCCTTGTTGTTCGTGAAGAAAGTTTAGCTATTCGGTGATTATTATTGACAGTTCCTTTATTTTCACCTAACAACTGTTGAATGTGAGAATTTTTGAACCTGATTTGTTCAAATGGCTGTTTTAGTTATTAGATTCTTAAATATATTGATGAATATCATTGCTACTATTTCATTATATTAAACTAACGTAAACTATTTTGATAAATGAAGGTGGTGATAGAAAACATTAACATGAACATTTTTTGTATCGAAATAAAGTGTAGAAATCCATTTATTTAGTGAAAATTACTGGGTACTTCACTCCAACGCAGACAACTATTTGTGTCCATAAATTTAATAATATTCGAGATAATTCAGATTTTTGTATCAACAGGCTGACCTCAGGTATGATCACATTACGTGTGTTGCAGACAGTATACTAGACAGTTCATCAGTGGCACTGTACGTACTCCTAGTTACATTCTGTATTATTCAATATTATGGAGAATATAGCTTTGTATAGGTTGAACATGAATGATGGCTTTTAATAGTACTTTTCCTGAATACATAACACATTTCACTGGAAAAAAATGAAATTTGTATATAATCCCATTGTGGTTATGCCATATCGCACTGGTAGTAAAACTAGTCTCTAGCAGGAAACAACTGAGATACCCGTTTGCTCAGCACTATAGAATGCGCCTGTGGTTTCGGGATAACTGGTTCGATCTTTGTCATCGCCGCCTACATCTCTTTCATTGGTGGCTTTGGGCAAAGCAAATATGCACCTTCATTGGCAACATCATATCCGCTCGAGACCAACAGATAACAGCACTGGAAACAGCCCCAGCATGCAAAGCCTGTGAAACGCTCACAGCACAAATCTTATGACAACTCTCATAGCACAAAAAATGTCACACCAACCATCTGTTGAGCCACACGTGTACACTGTAACGCGACGGCATCATCCTGGCAACCACCACGCAACACGATTGAACATTGTTCCTCCGCTGTCAACGAGACGTTATCATCACTGGGGGAAGAGTACTGTAGCGACACTATATTGCACGAGAAGTAAAACGTGTTTCTAACTGAAAGCAACTGAGCTAGACACTATAGAACGCTCGGCCCCCTTAGAACTCGTCTGCTGTTGCGGAAGTCTTTGGTTCAATCTGTGCCTATTCTAACGTACGCATCTCCTTCACCATCACAATATCTTAATTATTGTTAATGTTAGGAACGAAAAAATGTGTTCAGCTTGCAATGCGACATCTTTTATTTTTGTCCGAATAAGTGAATTGAGGGGGTCAGGACAAGAAAGTGTCAAGCCACATTTTTGGTGAAATAAATCTAACACTGTAATCTGTTGCTTAATATTGTAAATTATAATATCCTACATATAATTTGTTTCTAATGTCACTTGGTGGCAGCATATATGACAGGTTTCGTTTTTTCCCCAGATGTTTATGCCCCCAATGAAGATAGCTAATTTACAAAAAACGTAATAGTAATATCATTAAAGTAATGCCATATTGTTACTCAGAATATCTCAAATATTACTAAGACATTGGCGAAAAAACATTAGGTTATATATCTTGATTTCAGTATTTGATGAAATTTTCAAATTTAAATATCTTAGAAGTTCAAAAATGTGGCTTGGCACTCTCGTGCCAGGACCCCCTCAATTGGGACACTGATCTATATCCCTCCTCTTATTTTGTCAATGCATTCTATGAACATCCTGTAGATATCATTCCTTCTAGAAACGATCAGAAATGGGTAAAAAGAAAAAGTAAGAACGAACCTTATTTGTTCGTTTGTCTTTGTCTTTCTTTCTTCCTTTAGTTTTTTACTTTTTCCTTAGTGTTCCTTTTAAGTATATTGGTCCTGGGAGAACAGCTCTTTTTTTCTCTGATACTTTTACTTAAAGTTTCTTTATTCGTACCTAGCAATTGATGAAAATACGGATATAACAGGATTTGTTTCGTTTACTGATTTCATTTCTTTGGTTCACGAAAGTCTTATGGAATCGGTATCATATTTAATATATGAAGCATTTATATTATATAAGCTTACGTAAATTGGATTTTTCCCAGAAGCGGTTAGAAAGGAGAAAAAAAATATAGCTTCAATTATTCTTTTATCTTGTAGTTTTGTACTTCTTCTTTCTTCACAGGGGAAAGAAAAGTTACTTACTCAGACACCTTTATTTAGTTTCCTAATTTTCACCTAGGAATTGGCGAAAGCAATAGACTTTGAATTGGTTTTGTTCAGTAGACTATTTTTGTTTGCCGGACATATAGAAGTGGTAGAGAAACGGTATTATCTACCCTATATATATAAAATCCTAATGAAACGAATTTGTGAAACGATTTTATGAAACGAATTTATGAAACGATTTTATGAAACGACTGATTATGTTTCAGGGCTATTTTTAATAAAATATTAAACGTTTGATTGTGAAATTAATACCAATTGTCCATAAAAATCCGCGGACGTCAAAACTGGTAATAGAATTTTGAAATTGGAATTAGTTTTCGAGATATTAATTTTTTTCTAATTTTAATGATATTTCTGTAATGATGGCAACTAATTACTCAGTTTTTTTGTGACAAAAAAAGGGAAAAAAATTGAAAAGGATACCGATAGGGATTATTGATTTCTTTTTATTCGTCATTTTCAAATTGAAATTGAATTTATCTTTTATTTCAATCGATAATGAAGAGAAGATTGTGATTAAATTATGTTTTTCAGGAAAATTTGAAAAAAAAATCACATTTCTATCGTCAGGATTCAATCGTCTGTCAGCATTTAATTTAATTTATAAACTGAAAATATTTTGAATAAATTCGTCCAAATGACGTCATTTATGTAAACGCAAAAGAAAGGGTGGAAAGGAATTAATAGTAATTAATATTTATTGATATCATTTTGTTATTTTTTTGTAAAATTTAATTAAAAGAATTTATAAAATCACTAATTCGGATATTTGAAACGAATATATAAAATAATAATTGCCCAACTGAACGGAAGGAGAATAAAATATCCTGCTTGGTTTTCTATCCTGCTTTGTTTTTTCCGCCAAGCTTTTTAAAAAAGCGTCAAAGACCCCTATAATAGAAAAGTACCAAAAGTTCATTGGGTTTGTTTTCATAACTTTTGGCAACAAATCTATATATATTAACGAATATATCCCTTTTTGAAGCTCGAATTACGCCAAACCTAAAAGCAAAGGATCCTATACTGGAAAAGTACCCGATTTTCTTATGGACAATATTCAAGTGACATAACATGGTGTAAAATTATCGCGGATAGCAAATTTGTTTAAATATCTCATCAATTGATGCCGAATAAATGCAGGCATGCATGCACAAAATATTTAATTAATTTTGTATGATACATAATTATTAGAAAATTCGTATATACATATTAATTAAAATAAATAATTTACGTATTTAAAATAACATGAAAATATGCATGATGGTGCACTAAAATACAGAGAAAATTAAAACCTGTTAATGAAAATGTGTATAACATAGTACTTTTCAGTACCGTGGTTCTTAATGTTATTCACAAGCAGATGGAATTTTTCTCATCTTTAAACGCAAAGGAAGAATAGAATACAGATCGTTGTTATAAAAGTCCGAGAGGTAGCCACAATTTAAACCTAACCATTTTATACAAGCTGGTTTTCAAGTTGTAATTGATTTTACTTAACAATCCCGAAAACAGTCGTCAATTGCCGCAACAGCTGTGTATGAGACCATGGTAATAAAAAATGCCCCATTAAAACGTTAAAAGCATGGCAACCCAATTACAGATTTACCAATATTTAAAAAATAAAACACGCTGTCATGTTTTTAGAGGCCTCTAAGTCTGAGCGGGGGTTGGCGAGCGTAGCTCGCAGGGGGTAGGCCCCCTAGTATTAATATATTATGTTTTTTTTTTATTATGAAAGCTAATTGCAATATGGATGCAGAAATCCAATTAAAATCCAATTTTGTGTATTTTCATATGTTTTGTTATCTGATACACTTTCTCATTCGTTAATTTTATTATTTTTTTAACTATTTATGAATTGTGTTATTTGTTATCTTTAATAAAAAAATAAAGACACTAATTGAAATGAATAACATTAAATATTTTTAATATAAAGTACAGTAATATTTAATTTGGTAAGTGATATTTTATATTCTATTCGGTGGAATGAGGAGATCCCCAAGAAAAGTAAGCTTAATATATACAACTACATTGTAAAGAGCCTATTGTTATATGGAGCAGAGAATTTAGAATTATGGAGACAGAAAGAAAGAAATTAGCGGCAGTGGAATTGGATGCCCTAAGACGATCATGCGGGATATCAAGAATATAAAGAATAAGAACTGAAAGCATCAAAGAAATGATGAAAATAAAAGGAACCATATTAGATGATCTTCAAGAGAAGCAATTGATCTGGTATGGTCATGTTAAAAGAATGGGTGATGAGAGATTACCCTAAATCGCATTTAATTATAGAACAAATCAAAAAAAGGAAACGAGGAAGACCATGAAAGTACTGGACAGACGATATAAAAAAAGCGATGAGGGAAAGATGTCTGGAGGAGGAATAGTCCCTTAAAATAAAGAAATGGAGTAATTTCATGTATATTTTTAGGAGGGCGACACCTGACGCCATAAACTGAGTTTATATATATACTAGCTAACCCACCCGGCGTTGCCCGGGCCCGAGATTATTACAATCTCAGAGAAAGACGTTAACCCCCTCCCTCCCCATACCCGCAAATAAAGTAAAGCTAGGAAAGTCTGCGCACAATTAAAAAAAAAAAAACAATAAAAAATCTAAATATTATTTTTTTGCTAAACTATCCATGAATAAATTTTACTTCATTTGTTTTTTATGCATTTCCATTGCTATTTTGTTGTTAAGTTGTAATTTAATAGAACAGTTGTAATAAAACCAAGAAAGTTATTTTGCGCAATCTGTACTTACAGGGTTGGTGTGATTGCGCACATGGGTAGGAGAGATTGTTACTAATAATAGCTACAATTAAATTGTTAACAATAATAATTACACTTAAATGACATTGTTGTAAAGTTTTTGTGAACAAGTATTATTGTATTAGAAGTGAATAAAACGATTTAAAAAATTAATTACAGGGAAAAAAAAATTAAAGAATCAGAAAAAGCAAGTCCAGATAAGATTACAAAATAACATTACGTTACTTGATAACACGTTTAACTTAAAATTAGTCCATTTTCATTTTTTATTACTTTTTATGCAAATTTACCAATAAGCTGCGTAATTTCTCCAAGCATGGAATCTAATGGGAAAGATGCGCCATCTCTCCTAAGTAGCAGATGCGCAAGCTCTCCAATTTCAGTAGGAGAGATTGCGCGGCCTTTTATTTAAACACGGCCGCTACTAAAACGAACAGTTGATGTCCACATTGTTAGTCTAGATTAGTAGCTTATGAAAAATCGTTTAAGTAAAAAATATTTTGTACTACTGACATTGTATAGAAATTCTGACGAATAGCTATGAAAATTCAAGCACTTACTTTGGGAAAACCAAACAAAGTAGCATTGCTTTATCTTAGACGCTCAAAACAACCAACGTGCAGTTTCAATTAGACACTCCACTACTGCTGTTGCACAACTACCTGAAGTCGCTGCGCGCTCACTCTACTCTTTCGCCCCCGAACCTCTATGTGCGCAATCTCTCCTGGCTTTGACTTATAATGAATAATTTGTTCAAGAGAACCACCGTCATCTACATTAACGCGATCATTAAAAAAAGAATTAAATTTTTCTGATAATTAGAACATAACGAAGACGCTACGCTAAAATAGCCGGCAGATGACACCCCTTCCCGACCTCAATTTTAAATCTATATCTTATTTAGTTACCTAAATTTTTGTTCATTAGTAAAAATTGGCAATTATTTCCTTTCATTTTCGCAAACTAAATGGAGGGATCGGCCAGAGAAACAGATCTCTTTGTAGTTCAGTTTTTAATGAAAGCAGATCCCTGTCTGAAACTTTCTCGGATTGTCGCTGGCAGATTTTTGGCAGATTTTTGCATAAATAAAAAAAAATTACCGACCGAATTTTTCAAAAATCACATAGTCAGATGTAGAATTTTATTTTACATATGGTCAGAAATTTTCAAATTGATATCTCAATTAGTTTTCTTAATATTCTCTAATTAGTAAAATAATTTCGAATTCGTTCATTTCCGCTGGCAAATCCGATGCGCCTGTTTGTTTCTTTCGCCATTTTGATTTAAAAGATGTCATTTTAGAAGCGACGGTTAATGAGAATCTAATTAATATCTTGGGTAATTTTTAATATATTAAAATTCTGAGACTCAGGTGCACATGGCCAGACCACGGACTATCTACACCTAAATTTTCAGACTTCTAGGAGGGCTAGATTTTGCTAGCCATCGCAGACAGACAAACAAACACACACACACACACACACACGCACGCACAGAGCGAAACTTTCTTTTATTAATATCGATATTTAATTAGCATTTAAACTTGTAGCAGAATTACTGCCAATACTTAAAAATATTTCTGATAAAATCTGTTTTGGAATGACTTTGTGTTGTCTTGTGAGCTAACTCTTCTGAGAAAATGTGGATCCTTTCGGTTCTGCTTTAAATTTCAAAAAGTGTGAAAGGGGTAAAGGAATTTAAATGTCGTTTGTATTTTTTAAATTTATGTTAAGTAGTATTGCACATGATTGTTTGGTATAAAATGTGAAGTCTTCACGTGTTTGAGTGAGTTTTTCACAATGGAGACGTACCTACAATTGAAAAATTGTGGTAAAAAGACATGTTGAAGTAATTGTGGTCAGGTTTCCGTGGGCATTTTTCCTACATCGAAGCTGTGTCGCCTTAGCTGGTGTGAGTAAGCTACTTTAGCTTGATTAGAAGCGATATCTACAAGTGTTAGTGGAGGATCTCCGGTGGTAAGATTAAAAGATTTTGTTTACTTCAATAATGCAGATTTTGAAGTGTACAAAAATTCAGTTAGATTAGACATATTTGAAGACAATTCTATAAATTATTAGTGTTTGCCCTGCCATTTTGAATTTGACAGTAAATTTACTAATTAAATTAAGATTACATTGGAAGGAGGACTGATTTTCCCTATAAAGTTTAGTTTATTAACACTCTTTTTTATTTAACGTAGCTTGGTTTTTTTGTATGTAAAGATGGAATGAACTTTACCCAATTTACGTCACCTGTGGGTATATAGCAGTAAATACCAATAGGCGCGAAACATATTGTAATATTGCTTCCCCGTAATCCAATAACACGTCTTTTTGGGAGGGTATATACCCGCATGGCTGTTGCCACTTGTGGGTAAAGTCCATTTTGTAATCGATTTTTCACCAACTTTCTGATATGCTAGAATTATAAATAAATAAATATATATATATACACAGGTGTGTTTCCGATGACAATACAACATGTTAATATTTTTATAACTTAATTATCAATTAACAATATTATATGAATTTTAAGATTTTTTTTATTAGCCGACTGCAGGTGATAAATCGTCAAATAATCTTTATGATAACAACTATGTATGCGTTAAAATAACAAGGGTGTTAATTATGCGCCAAACCACGCTAGTCATAATATGCCAACGTGCTGTGAAACTGGAACAACAAAATATTTTAAATACTAAAAAGTAGGAAATAGAAATAAAAAATAAAGAGTGTAATATATATTAAAAAAATACTTTTTTATTATTTAATAGTTTAATATTAATTAATTAATTAATGTTCGTTGAGAAAACAATTTAGAAATCCTGAATAAATGGTTAAATAATTCTTTTTGTTTTTACTGTTACCATATCTTAAAAGTGAAGCAGGACAAAAATTATGATTGTAATAAAATAAATTTGCTAGTTCGGGCTTTCTATCAAGCTTAAATCAAAGCGTTGAATTTTCAATAATCGGGTTCACGCCTAAAAGCGTATTATAAGAAACATGTTTTGGAACAGCATAAATTGTTGAGTTGCAAGACAGATTCATCATTCCTGAGTAGCATTTTTCTGCTATTTCTTTGTTTCTGTTAGAACTGTTGTTCTTGATAATTGTTAGTACTACAGTGATATGGAAACTCAAGACGTCACAATTGTTTGAAGTAATACAAATTTCAATATTTTTAAGGATAACAAAAGACAGAGAATGAAAGAGAGAAAGAGAGAAAAATAAAGAAGGATGACAAGTTAAAAGAAGTGTGTAAGTGTGATCGAAGATCGCACAAAGGGTTTCGTTTAATATTCCTTTCAAAACACTTTATCCTTTCTTTAATAACAAAATTTCACAAAATTTCAAGTCTGTAAGTTATACAGTTTCTGAGAACCGACTCTGTGGCGGACAGACAACGCAGTGGGACGACTAGGGTTTCGTGAGAGGAACGAAACCCTAAAAACAAAACAGACTAACCGCTACAGTCAAACAAATCTCTTCCATTTTTAAAACGGATGCTTTACTAGTGGTGTCCACACGTTTCATCGACAAATGTTTAAAAAAAAACACTTTTTGACTCATCTGCCTAAAATACCTGCAGCTGAAATAAATTTCGTTTGAACTCGGGTTTCTCAGAGCTAATGTATTCGACTACTATGACCCTTCCTCCATACCAACGTCAGGTGAATAAATCTTACGTATCTATTACAGAAATCTTTCAGAAAAAAATCTCAGCACTCCTCAAGCCATTCAATATACAAACAGCGTTTGTCTCACAGAGACAGTTGTGAAACCTTCTATGTAAATTCGTTGCAACCTTCGCTGTAACCTTCTATGTTCAAATAGAGCTATCCGTTTGATCAACAGAAATACCTTGTTTACAGAGTCCTATGTAAAAACTGTGACGCAGTATACGTTGGTGAAGCTTGTAGCACCCTATAAACACGAATCAGAGAGCATAAACATACATTCAAATCTAAGAACCTAAACTCGAAATTTATTTCATATGCAATAGAAACAGACCAATTACCTGACTTTGCGAAAGCTACGATTGTTGACCGGAATTGTAGTGTCTTCAGAGGTCGAATTTTCCTTGGATTCTGGCATACGAATTCAGCAGCTAATCCAATTAATGAAGCTGGAAATATTCCGTTCTTTTGAAATGTTAACTTTAAATTTAACTGTAATAGTTATTTTGGTGCAGGTTTCACACGAGTAAGTTGGTTTTTAACATCTTTAGTGATTGTTTGTAAATTGTACTGAAGAGGGGCGGAGTTTCAATCCGAAACGTCCACAATTGTTTTTAATGTTTTATGTATATGTCTATTTTAATTGGAAAAAGTGTCTGAATGAAAGGTAAACATATTAAAAGGTATGTATCTTTTTTTTTTTTTTTTTTTTTTTTTTTTTTTTACGAAACATAAATATTTTGTCAAATACTGGAATATAAATATTTTATACTAAACTAGCAAGCTACGCCCACTGCGCTGGTCGGTTTCTACAAATGAACCTTGATCAAACGAAATATATCGTTTAATTTGACCTTGTATTTGAAAGCAATCTGTATATTTACCTGGAATATCCTTCCACATTACTGAAAAATGATGTGATTGCGCTATTATATTTTCTAATGTGCAGTCAAAATTTTAGCTGTTAAGGACCAACTCCTTTATTTGGTCATTTACAGTTAAGGTTTGCTAAAGAATGATAAAACTATATGCAATATACTAAAACCATCACTAAAAATTGTCGAACTAACAATGCAAACAAATTAACTAACAAAATCCATTCAATAGAAGTTTTTATAAAGGCTAATCTTTGATAATCGGGTTCATCTGATTATAGAACTTTTCCACATAATTCTAAAACTAACAGAACGATATAAAATATACTAAAACCATCCTTACCAGTTATCTACTTAACAATGCAAGTCGCAAAAAATACGTCCAGTAAAAACTTTCAAAAAGGTTAATCTTTCGTAATCGGGATAACCTGACTATATAACTTTCACACATAACTGTTTGACTAAGCAACGTAGAACAATATGTAATACATTAAAACCATTCCTGAAATAGCATCTAACTAACAATACAATTCTCATCAAAATTCGTCCAGTAGAACTTTTTCAGAAGACTAATCTTTCATAATCGGAATCAAATATTGAAAAGGCTAATATTTGATAAAAAAATGGTCACCCTATTTTCGAATTTCCTCCTATAATTCTAGAACTAAGCAATGTAGAATATGTCATATAATAAAACTTTCCCTAGAAAATTATCTAACAGTGTTAGGTTCCATCGAAATCCATTCGGCAAAATCTTTAAAAAAGGCTAATATTTCATAATCGGATTGTTCTGATTATAGAACTTCCCAGAATAATTCTATAACTAAGCTACGTAGAACGATATGTTATACCACGGCCTAACTCGATCGTTCTCCTTCCTCTTATACGGCCGTAACAAAAAGTCATTTTCCCTTTGTTCAAAAGGAATAACATTTTCTCCCCGGAGAAAGTAGGGGGCGCTATTACTTACCATGGCTAATGGAAAATTTCCTTATTCTCGCCTTTCACTCTTGTATTTTCTTAGATATAACGTAAATGAAATTGCGTGTTCTTATTTTTCTTTTGTTGAAAATGGTTCATTGCTGTGTTCCACATTGTGCTTCAAATTCAGAGAAAAAAAATACCTGGAATTTCTTTTCATGAATAGGCGTTTTTATTACCGATACACCAGCAATCAGTAGAAGTACAGAGCAAAATTTTCGAAATATGTGCCTTATAAAATTGCTGCGGCTCTCAATTTATTTGTAGATTTAAACTGAATTTTAATGATCGAAATTATAAACCACTTAATTAATTTCTTTTTAACTGCTAGCACCACCAAGAGTTAAGCTGAAGTTTGCAAGTATTGCCATTGTTAGCGAATAAGTAATCTTGTAAGAGTAATTCAAGGAAATTTTGAATGAGAATCCTGCTTATCAAGCATAGAAACAGATCAATGTGATGCAACCATACTTCAGTTAATTGCCAATCAGGATAGAGGTGGGTTGTCTTATCCTAAACTACAATTCATCAGTCTAATTTCCACAATTTTAGACTGAATTTTACTAGAATTTTAGGATTATACCAATCCTAAATTCAAACGGAATCGTCGAAACTATTATATTAAATTAAAAATTATTATGAATTTGTTAAATAATCCGTATTTTGAGAAAAAAAAAAGCGATATGAGGTGATTGCCGGATATTGGCGAAATAGGTTGTCTTATTCTGTTGATATTATGAAACATGAAAGTATATTTTTATTTTTATCATATACATACTTTTATACCATGACTTTCCAGAATTAGAATATAATATTTAATTTGATATGTAATTCTATCATATTTCTATATGCTTATATATTTCTGATCAGCACCTATAATGGTTAAATTTATTAAAAATTGTTTTGAATGTACACATATATACCTATATTTTAAATAATTAGAAATTGTGTAAAAATAATCCATGTTTTGAGAAAAAAAAATTTCGGTATGAGTTCATTGCCGGATATTGGCGAAGTTGCTTGATTTTCTTAATATTGTGAAACTAGTAAATCTTTTTAAAAATTTTTACAGTGTATTTTACGCTCAGAATTATCAATGTTTCAAGTAATCCAGAATTGAAATGTATATAAATGTAAAAAAATATTTATAATGTTTGTTTTACATTTTATAGTAGGGTGTTATTTAAACTATTTTTAATTGCTTAAAGCACTGCATTTATTTATTTTATCTTTAAATCTTTTAGTTTTTCCTGTTTGTAGCAAAGCAAACGACGAAGCAAAAGATAGATATGTTATATATAATGCTTATATATTTCAGATCAGTACCTATAATGATTAAATTTATTGAAAATTGTTTTTAATATACATATATATACATATTTTAAATAATTAAGAATAGTGTAAAAATAATCCATGTTTTGAGAAAAAAAAAACGATATGAGTTCATTGCCGGATATTGGCGAACTTGCTTAATTTTCTTACTACTATTATGAAACTAGTAATTATTTTTTAAATTTTTTACTGTGTATTTTACGCTTAGAATTATCAATGTTTCAAGTAATCAAGAATTTAAATGTATATAAATATATAAAATTTACTTATAATGTTTGTTTTGCACTTTATAGTAGCGAGTTATTTAAACTATTTTTAATTGCTAAAAGCATTGTATTTATTTATTTTATCTCTAAATCTTTTAGTTTTTCCTGTTTGTAGTAAAGAAAACGCCGAAACAAAAGATACATATGTTATACATGCCTTTTATAATGAATAAATTGCAAAGATTTTTGTATTTTTATGTATAGAAGTAACCTTTAATAAGCATTATTTATGGTAAGTATAGCGCGCCACCTACCGGCGAAAGTAGCCCTTTAACGATTCCGAAACTAAGGGGTGATTGTGAAGGCCGTATGAGGGGAGAGAGAAAGATCGAGTTTGGCCGTGGTTATACAATAAAACCTTCCCTGAAAAATTATCTTACAGTTTAAGTTCTACGAAAATCCATTCAGCAAGACTCGAGTTATAAGCAGCCGGAACGAAATTTCATATATGTAGAAGTAAATAGAAGTATATTGCCTTTAATTTAGTTTGCATTTGAATAAAAAAAAGGTACTTTTCGGTTAGCCGGGCGCCAGTGATATATGTATATATATATATATATATATATATATATATATATATATATATATATATATATATATATATATATATATATATATATATATATATATATGTATATTCATAAGTGTATATATATATATATACATGTATTTGTGTAGATATATGCATGTATATACATGTATTTGTGTAGATATATGTGTATATATATACATGTATATGTATATCACTGGCGCCCGGCTAACCGAAAAGTACCAAAAAAAAATACAGCAAAAATGCAGTCGTACACTTAAAAAAAAACGAATTTTGGCTTAAAATCTCTCATCAAAACTGTTTTTCTTTTTTTCCTTTTCTTTCTTTTTTTTTAAAATAAAGTTAGTAACAGTTTTTTCTTTTATTTTGCCAGATGTATAGCCATTTCAATTCTTTCTGCAACAAAAAAAGACACCGTTTGGCTTAAAATCAAATTGTTTGGGGTCAAAAGTAAAATCAAAATCGCCAAAAACAAAAGATACATCGCCAAATATTGTTTCAATATAGAAATCTTGCCCCTTGAATAATTTTTTAAGCATTACAAAGGTTCCCAATCATGTTTAAATTAAATATTTTCGTTTCATAATATTCTCTCATCAAAACTCTTTTATTTTTCTTTCTCTTTGTTTTTTCTTTTTTTTTTAATAAAATTAGTAACAGTTTTTCTTTTATATTTCGACATGTATAGCCTTTTCATTTTTTTCTGCAACAGTTCGCCAAAGATCGCCAAAAAATTAGCAATGGTAACCTTTTCGGCTAAAATAACAGAACTTTATATCATAATTCTATAACTAATATACGTAGAACGTTGTGTTATATACTAAAACCTTCCCTGAAAAATTATATCTCGAACAGTGTAAGTTCCATCAAAATCCATTCGGCAGAACTCAAGTTATAAAGGAACGGAACGAAATTTCCGTTTGTGTTTTATATATATAGTAGATACAATTTATCAAATTTATCATGCAACGTAAAATGCTAAACAACAAAATAATATAGTCTAACTTCTTAAATTTCAAAATTAGATGGCGAAAGAATTGAAAATCAATTTGAAATTTTCTAAGAATAGCAGTGCATCAAAAGAGAATTTTAATAGTCAATTTCAGTGCCTGGATGAAATACCAAAAATTCTTTCATAATAAACGAGCTACCCACTTGCGTTTTTCTGTCCTCTGAAACTTGAAATACTTGCAGCTTTGCAAAAATGTAATTTTTCTTTCTTTTTTTTTTTTTTTTTTTTTTTTTTTTTTTCTTTTTCTTTTCTTTTTTTTTTTTTTTTTAAACTTACGAAAGAATATTTTTAAGGGAAAACAAGTATTCAGTTTTATGCTATTTTGAAACGTTAGCCATGAACGAAATGAAATACATTATAAATATATATAAGAAATTTCCACAGAAAATATCCTCTTAATAAATTTGTTAAAAATCAATAAATTGTGGCATTATTTTAAATGACACAAAACAATTATTGGTATTCTGTGGGTAGTTATAATGGAGATATTTTCTAAGAATTTTCAAAAATCTTTCTAGCTTTAAAAAAAATATTAAAAATGAAGTAAATATTAGTAATTGAATATCTGTAGAACTCTTTAATTAAAAACTTTAAAATAATGCACAGGATGCTTGTGTTTTCATTATTAATCTTTTGTAACAGATTTTAAAAGAAAAATTCCAGAAAAAAGCACACAAAATTTTTAAATATTTATTAACAAAAAAGGTTATTTTTCTTTTCTGCATTATACTTTTTACATAATTTATATTTTCTATGATTTAGTTAAACTTTCAAAAATTTGTCTAACTCTAAAAAAAAATGTTAAAAATGAAGTAAATATTAGTAATTAGATGTCTCTAGAACTCTTTAATTAAAAGCTTCAACATAATGCACAGGTTGTTTCCGTTTTTATTATTAATCTTTTGTAACAGATTTTAAAAGAAAAATTCCAGAAAAACACCGCAACAATTTTAAAACTCATTAACAAAAAAGGTCATTTTTATTTTCTGTATTATACTTTTACATAATTTGCACATTTTTAATTTTATATTGATATATTTATTTCGTAAATATGGAAAAATTAGTTCAAAAGTTATTAAAAAAAAACCTTGTTCAGTTAAGTTTGGATCACCTTGTATATCTCGAACAGTATTTAGTACTGTTTACTCTCTTTTTAACACTTTACAACATAGTTGAAAATTGTTTATGAATTCGATTTGTCTGTCCGCGCTCTAACTCGCGTAAATATACTCGGATTTCTCTGAAATGTCTGTACGTCATTAGCACTTACTATATCATGATCCCTATTGAAAATAAACTGCGTAGTACTTATGGTTAGATTACAGGTGCAATCAAAAGTATTCCGATATATTACGGTCAATGGAGAAAAATCGTTTACAATGCATTTTAATAATGTTGCACTATTTAAATCATAACAAAATTGATACGCGTCACTGAGGTAGACGACAACATGTTTTCTATAGAGTATAGAATAAGTAGCAATTATAATTTGTTTACAGGGACATTCAAAAGTACTCCGTTACACTACGGTCAATAGAGAAAAGTCGTTTGGAGTACCTTTTAATGATGTTAAACTGTTTCAAACATAAGGAAATGTATATGCGTCACTGTGGTGGCAGGCAACATGATTTACATAGAGTACAGAGTGAGTAACATTTATAATTCGTTTACAGGAACGCACAAAAGTATTCCATTGCATTAATATATATGAAGAAAAATCGTTTGCAGTGTATTTTAATAAAATTGATATACATTACTGAGGTGCACTATAGCATGTTTTCTTTAGATTTATTCAGTGCGTAGAATATTTGGTTTATTTACAGAGACACTCAAAAGATTTCCGCTACAGAACTGACTATGAGCCATAACTGCCGGATATAAGGTTTAAGCTGTGATATGCATTTAAAAATATTTTTTAAAGTATTATGAGGTGTGTATTTCATAAACAGGGTTGCACGATATAGAATTCACACACTTTACCAGCTATGGACAGCAATTCCTGAAAATGAAATTTTACTGCGTTGTGGTTACTTTTTAAATGTTTATTTAGATATCTCATTTCATTGTATGAACAAAAATAACATTTCTTAACAATATTTCGATAATATCGGAAAGTGTTTCATAATCTATGCCGTGGTGCATGATTTTTCGTGCTTGTCGTGACATGCAGTTGGATAAATTAAGAATTTGAAACATGAAAATAGTTGAATTCGGCAAATTTTTATTTTTCCCCAGGCAAAAATAAGTAAATAAATACATTAAAAATAAATAAATACATTAAAATAAATAAATGAAATTAAAAAATGATAAAAACAAGTCATAAATAGCATTAATAGGGTTACTGTTCAAATGTTTTTCTTTGCTTTTTTAAAATTTCCTCTTTAGGTGAAGTTTTTTTTAGTGCGTGAAAAGTACGTTCAATAAAGAAGAAAATATGAGGTAAATATTTTATATCGGCAAAATATCACTATCTGTAAATACTATTTCAAAAATAATTTTCAAATTATCTCTTTTTAAAATCAAAACCAGAAAAATTTCAGAACAATCTCAGAATAAATTTCTGTGAAAAGATTTCAACATATCTTTTGACTATTTCAAAAGCATATTGCAACTCACGACACTAAGATTTCACACTTCTTATAATCTTATCAAACGGACTTTTTTCATGGAAAAAACCTCTGGGGAAGTTTTTTTTCACAACGAGTTAGAATAGAGTCTCAAAATGTAATCGTCTCATAAAGTTATTGTGTTATTACTCCTAAAATTCAACAGAAATATTCTCGTATACACTCATATCCAGGTATACACTTATTATTAAATATGACCAAAGAAATGAATCGTAGTAAAATAAAAGAAATATAGGTATAAAATTTGTGACAGTCAATTGTTTGATTTTTCTTTTATTTTCTCTTTATATATATATATTAGTTGACTCGCTCGGCATTGCCCGGGCCCGTGATAAAACCTTAAATGAACCCCAAATAAAAAATACTGATAATTAGTGATAAAAGTGCTCGTAAGAAAACAAAAAAAAGCTTTTGTTGTTCAAACCCTTTTAAATTTTTAATAGTTATAAATATAAAGGTTTTACAGCCCGTGTAAAAATTACGTTAGAAATATCGCTATCTGGTTGTAAAATAAATATGTTTTAATACCAAGAAAACGACCCTATTTCCAATTCTATAGAAGGGTTGAACTTCCCCCTCCCATTTCCCTTTCCAGCCTTAATAATAAATGAAAGTGTATGCCTCTCTTTCCTTTTTTGTTTACCCCTCTCTCAAACATAGCAAGGGGTAAAAATGAATGCTCCATCCAGGAACGGGAAATAAAAATAGAATTAAGAAGAATTTAGAAGGAGCATTTCCTAGGGGTAGGGTTGTGAGCAGTGAAGACCAACAGGCGAACTATTCTTTCCCCAACCCTCTTGATTCTTCTTAATTCTATTTTCTGTTGAATTGAAAGTTGAGTCATGCGCAGAAAAGTCGAATTTGCACTGAAAAATTAAGGATTTTTGCCTCTCGCTTTAATATATGATATATATTTTCCAGATTACTTTTGTTTATAATACAAAACGAGAACGAAAATTCATGCATCAGGCATAAATTATGAAACACTTTCCTGCATTAATAGTACATTGTAAAGATATTTTATTTTTTAATAGAATGAACTCGATCATACTTCATCCTTTAACCAAATTAATTTGTGGTCTCTGTAAACGCACTATAAATGCATATATTCTATACTCGTGAGAAAGCATGTTTTGGTGAAACTCAGTGATGCATATCAATTTCGTTATGTTTGAAGTATTGTAACATCAGTAAATAGCATCGGAAAGGATTTTTTCCATTGATCATATGTAACGGAATTTTTGTGTGTCCTTGTAACGAATTATAAATACTACTGATTTAATTTTCTATAAACATGTTATAGTAAACATAAGAACAGTAGAATAACATATAAAAATTGCATGGCAGTGCGAGTATATTTATGAGTGTTAAAGTACGGATAGATGAACAGATGGCAAGACGGACACGATGACAGAAAGAGAGGCAAACTGAATTTATATACTCTTTTCAACTAAGTTGGAAAGCGTCACGAAAACGAAGTATTTGATTAAATAATACCCCGCTAGTAAAGATTTTTCAGAAATTAAAAAATATATATATATAAATAATTTTCAGAAAACAGTTTTATGCCATTTTAATATCACTATTTATAAATACTCAAGAAAAAACATTTTTTTTTTTAAATTTCCGACTTTAAAATATTTTTAATTTTTTTTCCAAAATACTTATGTGCAGAAATATGTTTTGTGAAAAGAGAGTTTCAACAAATCTCTTGACTATCTCAAAGACATAAGGCAATACATGATGCTCAGATTTTGCATTTCTTAAAATCTTTTCAACTGGGCTATTAACATTGTAACAGACGTTTGTCAGAATTATAACATAAAAATATGCTCTCATAAGGATCATACAATGTTTATGAAATACCTCGTGTTTTCTAAGCTATTTAGTATATTTTAAAATAGATTAATTGTTCCTTGTAGAACGTGCTTTTAAATGCGAAGAATAGATAAATAATGAGGAGGAAAAGAGCATGCATTACGCATTGATTAAAACTTTTAGTTAATATGTGGCAGAATGATAATTGTGATCAATTAACATAAATATGCGATTTTCCAGGAAAACATGTGCATTATTAATTAAAAAATTACATTGAAAATCGTAAACAATTATCTAATTTTTAAGATATTTATTTTAAATAATTCCAGATAGTTATATTCCAAATATGAAAAGTATTTTGTTATAAGCATATATCAGTACATAGTACATGCACTTTTCTATACGCATGCATGCGTTGTAAAATAGCAAACATTTGTATTAGATTTCTTTTATTATTTAGCTTTAATTTTAACATAATTTAACTATATGTGTTATAAAATATTTTCTTTAAATTATTGCAAATTTTAACGAACATAAAATAGGTAATTTTATTATCATATTGTTATATTAATTTACTCGATACATGATTGTTTATCCAATAAATTAAAACAAACAAGAAAAATATAGGAATATCTGTCAAAGTTTAATACTTATTTTTGTAGTTCATGTGAAAAACGTTCTCGAAATTCTGCCAATTTAAAATCTTGTACTGAAGAATAATCAAAATGAACTCCAGGGAATTTGTGCGAAGTTGTTCCTTTGGAAAGAGGATTTCAATAAGCGTTTTGACTATTTCAGAATTTCAACTGGAATGTATAATACTCAGATTTTTCTTTTCTTATAATCCTGTCAACTGTATTATGAATGTAAGCAACATTTTGAAGATTCGTTAAAAAGTATAAATTGGTAGTGTTGTAAAATATAGGTATACATCAGATATTTATTTGCTTGCTTGATTCAAATGTGTCCTCCTCCTACATTCTGAAACAAATCTTGTGAAATATCTTCAGAGATATTTATTTATTTGTTTGATTTAAATACATCCTATTGTATCCTGAAGCAAATCTTGCGAAATACCTTTAGATATTTTTTTTTGTTTGTTTGATTCAAATATATCTTTTTTATATTCCGAAACATAATCTTGTAGATTACCTTTAGCAATCTTAATTAAAATAAATAATATTTAAATATTGATTTTTAAAAATCTTGATTGTAGAGGGGAAAATAATGTATTTTGGACAATGTTTAATTCTTTCGATGTTATTTAGAGTTATTTCTGTTGGGAAGATATTTCACACAAAAGAAAATTGAATCAGTACATATGAATGAGGTTTATTTTTATACTTATTTCAGAAAGCCTTTACAGCTTTATTAAGCTTTAATTTGTTTCGAAGAATATTTTGACTAAATTAAACAAACAAAAACTCTATAAAATTATCAGTGAAAATGTTGCCATTTAAAAATAAACTTAAAATTTGCATTAAAAAACTGAAACATTTTACTATGTAAAAAAAAAAAAAAAAAAAAAAAACCTCTCAAATTGACAGAAAAAACTGTCTATTTTGGCGCCAGTGAAAAACCGTATAATTTACTGAAAATGTCTGCATATTTTCATTTCAATACTCTTTTTCTGTAAAAAATACAGATTTTTTCTGTAAAAATGACAAAATACACATTTTTTACAGGAAAAAACTGTTTTTGTATAAAACTTTTTTTTCTGAAAAAAGTACAATATTTTTCTGTCAAAATTACAGATTTTCTGTACAGTGTGGTGTCATTTGCATTCACCTCGGCCCACACTGTGAGAAAACAAATGTTTCTTAACCTACGAAAATATAATATATCCACGAACGAAAATATAATATGACCTCTTTCGAGTTACCTACGATTCCAAAAAGCGGTTTTTATCTTTAGAAGCCTCAGAAACCAATATATTTTCAAGATTTAAAAAGGTATTTAGAGAAAAAATGATTTTATTCATGCCACTGATTTTCGGAAATGTTTCCGAGTATTTTTACTTTCTTCTATCTTTACAAGAAGAAAGTATTGGATTCATGAAAATTTTCGACTTCCCGTTTACGACGGATATATACGTTTTAGTAGTTCTGATTTAGTAGTTCTGATTAGTAGTTCTGTTCAGGTTTAGTCCTGAACACGATTTGACCATTTTTAGAAATGTCTGTCTGTCTGTATGTGACAAATGTTTTGTAGGCGCTCTAGTTCAAGAACTGATGCACAAAATTTTATAAAACTTTATATTCAGTTATTCCCTGATATAAATTGGAGCTGATTAGCTTTTGGTGAAAATCGCCCAACAGGTGGCGCTGCTATGCTGCATTTTTCACGATTTCCGCAATAGCTCTATCTCAAGAACTAATGCACTTATTTTCATCAAACTTCAGGTACAGTTAGACATTGACATAAATAGAGGCTGATTACGTTTTGGTGTAGATATCACGACAGGTGGAGCTGCTATACCACTTTTTTCTCGATTTTTACGATAGCTATATCTCAAGACCTAATGCGCGGAATTTCATCAAACTTCAGATTTCGTTAGACTTTGACATAAGTAGATGCTGATTACGTTTTGGTGTAGATATCCCAACAGATGGCGCTGCTGTACCACGTTTATCATTATTTATAGTGTATTAATCAGTTTTCTCAAACCAGAATCTTTAGGATGCTACCATTTCTCAATTACACATTATCATCTACGCAATTGAATTTATAAGGGCAAGAGTAACAAAATAATATTTTTTCACTTTGCTTAGCAGCGTATAACGTGAAACAATGAGCTAATTTTTAAAACTATTGTTTCAAATAATTTCAGATAGTTATATTCCAAATATGAAAAGTATTCTGTTATAAGCATATATCAGTACATAGTACATGCACTTTTCTATACGCATGCATGCGTTGTAAACTAGCAAACATTTGTATTAGATTTCTTTTATTATTTAGTTTCAATTTTAACATAATTTAATTATATGTTACAAAGTATTTTCTTTAAATTGTTTCAAAATTTAACGAACATAAAATAGGTAATTCTATTATCATATTATTATATTAATTTACTCGATACATGATTGTTTATCCAATAAAGTAAAACAAACTAGAAAAATATAGGAATGTTTGTCAAAATTTAATACTTATTTTTGTATTTCATGTGAAAAACATTCTCGAAATTCTGTCAATTTAAAATCTTGTATTGAAGAATAATCATAATGAACTCCAGGGAATTTTGTGCGAAAGTTGTTCCTTTTGAAAAGAGGATTTCAATAAGTGTTTTGACTATTTCAGAATTTCAACCGGAATATTTAATACTCAGACTTCTCGTTTCTTTAAATACTGTCAACTGTATTATCAATGCAAGATTCGTTAAAAAGAATAAATTGGTATTGCTGTAAAATATAGGTACGTTAGATATTTATTTGTTTGCTTAATTCAAATGTGTCCTCTTACATCCTGAAACAAATCTTGTGAAATACTTTCTGAGATATTTATTTATTTGTTTGATTCAAATACATCCTATTGTATCCTGAAGCAAATCTTTCGAAATACCTTTAGATATTTTTGTTTGTTTGTTTGATTCAAATATATCTCTTTATATTTCGAAACAGAATCTTATTAAACGTTATTTCTGTTGGGAAGATATTTCATCCGAAAGAAAATTGAATTAGTACATATGAAGGAAGTTTATTTTTATACTTATTTGAGAAGGCCTTTACACCTTTATTAAGCTTTGCTTTGTTTCAAAGAATATTTTGACTAAATTAAACAAACAAACAAAAACATCTATATCAATGAAAATGATGTAATTTAAAAACAAAATTCATATTTGTATTAAAAAACTGAAATATTTTACTATAATTAGGTCAAAATGCAGTGTAAAAAAATCTTCCAAATTGACAGAAAAAAACTGTCAATTTTGGCGCCAACGGAAAACCGTTTAATTTACAGAAAATATCTGTATATTTTCATTTAAATAGTTTTTTCTGTACAAAAATATAGATTTTTTTCTGTAAAAGTTATAAAATCCACATTTTTTACAGAAAAAAACTGTTTTTCTTTGAAACATTTTTTTTCAGTAAAAAAATAGAATATTTTACTGTGAAAATTACAGATTTTCTTTGCTGTGTGGTGTCATTTGCACTCACCTCTGCCCACACTGTAAGAAAACAAACATTTATTAAGCTACGAAAATATAATATATCCACGAACGAAAATATAATATGAACTCTTCCGAGTTACCTACGATTTGGAAAAGCGGTTTTTACCTTTGGAAATCTCAGAAATCTACATATTTTCAAGATTTAAAGAAGTATTTAGAAAAAAAAAAAAAAAGATTTTATTCATGCCACTGATTTCCGGAAACGTTTCCGAGTAGTTTTTATAGTGTATTAATCAGTTTTCTCAAACCAGAATATCAGTTATTTTTAGGATGCCACCAATTCTCAATTACACATTATCAGCTACGCAATTGAATTTATACGAGGAAGAGTAACAAAATAATATTAAAAAGCACTACAAAGAATGCGAATTTTCTTTTCACTTTGCTTAACAGCGTAGCAACCAACTTGAATGAAAAATGTGTCCAGAAACGGGGATCGAACCCAGATACCTTGGTATAGCGCACCAAGTGCTTTAGCAATTTAGCCATCCGGACAACATCCAGTATGACAGCTCTTTCACTAATATACGTTGGCAAGGCTAAAACTCCTCAGTGCAAAATTGCATGTCAACATAAGCACACTGTCAGTGGCGTACATGAGACAATAAATTCCCAGCTTCGGATAACATATATTTAAATTTCTATTAAATTTTCAGTTTGTAGTGCTATTTCATATAGATTTAAAGCTGTAAATTTAATTGGAAATTTAAAAATAATATTAATTTTAATGTGAATGTTAATACTGTCAATTTGTCTGCTGTTAATCTATTTGGTTGAACATGAAAATGTTCATTTGAGAATTGAAAGCATCCGAAAAATCTATACATAGGATTAAGAAAGCTGATTAATAGACTATAAAAACTACTCGTAAACATTTCCAAAAATCAGTAACAGCATTTTTTTTTTAACTGCTTCTTTCTATCACGAAAATAGATTGGTCTTGGGGGGGTTTCTAAAGGTATAGAACTGTTTTCAGAATCGTGGGTAACTCGGAAGACGTTATTGAATATTTTTGCTCGTTGTTACATTTTATTTTTGGAGATTAAGAAACATCTGTCTTCTTTTTTACAGTGCGTGGTTTGTTGAGAAATGATTTGATTAAACCACCCCAACTTCATCATATGCGTCAGACACATCATTTGCGTCACTTTTTGTAGAAACATTCCTTTATCTAACCGAAAACTGCAACGAGGTTACGAATTTTTTTTCCCACTGGCTTGAAGAATTTTGGTAATGTTGTGTTTAAAAAATAATCACATTAGCATATCCTATTCCTCTACTTTTTTTTTTATAGTAAAGGAGTAATATTTCTCCTAGTGATGTATTTCAGTTTTGTAAGTAATAAAACATAATTGAAAAAAAGAAGGATCAAAGTGCAAATTCTTTGCATGGATTAACTATCTTTTAATTATAACAGCATAGATAACGCTGACCAGAAGAAACTTATTTATTACTAGCAACCCGCTGCAGCTTTGCACGGGTGCCATGATGTTTTAAAGATACCTCTGAATGCATTTATCTGTGAAGATTAAGCTCAACAGCATTTTTAATTTGCACAGATAAAAAATTACCGATTACATTTTTTTTTGTTATTATTCTATTAAGTAAGAACACTGTCGACGTCACACATAAATATTCAACAGTAAATGGAAAAATCGTCTGTAAATTAGAGATAAAATTTAACATTCATGTATGAAATATTATTTTTAAAAAATCGTAAAATTCGTCTGATGCGACTTTTACGGTAATCATATATATCATAAAGCAAAATGCTCTAAAAATACATTTTTTCTTATCTAGCCGCCAAATATAGGCAACAAAAGTAATAAATTGCCAAATGTTGTTTCAATGGTCGCCGTTGATATTTAATATTTCTTTTAAGATATTGAATATTCCTTCCATATTTAAATTATATATCTTCTTAATATTATTTCTCATTAAAACTTTTTTCTTAGTATTTTAAGTAAAATCAGTAGTATTTATTATTTTATTTTTCGAGGTGTTTTAATGTTTAAAAAAATATCTAATTGATACAGCCGTTTCCCAAAGACCGTTAACCAAACGATAGCACAATTTACCGTCGCTAAGATGAAAAACATATAGCAATAGCAACCTTTTAGTCCTAAATAAGGATAAAATACCAAATTTTACACTGGTGTGCAAAACTTAAGCAACAAACACAAAATGCTAATTTCTGAACACGTGAGTACTCAAAAGGAAATTCTATAAAGAGCAAGTGTAGAAAAGAGGTACTACCCTAACAGCACGGCCAGTCGATGTGAAGTCCCTTTGACGTCACACATGGTTAGAAGTGTCACAATCACGGTGAATCAAAATATGGGATATTTCACTGCCTCATTATTACTTTCGAATGATTGTTAACACTGAAAAGTCAGTGTGACTTTCGCTTTGTGATGGGTCACCAGGTGACATTACAATGAAGTCACCCTGTGATTCTCAAGTCACTGTCAGTTGAAGACTGAACTTTGAAGTCATTATGAGCATTGCATTGTTATGGGTCGCCAAATAATGTCACAATACAGTCGCATGGTGACTTTCCGGTGATCGACACTCTATTGTTAAATCATCATTGCACTCCTTTGTGAAAAGTCACCAGATGATTTCATTTTCTGTCACTTGGGAACTCGTCACAAAACAGCTATCATAATGACTTTACAATGGAGTGTCAAAATGACAGTCACATGAGAGTCACAAGATTACTTCATTGGAAAGTCACCTGGTGACTCGTCAAAAAGCAGCAGCCATTGTGACTGTTCAGTGGAGTGACCAAATGAGAGTAAAAATGAGACGAATGAAAGATTTCCCATTTCTGTTCATTGTAGTGACTGTGACAATTGTGACCATTTGTGATGTCTAGAAGACTTCACATCGACTGTCTGTGCTGTTAGGGTAGTACCTATTTTCTATTGCTTGCTCTATCATTATTACTCATATATATTATTACTCATATATTATTCCTCTATCACTTGCTGTTTATAGAATCTCCTTTTGTGTACTCACGTGTTCAGAAATTAGTATTTTGTGTTTGTTGTTTAAGTTTTGCACACTAGTGTATTATAAAAAATCAGGGTTATATCAGCATATTACACATCAAAAAGACCGCGGGCATTTTCTCTATGGAGATATATATAAGACGTCGGTCTGGAATTGTTATCAAATTCTCATTTACAGCATGCTCATAAAAAAGACAAAAATTTAACACCATAATAAAATTCTAGTTATTTACCTTTTTATGCAATACTGGATTCAAAATTGTGAAAACATGAAATGTGTTTCAATCACTTACCTAGAAAAGAGAAAAGAAAAACATACGTAAGCCATTTATTATTGTATACTTTTTATCACATGACATAAAACAAATAAATATGAGGAACGTTCCAAAAGTATGATTGAAATTTGTTTTTCCATGCATTATTATAAATAGAGGCATGCCATGTAGTATCAAAAGAAAATCCTTTTGTTTTTAATTTTTTTAAGCACTCAAGTTGGTATGTTTCCAGTATAGAGGCCTTGGCGAGATACAGAAAATGCGGCCTTAGTGAGAAAACGAAGTTTGACAGCATATTTTCTGGCAACCTATTCACAGTATCATATAAGAAATTTTTTCAATATTTACACAATTTATTTAATATAAAGAACCTATTTATCTATTTTTATAGACAAATAGAAGCAAATTGTATATAAAGAACCATAATAATATATATATATATATATATATATATATATATAATAATTATATACTATGGGATTTAACCCATGACGCTCCAGGTCACAGAAGATAGGCAAAACCCTTTTTTTTTTATAAATTCTCCATTACGGTAAAGATAAGAGAGTCTGCGCACAATTCAAAAGAATAACAATAAAAAATCTAAATATTAACTTTTTGCTAAACTATCCATGAATAATTTTGACTTCATTTGTTTTTTATGCATTTCCATTGCTATTTTGTTGTTATGTTGCAATTTAATAGAAAAGTTGTAATAAAACCAAGAAAGTTAATTTGCACAATCTGTCCTTACAGGGTTGGTGTGATTGCGAACATAGGTAGGAGAGATTGTTACTAACAATAGCTACAATTAAATTGTTAACAATAATAATTACACTTAAATGACATTGTTGTAAGGTTTTTGTGAACAAATATTATTGTATTAGGAGTGAATATTTCAACCTAATGATTAAAGAATCAGAAAAAGGAAATAATTTTAAAAACGTTTAAAAATTTTTAATTAAAGGAAAAAAAATTAAAGAATCAGAAAAAGCAAGTCCAGATAAGATTACAAAATAACATTAAGTTACTTGATAACACGTTTAACTTAAAATTAGTCCATTTAAATTTTTAATTTTTTATGCAAATTTACCAATAAGCTGCGTAATATCTCCTAGAATGGAAACTAATGGGAACAATATGCCATCTCTTCTAAGTAGCAGATGCGCAAACTCTCCAATTTTGGTAGGAGAGATTGCGTGGCCTTTTATTTAAACATGGCCGCTACTAAAAAGAATCGTTGGTGTTCACATTGTTAGTCTAGATTAGTAGCTTATGAGAAATCGTTTAAGTTAAAATTATTTTGTACTACTGACATTGTATAGAAATTCTAATGAATAGCTTTGAAAATTCAAGCACTTACTTTGGGAAAACAAAACAAAATAGCAATGGTTTATCTTAGACGCTCAAAACAATCAACGTGCATTTTCAAGTAGACACTCCACTACTGCTGTTGTACAACAATCAGGAGTCGCTGCGCGCTCACTCCTTCCTCCCGAACCTCTATGTGCGCAATCTCTCGACCGCGCTATCTCTCCTGGCTTTATCTTATATGTTTAGCTTGCTCATTAACATTTTTAAGCATTTTTATATTGAAAATATCAATTATGAATTCAAATAAAGTTTTGAAATTTATTAAAAACGATACTTTCGTATTTTCCCCATGCCTGCAGTTAACAGTCGAAGAAATTGCTAAAGATTATTCCACCTATTGAAGCGTTTTAGATTATGATAATTTCAGCGGACGATTACATCGCGCAGTTCAATTACAGGTCTATTATTTTTTTATGTATATTATATTATATTATATTATATTATTTATTTATTTCCGAAGTTTTAACTTTGTTCGAGAATATTATCTGGAAACAAATGCTGAACGTTTTATATTGTTTTAAATGGAAACATATTAATCTTTCGTAATCCGGCTGCACGCGATAGCGATAGATTTAAAAATCTCATCTTTATAATCATTTTAAAAACGATTTATTCTTCGATTACATACATCTTAAAATTGTGTTTCATTTTATATTATTTATTTATTAATCAAGTTTTAATTACTTTATGGAAAATATTCGAGGCCAGGAAACAAAGTCACCTATGCCTACAATGCTACCATTTAATTTTTATAACAAATGAATACCATTTTCAAAAATGAATGAGTGGAACCTCCATTTCACCTTACCATTGATGCAGTCTTTCAAATTAACTAATTTAAAAACAACAACTTTAACACTGAATTGCATATAGGATGCACATGTTATTCTTGAACTATGTGGTATATGTTATTTTGAATTTTTGCTGTTGTTATTTAAATGTAGTTATGGAAAAATATTCCGCAATCTCCTCTGAAACTGGAAAATAAATTATGTGAATAAATTGTATATGTATACAAATTCAACGTATTCAAATATCTTATTTCCATTTGACACAGAATTCTGGATTTTCGTGTAATGAAAAGTTGTATAAAGGTTTCTAACCTGCTATATTCAAATAACAAATCATATAATAGAATCAATTTAATTTGCAACAGCAAAAATAAATAAATAAAATAATAATAATAATAATAAACAAACATAACCTAGATACTTACTTAAAATCTGAAGCAAAAATTTAAATTTAATACGACTAGATGCAATATTTTAATTTATAGATCTGAAAATCTCGTAACTTGATGCATTTGAGGTTTCAAATCACATATTTACAGATTTCAAATTTAATAATCATTTTTTGATTCATCAAAATAAAGGAATTTTTTTTTTAAAAAAGGCATCTGCTATATTACGTACTATAGCAACAAATTAATTTCCTTCTGGTTTAAACTTTTCCGTTCACAACAATAGAAAAAACGTTGCTATAGAAAATTTTCAACAAAGATCGCCTCATAGAAAGAGGATTTCAATAAAAAACTTGAATATTTCAAAGGCAGGAGAAATATTTTTACAATGCTTAAATTTCCTGCTTCCAAATAGCCCAATCCTTTGGAGAATTGAGTGACTGCAATATCTTTCAGATCTACCTGTATGTTTAGAGTGTAAGTAAACAGAAATTCATAAACTTGCTACAATGTCGACTTCCTTTTCGAGTACAAAAGTTTCTCAATACATATACTTCTATCTCGTCAGATAAAAACTGCGAAATATTGAGGAATTATATGTCATTCATGTTTATTGTAACATAGATTACATTTTTAAGATGAAAAAAATTATTAAATGTTCGCAAAATACTATAGAAATAAAGTGAAAAATATTCCAAATGTAAATATAAATATAAATGCTGGACGATTACACCATCAAATATTACAACATTAAAGAAGTGAATATAAAACATCACATATTTTTACTGAATGGTGTATACAAATTTAAAATTTTATACATACATTAATATTAAAAATATCGACGTTTCGACCACCATCTATGGTCATCTTCAGGAAAATTTTCTTATATTGCTTTTAAAGTTTCAAATGCGAAAAAACAATCCGCCCGTTGCCACAATATTATTGCCGTCCACAAATTAAAAATTAACAAGGGTAACACTCAACCATCGTACCAACCAACCAGAAGTAGAAACGATGCAGAAGTATCTCCTAACGGACAAAAATCTAACTGCAGTAAATGTATTATTAATGAAGAATATTAAAATAAAGAAAAGCGGAATAAAACGGTTATTAAAATACGATTTCTTTATTTTAATATTCTTCATTAATAATACATTTACTGCAGTTAGATTTTTGTCCGTTAGGAGATACTTCTGCATCGTTTCTACTTCTGGTTGGTTGGTACGATGGTTGAGTGTTACCCTTGTTAATTTTTAATTTGTGGACGGCAATAATATTGTGGCAACGGGCGGATTGTTTTTTCGCATTTGAAACTTTAAAAGCAATATAAGAAAATTTTCCTGAAGATGACCATAGATGGTGGTCGAAACGTCGATATTTTTAATATTAATGTATGTATAAAATTTTAAATTTGTATACACCATTCAGTAAAAATATGTGATGTTTTATATTCACTTCTTTAATATTCCAAATGTATTTGGAGTTAATCTAGCCAAAAAAAAAAAGGAGAAAGAGAATAATTGTTTGAAGGGAGTAAAATAATACGTAAATATTTAACCCGAAATAAAATTGAATTTTCTCTCAATTTATTGTTTTTAATCATTTATTTTTCAGATGATTTTTAAAAATCAGTCTTTGTTTCGTTATTGACAATTACGAATCTAATATTTGTTTCTGATTATCCATAAAAATAAAGTGTAGAAAGGAACTAACACTTTAAAGATAAATTAAAAACATAAAACATGTATGTATGCTAAGCATTCTAATTCGAAAATTTTGCTAATTAATTTCATAATTGTTTATTACGCACTAATTATTAGTGATTGAGTAGCCCAATAGATCATTCATTATTAACTAAATTTCAAAAATACATAGCATACCATTTTAAATTATTCATAACAAATAACAAAAATTGAAAATTTCCTTCAAAAATCCAATTTTTTTTTTTAAATCTGAGAAAGAATTCCTGGTGGTTTTGTTACAAATATGCATTTATTATTTATGATATACTGCGTTATAATTAAAAATAAAATGTATTATTAAAATAAGATTTGAATAATTATAGAGTAGTAAATGGTTTGAAATCTATAAATTTTTAAAGATTTTTAAAGATTTCTGTATTACCAGTTTTTAGCTCACAGGCTATCAAAGCCTGAGAGCTAATGTGCCCGCCGGTTCTGTATGTACTACGTAACGCGACAACTCTTGACAGAAATAACCGTTTTGCTTCAAATTTTGTTTATAGGTTCATTGTGATAAGGCGCTTCCCTGATTAGTTTTGAGGGTTCATTGGTTGAGTATAAAGAGGGGAATGGGGGGGGGGCTAACCCCCCTTAATTTAGATAAATGGATTTTTCATGCAGAATTATCCGATTTTCTTCAAATTTTGTATATAGGTTCATTATAATAAGGTGCTTCCCTGATTAGTTTTTGGGGTTGATTGGTTAAGTAAAAAGGGGTGGACGGGGCTAACCCCCCCCTTAATTTAGATAAATGGGTGTTTCATGCAGAAATATCCGATTTTCTTCAAATTTTGTATATAGGTTCATTGTGATAAGGCGCTTCCCTGAATAGTTTTGGGGGTTCATTGGTTAAGTATAAAGGGTATACGGGGGGCTAATTCCCTCTCCCCCTTAATTTAGATAAATGGGTTTTTCGTGCAGAATGATCCGATTTTCTTCAAATTTTGTATATTGGTTCATTGTGATACGACGCTTCCCTAATTAGTTTTGGGCGTTCATTGGTTAAGTATAAAGGAGGATACGAGGAGATATTCCCCCTTAATTTATATAAATGGGTTTTTTATGCAGAATTATCCGATTTTCTTCAAATTTTGTATATGTTCATTATAATAACGCGCTTCTCTGATTAGCTATGGGAGTTCATTGGTTAATTATAAGGGGGAACGGTGGATGAGCTCCCCTTAATATATTGTCGATTTGTTTATTTTTCGAGGGGCTTATTTCGAATTCTTTGAAATAAGAGTATAATATACAGTTAGTGTGTATAGCCAGTGAGCCCAATGCCCTAAGTTTAACTGGGCAGTTTTCTTTTTATTCATTAATTGACTCATCGAAATAGATAAAAAGTACTCAATAATAATAATAAAAAAATGCATCATCTGTTTTACGTCCTCAAGTAACTTTAGATAAATTTATTTTTAGTTTAAAATTCCCCATTCAAAATAATTGAAACACATTGCTTCAGAAAGTTTGCAATAAAAGTCGTCTTACTGAAAGAGGATTTGAATGGAAAACTTGAACATTTCAAAAGCAAGGAAAATATTTTCACTATGCTTAAATTTTCTGGTTCCTTTGGAGTATTGAGCGAATGCAATATGTTACAGATCTACCTGTTTGTTTAGAATGTAAGTAAACAAAAATTCATAAACTTGCTACAGTGTCAACTTCTGTTTCCTGTTTATACGTTTCTTGATACATACACTTATCTCGTGGGATAAAGAAAACGAAACATATAGGAATTACTTGTCAGTCATTCATTTTTATCGTAAGACCTACCTATAACTTTTTTAGACAAATATAATAATTGAAAAGTGAAAAACAAACAATAATACATTTAATACAAATTTTATCGAAATAAGCTGAAAAAATATTTATAACATATTTGGAACTGTTCGTGAAAATAACAAAAGAAAAATAATTATTATTTGCAAACGTATAAGAATTACTTGTCACTCATTTTTACAATTAGATATATTATGTTTTTAAATCATATACATATTACTTTTATCATTATTATGGTTAGTACGATTATTAAAGAATTACTATTACACTGTTATTATTTACAATAAAAAAATAATAAAAAAAAGTATTGTTAGTGCCAGAAAGGTCCAAAATTTCATATATTCAAAGTATTATAAATGGGTGAATTTTGGTATGAGAGAAAGGGAATTTTTACTGTTTTATTTGTCAGAGCAGGGTAAAGTTTTTCTAAATATAGCTTGTAGGACACAGGGACCGTATAAAAATTAAAAAAGTATAACACTTTAAAAATTAATTTTTAAAAGACTGCTTCATAAAGCTAATCTTAAATCCCACCATATTTTGAACACTTTTGCTATTTACATAGCACACATATTTACAAAATGTAAAACATTATAGCGCGTTTCAACGTTGTTGGGACACCCTTTATATCTTCAAAATACTCCTAACTTTTAATTTTCGTTAAAAATTCTAAATATGTAAGGGGCTTACAACATTCTGTCTAAGAGCATACATATAATAACAAATCTCTGCATCTGATTTGAAATGTTATTTTATTAAGATCCTTAAGTTAGTTTTAAAGTATGTATATGTGATTTTTTAATGAAAATTTGATTAAAATTTTTCAAAAGATCTGTTAGATAAGACAATGCACAGAGAAAAATGATACTTTCATATCTGAGTAAACCGATGTTTTCATTTTGTTATGAAACTTTTTGTTTCAAATAGGACGACACAATGCTTTCAATTATGAAATACCAGAAATACTCAGAATATTGAAACAGGGACATACTCAAAACTGATTATAATCAGTTAAAACTCATTTTTTGAAACATGGACATACTCAAAAATGAGTACATAAAAGTCAGTTCATACACATTTTTGAAACATGGACATACTCAAATATTGAGCGTATGATGTTTTATTCTTGAGTGTGTGCATGTTTTCAGAAATGTGTAGATACATGTTTCAAACTTGAGTAATTTTCATTCAGAGCCATTTTGACTATGCGAGATACTCAGATTTCATGATTTCAGATTTCATGATCATGATTTTCAGTTCTTTCACAGGGACGCTCCGATAAATTCCGCTACATTATGGTTTATAGGGGAAAATTGTTTGCAATGTATTTTAACGGTGTTACACAATTTCAAACATATTGAAATTTATAGATATAAGTGAAGTACACAATTAGAAACTTAATGTAGAATATGGTGTGCGTAGCATATGTATTGTACAGGGATGTACGAAAGAATTCGGTTACAGTACCGGCAAGAGTGGTAATTATGAATAATTATGAATAAAAACTTGTGTGGATAAATATACTAAAAATACCAACGTTTGACACACAATATCATCGTACAATAAACAGACGTTTGTTTCATGAGTAACTTGGACTCACTTCCTCAGTGTAAATAAAATTAAACCCTATTGTATCCCCCCCAAAGACATGAAAATGATTCTAAAAACCCAAATGAAAAACAACCACACACCGAGAAACTCCTCACACATGAGCTACCAATCAGATTAAGCCGGAAGTGATTCAGTATGACAAAGTAACTCAACCCAGAAAGGTGAGATGTAAGGTACACTTGAAAAATCATTGACCAGCGAGTTACCAAATTTAGGAATATAAACTGCCTCAAAGAAGTCTAAATCTAATTGAGTGTTACATTTCTCAATAATAGTGGCTGAGTGGAAGTTAAAATTATGTCCCTCACTCCAACAGTGACAAGCAATAGAGGATTTTTGTAATTCTTTTTCTTAATGTAATTTCTGCGTTCATTGAGTCTGAAACGGAGTTGTCGTTTAGTCTGTCCTATATAGGGCAAACCACATTGACACTGGATATTGTAAATGCCCCAAAAGTTTTGATGTGAAATTTTATCCTTTAACTGTGAAAAATTTAGTTTATTAACCGGCTTAAAAACAACCTTAAAATCATATTGTCTTAAAATATTAGCTATTTTATAGCTAATGCTATACTTTAGTAAGAGTGGTAATTACTGGAAGTGCGCTTTCAGTCGTGGTACGTGTTTTTAAATTTAACTAATTTACATATTATTTGGTGTGTATAAATTTTACAGATCATATACAAAATTGCACAGAATAACTTGAGTACACTCTAAAAAGGACATTTTCAAAACTGAGCTAAAAATACTCAAATCTGAGTATGTCGCATAGTCAAAATGGCTCCGAATCGAAGTTACTCAAGTTTGAAACATGTATACACTCATTTCTGAAAACATGCACACACTCAAGAATAAAACATCAAACATCATGTGCTCATATTTCAGTATGTCCTTGTTTCAAAAATGAGTTTGAACTGCCTTCTACGTGCTCATTTTTTAGTATGTCCATGTTTCAAAAATGAGTTTGAACTTCTAATCATTTTTGAGTAAGTCCATGTTTCAAAAATGAGTATGAACTGATTCTAATCATTTTTTAGTATATCCATATTTCAAAAATGAGTATGAACTGACCTCAATGTGCTCAGTTTTGAGTATGTCCATGTTTAAATATTCTGACTGTTTCTGGTATTTCAGAATTGAAAGCATTGGGCCGCCCAATTTTGAAACAAAATGTTTCATAACAATATGAAAACATCCATTTACTCAGATTTGAAAGTATCATTTTTCTCAGTGTACATTTCCGTTTATTGACGAAACTTGCTGAAGGGGAATTTTCAACTATGTTATGCATTTCCTAAATGAACTAAATTTTATAATACTATGTTTTATACATACAAATCTATAGATCATATACAGGGCTGTACATAAGTATTCGGATACTTTTCCGACTGTAGGGGGTAAATTCTGGAATTGAGTTTTTTAATGTGCTATGTGTTTCCCAAATTATCAACTCAGATGTCATTTTTCATGTTATTAAACGGTGAAGGTTTGTTACAGTATTCAAAGTGTTTTGGAAAGTGTTTCATAATCTATGCTTGAGGCATGATTTTACATTTTTGTTGAGTAGTAAAATAATCAAAATGAGATTAAATAAGAAAATTGGGAGGCATGGATCTTTAAATTTTTTAAACTTATAAACAGCTTTTTTTAGTAAATTGATTTTTTTTCTTGAACATATTTATTAAATTCGATTTACATATTACTGCTTTTGAAAAATTTCTCTTTGGAACAGCATAAATAATAATAATAATAATAAAACAGTTTCTAAATTTCACCGTTCTTAAAATGGAATGAAACAAATTACACTTTCTCCACCCCCACTCCCCCCCCCCCTGATTATTCGATAAAATTGCATATTTTGAAAATTTAGAGACTCGCATTATGTTTGACTCATTGATTAAGCATTGCATTTCCGACAAACTTATTGATTGCTAATTCCTTGTTAATAAACAAAAGCAAATTTCAACTCACAAAATAATTTAAATAAAATTAAATAAAACGAAAAGAACAGCTGCTGAAAGAAACAAAAATTTTAGCTTACTGTGTTTATTCTAAGGTAAAAATAGATAATATCTTAGTTTAATAATTTTTTTCTGAATTATTGATCAATTGTGAAATGTGCAATACTCATGACAAATCATTCCAAAACTCAACTTTTAGAACAGTATAGTTTTTTTTCTGCGATATAAAATTTCACATTATAATCGAATATTCTACATTTCTTATCGAATAACACAGACTTTGAATTAATTATACGTTTGTTTACGATAACAATAATGTAAATTGCAAATTAAATCAAATTAATTTAATTTATTTATTAAAAGTAATTTAATCTGGGAAAATAAAACTTCATAAATGTAAAATCGCCTGCAAACTCGAATACTGCTAGTTAAATTCATGCCCAGTTCTGAACGCTGTATTCCACTATCGAAGAATTTGTTATTTCCATGGTAACAACGCATTCCATTGAAATGATATCGAATGAGTTCAGAATCGGGGCCTAAGAGCAAGATTGTACTGGCGAATGAGACCCACTCCAAACCCTTATTCTCCTTCCTTCGCATCAATGCTGAGTGGCGTCAGTTTCCGCCTTGACTGAGAGCCAATCGCTGTCAGCGCCATCTAATGTTTGAAATTCGAACTAAAATCAAGAATCACAGTACAAAAACTCCCGACATCATACATAACCCTCCTGCAAGAATTTTTTAAATATATGTTACCGTTTGCAAGTTATTGAATTTTAAAATCCATCAGTCATTTTTGGGACACCCGGTATTTAAACTTATTCGAAGATAAAATTAGATCTTCTCTTATTTTTATAAATTCATTCTGATATATTGTTTGATTTTTCAAAAACATTCCTAGGTGAAATCTATTTTAAAACGGTATAACTTATTTCAGGGACCGAAAATTTTAAATTAAATTCATATCCACTTTTCTTATCAATTAACATGAACTTTTTATTACTTATTCTTTTACGAATTCTTAAGAAAGATTAAAATGCTTTACGACTAAAAAAGCTTCAACTCATTTAAATTTTCAATAAACTCACCACTGACATTGCATTTTGGTTGCCGTAATTGCCTATTCGAAGAGAAATTTTGTGTCCAAATAAGCAATTGCGTTCTTAAAAAATAAAAATTAATGAATGAAAGATTACGTTAAAAGAAAAATAAATCAATACCTACACAAAAGTGAACCTCATGTGAAGGTTGTCACAAAAGAAGAGAATTAAGAAGAAATTGGAAACTGAAAAATATCGAAGTAATCTAAATTCCCATTTTTTTTTCTTTAATGTTTCCTAATTCAACCTATTATATTCAAAATATTGAAAAAATCAATATCCTATTTTATATAAAAAAAAAAAATAAAATAAAATAAAGAAAATAAAATACGCAGTAATTTGCAAGACTAGTTTTGGCTTTGCAATTTTTATTATGAGGGAGGTTTGTTTTACCATTATTAATGACTATTTTATTAAATATTAAAATTCAGAGTAACTGTTTTACTGTTAATTCATTTGTAGGGTTTCGTTCATCTGACGAAACCTTACACGTCTCTCCGTCACAGAGCTCGTACTCGCAAAGTGCATATGTTAGAGACTCGAAATTTAGCATACTCATAGTTGAATGCCCCCTGACATACGACAAATCATAAACTTTTGAAAAAGTCTTCCATTATTTTAATTAAATGAGTTAATTTAATGACATCTGACCATTTCTACAATTTTCTTAGACCTTAAAACATAATATTAATTTCAATCTTTTTCGCGAAGGCTAGATGGTTTAGTAGTAGAGCGTTTTCCTCCTAATTCTAAGGTTCCGGGATCTATTCTGAACGACGGAAGTTGAAATTTCCGATTTTTACATTTTATTGCCCGATGGATTTAAATTAGAGGACTTTCGTATTTGTTTGCCTTATTAAGGGTTTCGTTTATGTATTTTTTTTTTCTTTTTAGCTAACATGAAATCATATAATTAAATATGCTTTTCAGATATACAAACATATGCTCTAAGAATTGTCTGAAAAGCAGTTCTGGAATATTTTTAATTTGATGTAAAAACAGCTTCCTCTTGTTATTATTTTATTATTAAATTCAATAGTGCTGCCAACTATATTCTTATTGATAAAGCGTATTGGTAAATGAAAAGGATAATTATAAGTTAATTACTTAGTTTTATTAATTAAAAGATAAGGTGTTTTGAAAGGAATATTAAACAAGACCCTTTGTGAGATCTTCGATCACACTTACCCACTTGTTTAAAAAGGAAGCGGATCGCAAATGACCAAAGTAAAATGGAAAAATTTCCGCTGAAACGGAAAAAAATACATATTTATCGTACATGATCTAAAATAAAATTGGATATTCTCCTAATTTTACAAATTCATACTGATTGTTTTTTTTTAAATGACGACTCAGTAAAAATAAATTATTCGTAAAATCGTATAGGTATGAAAGAAAAAATATTTTAAAAACAAACACTCTGTTAAAAGCATTTAATGTTTATATTGAAAACCACGCCTAATTTCATGACTGCAATTCATGATTTTCCCCAAAACTTTTTGTTACAATATATTGATTTTGTTTGGGCACCGACCTGGATTATGGAAAATTCACTACATTATTCTACACTTGATAGAGAGTACGAACTATTCAATTTATTAAAAAATATATAATTTTTGCTCTGTTTCTTTTTTAAGATAGAGCAACATGAAAGAAAATATGTAACTTTATTTAAACTATTCTTTTAGGATTCCTAAATTGATTTCTTAACATATAATTATAATGTAATTAATATGAAACTATGAATTGGTTAAATCATATTTTTTATGAAATATAATGCGAACTTTATTTTTATTTAAATTTTCTACTTTAGTGTTTAAAACATTTCGTTGTTGCTGTTTCACAATAGTTGGCCTTTTTGCAAGCGTAGTTTGGAGCATAATTAAATCCATTGTTGTTGTAACTCGTAAACAACTGTAACCATAAAGTATATTTGGCGATTTAATACCTGTGGTTAGCTAACGGAACCTTAAAATTAATTTAATAACTTTTAATTAAGTTCTAAAAATAATAATCTAGTTTTGACATCGGAAATACACTTGTGAGCATAATTTTTATAATTCTAGCATATTAAAAAGTGAGTGAAAAATAGATTAAAAATTCCATTTTATACACTCTAAAAAGAACATTTTCCAAACTGAGCAAAAAATACTCAAATACTCACTCTGTCGCATAGTCAAAATGGCTCCGAATCAAAATTACTCAAGTTTGAAACATGTATATACTCATATCTGGAAACATGCACACACTCAAGAATAAAACATCATGTGCTTCTATTTGAATATGTTCATGTTTCAAAAATGAGTATGAACTGACTTCTATGTGCTCATTTTTGATTATTTCCATGTTTCAAAAATGAGTTTGAACTGATTCTAATCATTTTTGAGTATGTCCATGTTTCAAAAATAAGTATCAACTGATATCTATATGCTCAGTTTTGAGTATGTCCATGCTTCCATGTTCTGAGTATTTTTGGTATTTCAGAATTGAAAGTATTGGGTCGTCCTATTTGAAACAAAAAGTTTCATAACAAAATGAAAACATTAATTTACTCAGATTTGAAAGTGTCATTTTTCTCAGTGTATACAACTGTAATCAAAAAGTATATTTGGCGATTTAACACCTGTAGTTAGCTAACGGAACCTTAAAATTAATTTATTAACTTTTAATTAAGTTCTAAAAATAATAAAATCTTGTGTTGACATCGAAAATACACCTGTCAGCATAATTTTTATAATTCTAGCATACTAAGAAATGAATAAAAAATCGATTAAAAATTCCGTTTTATATACATGAAGCAAGTTGATGTAAATAAAAGAAATATAACTTTTTACTGAAATATAAAATGTAACAATAAATTCCATTATTCTTCGTTTTTTACCGAAATCATTAGCATTAAATAATTTATTTTTATATTTACGCATACTTATAAAAAATAATGAAATGCGCTTTTACTTAAAAAAGTATAGAAATTAGCTAATTTAAATTTTGCATTTACTCACCCCTGGCATTATATGCAAATGCCCTAAAAGCTTTCTTGAAGAGAAGGTTTGTGTCCAAATAAGCAATCGGGTTTTTAAAAAGTAAAATAAATACATAAATAAAAGACTACTTAAACAAAACAATAAATCAATACGCAAACAGAAATAAGCCTCATGTGATGGTTGCCACAAAAAGAAGAAAATGAAAAAGAAATAAGAAACTTTAGAAAAATCAATTTGAAATAAGAAAAAAAGTAACGTAATTTCCCGTATCTTCCTTTCTTTTATGTTTTAAGATATTTTATTTTGTGAGATGGTAAATAAATGAACATAGCTACGAGTAAAGGGATTTTAAGTAAAATATTTCATTCCATTTCCTCCTCCGAGGAATATTAAAATTACATCTCAGGATCTACCAGTTCCTTCAACATGAAATTTTGTGGGACGGCGAGTTTTTTAAACTTTAATATTGATATAGTATTTTTTTACTTTCTTCTATCTTAAGAAGAAGAAAGTTTTGGATTCGTAAAAAAAATCGACTTCCGGTTTTCGACGGATTTATGCGTTTTAGAAGATTTTGAACACGATTTGACTGTTTTTAGAAAATGTTTGTCTGTGAGTCTTTCTGTCTGTGTGTCTGTACGAGACAAACATTTTGTCAGCGCTCTATTTCAAGAACTAATGCGTTGTAAAATAGCAAACATTCGTATTAGATTTCTTTTATTATTTAGTTTTAATTTTAACATAATTTAATTATATGTTACATGAAATAACATATACGTCACAAAATTGTTTTCACTATGACTTTATGTTTTCCTGCAAGCGAAGGGCACCGAAATATGACACGTTCAATGTTTTTATGACATCCAGATATTGGGTGGGAATCATATTTTGATAGTGAGAAGTCTTTTGAAGCTACACACTGTATAAAGAAAGTCTCTATAACGAACAGAAAACAAAATCTGTAAACTGATATGTTATTAAATGTTATTTTTTTCAATCGTAAAAACAATAACTGGCTGTTAAAAACCGTAATTTACTAGAAAAAAAAGATTTTTTTTCATAATATAAACCGTAAGTATATATTTACATATGTGTATTTTTTACTGTCGTTCCAACTATCAGATTTTTTGTCAAATTTATAGATTATTTTATTCCATTGTTTTATTTACAGAGCAGTACGAATTAAAGCTACAAATCCAGGCACCAAGAAAAGACGTTTGCCTGGTCACTGCCTCCTGAATACTAGGCCTGAGCGCTGACACAAAAATAGCGGCGCTCGTAGGTCGATTTTGTAAAACCTTTGTACGGTCCCCTAATTTTACACCCCAGTCTTTTCTAAAAGTTTTCTTTGACTTATGGAATATCAAACAAATAAGGCGGAGAAAACTTTTAGAGATTATTGGTATTGAATTTCAAGGGACCGTACACACGCTGAAAAACTTCTGCCTACTACTGCATCAATTTTTGTGTCAGCGTTCAGACCTAATATTCAGTGAGTGGTGGCCTTGTTTAAAGTGACGGATCGTTAATTTGTTACGCGTGCCTTTCTGTCGATATTCATAATAATAATAATATTCATTGAGAGTTTCTCAAAATCCGTAGCAGCAAAAGAAACTTTGTCTTTTATAAATGCTTCTTTTAATCTCGAATACAGATTACTTTCTCTAGTTTTTAATGATAAAGAACACTTTCCTGAATAGTGTGTAACTCAGAAGAGGTTATTGTATGTTATATTTTTGGAGATAAAGGCACACTTGTCTTTTTTTTACAATACATGCAATTACTGATAAATAATTACACAAGCATCAAATTTCTTTCGAAATTTGTTTTATACGCCCCGAAAAGTTTTCGCTTTGATCCCAAATATTCTCTTCCAACTAACAACATATGAGTATCTAATTTTCGATTTATCCCAACATCTAGGGACTAATGCAAACATTTAAATCTGGCAAGATGAATCTAATTTCCATTTCTTTCCTCAACTCAACTTTAGCAGAATGCAATTAAAATCGCTTAATTATATGTTAACAAGTTTGCAGAAACACTTGAAGAAACATTTGCCATTACATTTAACGTTAATTAAGTTTCAAAGCAAATTTCCAGTCCAGGTATTTGTTTAATTGATGAACGATTTCTACAGAAATTGGATTTTTTTCTAAGGAAATGATGTACATTATTTAGGGGTAAATTAGTGTTTTTAACAACTTTAACTAAACTGTCTTATTTACTTCTACTCTATATCATAATGTGAATCAGCCGTTTTTTTTTCTTTTTTTTTTACATTATAAATTACAAAAATAAGGACCGGCATTGAAAATTTTATTTCTTAACTTTTAATTAGCGAAATTGTTTTCGCTATGCAATTATATTTTCTTCAGCGTGTGGAAAACCAAAATATAGCACGTTCAATTATTTTTCTCTTTTCGAATTTTTAATGCGTCTAGAATGTTATGTGAGAAATTTTGTTGGACTGTGAAAGATCTTATGAAGTTACACACTGTATATATATAAAAAGTTTTTATAACGGAGAGAAAGGGAAAACTGTGAACCGAAATGACTATAACGGAGAGAAAGGGAAAACAGTGAACCGAAATGGCCATAACGGAGAGAAAGGGAAAACTGTGAACCGGAATGGCTATAACGGAGAGAAAGGGAAAACTGTGAACCGAAATGACTATAACGAAGAGAAAGGGAAAACTTTGAACCGGAATGGCTATAACGGAGAGAAAGGGAAAACTGTGAACCGGAATGGCTATAACGGAGAGAAAGGGAAAACTGTGAACCGAAATGATTATAACGGTGAGAAAGGGAAACTGTGAACCGAAATGACATTAAAAACTGTTTTTTTTTTCAATTGACTATTAAACAACAGAAAATTCTTAAAAAATAAGTTTTCTTCCCTAAAAACCGTAAATATTTACTTTTACTTTCGCCCAACTATTAGATTTTCTGTCAAATTTACAGATTATTTTATTTTATTATAGTTTTATTGACAACGCAGCAAGAAATAAAGTGGCAAATCGGGGACTCGAGCAAAGACGTTCGTCATGTTTTTGAAAGTAACAGATCGTTTCTTTGTTATGTGTGCAGTTATGAGGGTATTCCTAATAAGAAGAATATTCATTAAAACGTTCCGAAATTCAGTGGCATCAAGAGAAATTTTGTTTTTAGTACATGCTTCTTTAAATCTCGAATATATATTGGTTTCTCGGGTTTTTAATGATAAAGAACACTTCTCGGAATATTGGGTAACTCGGAAGAGGTTATAGTATATTTTCGTTTGTGGTTATGTTATATTTTCAGAGATTAAAAAACATTTGTTTTTTTTTAACCCTTTCCAGCATAGTTGAAAACTGTTTGTGAATTCGGTTTGTCTCTCTGTCTGTCTACATTCTAAAAACGACATTTTCAAAGCTGAGCAAAAATACTCAAATCTGAGTATGTCGCATAGTCAAAATGGCTCCGAATCAAAATTACTCAAGTTTGAAACATGTGTATACTCATTTCTGAAAACTTGCACACATTCAAGAGTAAAACATCATGTGCTCCTATTTGAGTATGTCCATGCTTCAAAAATAAGTTTGAACTGATCCTAATCATTTTTGAGTATGTCCATGTTTCAAAAATGAGTATGAACTGACCTCTATATGTGAACAGATTTGAGTATGTCCATGTTTCAATATTCTGAGTATTTCTGGTATTTCAGAACTGAAAGCAATAAGTCGTCCTATTTGAAACAAAAAGTTTCATAACAAAATGAAAACATTGATTTACTCAGATTTGAAAGTGTCATTTTTCTCAGTGTATACAACTGTAACCAAAAAGTATATTTGGCGATTTAACACCTGTAGTTAGCTAACGGAACCTTAAAATTAATTTATTAACTTTTAATTAAGTTCTAAAAATAATAAAATCTTGTGTGGACATCGGAAATACACCTGTCAGCATAATTTTTATAATTCTAGCATACTAAGAAATGAATAAAAAATCGATTAAAAATTCCGTTTTATATACATGAAGCAAGTTGATGTAAATAAAAGAAATATAACTTTTTACTGAAATATAAAATGTAACAATAAATTCCATTATTCTTCGTTTTTTACCGAAATCATTAGCATTAAATAATTTATTTTTATATTTACGCATACTTATAAAAAATAATGAAATGCGCTTTTACTTAAAAAAGTATAGAAATTAGCTAATTTAAATTTTGCATTTACTCATCCCTGGCATTATATGCAAATGCCCTAAAAGCTTTCTTGAAGAGAAGGTTTGTGTCCAAATAAGCAATCGGGTTTTTAAAAAGTAAAATAAATACATAAATAAAAGACTACTTAAACAAAACAATAAATCAATACGCAAACAGAAATAAGCCTCATGTGATGGTTGCCACAAAAAGAAGAAAATGAAAAAGAAATAAGAAACTTTAGAAAAATCAATTTGAAATAAGAAAAAAAGTAACGTAATTTCCCGTATCTTCCTTTCTTTTATGTTTTAAGATATTTTATTTTGTGAGATGGTAAATAAATGAACATAGCTACGAGTAAAGGGATTTTAAGTAAAATATTTCATTCCATTTCCTCCTCCGAGGAATATTAAAATTACATCTCAGGATCTACCAGTTCCTTCAACATGAAATTTTGTGGGACGGCGAGTTTTTTAAACTTTAATATTGATATAGTATTTTTTTACTTTCTTCTATCTTAAGAAGAAGAAAGTTTTGGATTCGTAAAAAAAAATCGACTTCCGGTTTTCGACGGATTTATGCGTTTTAGAAGATTTTGAACACGATTTGACTGTTTTTAGAAAATGTTTGTCTGTGAGTCTTTCTGTCTGTGTGTCTGTACGAGACAAACATTTTGTCAGCGCTCTATTTCAAGAACTAATGCACGGAATTTAATAAAACTTTAGATTCAGTTCGACCTTGATATTAATTGGTGCTTATTAGTTTTTGGTGTACATAGCCCAACAGGTGGCGCTACTGTGCTACTTTTCTCATGATTCTTATGATATCTCAAGAATTTGTCTCAAGCACTGAATTTCATCAAATTTCAGATTCTGTTAGACCTTGACATAAATAGACGCTGATTATGTTTTGGTGTAAATAGCCCAATTTATGGCGCTGCTATGCTACTTTTTAAATGATTTTCACGATATCTATATCTCAAAAACTAATGTAGAGATTTTCATCAAACTTCAGGATCAGTTAGACGTTGACATAAGTTGTTGTTGATTAGGTTTTGGTGTAAATCCTCCTACAGGTGCCGCTGCTATGCTGTATTTTTCAGGATTTCTGCAATAGACCTGTCTCATGAATGATTGCACGGATTTTCACTTCAGATTCAGTTGCACTTCATTGCACTTCAGATTCAGTTAGACGTTGACATACGTTTGTTGCTATTTAAGTTTGATCTAAATCGCCCAATAAATGGCTCTGCTATGCTCCATTTTTCAGGATTTACACGATTTTAGCGATAGTCATACCTCAATAACTAATACATGGAAATTCATCAAACTTCATATTCTGTTACACCTTGACATAAGCTGGTGCTCATTAGGTTTTCGTGTAAATCATATAACAAATGGTGCTGCTGTGCTGCATTTTTTAATTCTAAAATACATAGTTAAAAAAATGAGCTTTTTGAAGTATTAACGTGTATGAGATAGAAGAAAGGTTTGAGATCGGCACATCTGATTAGTTTTAAGTTCAACTTCTACCTCAGCCATACTCAACCTTTTTTAGCCATCCCAAAGTATTGGAAGAAAAAATCTAATTTATATTGTATTCTTATTTTATTGTTGATTTACTGAATTTTTTTGAGAAATGTTATGAATTTAAAGTATTTAACTAAAAAGCTATTGAAGTGAAATGCTTGTGTAAGTTACAATAATTCAAATTTTACTACTGCTAATTCAGCAACTGCCTTTCAGTAAGTTACTTTGGTATGGACTTGCTCAAAAAAAGTCTTAGTTATGATGATATAAAAAAATTAAAATAAAGGTAATGGACTTTATTTAGATGGACCTCCTCCTTTTAGTGAAGCCGGTTATGGTTTATTATTCTTATTTGTGTCATGTAAGTATTTTGCATCAATACTATCTACTTTTTTCTCGTTTTCAGTCATTTAAGAAAAGTATTTTAATAATAAAAAATTGCCATTTTTTAAACATATAAGCAATATTAATAGTAATTTAACTTTCTGATTTCTGCACCCAGAAAAAAAGTTTTGTTGAATCAACAAAAATTTGGTTGACCCGAAAAAACTTTTCGTTTAAATATGGGTCAATGGAAATTTTGTTTGAATCAACAAAAAAAAATATATTGTTAATTTCTTTTGCAATTCCAAAAAAAAAAAATTTGTATCGTGAGCAAAAAAAAATGTTTTGTTACTCCAAGTAAAATGGTTCAGTTTTACTTGAATTAACAAAATTCTTTTTGTTACATAGATATATGCTATGTGTTATTTTAACAATCTATTTTCTTGCTTCAACAAAATATATTTTGTTTGTTTAAATATGTTATATTACGAACTTGTTTTGTTTATACGACAAACACTTTTGTTAAATGAACCAATCGAAATATGCAATTTTAACTATTTTTCAGCAGTGAATTACGCCTATAAACCTTGAATAATAACAAGTTAATTTTCATCCTGCTTTTTATCGAGCGTAAACTGAGAGAGTGAAAATTGCTCAAGACGGGAGTCGATCCCGGGTCCTCAGAGCAGCGCTCCGTGGCTCTACCACAGAGCAACAAGGAACGATATCTGAGTTCGGCATTTATCACTCTTATATATGTAGGAACGGCTGCAAACGCAGCACAAGATGGAAATGTCATCATGAGCACGCATATTTCTGCGGTAAACATGAGGCGACAATACAAAGCCCAGCAACACATAGTTAATTTTTAATTCATTTTCAGCAGTGAATTACGCCTGCAAAAAGCAGAATAAAAATTCAGTTGTTATTATTCAAAGATTACAGGCGTAATTCACTGCTGAAAATGAGATAGAACTATTACAGAAATCACGAAAAATGCAACATAGCAGCGCCACCTGTTGCGCGATTTACAGCAAAAACTTATCAGCAACAGTTTATATCAGGAATTAACTGAATAAAATGTTTTATTAAATTCCGTGCATTACTTGTTGAGATAAAAGCAGTCAAATCGTGTTCAGGACCTTCTAGAATCCGTCGGAAATAGGAAATCGAATTTTTTTTATGAATCCAACAGTTTCTTCTTTCAAAGATATAGAAGACAGTAATAAATGGGACAGGGGGATTTTTAAAACTACCTTGGTCCGTTCCAATGAAAAAAAAGTTTTAATTACCCCAAAATTATGTTAATCATGTAATTATATAGCTATATAAGTCAAATAAATCAAGTTACGTAGCAGAGATATGGCTACTACACAACAATTTAAATTTTGCAAAAACAACAAAATTTTGCTGGAATTACAAAATTATTCTAAAATTAAAAAAACAAATTTTGTTAATTCAAATAAAATTGATCAAATTTTGTTAACATTTTGTACGAGTGTTAACAATATTTTTTTGTCCAAGCAACAAAACCAATTTTTTTCTTCAACTAAAAATTTTGCTAAAACAACCAAAATGTACTCAACAAAACATGTTTTGTTGTTTTAATCAATTCCTTTTTCTGGGTGTGCCAACTTTGTAATCTTAAATCGTGCAACTTCTCGTGAGTTTGTATTGCAGGCCTTTTAGTTTCTCCATGTCCCATCGGTCTTTTAATTTTTTTAGAGGGGGTGGGGAGATAGATATAACAAATTTTGTACCAGGGATTATTTTTGAAAATTTAATCTTCCGTCCTCCAAAGATGGAGGAGGAGAGGGAAGGGGTGAGAACTATATTTCAAGATCTGTCAGGTTCTTAAGAATGCAATTTTGCAGGATGTAAAATTTTAGAGCATAAGGCGGCGCAACATCATATCCTAAAATCTATCAAAACCTTATGGAAGAAATATTTTCGTTGCAGTGAATTTTAGATCATGGGCGTATCCAAAAGAGTAATTGGTTACTTGAAGAGAAGCTTTGTGCCCAAATAAGTAATAGTGTTCTTAAAAAAATATAAACAAATAAATAAATAAAAGACTATTTAAATAAAACAATAAATTAATACGCAGATAAAAATAAGCCTCATTTGAAGGTTGCTCCAAAAGGAGAAAATTGAGAAGAAATGGGAAACTTAAAAAAAATCAATTGATTGATAATTGAAAATGTTAGTTGGTTCTTATATCAACATTAAAAAAGGATTTTATTTTTTAGATACATAAAATTTCATATAAAATTCGAATTTTCTACTTTCCTCACCGAATAACATTGACTTTGAATTCGTTATTCGTTTATTTACGAATTAAAATAAATAAATAAATAAACAGATGCTAGTGTAACTAAAAAGTTTAAAAGTTAACTATTTTAAATTTTCAATGAACTCATCAATGACATTATATTTAAATGTCGTAACTTTTTATTTTAAAAGGAATCTTTGTGCCCAAACAAACAATCATGTTTAAAAAAGAAATAAACGGTAAAATACAACTTAAATAGAACAGTGATTCAATACATAAATAAAAATCAGCCTAGCGTAAAGATTGCCACAAAAGAAGAAAATTTGGAAGGAATTGAAAAATTTGGAAAAAATCAATCTGGTATAGGAAGCAAAGTTTGTCTGGTTTCTCATATTTCTGGTTTGTCATATAACCTGGTTCCTCATATTTCTTATTTTAATTTTCTCTATTCTTTTAACGTTTACTTCACCTTAAGCAGCAATGCAATTCAAAGGTCCACCAATTATATTTAAGACATACAGAAAAAATCCATTTATTATTTTCATTATTAATGACTAAGTTGTTAAATATTAAAATTTGAAGTAATTATTGTTAATTTATTATTAAAAACTGAGGTGGATTTCAAATTACCACAAAGAAATAAAAAGTATTGCTGTTGAAGGAAAATATATATTTGTTTACTAACTTTTTCTAAGACAAAATTAAATATTCTTATAGCTTTATAAATTACTACTAACAAATTGTTTGATCTTAAAAAATGAAACACTTTATCATTCGTAAAATCTACTTTAAAAAGTGATAACGCTTTATACATACATGTGAAATTAAAATCAAAATGTTCACTTTTCTTACGAATTAACATAGATCTTCAATTACATATTCTTTCACAAAAAAATAAATAAATAATAATAAATAATAATAAATAAACGCACTTTAACCTGAAAAGTTTAGCACTTAACTAATTTAAATTTTCAATAAACTCACTAATATAATTATAGTTAACTAACGTAATTGCTTACTTTCAGCGAAGTTTTATACCAAAATAAGCAATCAATTCCTAAAAATAATAATAAATAAATAAATGAATAAATCAGCCTCATGTGATGGTTGCCACAATAGAAAAAAATTGGAAACTTTAGAAAAATCATTCCGAAATAGAAAACAAAGTAACCTAATTCCCTATCTTTCTTCCTTGAAGGTTTTTCAACTCGTAAAACTTTCGTTTCACCTTAAACGGTAATATCGGCGAATTTAACGACCAATTATATTCGAGACATAGAAACAATCGATTTCACATTTGAAAATGGAAATAAAATATTGAAATAAGGGAAATAAAACGCAGCAATTTAAAATATTACAGACATATATCCTTTAAATATTGTAGATAAATTTTAATAGAGTAAAAGTATAGATTTATATCCATAATAAATGAATGATTAATTAATTAGAAATCCAAAGCTGATTTAAAATCATCTAAATATAATAAAACACAATGTAAGGATTCCGGTCCGAACCCATAAAACACAATGTAAGGATTCCGGTCCGAACCCATCCAAAAAATGAATGGGAAACAATGTATTACTTTCCGTTGTTGCAGAGAAAAGAGAAATAGTGAAACATGTTGAGACACGTGGATATTTTGGACATATATTTTTTTAATTTGCAGGTAAAAATATTTCGACGTATGTACTTTGTTTTTATAAGGGAATAAAAATTCATATATACTGTGACGTCATTAAAATAGCACGTTTTGGGTTTACTTTTTCTTTATCGATTATAACGTTATAGCTGCCATTTTTCTATTACAATTAAATAGAAAATATATTTTTATTTTTATTCATGGTGGGTAAACATAAAATACATGTGAAAAGTTTGTGTGGTGAAAATGATTTTATGCTTAGCTTAAAATTTTTACACTGATAAAACTAAAACTAAATTTATATGACTTTGCCAACATGAAGTAATATTTTCACAGATTTTTCAATTGTTAATTATAAAAATTAGAATTGGAGCCTTTATTGATAACTACTTCGCAATTGTTAGCGATTGCTTGAAAAAAAATTATACGTAAGATGGATTATATTTTTAATAAAGAATTCAAAAAAGTAGAGCATTTCAGGAAAAATAAAGTTATTAAGAGTAATGTTATAGTTAAAAAAAAAGGTTTGAAACGATTCTATAACATTAACACGTTTACACTTAAAACAATATAAATAGTAAATAGTTCAACGTTTGTTTCTAAATAACATACCATAACAGAATTACGACTTGATAATAAAACACAAATTAGAACTATATCGACATGTGTTTCCTTTTACTAATTAAGAAAGGTCTGTGATTTCTCCTGTGTTCTGCCATCTTACTTACATAAAATTAAAAATTTGTTATTAAAACTCCAGAAGATCTGAACTTAGCATTTCAGGTAAGTTTTCCTTATTCTCGATGAATAGTATATAAACATGTATATATTTTTTGAGTACAAAACAATCAGTAAAATCTATTTGTACTGATATTGCATTCAATCTATATCTGTTTACTTTTACTAATTAAGATAGATCTGCAATTTCTCCTCTGCTTTTTGTAATCTTATTTGCATCAGATAGCAAATTTGTAGTTAAAATCCCAGAGGTACATGCGTTAATCAGGCCCTGACTTAACGTTTCATGCAGTTTTCCTTATTGTCCTGATAGTTGTATAGTATATGAATATTCTTATCAATTATTTCAAATTTTAATTCAAAACCACGATTTCTACCCACCGTCTTAGGACGGACATTTACACTAATTTATAAAGAATACGAAATTAATAATATTGTTATTTGCTGAGAAATAATTATTCAAATATAGGCTTTTAAAAAAAATAACATTAAATATTTAGCCAATCTTATCTTATTTATATTAATTGCTTTTTTTTTTACATTTGACTTTATAATTCTTCAAATTAACATTATAGAAATTATCATTTATTAAATTCAAGATCTAAATGCAAGCAGTTTTCTGGAAGTCTAATGTAAAGCAATAAGAAACATACACGTCCAAGAAAGTAACTACTACAGTTTTAAGTGCTTCCCTCCCCAAAAAATAAGAATCTAAGATGCAAACACAATAAGAAAACAACATAAAATTTTTATAATGTTTCAAAAGAAATCCACGTTGCCAAACTTTACAGATATTTCAGTCGGATTATCACAACTTTGTTAAATCAAGCTAAAATAACATTTTTAATTTTTAAACCATAATACAAAAAATTAACAGGCTATTCAACTCTCCATTGTGTAAGAAAATATGAAAAACACTGCATTCCAAAAATAGCTAAAATTATTAGTCCATGTTTTCAGCTGTAATTTTGTTATGGCTTAACATCGCTTTTCAAAAAAAAAAAAAAAAAAATGTACAAAATCATTCTATTCTCCAACAAGATGCTATGAATTTTACAGTACTACATTCGAAAGCATCTTGTAAATTTCATAGCAATGTGCTGTAGATTTTACAGAATCGTAAAAACACCATCCTGTAAAAGTCACAATAGTGTTGTCAAACTTACAGAGCTGTTACGAACACCATCCTGTAATTTGTACAACAAAGTGCTATGAATTTTACAGCTCTATTGAAAGAGGCATCCTGTAAAATTTACAACAAAGTGCTGTGAATTTTACAGCATTCTTAAAGACAGCATCTTGTAAAATTCATAGCAAAGTGCAGTAAATTTTACAGCACTCTTAAAGATAGCATCTTGTAAAATTCACAGCAAAGTGCAGTACATTTTACAGCACTCTTAAAGACAGCATATTGTAAAATTCACAGCAAGGTGCAGTAAATTGTACAGCACTCTTAAAGACAGTATCTTTTAAAATTCCTAGCAACTGTGTTGGTAGCCGGGGTACCAGCACCTTTTGTTATAAAATACAGAATTTATTTTTTACAGTGAATAATTTAATTCTAAAATTAAGTCACAAGCACAGGTATAATATTATTTACGTGAAGAAAGACTTTGATTCCAAATGAGCAATGCTCAATAATATAACATAGAAAACAAGGAGAATTAAATAAAGCATTGAATCAATAACATATTGTAGAAATAAACACAAATATTTCTTAATCAAGGAAAACGTAATATAGCCATGAACGAAAACATACAGTAACCTCTTTTGAGTAACTCACGGTTCAAAAAAAGCGTTCTTTATCTTTAGAAATCTCAGAAACTAATATATTTTGAGAAGAACAATAAACGCAAAGTTTCTTTTGCTGCCATTGTTTTTCCAAAACGTTTCCGAGTAGTTTTAATAGTGTATAATAAGTTTTTTTCTATCCTGAACATAGGTTTTTCGGATGCTATCAACTCTTAAATAAACATTTTCATATTAAATACTCTTGTAAGTATAAACTAAGTTACGCATCTGAAAATGCTTAATTAAGATTTGATAGCATCATAAAAACCATTATTACGGTTTGAGAAAACTGGGTAATACATTATAAAGTTATTCGAAAACGTTTTCGAAAATCAGTGGCAGCAAAAGAAACTCTGTTTTAAAATACGAAGAAACCTTGTTTTAAAATACTTTGTTCTTCATGAAATATAGAAAATATATGGGTTTTTGATATTTCTAAGCTTTTCGTGTTCGTGAGTAACTCCGAAGTGGTTATTGCATATTTTCGTACTTGGTTATATGATATTTCGATAAACAATTTTTGTTCCATTACAGTTAACGGACAAACAAACAAACAAAATCCAGCATGTTACGTGTCGCATAAAAGGAAAAAAAAAGATGAAAATAAAGAAGAAGAAAAATTTTTTGGATTTATCGATAGAAGCAAAGTAACCTGATTTCCGATTTTTATTTCTTCGATGTTTCACGATTCTTTAAAAGTTTGTTTCACCTTAAACTCTAATTCCGCTGAAAGTTCGTTCTATTACATTCAAGACATACAGAAAAAAAAATAGATTTCATATTTTAAACTGAAAATTAAGTACTAAAATACAGAAAATAAAACGTAGTAAAACCTAATTTATGTTCAAAAAGTTTTGCCGTGAGTGAGATTTTTTTTTAAATCTCCTTTTATTTTAAACACTTTAAAGCGAGAATATTTATGTTTATTTTCTATTTATATATTAGAAGATAACATTTTGTTTTTAATTATATAATTTAAAAATAATTGAGAATTTTTTTAATTATTTATTTTACAATAATTGTTTCAAAAAGGTTGCATTTAACAAATGAATCATCTGTATTACATAATATAAGTAATATATCAATCTCTTTTGGTGTAAAAGTTTAAATTTTGTTACAATAACAAATACTGCTTTAGAAATTTTTCAACGGAAATCTTCTCATTGAAAGAGGATTTCAATAGAAAACTTGAATCTTTGAAAGGACGAGAAAATATTTTCACAATACTTAAATTTCCTAGTTTCTGTAACCCAATTCTTTGGAGAATTGGGCGATCGTAATTTTTTTTAGATATACCTATTTATTTAGAATGTAAGTAAGAAGAAATCTATAAAGTTGCGACAATGTCGACTTCTGTTTCAATTCATAAATTTTTATAAAGTGAAGAAAACCCTTGTTCCCAAACAAGCAACGCTCTTTAAAATGGTATAGGAAATAAGGAGTCTTAAATAAAGAATAGTACTTTAAATGCATTCAATTTATTTTTCTTTGCTTGATATTTTTCAAAAAGCGGATGGCGTCATCTTCTAATGCAGTTATAATACGATTGTTATTTTTTTTTTCTCGTGCGTAGATTTTGCTATATTTGATCAGTTTTTACGATAACTTTGATGTAATGAATGAGGACATTCTGGCTTGTCTAATTTTGTTTACAGATATTGCTAAAAAATATTAGACTGCAATGCGAAATCCTCGCATGGGTACTTAAACATTCGGGTTTCTGTACCCCAATACCTTGGAGAATTGGGCGATTGTAAAAAATTTTAGATATACCTATTTGTTTAGAGTATAAGTAAGCAGACATCTATAAACTTGCTACAATGCGGACTTCTGTTTCAGTTCATAAATTTCTAAAAATAACCATTTATAAATTTTAAGAACTAAATGAATTAACGCTAAAATTAAGTTAACATCACAGACATAATATTTAGATGCAATTATTTACGCGAAGAAAGCCTTTGATCCCAAACGAGCAACGACATTTAAAATAATATAAAAAATAAGGATTCTTAAATAAAGCAATGAATCAATACACAGACAAACAAACAAACAGAGATATGCTTGTGACGGTTGGCATAAAAGGAAGAACGACAAAATTATACTGCTAAATACTTTTGTTTCAGTTCATAAATTTCTACAAATAAATCATTTATAAATTTTAAGAACTAAATAAATTAACTCTAAACTTACGTCACCATCATCCCAAACAAGCAACGACCTTTAAAATAATATAGAAAATAAGGAGTCTAAAATAAAGCAATGAATCAATACACAGACAAACAAACAAACAGAGGTATGCTTGTGACGGTTGGTATAAAAGGTAGAACGACAAAGTTATACTTCTAAATACTTCTGTTTCAGTTCATAAATTTCTACAAATGACCATTTATAAATTTTAAGAACTAAATAAATGAACTATAAAATTAAGTCATCATCACAGACATAGTATTTAAATGCAATTATTTACGTGAAGAAAGCCTTTGATCTCAAACTAGCAACAACCTTTAAAATAATATAGAAAATAAGGATTCCTAAATAAATCAATGAATCAATACACAGACAAACAAACAAACAAACAGAGATATGCTTGTGACGCTTGGCATAAAAGGAAGAACGATAAAATTATACTTCTAAATTCTTCTGTTTCAGTTCAGAAATTTCTACAAATAACCATTTATAAATTTTAAGAACTAAATGAATTAACGCTAAAATTAAGTCACCATCACAGACATAATATTTAAATGCAATTATTTACGCGAAGAAAGCCTTTGATCCCAAACGAGCAACGACATTTTAAATTATATAGAAAATAAAGAGTCTTAAATAAAGCAACGAATCAATACACAGACAAACAAAGAAACAGAGATATGCTTGTGACGGTTGGCATAAAAGGAAGAACGACAAAATTATACTTTTAAATACTTCTGTTTCAGTTCATAAATTTCTACAAATAATCATTTATAAATTTTAAGAACTAAATAAAAATAACTCTAAAATTAAGTCACCACCACACACATAATATTTAAATGCAATTATTTACGCGAAGAAAGCCTTTGTACCCAAACGAGCAACGACCTATAAAATAATATAGAAAATTAGGAGTCTTAAATAAAGCAATGAATCAATACACAGACAAACAAACAAACAGAGATATGCTTGTGACGGTTGGCATAAAAGGAAGAACGAAAAAATTATACTTCTAAATTCTTCTGTTTGAGTTCAGAAATTTCTACAAATAACCATTTATAAATTTTAAGAACTAAATGAATTAACGCTAAAATTAAGTCACCATCACAGACATAATATTTAAATGCAATTATTTACGCGAAGAAAATCCCAAACGAGCAACGACCTTTAAAATAATATAGATAATAAGGAGTCTTAAATAAAGCAATGAATCAATACACAGACAAACAAACAAACAGAGATATGCTTGTGATGGTTGGTATAAAAGGAAGAACGACAAAATTATACTTCTGAATACTTCTGTTTTAGTTCATAAATTTCTACAAATAACCATTTATAAAATATAAGAACTAAATAAATTAACTCTAAAATTAAGTCACTATCACAGAATATTTAAGTGCAATTATTTATGTGAAGAAAGCATTTGATCCCGAATGAGCAACGACCTTTAAAATAATATAGATAATAAGGAGTCTTAAATAAAACAATGGATCAATACACAGACAAACAAACAGAGATATGCTTGTGATGGTTGGCATAAAAAGAAGAACGACAAAATTATACTTCTAAATACTTCTGTTTCAGTTCATAAATTTCTACAAATAACCATTTATAAATTTTAAGAACTAAATGAATTAACGCTAAAATTAAGTCACCATCACAGACATAATATTTAAATGCAATTATTTACGCGAAGAAAGCCTTTGATCCCAAACGAGCAACGACATTTTAAATTATATAGAAAATAAAGAGTCTTAAATAAAGCAATGAATCAATACACAGACAAACAAAGAAACAGAGATATGCTTGTGACGGTTGGCATAAAAGGAAGAACGACAAAATTATACTTCTAAATTCTTCTGTTTCAGTTCATAAATTTCTACAAATAATCATTTATAAATTTTAAGATTTAAATAAATTAACTCTAAAATTAGGTTACCATCACAGACATAATATTTAAATGCAATTATTTACGCGAAGAAAGCCTTTGATCCCAAACGAGCAACGACCTTTAAAATAATATAGAAAATAAGGAGTCTTAAATAAAGCAATGAATCAATACACAGACAAACAAACAAACAGAGATATGCTTGTGATGGTTGGCATAAAAGGAAGAACGACAAAATTATACTTCTAAATACTTCTGTTTAAGTTCATAAATTTCTACAAATATCCATTTATAAAATATAAGAACTAAATAAATTAACTCTAAAATTAAGTCACTATCACAGAATATTTAAATGCAATTATTTACGTGAAGGAAGCATTTGATCCCGAACGAGCAACGACCTTTAAAATAATATAGATAATAAGGAGTCTTAAAGCAATGAATCAATACACAGACAAACAAACAAACAGAGATATGCTTGTGACGGTTGGCATAAACCGAAGAACGACAGAATTATACTTCTAAATACTTCTGTTTCAGTTCATAAATTTCTACAAATGACCATTTATAAATTTTAAGAACTAAATAAATTAATAATAAAGTTAAAGCATCATCACAGACATAATATTTAAATGCAATTATTTACGTGAAGAAAGCCTTTGATCTCAAACAAGCAACGATCTTTAAAATAATATAGAAAATAAGCAGTCTTAATAAAGTAATGAATCAATACACATTCCAACAAACAAACAGAGATATGCTTGTGACGGTTGGCATAGAAGGAAGGACGACAAAATTATACTTCTAAATACTTCTTTTTCAGTTCATAAATTTCTACAAATAATCATTTATAAATTTTAAGAACTAAATAAATTAACTCTAAAATTAAGTCACGATCACAGACATAAAATTTAAATGCAATTATTTACGCAAAGAAAGCCTTTGATCCCAAACGAGCAACGATCTTTAAAATAATGTAGAAAATAAGGAGTCTTAAAATAAAGCATGAATCAATATACAGACAAACAAGCAAGCAGATCTATGCTTGTGACGGTTGGCATAAAATGAACGACAAAATTAAATAAAGAATTATTGGAAATTCAGGAAAAATCGATCAGAAATAGAACACAAAGTAACCTTATTTCCGTTCGCTCTTCCTTTGATGATAACCGATTCTTTAAACGTTCATTTTACCTTAAACTGTAATGTCTCTGAAAGTTCTTTCTATTATATTCGTGACATAAAAAAATCAATTTCACATTTGAAACTGAAATTTAATTTTAAAATTTAGAAAATAAAACGTAGTAATTTACAAGACTAATTCATATTCCAGAATTTTTGTTGTGAGTGATATTTCTTATATATACAGCTTGTATTTTAAACACATAAAAAATAGAATATTTATAGTACATTTTTATTTGTGTATCAGTAGATAGTATTTTTTTTCATATTTTAAAACAATACAATAATGTTTTCATCAATATAGATTAAAAATGAATTATCTGTATTACACATTATAGTAAAATACTAATTTCTTTTGGTATGGAGTTTTCAATTTATATTAAAAAATATTGCTTTAAAAGTTATAAACGTAATGTCTTACATTTCACAGTAAGAGGATTTCAATAGAAAACTTGAACATTTTAAAAGCAGGAATATATTTTCACAAGTATCCTGGTTTCTGTATCTCAATTCTTTAGGAAATTGGACGATTGTAAAATTTTTCAGATATATATGTATTTATTCAGAATTCTTTTTTGGCTTGCATTTTAAGCACTTATAAAACAGAATAGTTATAATTATATATAATTTACATATCAGTAGATAACATTTTGTTTTTTACACAATTTAAATTAATTAAGAATTTTTTTGTTATTGTTTTTACTATAATTGTTTCATCAATATACATTAAAAATGAATAATCTGTTTTATATATTATATCAACATACTAATTACTAATTTCTTTTGGTGATAAATTGTCAATTTATGTCAATAACAAACATTGCTTCAGAAATGTTTCAAAGAAAATCTTCGTATTGAAAGAATATTTCAATAGAAAACTTGAATTTTTCAAAAGCAAAGAATATATTTTCACAATATACTTAAATTTCCTAGTTTCTGTAACTCAATTCTTTGGAGAATTGGGCGATTGTAAAAATTTCAGATTCTCATTTTCTATACGATATTTTTTCCTACTTTGATTTATTTTCTATTCTATGATTTTTCTATGATTCTATGAATTCTATGAATTTATGATTTTTGATTCTATAATTTTTCTATGAGCTCTATAATTTTTTTCTAGTTTTTTCCTATTTTGATTGTTTTTTAATTAATTTTCGGTTTTCTGTTTTGATTTCGATTTTCAATTTTGATTTCCTATTTTCTATTTGATTTTCTATTTTCTATCTTTTTTATTCTCTCTATTTTTTTATCTTTCTATTTGATTGATTTTTCTATTTTTGTAATTTTTTAATTTTTCAATTCTTTTTTCTATGTATTACAGTGTGAAGCAGAAATTCCTAAATTTGCTGTAATGTCCACTTCTTTTACCAGTTCGTAAATTTCTCGATACGTACACTTTTATCTCGTGGGATAGGATCCACCAGTGGCTGAGAGGTTCTGCTCTCAAATCTGGTTGACGGGAGATATTGAGTTCAAACCCCTATCGCGCTCGTCGGCCTAACCGGTCGGAGTTTTCCATGGTTTTCTCCTAACCTTGCGTAAATACGGGATAGGATCCATTAGAATGACCTCCACGCAGGGCATTCTCCCGGCCTGTCTATATATCTTTAGCGTAGATAATTGGCCGTAACAAATAACCTACCAACCCACTCATCTCGTGGGAGAATATGAAACGTAGAAGAATTACACGTCCCTCATTTCTACTATAAGATATAATATGTTTTTAAATCAGCTACAGTTATTGCCAAAACGTCCGTCTGTTTGTCTGTCTGTTTGTCTGTGTGTTTGTCTGTCTGTTCCGCGATAACTGCCGTAAAAATTATCCGATTAGGTTGATTTTTGGTAGGTATGTTGGTGAGGTACCCGGAATTAGCTGTATAGTTTTTAGTTACGTTTGGTTCATTCGTTCGAAAAATATAGAACATTTCTTTTTAGGTCATAATGCTTTCCTATGGGACTGCAGACGATTTTCAAATTTCATTTTTAACTGAAATGGAAATCGCATATTTGAATAATGGATTTCAACGTAAAATTATGGATGTTGATTTTCGATATGGAGGTTTTAAATATATCCAATAATTTTGAAAAATTGCCGATACATTTATTAGAATTGAGATATTAATTGTTTAAATTATTGGAAATTTTTTTGCATCTGTTCCGGAAATATAAAACTTTTATTTTCATATTTTTTACAAATTTTAAAATGCATTTCGTTTTACTTTGCTCTTTAATTTATCAGTTGCCTAGCAACGATATTTCAAAGAAGATAAAAATAATAAAATTGAAGTAACTCGCACTATTTTGTTCCAATAATTTATTAGCAAAATAAATTATTTTTGTATTCTATTGACATAAATGAAGAATTTATTTTAATACAAGTTTTTTTTTTTAATCTAAAAAGTTGCATGAATAAGAAGTTCATAAGAATTTCAGAATATCATTGCATAAACCGTGTTTAATTTAACGTTTCTAATTTCTGAAACCTCCGAAGAATTGTATAAGCCTATAAATATGTATGCAATAAAAAAAATTAAATTGCGGACTGCAAGATGCTAAATAATATGAAAAGTGATATTAAAAAACAGTGACTTGAGCTGACGTTGAGGCTCCTGATCTGCAGATTTACTAGTTAGGAAACCTTTAAAAATCGTTTAATGTATCGAAATCTACTAGAATCAAATTATCGTTTAGAAAGATCTATTTAGAACTTTTTTGGAATTGTCGTTTAAAAAAATAAAAGAAATGAAAGAAATAAACTATCGTGTATGTGTTCCTTTTGAAATAAAACTGACTATTTCATCAGTCTAATATATTTTTATTGATTTTACTAATGTATACTTTAATTATTAAAAATAATTCAACATTTATTTAACCATTAAAAACTCATTAAAGATTTCTAAACTATTCATAAAAATAAAGTAGAATATGTTCTAAGCTAATTTAAAAAAATAATAATTTAGTTCTTTTTTATACATTGTTTGCCAATGAATAAATTATTCATAGATTCGCAATGAATTCTTCATTCATCCAGCTTAATAGTTCATTCATTAATAATTGTTTGGTTGTTTATTAAAACATTTAATTTATTGTTAACCGTTAAGCTTGGAAATTTTTAATGAAATAAAAAATGTATCCAGAATTATTCGTGAAAATAACAAATTAAATAGAGTTATTTGAATGCAATAAAATATTCTACGGGTGTTTATTTTTAAAAAATCAATCTGTTAAGTTAATTTATAAAAATTCATTTATTTATTAGTTATGGACCGTTATAAGTTTAAAACGTATTTCAGTTTCTTCATAAAAATAAAGGAGATACCATAACTAACACTTTAAAGATAAATAATTTATATATGTAAAGCTAATTTGAAACTTTTTTAAATTTCATAGATATTATTTACACATTCTTTTTAATGATTGATTAAATCGCCTAATGAATTATTTATTAATAACTGAATTTCAAAAATACATTATCAATTTTAGATAATTCATAAAAAATCAAAATGCATAATTAGAATAAATAATAATAAAAAAAAATAATCACATTATATTTTTATTCTAAACTAAAATAACATTTCTGTTAATTTCTAAAATATTCATGTATTATTAATAATTCATAAATTCGGTTAAAGTATACTGTCTGTTAACAATAATTGCTGGAAGTGCGTTTTCAGTTGAGCATAGCGTTTTCAAATTTAACAAATTTTTTGCCTATTTCTTAGCGTGTAGAAATTCTATAGATCATATACAGGGCAGCAAGAAAGTCCTGTATTACATTTCCTTTTATTGGTGAAAATTCTAGAAGGCGAATTTTAAACTATGATATGCGTTTCCCAACTGAATTAAAATTCAGCATTCTATGTAGTATATATATAAATCTATAGATTATATACATAGCTGCAGAAAAAAATTGGGTATTTTTCGGACTATTGATGGTAATTTCTGAAATTGGGTTTTAAATGTGTTATGCGTTTTTCAAATTGTTTAGTTTGACATCATCATTCACCTTATTAAACGAATAAATTATTATAATTATTAATTCTAGAAGGCGAGTTTTAAACTATGATATGCGTTTCCCAACTGAATTAAAATTCAACATTCTATGTAGTATATATATAAATCTATAGATTATATACATAGCTGCAGAAAAAAATTGGGTATTTTTCGGACTATTGATGGTAATTTCTGAAATTGGGTTTTAAATGTGTTATGCGTTTTTCAAATTGTTTAGTTTGACATCATCATTCACCTTATTAAACGGTAAAACTTTGTACAAGTGTTTAGGAAGTGTTGGAATGTGTCACATAACCGATGCTTGACGTATGATTTTTCGCTCTTGTTTAAGTCTGTTTAGAATTAAACTTTAATATAATATACATATTATTATTTCAAGACGTACGTCTGTAACACATTTCTTTTTTACAAGTCATGTAGGAATTAAAAAATACATCAGCAAAAATTTCTTCAATATCTATCTTTACAAAACAAAAAATCCAAAGAATTCGAGAAAAGTATAGGAAAGAGCAAAATAACTAATAATCATTTGCTACTTCGTTCTTTTTTTAGAGATTTTTCTTTTTCTTGGACCATATTTTTTTTCTATGCTATGTAATATTAAAATTTTCAGCATGGAGAAAAGACATTGTGTATAATAATTCTATTAATCTTTATTGTTAGCGAGCTGTCGCGAACAATGTTTTTTTGGAAAATAATGACTTGTTTTCCGTGTCAACGTTACTTCAAACTCATTTTTATTATGAAATAATCTGACTTCCAAAACATGCTATAAAAGTTCATTTTGTGAATAACTCGGAGCTAGTTAGGAGAAAAGTGTGGATGAAAAGTGTGTTATATATATATGTAGCATTTTGACGAGGTTGCGATATTACGATGAATAATATTCGATGAAAAAAAATGGCAGTCCTTCAACGATATAGCAAGTTGCAGTCGATATTAGCGAGTATGGCGAAGTAGAAGGCAATGAAATGAGTCCACCAAAGTTTTCCAATAAATCCAGCCAATCTCCAGACAAATAATTTTATTAGAAGACGAACAACACCGAGACAATTCCCAAAGGTCTAAAACTTATAGCCCTCGGGCTAACGTTGCTTCACTTCATTGAATTAAGATGTTACTGGGCCAGTTGAATATTCTACGGACATAAAAACACCAGACACATATTTGTTTAGACTTCCAAAAACGTCAAAAATCTCGTGCTCCGACCGATGCGACCTGGTTTTGTTCCTTCAGCGGAGACATACAGTAATTTACGTCACGAACGTACAAACCAATGAGTGAGAGGCTAGCTCCAGCCCAGCAAATGAGGTGCGAAGGAGGAGATAAGACGGTAAAGAATTCCGAACCTGGTAGCGGATTAATTTTGGAGTGAAACTACCTCAGCGCGCGAAAAATTTTGTCATAATAATAATAATAATAATAAGAAAATGGCTTTTAACCCCCTGATCGCGGAGCAAAAGGGTAAAATTGTAATGTTGTTTTCTCAGTAATTTTTTAAAAAATCTAAAAAAATATGATTTTTTTAACATTACATAAAAACTTAAATTAACCCCTATGAATATAAGCCTTTAGAGTATTAATGGCAACAAAATGTTTTAAAACTGCATTATATTTATAGAATTATATTAATTTAAAAAATGCTTCTATTGCAGTGAAACCTGTAGCTTAGTGAACGGATATATCAGGTTGCGGCGGTGAGAAGGTTAAAAAACATTCGAAATGAGAACGCGTCTCAGAATTTTATAGATTGGGGAGCTGATAAAAGCTACGAATGTACTTAAAATTTTAGATTAAGATTTAGAATAAGATAATTATTAATATACGGATATTTACTTTTAAAGGACTTTAAATAGAAATAGATATAATTAAGAATTAAGGAAATGCTGAAGATGTCAGAAGTTAGATTAATTTTAAAATATTAATGCGAATAAAATGGAAGGATACGATGGAAATAAATTTTTATATAACATATATATATATATATATATATATATATATATATATATATATATATATATATATATATATATTAATGGTATGTTATTTTTATCAATGTCACATCGGTAAAGTAGAGTCCTGCATTTTTTCGGGCAATCCGATTTGACCCGATCGACTGTTTGGCACGTGTCGGATGGGATTGAGGCTCATTATTTTCGATGTAGGTTGAGTTCGGGTTGCGTTGACTTTAAATGTTTCGGATTAGTATCGGTTTCAGTTTGAGCTTTAATTTTTTTCGTGTTGGTTTCGGATTAAGTTTTGATTCTTTTGAGTATTTTATAATCTATGCTGGACGCATGATTTGTTTGTGTTGTGGTCCAGGTTTCACCACCAAAAATTTCTACAGGTTTTAAAACTGTAGTATAAATTTAAATTAAGATGCTAGGGCAATTAAAGTTCATTTTCATATATTTCGAAGATAATAATAACATCTATTTTCTACTGTAAGTCGTTTTATTCTCTATTTCAACGAAATTATTACTTAGTGATCATAGATATTTTAACTCTAAAATGGCTTTAAATTATAATTCGTTATTTACGGCTAATGCTGAAGTTGTCTGTGTAATCCTTCTCCTAATTATCATGTATTTTGTTTTGTTCTTTATTAACTTTAAGGTCTAGTTTTATTGATTCTATTTCAATTGTATTGTATGCTTCAAGCAAGATTTCCTCTTATCTGGCTATTAAATCAACATCAGCAGTAAATGCAAGAATTTTTAAGAGCAATTTATAATAGTAGTTTGATTTTTTTTTTTTTTACGAACTCTGGACAAATAATTTAGTGTTCTTTTATCTAAAAAGTTCAAAATTAGTTAATTTAAATTTCCAATCAACGCACCAATGACATAATATTTAAATACACTAATGGCTTTGTTAAGAGGCACTTTGTTTCCAAATAAGCAATTGCGTTCTTAAAGTATAAAAATAAATAGATGAATCAAAAACTACTTAAATATAATATGAATCAATACACAAGCAAAAATATAAACCTCATGGGAAGGCTGCTACAAAAAGAGAAAATTAAGAAGAAATTGGAAATTTTTGAAAAATCAATCTGAAATAGGAAATAAGGGAACCTAATTTCCTGTCTTTCTTTCTTTAATATTTCCCGATAATTTATTTCAAGATACTTTCTTTACGTTCATTTTACCTTAAACGGTAATGCCATTGAAAGTTCCAGCTATTGTATTCTGAACATAGAAAAAAAAATAATAAATATAAAATACAGAATGTAAAAATCTCTAATATGAAGCTTAATTTATGTACGGCAATTTTTGTTCTGAGTGAGAATTTATTTTATCTGCTTGTGTTTAGAAGCTTAAAAAAATATATTTTATTTAATTATTCATAAAAACGAAAAAGGATTTTGATTAAAATTAAATAAAACATCATATTTTGTGATTTTTTATAGTAATACTTGATTGTGTGATAGACTTGCACATTTACACTTCATTATTTTTAACTCAATCATACTAATTAAAATATAGTTAAAATGCTTAAGTGATAGAAATAGAAACAACAAAAGGCTTACATAAAAAAAAAAACCTTTTAATGATCGACAAACGTTTTAACGCTCATACGGCGCCATTTTCAAGATATATAACGATAAACAAAAATATGCTCCCAAATTTTTTAAAATAAACTTGAAAACATGAATTACGAGATCATATATGTAAAAAAAAGCAGGTGCTTGAAGTAGCCAACTGTAAACGTGAAAATTAATATTTCGTTATTGCTTTTTTTAAACTGAAAAGTACCTCGTGCCAAATTTTAGGTAATTCAATTGAGGCGGATTCATTGCAAATGTTTACGTTACGCATGTAGATTTCTATTAATTCACGAATTATAGATGGGAAATAGAGTCTTGATGGATAAATTATTTTTCTATTTTCAAAATCAATTTTTAATGTCTCGGTCCTATGTAGTCTTGCCCGTGATGTAGTACTTCTGTCATATTTGATATCTGCCATATGCACTTTTAATCTTGTTTTAAACTCTCTAGTGGTCATTCCTATGTAATATTTTAATGTTCCATCTGGTCTGGTGAACGGGATTTCATAAAAACCTGATAGTTGATATGGATCATAATATTTGACATCATGGCATCATATTTGTCAATCATACTGATTGACCAAGATGTCATACGAATTGTCATTTTTACAACTGATTTAAACAGTGTCCAGGAAGGATCCGAAACCACCTTTGGGTTAAATTTCTGATGCTCTGCGTATTCAGCTACGACGAAAACAAAATTAAACAAAACATATTATTAGGATGGATCAAATGAAAGCGGAACAGTTGTTATAATTTGGTTTAATTTTGTATGAGTAGAAAAACAACTGTGTCTAGAGGTAGATCGGGAAATAAGGAATACAACCCCTAAAGCGGAATTGGATTTGCACTGAGTAGTTTCGTTGAGATATGCGACATGCGCTGGGGGTCGGCCAACAGTATCGCACTGTAGGCAGTCGATTGTTATTTATCAGCGTCTGCAAAATAAAGAGCATGTAGTGTTTGTTATTCGTTTATTAATGGCAGAAGAAGTGGGGGGTTGCAAAGTACATCGGCGAAGGAAGGAAGTGTAGGGAGAACATGCACTGTCATTGACTTGTTTTAAGAACTGGCTCAAAGATTTCTACAACGGATGCAAATCTATGAATGATGATGCACGGTCTGGTCAAAATCACCTCGTCATTACATAGTCACATCGTCATCTTGTCGTCGCATCTTTGTTCCGTTCAAAAGGGAATTGATGGGTCGCCGTTTTTACTCGGACATCGAAGTCATGGATGATGTTCAAAACTTATTCCAATTTCTGCATAAAGACTTCTAGGATCAGGTTAGTCACCATTTGGTGAAACTGTGAATCAAGTGCCTCTGTAACTTTGGAGATTACGTTCGAAATAAACAATGGCATTTCATTCTGTGGCTTCGTTTCGTTTTCATTTGGTCCAACCTAATATTCTTATTAGATTTTATAAAATTATCCAAATACATCATATCAAAATGAATAAATGGATATATTATCACAACTTTGATAAAAAATGTAATTATACAAATCTGTAATTATACAATCTGAAAAGTTCACGTCTCAAAAGTTTATGCAATCTCATAACGGAAACAAACGCACATTATTTAACACATTTATATGATACTATTTATAACTGTATTTTCCTAGTTTTGGATAACTTCAAATAATCGTGTTTCCACTGAATGAAGTAGTTTTAAATATTATTGATTGCAGAGAGTACCATGCTGTTTCAATGAGCACTTTTGGTTCTTTAGCAGAGTCATATTGCTGTTATTCATTATTATATATTTTTCGGTTAACCAAAGTGTTCTCAATGTTACCATCAATGACATCATATTTAAATGTGATTACCTACGTGAATTTGGTCCAACCTAATATTTACTTATTAGATTTTATAAAATTATCCAAATACAGCATATCAAAATGAATAAATGGATATATTATCACAACTTTGATAAAAAATGTAATTATACAAATATGTAATTATACAATCTGAAAAGTTTAAGTCTCAAAAGTTTATGCAATCTCATAACAGAAACAAACGCAGATTATTTAACAAACAAACAATCTCAAATGAACAATGTTCTTTTAATTGAGAAAATAAAGACTCTTAATTAGAGTATTGATTCAATAAACAGACAAACTGATAAACAAAAACACTCTTGTGACAGTTAACACACACAAAATAAAAATGTACAAGAATAAAATAAAAAAAGAATAAATTTGAAATTTGGGAAACATCGATCTAGAATAGGAAAAGAAAATAATACCATTTTCTTTTACGTTTTCTTATTATTTCTAACGATGATTTTACATGCTATGGCTGTACTGGTGAAGGTTTCCCCCAAACAAAGAAAAAAAATCAATATCATATTTGATATTGAAAATTAAATATTCAAATGCTGAAAATAACCGAGTAATTTGCATGTGCAATTTATATTCGGCACTTTCCTTTTCAAGTGGGAATTTGTTCTTTGCTTCTTGCCTATTTCAGAAGATTTGAATATAAAAGTAAAATATTTATTAAATGCGTCCATCTCTTTTTCGATTTAAATATTACAAAATATTTAATTTTCACGAATTTTTGATTCGTTTCACGAAATATTGATTGGGTGTAACTGTATATTAGATATACGAATTATCTATAATAATAAAGATATATGTTTATCTGTTTGTGTGTGTGCTGTGTTCAGACGATACCACTGGATGCAGAGTTACACAAGATTTAGCAGGAATGTCTGAAGCTATGCAAGCTAAAGTAAGTCTGAAGCTGTGCACCGAGAAACCAGTTTTTGGATTTTTTGATAAGATTTTGTTAATTTAATTTATAATGAGATTTTTAGCGTGTTTTCACGATTCGCGGCCATTTTTCTAAATTAGCAAAACTAACCCAGATTCAGTTTTTTAGTCCTCTATAGTAAATTTTGTGTTTTTTTTTTCAATAATGTTTATTCGAAATTTGTACAGCGATTTTTGAATTTTTCGCGAATTTTTTAAGCGATTTTTAGCGTTTTTCGCGTTTCACAAAGATTTTTGGACATTCAGAAAAGGAATTCAGTTTCAATGTTTTAGTTCTAATAAAGTAAATTTTGGAATATTTAATGAATTGTTATGTTATTTGTAGCGATTTTTCGTGTTTTGTGGCGATTTTCCCACATTAGTGAAAGGAATCCGGTTTTAATTTTTTAGTCCAATATAGTAGAAATTTTGTCCTCTTTTCAGTAAAACTTATTCGGAATTCGTAAAGCGATTTTTGAAATTTTCTTAATTTTTTTAAGTGATTTTCATCATTTTTTCGCGATTTTTTGACATTTGTAAAGGAATTCTGTTTCAATCTTTGAGCCTAATATCGTAACTTTTGCTCTCCGCAATTTTTGAATTTCGGACGCTTTTCAGCGTTCCGTGACGATTGTTTGACATTCATAAAAGAAATCCGATTACAATGTTTTAGCCTACTATACTAAATTTTGTTCTGTTCGATTTTTGAGTATTTAGCGAATTTGTATGTGATTTGTACGTTTTTTCGTGTTTTGTGACGATTTTTTCCTTTTAGTAAAAGGAATCCTGCTTCAATCTTTAAGCCCCATATAGTAAATTTTGTACTCTTTTGAATGAAATTTGTTCGGAGTTCGTGCAATGATTTTTGAAGTTTTTGCGCTTTTGTATACCATTAGGTTGTTGCTGTGTGTTCTGTGGCGATTTTTTGATATTCGATAAAGCAATCAGGCTCCAATCTTTTAGCTCAGTATATGTAAAAAAAATTAACCTCTGTGACTTTTGAATTTTAAGCATTTTTTTATGCGATGTTGAGTGATTTTTCTCGTTTTACAGCAATTTTGTAAAAGAATTTAATCGAATGAACCCAATACAGTAAATTTTGTTCTCTGTGAATTTTGCATTTTTGAGATTTTTTATGCAATTTGTAGCTTTATTTCTTTCGTTTTCCTTTTTTTTCGTTCCACTTGATTTGTAACAATTGTAAAAGGAATCCAATTTCAATCTTTTAGTCTAACATTTTATATTTTGTGCTCTGCTATTTTTAAGTGTTTTTGATTTTTCGTTTCGATTTTTATCTTTTTTTCGCGTTTCGCGGCGATTTTTTGACATTTTTTTAAACGAAAAGAGCTTTCCGGTAAATTTTTCTACTACCGTGGTTAAATTCACGTTGGAAGAATGCCCAATCGGTTTCTATAGCAACTTGAACAAAAATTCGATTTTAATCTGTTTCGAAAAAAAAATTACAATAATTAAAGTTTCGCTTAACTCCAGACCAGAGCGGGCATAGCCCGCACGGGTGTACGCTGCCCCAGGCAGCCCCGCCCCCCCATGAACGGGTCGATTTATTCAGGTCAGGATCGTTTAAATTGAAGTTTGTTTAGGGAAAACCAATCAGTGAAGCGGACGAAGCTCTGCTAGTTTATTAATGTCATATTTAAATATGCGAAATCTAATAATATAAATAGGTTCCGCTTATTTAAAGTGGTATGGCGATAAAAAGTTCTGAATATAAATATAGAATAAATAGCGGATTTAAAAAGCACGAGAGAAAGAAAGTCACTTGAAAATGTTTCTTCATTTTTGTAATACAAGTAATAATAAAGCAAAAGACAAAAATTGTTAATAAATATAACTAATAAATGATAAGTCGAAGTAGTAACAAAAATAAATAATAATTTTAAAAAATGAGATAAAAGTTTAATTTTTCAAAGAAGTAATTTTTTTAAACGCTTGGTTTTTCAAAAATCATTTTCCCCCCTATGTTTATAGTGGCATTTTCCATACTTAAGTTTTTAAAAGTTATTTCTGAAATTATTGTTGTTGTGATATAACTAGCTAAATTTATAAAATAAATAGTTTTTCATATTTAGAATCTATTTTCTAATTTTAACCCCAATCAGTAACACACTTCTGTCTATAACAATAATCCTTGACGTTAAAATTAATTATACTTGACTTTTTTTTAAACCTGAGCTCTTTATGTCCGCATTTTTATGGCCTCCCATAAAAAGCATGCATAATATTTATGAACTTTTTGAGGGTAAAATATCTTCATTTAGTTACTTAGAACGAAGAAAGAAAGAGTCACGTTTGAAGGAATGGCCAGCCATAAATTGTGTAGATTAATAAAGGGAAAATTTTCTGTCTTTTAAATATTAAAATTTTAATAGCGAGTGTAAAATGCTTTCCTACCTAGCTAGCAAGGATAAGAAATATTTATGAAGGAAAAGTTTCATTTATATTAAAGTTTAAGCCAGGTATACGAAAAGAGAAGAAATAATTTGAGGCATGTATGGATTGTGGGAAATATTTTACTAAAGTTTATAAAATACGAGTGCCTCATATCGACATGTATCCGTATCCAACCCGTAGCGGGCTACAGAATATACAACCCACTGTACAGAACATAGGAGAAAGCAATTTTTAATTGAAAACTCTAATAGAATTTTTATATACTATATATATTACTTAGCCATCATACGTAGTATAGGGTAAGTCTTGTCATCGTTTTGAAAATCGAAAAAAAAAAATTGACGAATTTACACGTTTCAGACACTGAAGATTCCGAAAAACATATTTTTAGAAAAAAAAATTTTGCCGTCCGTCTGTGTGTCTGTGTGTCTGTAAACGCTCTATCTCCCGAACAAATTGAGACAGAGACTTGAAATTTGGTGTGTACTTAGTATGTAATAATGGGAAGAAGCTTATTGAATTTCAGTAACCTCGATTATCCGGAACTATTTTTTTCGGACTCTCGAAATATTCGTTCTGATAAAAGGTAGATAAACATTTTCGAAATTGTTTATTTTAAGGAGGAAATATAAAAGACGACAATAAAAATATATAAATTTTGCATAAAGAATGAAGTCGATTGCATAATGAGTTGCCGAAATATTTGAAATCCTATTTTTCACACTCTTCGATTTTTCCTGACCCTGTATTTCATTCAAATTTCAACTCAAAGATATATTTTAATTGGAAATGAGACGCTTAATCCGACGCAGTAAACCGTTAGTTAATATGATTATCAATTTTGGAGTTATAGAGCATTTACAGTTTATGACGTCATCAAGCTGCGATTTTATTCGAATTGCAATGCATTTTATGAATAGTTTACATGTGTTTTATTTTCATATTTTATATTATGCACGTCCATGATGGGTAAGTATTACGGTGGCCCCCAACGACTAGTTTTAGTTACCCAATAACAGCACCAAAAAGCATTTGTAAGTGAAAAGTACCAATCATTTAAATAAAGTTTTGAAATTTACTATAACCGATATTTTCGTGTTAGCCTCATGCCAAGGAAAAATAGCCGAAGAAATCTCCAATTATTTCGATATTTATAGCAGCCTTTTTAATTCTAATTAATTCAGATTTTAAGTGCGTAGTTCGATATATCTGTTAAATTTGTGTTTTATTTACTTTATTTTATTTGTTTATTTATTTATTTTTTTTTTTTATGAAGTTTTAATTTCGATATAAAATATTAGCCGAAAACAAATGCTGAATTATTTATATTGTTTTAATTTTATACGGGGTAATATTTTGCAATGGAAATGTGCGTGATAGAGATAGAAGTTTCAAACAATCGTTCTGGAAAATTATTTTAAAAACCATAAAAACAAAAGCCACTAAAATTAATTATAGTTTTCAGAGAAATTGTATTTAAAAGTACAAGATTTTCGCTACTTGGCGACGCAAATATTGAAATTTTGTGAGGGTTAGAAGTTTATAAATTTCCGGAAAATGCGCAGTACAGATTGTTCAAATTGCTCAGTGTTACTCCCGGGCAAACTACCGCGCATGTGCGGTAGCGTATTACTGCTTATTTTACTGATTACTATTGTTAATTTTACGGTATAATACTGGCAGCTGAGATGCCTGTATTATACTGTCAAGTCAACAGTTTTTTGCAGTGTATTTATTCACTAAATAAAAAGCATTCTTCACTCTAGAACAATAATCATGAAAGTTAAAATTATTTGCTGATTTTTTTCCCCAGAACTACGCTAGTTATATATGCACCTTCATCCCCTCTCATAAAACGCGTCGGTAATACTTAAGAATTTTTTGAATAAAATGTCTTTATTTAGCTATTTAGAACGAAAAAGGGAAGAAGCACGTTTAAGGAAATGTGCAAACATAAATTGCGTAGATTAAAATAAGAAAAAATTCCTATGTTTTAAATATTAAAACTTTAATAATGTATGATGATATGTTTCTTATCTATGTAGTAAGGATAAGAAAAATTTATGAAGGGAAACTTTCCGTTTATATTAAAATTTAAGTCAGGTATACGAAAAAATGAAAAAATAATATTAGTCATGGACTGGAAAGTGTTTTACTAAAGTTTATTAAATATGCTTCTTGCACGTTGTTTTATACACTGCAAATCTTTATACACTTTTCAGAACACTTTTTAAAACACTTATTTTGTCACCTTTTTTAGAACATTTTGAGGTGCACTTATAGGAACAGTTTTTAAAATACTTCTGAGAACACATCTTTTGTTCAGCACACTTTCTAGCGCACTTTTTGAAAGCAATGATTTCGCAAGTGTGCTTCCAATCCGTTCTCAAATGTGTTCCCAATCCGTTCTCAAATGTGTTCCCAAGTTTCGATTTAAGAGATATCCTGAGCAGAACACTTTCGGTACACTTTCAGAACACTTTCTTTATAGCGAGCATATTCGGAACACATTAAGGTAACTGGAACACTTTTTTTGAATCAAAGTGTTCCAAATGTGTTCCCAATGTGTGCTGGGAATTCGCAGTGTACTTGTTAAAGTTTGAATACTAAAGTTTATAAAATTTGCTTCTTGCACGTTGTTTTATACACTGCAAATCTTTATACACTTTTCAGAACACTTTTTAAAACACTTATTTTATCACATTTTATTAGAACATTTTGAGGCGCACTCATAAGAACAGTTTTTAAAATACTTCTGAAAACACGTCTTCCGTTCAGCACACTTTTTGAAAGCAATGATTTCACACGTGTGCCCAAATGTGCTCCCAATCCGTTTTCAAATGTGTTCCCAAGTTTCGATTTAACAGATATCCTGAGCGGAACACTTTAGGTACACTTTCAGAACACTTTCTTTATAGCGAGCATATTCGGAACACATTAAGGTAACTGGAACACTTTTTTTTTTAATCAAAGTGTTCCAAATGTGTTCCCAATGTGTGCAGGGAATTCACAGTGTACTTGTTAAAGTTTGAATATATAAAGTTCGTGAAATTTATTTGCAAATTGTGAAAAAATGCTTATATTGATTTTGCGTGCCAAAAATGGCACAGGACTACATTCCGTGCTCGAAAAAAATAAAAGAAATAGAAGTGCATTTTAGTAAATGTGAAACTAATTCCTTTATTTGCTGTTTAAAGCTTTCAGCGGTAAAATAATTCTGTTTCTAACATGTTGAAATGACCGACTTCCACCAGAATTTACGAACAAAGCGATTTGAAAATAAATAAATGATTTTTTTGCGTTATAGAACACAAATTTTACTCAAAAATTTGGGTTCAATTTCGGTATTTAGAGACTAAAAATAAATACCATAAATTATATGCCAAATCTCTTCAAAGTGTTAAAATGCGTAGATGTGCAGGTGGATATTCTAATTTCTACTTGCTTTAAAATGGGAAGAAAAGTTTTAAAAAATTAAAAAGTTTGCGAAAATTATATTTGTTAAATTATAAATAATTAAGCTAACACAGACGTAAAGAATAGCGACGTAGTTTGAAAAATAAAGCTTTCATGCTGAAGGTATGTTGTACTGATACTTTAAGAGCCAGAAGCAACTCATAAGAAGAAAAATAGTATTTTCCCCTTTTATAACATCATTGTGATAATTAAAAAAGTTGGAAATCGTACGTCAAACGTGACAAATGAGGTGCGTTCGTGCTATAATTAGTTTTATAAATATTCAGATCTTGGTGCAATAGCTGTTGCACTCTTATGCAAAAATGCATGAATACGAAATTAATTTTATGTGCAGATTTTCATATTATAGATATTAATTTTATTTTATGAAATTAAGTTTCAATGCACTTTTACAAACAATTAATTACCATTCTGTTGCATTAACATTATACTATGCGCAAATATCCAATACAATACAATGTAAAAAAATCATCGTTATTATTTCACTGAAAAAATATGGATTATAACGTCTATTACTATGATATAATTAATTTCCGTAATAAAATAAGTACATTTTAAGTAGGCAACATTTTATCTTTTATTGACATATACTGAAAATTCCAGTGGGAAAATTAAGCCTAACTTTGAAATTTTCAAAACTTAGAATCCATATTTAGGCTATTTTTCCACTTAATATCTACCTCTCCGTAAACATCTATTCAAAAAACTGCCGGTAGATCATAGGATTGCTATAAATAAACCATTTTAGTATACAAGTTCGGTTTTTAAATTCAGTTATACAGAAATAATATGACTCTATCTTAAATAAGACGTCATCACCATGGCAATTTAGAATCATTACCTATCATGGGACATCACTGAATTAATTACGTATGATAGGATTTAATAGAATGAAACAAACTTTTATTAACATCTTTTTAAATTTCGATTCGATTTTCATAAAATTTGAAATGACTCGATAAAAACTCTGCAACGATTATATATATTAAATTTCAAACCATTCGGTTTGGTAGTTTTTGCATTGTTACGTGCGGACTGACGGACGGACCAGACGACGACTGTAAGTGCTGCGTATTTATATAATTACGAACGCACCTAAAAAGAACAAGTTGGAAACTATACGTCAAACGTGACAAATGAGGTGCGTTCGTACTATAGCTAGTTATATAAATATTCAGATCTTGATGATTTTTAACTCTGTAAAATGAATTATATCGTCTGCAGATTAATTTCTGTCATAAAATAAGTATCTCGGTCGCTTGACGATTCAACCTCCGAAGCTCCTATAACAAAAAAGAACCAATTTTTTTAAAAAATTCAAATTTTTTAATAAATATTTTTATTAATATCGTCTAAAGTTTTGATTCAATTTTCATAAAATTTGAAATGTCTCGACAAAATTCTGAAAAGATAATATTCCTTAAATTTCAAACCATTCGGTTGGGTAGTTTTTTCGTTGTTATATGCGGACGGACGGACAGACAGACGGACGGACAGACAGACGGACGGACGGACAGACAGACGGACGGACAGACAGACGGACGGACGGACAGACAGACGGACGGACAGACAGACGGACGGACGGACAGACGGACGGACCAGACGACGACAATAGATGCTACGTATTTATATAATTACGAACGCACCTAAAAACACTAACAGCTATCCCCAACAAAACTGTCAAACATTAATTGAATTCGTAATTTAACACGAAAATTCCGAAAAAGAAAGTGTTAAATTAATAAAATTAACAATCACTGTATATTTAGTTACTTTTCTTAATTTTAAAAGGAACATTAATTTATGATTCCATAAATATTTACACAAATTTATTTGCTAAATTAAAACCATTCTTCAACCTATAGCAATAATGATAAAAGTTAAAAATAATTACTGATTTTTTTTTTTCCAGAACTACGCTAGTTAAATATGCACATTTATCGCCTCCCATAAAAAAAGGCATACTACTTAAGAATTTTTTTTGAATAAAATAGTTTTATTTACCTATTTAGAATGAAAAAACAATGAAGCACGTTTTAAAGTATGTGCAACTATAAATTACGTAGATTATTAATAAAGGAAAATTTCTTGTGTTTTAAATATTAAAATTTTAATACTGTATGATGTAATGTTTTCCTACCTACGTAGCAAGGTTAAGAAATAATTTATGAAGGGAAACGCTCCGTTTATATTGAACTTTAAGCCAGGTGTATGAAAAAAGTAAAGGAATAACATAAGGCACGAACTGATTACGGAAAGTGTTTTCCAAAAGTTTATAATATATGCTACTTGCACGTTGTTTTATACTTGTTAAAGTTTCAATATATAAAGCTCGTGAAATTGATTTAAAATAGGTGAGACATTTCTAATATTTATTTTACTCGTCGTAAATGGCATAACACAATACAAGATGCACGAGGGTGCACGGAAATGGAAAATAAACAGAAGTACATTTTAGAAAATGTGAAACTAATTTGTTTATTTGATGTTTAAATCTTTCAGGGGAAAAGTGACTCCATTTCTAATATGTCGAAATAAGTGACTTCAACCAGAATTTACAAACAATAAGGGATGCACGAGTAATTCAGGGACGAACGAGGGTGCACAAGGGTGCACGAAAAATGGTAAATAAATAGAAGTACATTTTAGAAAATGTGAAACTAATTTGTTTATTTTATGTTTAAATCTTTCAGGGGAAAAGTGACTCCATTCCTAAAATGTCGAAATAAGTGACTTCAACCAGAATTTACGAACAAAACGGATTTGAAAATAAATAAAGGATTTTTTCACGTACATTGCAAAACACAAATTTTACTCAAACATTCTGATGCAATTTTGGAAATTCGGGATTAAAGTTCCGTAGTATAAATACTATAGAATCGCCCTTCAAAATTTTAAAATGCGTGGATCTATAGGTGGATATTTTAGTTTCTACTTGTTTTAAAATGCAATTTTTTTTTAATTAAAAAGTTTGCGAAAAATACATTTATTAAATTACAAATATTAAAACAAGCACAGGTGTAAAGAACAACTAAGTGACTTGAAAAATGAAGCCTTCGATATGAAAGCATGTTTGCTGGTATTAGGAGAGCAGAAGGAACTCATATCAAGAAAGTTAATATTTTTTTCACTTTTATAACATCATTTTGATAACTAAGAAAGAAAAACACTATCATCTATCCCCAACAAAACTGTTAAACATTAACTGAATTCATTAGTTAACGCAAAAATTTTAGTATACAAAATGTTAAATTTGTAAAATTAACAGTCATTGTATTAGGGTAGATCAAATAAAAACGGAGCAGAGGCCACAGAATGGACAGGCACAAAAATTTTGGTGCAATTTAGGCAAATCGGAATTAAATATTTAATAGTCGAGATTAAATAGTTCGGGATTAAAATTAAACAGTATAAATGCTATAGAATCGCGCTTCAAAAGGTTAAAATGCGTGGATGTACAGCTGGATATTTCCGTTTCTACTTGTTTTAACATGCGATTTTTTTTAATTCAAAAGTTTATGAAAAATACATTTGTAAAATTATAAATATTAAAACAAGCACACATGTAAAGAACAGCTAAGTGATTTGAAAAATGAAGCCTTGAATATAAATGTATGTTTGCTGATATTATGAGAGCAGAAGCAACACATATGAAGAAATTTAATATTTTTTTTTTACTTTTATAATATCATTCTGATAACTAAAAAAGAAAAACGCTATCAGCTATTACCAACAAAACTTTTAACACTAACTGAATGTTAACGCAAAAATTCTAGTATACAAAATGTTAAATTAAGTAAAATTAACAGTCATTGTATATTTAGTTACTATTTCTTACTTTTTAAGAGAACATTAATTTATGATTCTATAAATATTAACAAACTTTCTTTAAAGTAAACATGCTTTTTGATACGTTGCATTTTCTACGTGTTGATATTTTTGAACTGTGACTTACGTTAAGAAAAATGTTTGTTGATGAGGGATTTTCATGTAAATCCGAAACGTCCAATTTTAATTTGTTTATAATGTTTTATATAATTCGAATGTAATGTCTGTAATTTTAATGATTTTAATATAAACTTTATTTACTATATAAAAAACATTCGTCAGCATATAACAATAATCATAAAAGTTAAAAATAATTTTTATTTTCAGAACTACGTTAGTTAAATATGCATATTTATGACCTTCTATAGTGGGCATAGTACTTAATAATTGTTTGAATAAAATAGCTTTATTTTAGAACGAAAAAAAAGGAAGAAACACGTTTGAAAGAATGTGCAACCACAAATTGCGTAGATTAAAATAGGAAAGATTTCCTATGTTTTAAATATTAAAATTTTAATACTTTATGAAGTATTGTTTGTCCCGTGGGTGTGATGATGTTTTCCTACCTACGCCTACGTAGCAAGGTTAAGAAAATTTTATAAAGGAAAACTTTCCATTTATATTGAAATTTATGAAAAAAGTGAAATAACATGAAGCACGAACTGATTGCGGAATGTGTTTTCCAAAAGTTTATAAAATATGCTGATTGCACGTTGTTTTATTCTTGTTAAAGTTTGAATATAAAAAGTTCCTGTAATTCATTTCAAATTTGGGAGAAAATTCTTATATTTATTTTACTCGTCAGAAATGACATAACATTCTGTGCACGAAAAATACAAAATAAATAGAAGTATATTTTAGGAAACCTGAAACTAATTTGTTTGTTCGATATTTAAAACTTTTTAATAGCAAAGTAATTCTGTTTCTAAAATGTTTAAATAAGTGACATTAACTGTAATTTACCAACATGTCCGTTTAAAAATAAATAAATGATTTTGTTATGCACTTAATAAAACACAAATTTAAATAAAAAATTTGAGTGAAATTTTGGCAATCCGGGATTAAAGTTAAGTAGTATAAATGCTATAGAATCGCCCTTCAAAAGGTTAAAATGCGTGGATGTACAGCTGGATATTTTAATTTCTGCTTGTTTTAACATGCGATTTTTTTAAATTAAAAAGTTTTTGAAAAATACATTTGATAAATTATAAGTATTAAAACAAGCACAGATGTAAAGAACAGCTAAGTGATTTGAAAAAAGAAGGCTTCTTTATTAAAGTATGTTTGCTGATATTATGAGAGCAGAAGCAACACATATCAAGAAAGTTAATATTTATCCCCTTTTATAACATCATACTGATAATTAAAAAAGATAAACGCTAATAGCTATCCCCAACAAAACTGTTAAACATTAACTGAATTAATTAGTTAACACAAAAAATTCTAGTATACAAAAATATTAAATTATTAAAATTAACAGTCATTGTATATTTAGTTACTTTTTCTTACTTTTTAAGAGAACATTAATTTATGATTTTATAAATATTAACAAACTTTATTTACTATATAAAAAACATTCTTCAGCATATAACAGTAAGCATAAAAGTTAAAAATAATTCTTATTTTCAGAACTATGCTAGTTAAATATGTCTATTTATGGCCTTCTATAGTAGGCGTAGTACTTAATAATTGTTTGAATAAAATAGCTTTATTTTAGAACGGGAAAAAAAGGAAGAAACACGTTTGAAAGAATGCGCAACCATAAATTGCGTACATTAAAATAGGAAAGATTTACTATGTTTTAAATATTAAAATTTTTATTTTTCATGATGTAATGTTTGTCACGTGGGTGTGATGATGTTTTCCTACCTACGCCTAAAGTAGCAAGGTTAAGAAAATTTTATGAAGGAAAACATTCCATTTATATTGAAATTTATGGAAAAAGTGAAATAACATGAGGCACGAACTGATTGCGAAATATGTTTTCCAAAAGTTTGTAAAATATGCTGATTGCGCGTTGTTTTATTCTTGTTAAAGTTTGAATATTTAAAGCTTGTGAAATTCATCTCAGATTCGTGAGGCATTTCTTATATTTATTTCACTCGTCGTAAATGGCATAACACAATATTTTGTGCACGAAAAATGGAAAATAAATAGAAGTACATTTTAGAAAATGTGAACCTAATTTGTTTATTTGGTGTTTAAATCTTTCAGGGGAAAAGTTCCTCCATTTCTAAAATGTCGAAATAAGTGATTTTAACCAGAATTTACGAACAAAACGGATTTGAAAATCAATAAAGGATTTTTTCACGTACATTTCAAAACACAAATGTTACTCAAAAATTCTGGTGCAATTTCGGCAATTCGGGATTAAAGTTAAGAAGTATAAATACTATAAAATCGTCCATCAAAAAGTTAAAATGCGTGGAGCTATAGGAGGATATTTTAGTTTCTACTTATTTTAAAATGCAAAAATGTTTTTTTAATTAAAAATATTGTGAAAATGCATTTGTTAAATTATAAATATTAAAACAAGCGCAGATGTAAAGAACAGCATAATGACTTGAAAAATGAAGCAATTAATATGAAAGTATGTTCGCTGATATTATGAGATCAGAATTTACTCATGTCAAGAAAGTTAATATTTTTTCCCTTTTATAACATCATTCTGATAACTAAAAAATAAAAACTGTATTCCCTACTACCAACAAAACTATTAAACATTAACTGAATGCATTAGTTAACGAAAAAATTCTAGTATACAAAATGTTAAATTAAGTAAAATTAACAGTCATTGTTATATTTAGTTACTTTTTCTTACTTTTAAAGAGTATATTAATTTATGATTCTATAAATATTGACAAACTTTATTTACTATATAAAAAAACATTCTTCAGCATATAACAATAATCATAAAAGTTAAAAATCATTTTTTATTTTCAGAACTACGCTAGTTAAATATGCATATTTATAGTCTTCTAAAGTGGGCATAGTACTTAATAATTGTTTGAATAAAATAGCTTTATTTTAGAACGAAAAAACTAGTCTTTGGGGGCCACGGTAATACTTACCCATCATGGATATGCATAATGTAAAATATTAAAATAAAACATGTGTAAACAACTTCTAAAATGCATTGCAATTCGAATAAAATCGTGGCTTGATGACTGTCGCGAATCGAATTGAATTAAATGTATTCTTTGGCTCCTACTAGCAGGAGATATTTTTCAAAGATGCATCTTTCTAAGCTGTGCGAGAAATATGTTTTTGTTTTCGAAATTGTATTTTTCTAAGCTGTGTGAAAAAATGTTGTTGTCGGAAATGTTTTTGTAGAATGTTTTTGTCGGCACGGAAGTCAGAGAATAAAAGATATTCGTTATGTTTTTTTAAGAGGACTGTTTTTCACGTATTAAAGTATTGTTTTCCTTTGCTTTAAAATGACGAAAGTATTAAAACGGGTAGTTTTAATGTTTCGAAAATCGCTATGTATGTATTTGCGATAAATTGGCGCCGAACAGAAGGACATAGGAAGTAATATTTTTTAAGTGGAAAACTGTTCAAGTATGGATGCGTTAAAAATAAAAAGAACGCCCCTTAGAAGCGCATTTACGAAGACTTTAAATGCTTTAAACGAAGCTATTAACCAGTCAAGCCCAGATGTTAATCTAATAGAAGAGCTTTTAGATCAATTAGTAGACAAAGCATCAAGATTACGTTCCACAGATGACGAAATATTAAATTTTATGTTGTCGAGTGGGTCTGCGGAAAAAGATTATGTAAAAGAATTCGAAGCATGTGAAGAATACCATGAAAAATTAATAAAAGTGAAGCAGAATGCAAGACATTTTTTTGTTAAGCCTGCCGTTGCCGTCCAACATCAACCTCTTTTACCTAATTCGTTAGAAATCGAAAGAATGGGGTCCCGCACACTCAGATTGCCTGAAATTAGTTTACAGCCGTTTGATGGGGACTCAAGATCGTGGCTAACGTTTTAGAATACCTTCAAGAAAATTCACGAAGACTCTGTGTTAGACGATCACTCGAAGTTCGTATATCTGATGCAAGCAATTACTCCGAAATCGAAAGCGTCTCAAATAGTGAGCAGTTATCCTATATCGGTCGAAAATTATTCTAAAGTAATTCAACATCTAAAAGAAAGATTCGGAAAAGAAGACACTTTGATTCAAATTTATGTTCGTGATCTGCTGCAGCTCGTATTATGCAATAATAATACATCCAGAAGAGAGTGTAATTTGTCATCTTTATATGACAACCTAGAAACCAAACTTAGATCGTTGGAATCTCTTGGGGTCACAGAGGATAAATACGCGAGCATTTTATTCCCTTTGGTGGAATCGTGTCTGCCTCATGATGTTCTCAGAATTTGGGAACGGGATCGTGAAAAGTCTGTTCAAGGTAAGAGCGAATTAAATTCTGTACTTAATTTCTTAAAAAATGAAGTACTGTCTGAAGAACGTATTTTATTGGCGCGTACTAGTTTTGGTTTTGATAAATCTAAGAATTTTACTAGATTTAAAAATGTTGAATATAATTCTGTGCCAACTGTTACTGATTTATTTGTAAGTGATAAATCTAAGGATAAACATTTAATTAAGAAATATGAGGAAACATGTATATTTTGTGACAAGTGTCACTTATCAGAAAAATGTTTTAAAGCTAATTCGCTTTCTTTTGAAGATAAACGAAGTATAATTTTGAAAAAGCGGGCTTGTTTTGTCTGTCTTAAGAAAAATCACATTTCACGTCACTGTAAATCGAAGATTAAATGTTTAAATTGTGGTAAAAGGCATTTTGCTGTAATGTGTCAAAATGTTTGTAATGAAGAAAGTAATACGGCGTTAGAAAGTCGTAAACATGAACATGAGTCAGAGAGTAGTGATACTGTTTTGACTACTCAAGGTTCCGACCCAACTGTGTTATTACAAACTTTGCATGTAAGTGTAAAACACGATGGTAAAGAAAAAATTGTACGGGGAGTCATAGATACGGGCTCTGAGCGTTCATATTTATCAGAAGATGTAATTAAGTATTTGAATTATAAAAGTATTGATGAAGTTAAATTAATTCATAAATTATTTGGTGGTGTTGAAACAAGTGAAACAAACCACAGCAAATATAGAATTCATTTAAGTAGTATTGATAATAGTTATAAATGTGATATGCATGTTTTAGATGCTCCTGTTATTTGTTCTAAAATAAAAAAGTGCCAAATGGACCTTGGTTAAAAGAATTAAATAAATATGGTATTAAGATTTCGGATGTTGAAAAAAATGTATGTAAAACCGAAAACGAAATTAAATTGTTAATTGGTTCCGATGTGGCGGGAAAATTACTCACCGGAAATATTAAAGTTTTAAAAAGTGGTCCGGTTGCTGTAAAGACCCATTTGGGGTGGACTCTCATGGGGAAAATTCCAGGCATTAAATCTGAAACAAATGATTCTCTTATGGTTATTTCGTCTCTTTGGAACGAACGTTCCGTTGCTGACTTATGGAAGCTAGATATTCTTGGTATAACTGATCCCGTTGAATCTAAAACTAAAAATGAAATTCATGAAGAAACTATGCAACATTTTAAAAGAAACATAAGAATAGATTCAGATGGGAGGTATGAAATAGCATTGTCTTGGGTATTAGATAATGCCCTCTTACCTAGTAATAGAGAATTGGCCGAAAAACGGCTTGCTGCAACGAAGAAAAGGTTATCAAATTTGAATAAAACTGAAGTTTATAATGAAGTATTTGATACATGGTTAAATGCAGGAATAATTGAAAGGGTGGTCGATAATAAAAAATCCAAAATACATTATTTGCCACATAGGCCTGTATTTAAAGAATCGAGTGAAACTACTAAAGTAAGGCCGGTTTTTGATGCTTCGGCTCATGTGAAAGGTTTTCCTTCATTAAATGATTGTCTGGATAAAGGATTAAATATGATTGAAATGATTCCTTCAATATTGCATCGTTTTCGGAAATTTCCTGTTGGTGCAGTCTCTGATATAGAAAAGGCATTCTTACAGATAGGTATTACAGAAAGTGATAGAGACTGTCTACGGTTTTTATGGAAGGATAATATAATTTACAGACATAAACGTGTGGTTTTCGGAATCAATTGCAGCCCTTTTTTACTAGCGGCTACTCTGAAACACCATCTGGAAAGTACACCTGACAATTTTGTTTCTACAGCAGAAACTTTGAATGAATCTTTGTATGTAGATAATTGTGTTTGTAGTTTCAACACAACTGAAGAGTTAAACAAGTTCATAATTGAATCGAGAATGTTACTGTCCTCCGCGAAATTCAATTTAAGGGGATGGCTGTCAAATTATCCAATTCAAATTATGTCTGAAACTTCAACAGTTAACATAACACCAGTACTAGGCTTAAACTGGGATCTAGAAAACGATACCGTATCTTGCAAAATCGGCCCTATTGAGGAAGAGCAAATTATTCCTACAAAACGAGCTCTACTTTCATTGGCTCAGAAGGTTTTTGATCCTTTGGGATTTGCCTCACCCGTGACTTTGCTCCCTAAACTTATTCTACAAGAATGCTGGAAGTTGAAATTAAAGTGGGATGAATTAATTCCAGAGAATTTAGCTACACAATTTTTGAAGTGGGTCAAGGAATAAAATTAATTTCTGACATCAAACTTGAGCGCTGGATGAATCTAGATAATTTTGAAAATGATGTAAGTCTTCACATATTTTGTGACGGAAGTAAACACGCATATGCTACTTGTATTTTTCTGAGAGTAAAGAAGAAAAATGAAATTTTGGTGAGTTTTATACAAGCAAGCGCAAGAGTAGCTCCTCTTAAGAATCTAACTATACCGCGGTTAGAGCTTTTATCATGCTGCATTGGAGCCAGGTTGGGTAGTCGTGTCATTGCTGATTTAAGAATTCCAAATTTGAAGATCTGTTATTGGTGTGATTCAACCACAGCTTTAAGCTGGATAAAGCGAGATGATAGATGGGGAACATTTGTCTGGAATCGTGTAGAAGAAATCAGATCTTTGTCACAGAAAGATCAGTGGCGACATATTTCTGGAAAATTTAATCCGGCTGATCTTCCTTCTAGAGGTTGTTCCATTGAACAGTTCTTGCAGCTAAAATGGTGGGAGGGACCAGCCTGGCTGGCTGAGCCAGAATTTACTTGGCCTCAAAGTGTCGAATCACCAGATGAAGAAGTTACTAATACTCAGAAACGGAAAAGTGTCATTTCAGCATTAAACAAGAACACGAAACCTAATAATTGGTATTATCGACGATTTTCATCATACAAGAAAATAATAAGATTGATCGCATGGATTCTAAGATTCATAAGTAATTCAAGAAAACCGAATTCAAAAGAAGTATCTGATCTTACATGTTTTGAAATAGAACAAGCTGAAAGAAAATTAATGATTTTGATCCAGAAAGACAGCTTTGATGAAAAGAATAATGAGAAAATTCGTAGCCAAAGACCAATCCTAGATGAAGATGGTATCATCAGAGTAAAAACACAAGTCATCTATCGAGAAGATACTGTCAATTTTAAGTACCCAATTCTTTTGCCGTCTGACCATCCTGTAGTCCATCGATTTATCTCCTGGAAACACCAAGAGCTATTACATGCAGGAGTGGCTCTTTTGATGACATCTATACGAGAAGACTACTGGATCCTGAAAGCCAGGAAAACCATTCGAGCAGTAGTTCAGAAATGTGTGCAAGAACGAATTTCTGGAAAAGATGGTCAACCGAGAGTTGTTCGAGTAAAAACTGTAAATGGTGAACTTTTAAGACCAATACAAAAACTGTACAATCTAGAGATTCCAACAGAACACTCTTTAGAACCAATATTACGAACTGGAAGTGGCATAACAGTGACTGTTCCAAAACGTTATCAGTCATAAGACTATTTTTTGAACCTTGAACAGTATAAACTTTTTTTCCCCTTATTTTTAGTATATCTCATTTCCTAGTGTTAACTTGAATTTGTAATAATAGGTATGTTTAATTTTTGTTTGAATTTTTGCAGGAAATTGTATAATTTGTCTTTGAAAATTAGTGTTAAGAATATATATACTTTGGCCATGTAATGTAAGTATAATGTTACACATATTTTGTTTTATTTTGAATTTTGCTGTGCATATTGTTGAGTTTTCCTGTTGAAAACTCAAGGTGGGAGATTGTCGCGAATCGAATTGAATTAAATGTATTCTTTGGCTCCTACTAGCAGGAGATATTTTTCAGAGATGCATCTTTCTAAGCAGTGCGAGAAATATGTTTTTGTTTTCGAAATTGTATTTTTCTAAGCTGTGTGAAAAAATGTTGTTGTCGGAAATGGTTTTGTAGAATGTTTTTGTCGGCACGGAAGTCAGAGAGTAAAAGATATTCGTTATGTTTTTTAAGAAGACTGTTTTTCACGTATTAAAGTATCATTTTCCTTTGCTTTAAAATGACGAAAGTATTAAAACGGGTAGTTTTAATGTTTCGAAAATCGCTTTGTTTGTATTTGCGATAATGACGTCATAAACTTTAAATGCTCTACTACTGAATTGCGTAAAAGAAACATCCTTATAACTCCAAAAATGATAATCATATTAACTAACGGTTTATTACGTCTCATTTCCAATTAAAATATATCTTTGAATTGAAAATTGAATGAAATACAGGGTCATGAAAAATCGAAGAGTTTACAAAATAGGATTACAAATATCTTGGTAACTCATTATCCGATCGACTTCATGCTTTATGCAAAATTTGTTTTTTTATTGTCTTTTAAGTTCACTCCTTAAAATAAACAATTTCAAAAAATTTTATATACCTTTTATCAGAACGAATATTTCGAGAGTCCGAAAAAATAGTTCCGGATAATCGAGGTTACTGAAATTCAATAAGCTTCTTCCGATTATTACATACTATGTACATACCAAATTTCAAGTCTCTGCTAAATTTGATCAGGATATAGAGCGTTTACAGACACACAGGCGGACGGCAATTTTTTTTTTCTAAAAATATGTTTTTCGGAATCTCCAGTGTCTGAAACGTGTAAATACGTCAAAAAGCATTTTTCGATTTTTAAAACGATTACAAGACTTACCTTATATACTACGTATGATGGGTAAGTAAAAAGAAGAAACACGTTTGAAAGAATGTGCCACCATAAATTGCGTAGATTAAAATAGGAAAGATTTCCTATGTTTTAAATATTAAAATTAAAAATTTTTATGATGTAATGTTTGTCCCGTGGGTGTGATGATGTTTTCCTACCTACGCCTACGTAGCAAGGTTAAGAAAATTTTATGAAGGAAAGCGTTCCATTTATATTGAAATTTGTGAAGTAACATGAGGCACTGACTGATTGCGGAATGTGTTTTCCAAAAGTTTATAAAATTATGCTAATTGCACGTTGTTTTATTCTTGTTAAAGTTTGAATATTTAAAGCTTGTGAAATTCCTTTCTAATTCGTGAGGCATTTCTCATATATATTTCACTCATCGTAAATGATGCCATAACGCAATATTATGTGCAAGAAAAATGCAAAATAAATAGGAGTATATTTTAGAATATGTGAAACCAATTTGTTTATTTGATGTTTAAATTTTTTAGGGCAAAGTGACTCTATTTCTAAAATGTTGAAATAAGTGACTTCAACCAGAATTTGCGAACAAAACGGAATTGAAAATAAATAAAGGATTTTTTCACGTACATTGTAAAACACAAATTTTACTCAAACATTCTGATGCAATTTTGGAAATTCGGGATTAAAGTTCCGTAGTATAAATACTATATAATCGCCCTTCAAAACTTTAAAATGTGTGGTTCTATAGGTGGATATTTTAGTTTCTACTTGTTTTGAAATGCAATTTTTTTTAATTAAAAAGTTTGCGAAAAATACATTTATTAAATTACAAATATTAAAACAAGCACAGATGTAAAGAACAACTAAGTGACTTGAAAAATTAAGCCTTCGATATGAAAGCATGTTTGCTGGTATTAGGAGAGCAGAAGGAACTCATATCAAGAAAGTAAATATTTTTTTTTTACTTTTATAACATCATTTTGATAACTAAGAAAGAAAAACACTATCATCTATCCCCAACAAAACTGTTAAACATTAACTGAATTCATTAGTTAACGCAAAAATTTTATTATACAAAATGTTAAATTTGTAAAATTAACAGTCATTGCATTAGGGTGGTCAAAAGGTCTCTTTTGGAACTTTATCAATATTTCCGGTGGATTTATTTTGTTGTAAAATGCAAAAACTTTCTACGCCCATCCAGAATATTCCATAATCTCGTACCAGATGCCTGTCATATCAACAAACGAGCTTATCTGTTTTTGAGGCTGTAGCTAAACTTCGAATTTAATACGTAATAAAAATAATAAGAAGAAGAAAAGAAAATGAATCTTTATAAAAGGGAAAAAAAAAAAAAGAAAGAATTAAAGTTTTTCGGAAATATTTTAATAGACATTTGATATTTAATAATAGGATAACTTTATGAAATAAGGTTTTTTGAGCGGAATATTTTAAGAGATACGATGTTTTAGCATTTAAATAAAGAAGTTATAGCAATTTGACCACACGGGAATAATACTAATGAATTTTAATAATGGATTAAAATAAAGATGTTCTATTTAAAGAATAAATTAAAAAAGCTATCGCCATTTTTAGAATAACTACATTCGAATAAATATTATTAAGTAGATTAGGAATAATTGGCTTTACATATGGATAGTAAAAGGCTATTTTAAGAGTGAGAATTATTTTAATAAGCTGGGTTATATACCGAATATTATTGAATGGACAAATTTTATAGAATAATTGCGGAAAAAATTTAAATTTTGTAATATTATCCCCCCTCCCTAAAGTTTTTGGATGAAGTTAATAGTTAAGTAACTATAAATTCAGACAATATAAATTTAATACTTTAGAAATTTGAATTTTGGCTAGTATAAATTTAGAGACTGCCAGCAAGGAGATGGGGAATTTCTGAAGAACTGGAAGACAAAAACAAAAACAAAAATAAAATAATAGTAATCAATTAAAATTAATAGATAAATAAAAATAAAGCTACGAGCATTTCCCCTGTAAAATAATACAAGAAATGGTTACAATCTCACTTACCATTTGTAAGTGCACAAGAAAAATACAATAACAATAAATAATAAATATTAATAAACAAGAAAAACAGGATAATAATAGTAACAGAATTTTGCTTTTACCAAGTTCACAAGCTTTAGAATAAGTAGTCACTAGCAAATTGTTAAAACAAAGTTTTTAAAAAAAATTCGACTTAATTCAAATTTGAGTTCATTAGATCCAACTGTTTTATTTCAGTCTCTTTCTTGGATCGTGATAAGTCCTCATTTTGTTTTTTAAAAAAAAATGGTTACTGCAGTCCCTTTCTTAAAAATACAGTTTTTATGTAAAGGCTGAAAATAAAGACATTACTCCATCATAATTTTAAAAGTGTAGTCATTCTTACCAATACTTTATAATGACCTTATAATGCTAGCACTTGTCACAACCTCTTCTCTTAAGTATCACATTAATTTTCTCACATAATAATCAAGTCAAATTATCTCTTGGTCGTTTATTGTACTTGGAATATGTTATCTTTGTTATATTCCTGTGGGATTTGTTATATTTCTGTTGGGATCCCACCATCTTTAACTAATATTTGTCAAACATTTTTTCACTAATAAATAATATAACTCTTCAATAATATAAATAAATGCTATAATAAAATTCAATTCATAAACATAACAATAATAACTTTCAATATAACTAATACTTCTCAACATATGTAGTAATTCATAATATAATTCAATAGTAGAAATATTAATATAATAACATCAGTATAATTTAAGAAAATATCACAGTTTGTTTATTTATTGTTAGGAAAAATATTGGTTGAGGATAAAATAATTTCATAGCAAATAAATAAATTTCTTATTTTTTAATTATATAAGAAAGTATTTTTGCCAGTCGAAAGTATACAAAAAAAAAATATATATATAATAATTTCAAAATCCAAATCAATTTTAATCTAAATATTTAGAAATTGAACTCTCAACCATTAGTTCCTTACAATAATTTTTTCCTCTGATACCCTTTTACAAAATTATACTGTTAAGCTATAAGTATTCATATCCTAAATGCAGAGAGTTTTTTTTTTTTTGGCAAACTTAGAATAAATAAAGACAATAAATAACAAATAAAAGATGTTAATTTTAGCTGAGAAATGGAATACAAAGGCAATTAGTTTAGATACTTAATTTTCTATTGTCACACCAAAACAATCACTGTAAAATCACATCATCACTATCCAATCATTTATATAATTATAGAAATACTTATAAACGGTTACTATTTGATTATCTATTGAAGTAAATAACATAATATTAAATTTTTGAAACAATTGGTTTAAGAAAAAGTAAATAAAGTAAAAATAGTTTATTTTGATATAGAATTAAAACATTTAATTTCATTTTTCAACATCAATTTGACAATTCCTAAAATCAAAATACACATCTTATGCCTGCATAAGGTGTCTACTCAACCTCAAAAACTCTCAAAAACAAGGAAATATTTTAGTTGATCAGGCTAAAATATAACCACAATGTTGAAATAAAAGCTGTGACATTTATTTTAAATTTTAAAATATTAAACTTTCAAAAATGGGTAATATCTCTGTTGTACACCAAAGACATACCTGATAATGTTGAAACAAGAGTAATAAGAGATATTTAAAGAATTAGAATTTATTCTATTGTTTTTACTTTAGTTTGATTTTGTGATGGTGATTGTGATGTCTGTGGTGATTTTGATTGTTGTTTGGGTTGCTCATGAAATAGTCTGAAGTTATCTGGTGAAAAATAGGGTCGTAATTTAGACGCATGTACAATAACTGAATTTAATTGTCTCATAATTAAATTTGTCTATTTCATAGGTCACATCAGAAAGTTTATTTATTATTTTGTATGGTTCAGAGAAAGTAGGTTCTAATTTTCTAGTGTTAGGATATTTAAATTCTTCACAAATTACATAATCTTGTATTTCTAGTGGAGATTCAACAAATTTTCTATCATAGAGTCTTTTACTTTTAAGGTGGAATTCACAAGTTCGCGCTTTTGCAATTTTGAGTGCTTTATTAACAGGAGGGTAATAATTTTGTTTTAAAGGAGATTCATAAGGTAATTGACCATAAAATAAATAGGCAGGTGGGAATTTGGTTATGGAATGTGGTGTGTTATTGTATTCTTGGATGACTTGGTCTAATAATCTAGTCCAAGGTATTTTAGAAGAAATGGAATTAACTTTACATTTAAGTCTAGTAACTATAGCTTGGTTCACTCGTTCTACCTTCCCATTGGTTTGGGGGTGATGTGATGATGTAAAACGTTGTTGAACATGATATTTTCTGAGGAATTTTTTGAATCTTGGAGACCTAAAAGATTTATGTCTATCGCTAAGTATTGTTTTAGGTGCTTGAATATTGAAAATTTGTTTTAAACAGTTAGTATATGTTTCGGTAGTAACACTTTTGGATGGAAAAGCCCAAACAAACCTAGTTGCATGATCTATTATTATGTGTAAGAATTTTTTTGTTGAATTGTAATAATTAAATCCACCCACAGTATCAATAGAAAGACATTCAAAAGGTTGATCTGTGGCTGGCATAGCTTGTAACAAGCCAAATCTTTTTTGTTTTGGTTTTTTATTTCTCTGGCATGTATCACAATGTTTAACAAATTGTGTAATATCTATTGTCATGTTGGGCCAATAATAGTTTGGAGATATTAAGTTAAGCATTTTTTGTATTCCTAAGTGTCCAAAATTATCATGAGCAATATGTAATAATTTTCTCCTGAGTGACATTGGTACTACTATTTTTTTGAATCCTTTTCTCTGAATAATTATAATCCCATTCTCTTTTTTGTATTTTCTGTCACAAACATTATCTTTATCTTGCATCGCTATAATTTCTTTTTTGTCCAATAATAAACTTACATGTTGATTAAGATAAGCAACAGGATTTCGTGACAACATGTCCGCTTCGACATTTGTAGAAACTTTTTGATACTTGATCTCATAATCGAACATGCTAAGTTTTAAAGACCATCGAAAAAGTCTACCTCTTAGATTTTTAACATTCTTTAACCATACCAGAGATGCATGGTCGGTATGGATTGTGAATTTAGTACCATGAAAATAGTGATAAAACTTATCAAGAGTATCTATGATAGCAAGGCATTCCAATTCAGTTATAAAGTAATTTTGTTCATAACTCTTCAAAATTCTAGAATGGTAAGCAATAGGATGCAAAAAATTATCTTTCCCTGGTTGTTTTAGAACTGCACCTACTGCTACCTGAGAGGCATCTACAAACATGTGGAGGGGTAATTTTGGGTCATAAATTTTTAGAATTGGTTTTGCAATTAGAGTATTTTTTAATTTCTCAAAAGAGTTTTGACATTCTGAGTTCCATTCCCATATTGTGTTTTTCCTAAGTAATTTATTGAGGGGTATCTAATTTCAGCATATTTATCTATGAATTTGTGATAAACATTAATGGAACCTAAAAATCGTTGTAGTTCTTTAACATTAGAGGGAGGTTTCAATTTTTTAATTGTCTCAATATTGGTATTAGCTGGAGTTAAAGTCCCATTGGTGATCTCATAGCCTAAGAAATTAATTTTATTTTGATTTAGTTTACATTTAGAAAGTTTAAGTTTAAGGTTTTCTAGTTTACAGATTTCAAAGATTTTTGCTAAGTGATTTAAATGTTCTTCTAGAGAGGAGGAGAAAATTATGATATCGCAGAAATAATGGCAAGCAAAATCAATTTTATACTTATAGAGAATTCTTCTAATGGTTCTATTAAATATCGGGGGCCCTGTCTTTATACCAAAGGGGAGCACCAGCCATTCGCAGAGGCCAAAATTGGTGGCAAAAGCTAATTTTTCTGTATCGGATGGATGTATTGATATGTGCCAGTAGCCAGAGGCTAAGTCCAAAGTGGAAAAATACTGGGCACTACTCAATTTATCTAAAATTTCATCGATAAGAGGTAAAGGTTCTGCATCGTTTTTAACTATTGCATTTAATTTCCTATAATCTATACATAGTCGGGTCTTTTTACCTTCCTCTCTTTTCATAGCCAAGGTGACGGGGGCAGAATAAGGACTATTGCTTTCTTTTATGAGACCAGTCGCTAACAAAGATTGAATTTGATTTTTTATTTCTTTTTCCTCTAAGGGGGAAGTTCTGTAGGGCCTCAAAGATATAGGTAGGTCAGATTTTAGTAAAACGCGTTGTGGTTCAATATTTATCTTACCCACATCATATTTATGTTTTGCAAAAATATCCCTATAATTTTGAACTATTTACCTTAAATCCCCATTTTCAATTAAATTTATTTCCCCAATTAAATCTGAATTATAATCATTAATATCGCGAAAATTTTGAGGAGTCATTGAACTTCTGTAATCAGGCTGCACGTTACAATCATTGTAATTAGCTGCAAAAAAGTCCTGAGTATTCACAAAATTTTCATTAGTATATGGTGATACTTTGTCATCATTATATCCATTTAAACTCTCATTACTATCACCATTTGTTAATAACTCATCTTTACATGAAATAGTATCTTCATTATAAGTTGTTATCAAGTTACCATCATTAAATAAATTCAAATTGTCACAATCAGAAGTTATCAAGTTATCATTACCTTGTTGTAATTTCTTTTACAGTTACAGTATTAAAATGAAGTGATCTCTCATCATGTATGGATATACTCCTATTTATAATCTTCCTTTCCTGTTTTACTATACAATTCTTACAATTTATATTTAAATTAAATTTTGAACATTCTTTTAACCCCAAGATGCAGTAATCCAAATCTGTATCACATACTAAAAAGTTAACATATTTTTGGATTTTACCCACTTTAAGAAGAATACTACACTTTTGATTAATTTGTAAAAATCCCTTTGCCTGACCAATAGTAACTGGAGGAACAATTTCAATTTTAGCATTCAATTTTTTAACAAACTTTAATGGTAAAATTGCGATAGTTGAACCGGTATCGACGACACATGGTAAATTATAATTATTCGTATATCCATACACAATTAATTGTCAAATATTAGGAGTACCAATTGGAAGAGTATCAGAGGGTGTTGAGTTGTTATTAAAAATACACTCTTTTTCCCAGTGAAAAGCATTCATTATACCCTTGTTTACACAAATTCTACATGGCCTAGATGGGTACTGGTTCTGAAAATAATTGTTTTGTACTCCGTTTTGGAAATTCCTAGGTCTTTGAAAATTATAGTTTGGTCGAGGAACCCAGTTTCGAGGAGAACTAAATTGATTATTGGGCCGATTTGACTGAATCCAATGCCTAGGAGTATTAATTTGTTGAAAATATGGTCTATTAGGCTGCACACTATATCGAGGAATGTCAAAATTAGTTGCATTAGGTTTACTTGGTAATGATGGACTTGTAACAGCAGGGGTGGAAACTTCCACAAATTGCTTAACAATTCTATACCATTCTGTTGTACTCTCAGGAGGGTTAACAATTAGATAATTTTGATATTCTGGTTTTAAACTATCGGTTAATCCTTGTAGTAATATAGTTTCACATAAATGCAATTTCCTACCAATTTCAATTTTCTTTCTAAAATAAGTTTCTAAGTTACTTAAACTATCCAATTTCAAAGCAGAAAATTCAGAAAATTTCGGGATATTTACCCTAATAAAATTCTCAGTTAAGATATCAGCTATCTGTTCGTATTTAGTGCAATTAAGGCAATCATTAATGTAAATCTTAAGAGCTTCTCCCTTTAAATTTTGAGAAATATTTTTAAACTTCCAATCATCATCCTTCTTTTCTTTTTCACAAGCATCATCAAAGTATTTTAACCACGCTTGTATCTCAACTCCTAAATCTGGATCAAATGCTATAAATTTTGGTTCTGCCATGCTATTTAATCTAACAAAAGAGTTAACTCGATCTTCTTTTAAATATCCGGATCTTAAAAACATTAAATTTTAAACTTATAACACTATATACCATACAAATAACGAAATAGTAAATAAATATGTAATTTACGATCTCAGTAACATTTTAAAAATAATAGATTTTTTTTTAAGAATATCTGTTCTTAAAACATGAAAATATAAATTATACCGCTGTCTATAATATTACAATGACGTATCACACGAAATCATCAAATAAATTAATTAACCTTAACAACACTTAAATATTTGCAACAGAAATAAATTTTAAAAACAAAATTTTAATCAGTATAACATAGTATATAAAACCTTTAAATTTCAAGGTAGACTATTAAATAAATAAAACATTTTAAATATAACATAAACTAATAAATATCAACATATAAAGATACCAATAAATAAAAATACCAACTTACAGTTACTCTTGAGCATATTTCACAGGAAAGTCTCACACATCTAAAAATCTTTAATTTTCTTGATAACACAAAAGTTCTGCTTTTTCGCAATCCTTTAAAACCAACACCATGAAGACGCTTATGAAGATGACTAATATATTCTCTAGCAACAACTTCACTTAGGCCAACTTTTCCTCTTCTTTTCTCTTTTAGGCTTGACCATTTTTAATTTATTATAAAAGTACAAAATAACAAAACACCAGACGTAAACGTGCTGTAATGGCGTAGACGTCCTCGTAACATATTCTTCTAATCGGCAAATTTCACGTTTAACTACACAAACTTTTTGTTGATCAACAGCATCCTGTCGACTTATTATATTAATGTCGTGTTTCCAAGTTCAAATCCGGGAAAAACGCAGTCGTGCTCGTGATAAATAGGGTTAGCGATGTTATTGGTTTCCCTTTTAGTTCGCATCAGGCGGCAGTGTGGTATCATCAACAACAAGAAATGTCAGTCCATATTTTTGTCGAAGAACCTTTTATTTCCAGTTTTAAGACATCTCTTCAGGGAAAATGCTCATTAGCCAACGCTAAACGAAAAAAAATACAACGTTCCATTATTTTCTAGAATCCGTCCCGATTCTTTTAGCAAACACCAGCGTCGAAAAAATTCTCTCCGAATCAGGATGATCGTGTTTTTAAACTAGCTTGCGTAATAATACAGAATACGTCACGTGACCCACTTCTATCGAATCAAAAGGTCTCTTTTGGAACTTTATCAATATTTCCGGTGGATTTATTTTGTTGTAAAATGCAAAAACTTTCTACGCCCATCCAGAATATTCCATAATCTCGTACCAGATGCCTGTCATATCAACAAACGAGTTTATCTGTTTTTGAGGCTGTAACTAAACTTCGAATTTAATACGTAATAAAAATAATAAGAAGAAAAGAAAATGAATCTTTATAAAAGGGAAAAAAAAAAAAAAAGAAAGAATTAAAGTTTTTCGGAAATATTTTAATAGACATTTGATATTTAATAATAGGATAACTTTATGAAATAAGGTTTTTTGAGCGGAATATTTTAAGAGATACGATGTTTTAGCATTTAAATAAAGAAGTTATAGCAATTTGACCACACGGGAATAATACTAATGAATTTTAATAATGGATTAAAATAAAGATGTTCTATTTAAAGAATAAATTAAAAAAGCTATCGCCATTTTTAGAATAACTACATTCGAATAAATATTATTAAGTAGATTAGGAATAATTGGCTTTACATATGGATAGTAAAAGGCTATTTTAAGAGTGAGAATTATTTTAATAAGCTGGGTTATATACCGAATATTATTGAATGGACAAATTTTATAGAATAATTGCGGAAAAAATTTAAATTTTGTAATATTATCCCCCCTCCCTAAAGTTTTTGGATGAAGTTAATAGTTAAGTAACTATAAATTCAGACAATATAAATTTAATACTTTAGAAATTTGAATTTTGGCTAGTATAAATTTAGAGACTGCCAGCAAGGAGATGGGGAATTTCTGAAGAACTGGAAGACAAAAACAAAAACAAAAATAAAATAATAGTAATCAATTAAAATTAATAGATAAATAAAAATAAAGCTACGAGCATTTCCCCTGTAAAATAATACAAGAAATGGTTACAATCTCACTTACCATTTGTAAGTGCACAAGAAAAATACAATAACAATAAATAATAAATATTAATAAACAAGAAAAACAGGATAATAATAGTAACAGAATTTTGCTTTTACCAAGTTCACAAGCTTTAGAATAAGTAGTCACTAGCAAATTGTTAAAACAAAGTTTTTAAAAAAAATTCGACTTAATTCAAATTTGAGTTCATTAGATCCAACTGTTTTATTTCAGTCTCTTTCTTGGATCGTGATAAGTCCTCATTTTGTTTTTTAAAAAAAATGGTTACTGCAGTCCCTTTCTTAAAAATACAGTTTTTATGTAAAGGCTGAAAATAAAGACATTACTCCATCATAATTTTAAAAGTGTAGTCATTCTTACCAATACTTTATAATGACCTTATAATGCTAGCACTTGTCACAACCTCTTCTCTTAAGTATCACATTAATTTTCTCACATAATAATCAAGTCAAATTATCTCTTGGTCGTTTATTGTACTTGGAATATGTTATCTTTGTTATATTCCTGTGGGATTTGTTATATTTCTGTTGGGATCCCACCATCTTTAACTAATATTTGTCAAACATTTTTTCACTAATAAATAATATAACTCTTCAATAATATAAATAAATGCTATAATAAAATTCAATTCATAAACATAACAATAATAACTTTCAATATAACTAATACTTCTCAACATATGTAGTAATTCATAATATAATTCAATAGTAGAAATATTAATATAATAACATCAGTATAATTTAAGAAAATATCACAGTTTGTTTATTTATTGTTAGGAAAAATATTGGTTGAGGATAAAATAATTTCATAGCAAATAAATAAATTTCTTATTTTTTAATTATATAAGAAAGTATTTTTGCCAGTCGAAAGTATACAAAAAAAAAATATATATATAATAATTTCAAAATCCAAATCAATTTTAATCTAAATATTTAGAAATTGAACTCTCATCCATTAGTTCCTTACAATAATTTTTTCCTCTGATACCCTTTTACAAAATTATACTGTTAAGCTATAAGTATTCATATCCTAAATGCAGAGAGTTTTTTTTTTTTTTGGCAAACTTAGAATAAATAAAGACAATAAATAACAAATAAAAGATGTTAATTTTAGCTGAGAAATGGAATACAAAGGCAATTAGTTTAGATACTTAATTTTCTATTGTGACACCAAAACAATCACTGTAAAATCACATCATCACTATCCAATCATTTATATAATTATAGAAATACTTATAAACGGTTACTATTTGATTATCTATTGAAGTAAATAACATAATATTAAATTTTTGAAACAATTGGTTTAAGAAAAAGTAAATAAAGTAAAAATAGTTTATTTTGATATAGAATTAAAACATTTAATTTCATTTTTCAACATCAATTTGACAATTCCTAAAATCAAAATACACATCTTATGCCTGCATAAGGTGTCTACTCAACCTCAAAAACTCTCAAAAACAAGGAAATATTTTAGTTGATCAGGCTAAAATATAACCACAATGTTGAAATAAAAGCTGTGACATTTATTTTAAATTTTAAAATATTAAACTTTCAAAAATGGGTAATATCTCTGTTGTACACCAAAGACATACCTGATAATGTTGAAACAAGAGTAATAAGAGATATTTAAAGAATTAGAATTTATTCTATTGTTTTTACTTTAGTTTGATTTTGTGATGGTGATTGTGATGTCTGTGGTGATTTTGATTGTTGTTTGGGTTGCTCATGAAATAGTCTGAAGTTATCTGGTGAAAAATAGGGTCGTAATTTAGACGCATGTACAATAACTGAATTTAATTGTCTCATAATTAAATTTGTCTATTTCATAGGTCACATCAGAAAGTTTATTTATTATTTTGTATGGTTCAGAGAAAGTAGGTTCTAATTTTCTAGTGTTAGGATATTTAAATTCTTCACAAATTACATAATCTTGTATTTCTAGTGGAGATTCAACAAATTTTCTATCATAGAGTCTTTTACTTTTAAGGTGGAATTCACAAGTTCGCGCTTTTGCAATTTTGAGTGCTTTATTAACAGGAGGGTAATAATTTTGTTTTAAAGGAGATTCATAAGGTAATTGACCATAAAATAAATAGGCAGGTGGGAATTTGGTTATGGAATGTGGTGTGTTATTGTATTCTTGGATGACTTGGTCTAATAATCTAGTCCAAGGTATTTTAGAAGAAATGGAATTAACTTTACATTTAAGTCTAGTAACTATAGCTTGGTTCACTCGTTCTACCTTCCCATTGGTTTGGGGGTGATGTGATGATGTAAAACGTTGTTGAACATGATATTTTCTGAGGAATTTTTTGAATCTTGGAGACCTAAAAGATTTATGTCTATCGCTAAGTATTGTTTTAGGTGCTTGAATATTGAAAATTTGTTTTAAACAGTTAGTATATGTTTCGGTAGTAACACTTTTGGATGGAAAAGCCCAAACAAACCTAGTTGCATGATCTATTATTATGTGTAAGAATTTTTTTGTTGAATTGTAATAATTAAATCCACCCACAGTATCAATAGAAAGACATTCAAAAGGTTGATCTGTGGCTGGCATAGCTTGTAACAAGCCAAATCTTTTTTGTTTTGGTTTTTTATTTCTCTGGCATGTATCACAATGTTTAACAAATTGTGTAATATCTATTGTCATGTTGGGCCAATAATAGTTTGGAGATATTAAGTTAAGCATTTTTTGTATTCCTAAGTGTCCAAAATTATCATGAGCAATATGTAATAATTTTCTCCTGAGTGACATTGGTACTACTATTTTTTTGAATCCTTTTCTCTGAATAATTATAATCCCATTCTCTTTTTTGTATTTTCTGTCACAAACATTATCTTTATCTTGCATCGCTATAATTTCTTTTTTGTCCAATAATAAACTTACATGTTGATTAAGATAAGCAACAGGATTTCGTGACAACATGTCCGCTTCGACATTTGTAGAACCTTTTTGATACTTGATCTCATAATCGAACATGCTAAGTTTTAAAGACCATCGAAAAAGTCTACCTCTTAGATTTTTAACATTCTTTAACCGTACCAGAGATGCATGGTCGGTATGGATTGTGAATTTAGTACCATGAAAATAGTGATAAAACTTATCAAGAGTATCTATGATAGCAAGGCATTCCAATTCAGTTATAAAGTAATTTTGTTCATAACTCTTCAAAATTCTAGAATGGTAAGCAATAGGATGCAAAAAATTATCTTTCCCTGGTTGTCTTAGAACTGCACCTACTGCTACCTGAGAGGCATCTATAAACATGTGGAGGGGTAATTTTGGGTCATAAATTTTTAGAATTGGTTTTGCAATTAGAGTATTTTTTAATTTCTCAAAAGAGTTTTGACATTCTGAGTTCCATTCCCATATTGTGTTTTTCCTAAGTAATTTATTGAGGGGTATCTAATTTCAGCATATTTATCTATGAATTTGTGATAAACATTAATGGAACCTAAAAATCGTTGTAGTTCTTTAACATTAGAGGGAGGTTTCAATTTTTTAATTGTCTCAATATTGGTATTAGCTGGAGTTAAAGTCCCATTGGTGATCTCATAGCCTAAGAAATTAATTTTATTTTGATTTAGTTTACATTTAGAAAGTTTAAGTTTAAGGTTTTCTAGTTTACAGATTTCAAAGATTTTTGCTAAGTGATTTAAATGTTCTTCTAGAGAGGAGGAGAAAATTATGATATCGCAGAAATAATGGCAAGCAAAATCAATTTTATACTTATAGAGAATTCTTCTAATGGTTCTATTAAATATCGGGGGCCCTGTCTTTATACCAAAGGGGAGCACCAGCCATTCGCAGAGGCCAAAATTGGTGGCAAAAGCTAATTTTTCTGTATCGGATGGATGTATTGATATGTGCCAGTAGCCAGAGGCTAAGTCCAAAGTGGAAAAATACTGGGCACTACTCAATTTATCTAAAATTTCATCGATAAGAGGTAAAGGTTCTGCATCGTTTTTAACTATTGCATTTAATTTCCTATAATCTATACATAGTCGGGTCTTTTTACCTTCCTCTCTTTTCATAGCCAAGGTGACGGGGGCAGAATAAGGACTATTGCTTTCTTTTATGAGACCAGCCGCTAACAAAGATTGAATTTGATTTTTTATTTCTTTTTCCTCTAAGGGGGAAGTTCTGTAGGGCCTCAAAGATATAGGTAGGTCAGATTTTAGTAAAACGCGTTGTGGTTCAATATTTATCTTACCCACATCATATTTATGTTTTGCAAAAATATCCCTATAATTTTGAACTATTTACCTTAAATCCCCATTTTCAATTAAATTTATTTCCCCAATTAAATCTGAATTATAATCATTAATATCGCGAAAATTTTGAGGAGTCATTGAACTTCTGTAATCAGGCTGCACGTTACAATCATTGTAATTAGCTGCAAAAAAGTCCTGAGTATTCACAAAATTTTCATTAGTATATGGTGATACTTTGTCATCATTATATCCATTTAAACTCTCATTACTATCACCATTTGTTAATAACTCATCTTTACATGAAATAGTATCTTCATTATAAGTTGTTATCAAGTTACCATCATTAAATAAATTCAAATTGTCACAATCAGAAGTTATCAAGTTATCATTACCTTGTTGTAATTTCTTTTACAGTTACAGTATTAAAATGAAGTGATCTCTCATCATGTATGGATATACTCCTATTTATAATCTTCCTTTCCTGTTTTACTATACAATTCTTACAATTTATATTTAAATTAAATTTTGAACATTCTTTTAACCCCAAGATGCAGTAATCCAAATCTGTATCACATACTAAAAAGTTAACATATTTTTGGATTTTACCCACTTTAAGAAGAATACTACACTTTTGATTAATTTGTAAAAATCCCTTTGCCTGACCAATAGTAACTGGAGGAACAATTTCAATTTTAGCATTCAATTTTTTAACAAACTTTAATGGTAAAATTGCGATAGTTGAACCGGTATCGACGACACATGGTAAATTATAATTATTCGTATATCCATACACAATTAATTGTCAAATATTAGGAGTACCAATTGGAAGAGTATCAGAGGGTGTTGAGTTGTTATTAAAAATACACTCTTTTTCCCAGTGAAAAGCATTCATTATACCCTTGTTTACACAAATTCTACATGGCCTAGATGGGTACTGGTTCTGAAAATAATTGTTTTGTACTCCGTTTTGGAAATTCCTAGGTCTTTGAAAATTATAGTTTGGTCGAGGAACCCAGTTTCGAGGAGAACTAAATTGATTATTGGGCCGATTTGACTGAATCCAATGCCTAGGAGTATTAATTTGTTGAAAATATGGTCTATTAGGCTGCACACTATATCGAGGAATGTCAAAATTAGTTGCATTAGGTTTACTTGGTAATGATGGACTTGTAACAGCAGGGGTGGAAACTTCCACAAATTGCTTAACAATTCTATACCATTCTGTTGTACTCTCAGGAGGATTAACAATTAGATAATTTTGATATTCTGGTTTTAAACTATCGGTTAATCCTTGTAGTAATATAGTTTCACATAAATGCAATTTCCTACCAATTTCAATTTTCTTTCTAAAATAAGTTTCTAAGTTACTTAAACTATCCAATTTCAAAGCAGAAAATTCAGAAAATTTCGGGATATTTACCCTAATAAAATTCTCAGTTAAGATATCAGCTATCTGTTCGTATTTAGTGCAATTAAGGCAATCATTAATGTAAATCTTAAGAGCTTCTCCCTTTAAATTTTGAGAAATATTTTTAAACTTCCAATCATCATCCTTCTTTTCTTTTTCACAAGCATCATCAAAGTATTTTAACCACGCTTGTATCTCAACTCCTAAATCTGGATCAAATGCTATAAATTTTGGTTCTGCCATGCTATTTAATCTAACAAAAGAGTTAACTCGATCTTCTTTTAAATATCCGGATCTTAAAAACATTAAATTTTAAACTTATAACACTATATACCATACAAATAACGAAATAGTAAATAAATATGTAATTTACGATCTCAGTAACATTTTAAAAATAATAGATTTTTTTTTAAGAATATCTGTTCTTAAAACATGAAAATATAAATTATACCGCTGTCTATAATATTACAATGACGTATCACACGAAATCATCAAATAAATTAATTAACCTTAACAACACTTAAATATTTGCAACAGAAATAAATTTTAAAAACAAAATTTTAATCAGTATAACATAGTATATAAAACCTTTAAATTTCAAGGTAGACTATTAAATAAATAAAACATTTTAAATATAACATAAACTAATAAATATCAACATATAAAGATACCAATAAATAAAAATACCAACTTACAGTTACTCTTGAGCATATTTCACAGGAAAGTCTCACACATCTAAAAATCTTTAATTTTCTTGATAACACAAAAGTTCTGCTTTTTCGCAATCCTTTAAAACCAACACCATGAAGACGCTTATGAAGATGACTAATATATTCTCTAGCAACAACTTCACTTAGGCCAACTTTTCCTCTTCTTTTCTCTTTTAGGCTTGACCATTTTTAATTTATTATAAAAGTACAAAATAACAAAACACCAGACGTAAACGTGCTGTAATGGCGTAGACGTCCTCGTAACATATTCTTCTAATCGGCAAATTTCACGTTTAACTACACAAACTTTTTGTTGATCAACAGCATCCTGTCGACTTATTATATTAATGTCGTGTTTCCAAGTTCAAATCCGGGAAAAACGCAGTCGTGCTCGTGATAAATAGGGTTAGCGATGTTATTGGTTTCCCTTTTAGTTCGCATCAGGCGGCAGTGTGGTATCATCAACAACAAGAAATGTCAGTCCATATTTTTGTCGAAGAACCTTTTATTTCCAGTTTTAAGACATCTCTTCAGGGAAAATGCTCATTAGCCAACGCTAAACGAAAAAAAATACAACGTTCCATTATTTTCTAGAATCCGTCCTGATTCTTTTAGCAAACACCAGCGTCGAAAAAATTCTCTCCGAATCAGGATGATCGTGTTTTTAAACTAGCTTGCGTAATAATACAGAATACGTCACGTGACCCACTTCTATCGAATCAAAAGGTCTCTTTTGGAACTTTATCAATATTTCCGGTGGATTTATTTTGTTGTAAAATGCAAAAACTTTCTACGCCCATCCAGAATATTCCATAATCTCGTACCAGATGCCTGTCATATCAACAAACGAGTTTATCTGTTTTTGAGGCTGTAACTAAACTTCGAATTTAATACGTAATAAAAATAATAAGAAGAAAAGAAAATGAATCTTTATAAAAGGGAAAAAAAAAAAAAGAAAGAATTAAAGTTTTTCGGAAATATTTTAATAGACATTTGATATTTAATAATAGGATAACTTTATGAAATAAGGTTTTTTGAGCGGAATATTTTAAGAGATACGATATTTTAGCATTTAAATAAAGAAGTTATAGCAATTTGACCACACGGGAATAATACTAATGAATTTTAATAATGGATTAAAATAAAGATGTTCTATTTAAAGAATAAATTAAAAAAGCTATCGCCATTTTTAGAATAACTACATTCGAATAAATATTATTAAGTGGATTAGGAATAATTGGCTTTACATATGGATAGTAAAAGGCTATTTTAAGAGTGAGAATTATTTTAATAAGCTGGGTTATATACCGAATATTATTGAATGGACAAATTTTATAGAATAATTGCGGAAAAAATTTAAATTTTGTAATATATATGTCTAGATCTTGACAGCACATTGAAATATCAGAAATGAGAAATACCCATTAAAGTTTATTACTATTACGATAATTTGTTTGTGTACAAAATTCAAACGCTTATACACCCAGAAAAAGGAATTGATTAAAACAACAAAACATGTTTTGTTGAGTACATTTCGGTTGTTTTAAGAAAAATTTTTAGTTGAAGTAAAAAATTGGTTTTGTTGCTTGGGCAAAAGAATATTGCTAACACTCTTACAAAATTCTAAGAAAATTTCATCAATTTTACTTGAATTAACAAAATCTGTTTTTTTAATTTTACAATAATTTTGTAATTTAAATTTGTAATTCCAGCAAAATTTTGTTGTTTATGCAAAATTTAAATTGTTGTGTAGTAACCATAACTCTCTCACGTAACTTGGTTTATTTGACTTATATTGCTATATAATTAAAGGATTAACATAATTTTTGAATAAGTAAACCTTTTTTTAATTGGGACGGACCAAGGTAGTTTTAAAAATCCCCCCCTCCCATTTATTACTTTCTTCTATCTTTACAAGAAGAAAATATTGGATTCATGAAAATTTTCGACTTGTGGTTTACGACGGATTTTAGAAGGTCCTGAACATGATTTGACTGTTTTTAGAAAATGACTGTCTATGATTCTGTCTGTCTGTATGTGACAAAAAGTTTGTAGGCGCTCTATCTCAAGAACTAATGCACGGAATTTAATAAAACTTTATATTCAGTTACTTCCTGATATAAATTGTTGCTGATTAGTTTTTGGTGTAAATCGCTAAGTGGAGATGCTATGTTGCATTTTTCGCGATTTCTGCAATAGCTCCATCTCATTTTCAGCAGTGGATTACGCCTGTAATCTTTGAATAATAACCAGTGAATTTTTATCTTGCTTTTTACGGGCGTAATTCACTGCTGAAAATGAATTAAAAATTAACTATATGTTGCCATATACAGGTCTTTGTATTGTCGCCTCATGTTTGCCGCAAAAATTTGTGTGCTCCTGATGACATTTCCATCTTGTGCTGCGGTTGCAGCCGGTGTGACATATATAAGAGTGAGAAATGCCAAGTTGGGATATCGTTCCCTGTAGCGCAGCGGTAGAGACTCAGAGCGCTGTTCTGAGGACCCGAGTTCAATTCCGGGCTTTGAGCAATCTTCACTTTGTCGGTTTACGCTTGAAAAAAAAACAGGATAAAATTCTCTTGTTATTGTTCAAGTATTACAAACGTATTTTACTGCTGAAAATGAATTAAAAAATAGTTAAAATTACATATTAAATTGGTTCATTTAACAAACAAACAAAATATATTTATACAAAATATCGATTTTTTCTTAAATAAAAGTCCACGTACCATTAAGTAATTATAAACATCGCATAAATTTAGAATTTTATAAATATTAACAAACTTTATTTACTTAACTAAAAACACTCTTCTGCCTATAACACCAATCATTAACGATAAAATAAATTACTGAACCTTTTTTAAAAACCTTCGCTATTTATACATTCATTTTTATGGCATCCCATAAAAAGCGTGCGTAATATTTAAGTACTTTTTTGGATAAAATATCTCCATTTAGTTACTTAGAACTAAGAAAGGATGTTGCACGTTTGAAGAAATGGCCAGCCATAAATTGCGTAGATTAATAAAGCGAAAACTTCCTGTCTTTTAAATAATAAAAATTTAATCGTGGATGATGTAATGTTTTCCTACCTACGTAGCAAGAATAAGAAAATTTTACGAAGGGAAAAGTTCTCTTCATATTAAAATTTAAGCTGCGTGTATGAAAACGTGGAGAAATAATATGAGGCACGTATTGATTGCGGGAAATATCTTACGAAAGTTTGCAAAATGTATTGCATGCACGTTTTGTTATTTTTGTAAAGTTTGAGTATTAAAATAACAAGCTAATCCAACCAGTTCTTCTCGGGTTGAAGAACGTATTTCACGGTATACAGATCATAAGTGAAAACACTTTTTAAATTGAAAACACTAATTGATTTTTCACATTTCATATACAGGGCGCGTTACAAAAATGTATACATACTTTGAATGCTTATAACTCCATTTGTTATTCACATATAATTAATATTTAAATTGCGGAAGAATCTGTATAAAATGTATAACTTTTTTTCCTAACGCAGATGTTCAAAATTATTATCGTTATAATCAATAAACTGTTTATAACGGTGGGCTATTGATTCACAAACTTAAACAGACATTTCATTTGGTGTTGTGGCGCATTCTTTCTTAATTGCGGTTCCAGAACCTCTTATATTAATTGTAAGTCGCATAGGTGGATCGGCCAGAAAGTCCCTATATATATTGTTTTTCTACTTCTGCTACATTTTCATACATTTAAAATAAATATTCTTTTTTCAAAAGTTAATCTTGGTCTACTCATTACTTCTAGTTAATTACTCTTTGAAAACAAACACTTTTGAATTAGACACTTTGAAATTAGAAAATTGTGATCCGTTAAACAGTGTATGTGTACATTTTGACATACATACTGAGGCACCTTGTATATTTTTTAGTTTCTTCCTAATAACTTCAAAAAGCATTTTGTTGTGCAAAATTTATTCATATAAAGTTTCGAAATTTACCAAAAGCGAGACTTTCGCATTAACCTCATTAATTACCGAAGAAATCGCCAAAGATTACAAGATTTATGACTTTATTATTCTGATTATTTCAGTTTTTAGTTTCTGTATTTCAGTGTTCAATATATCTGTTAAATTTGCGTTTTATTTATTTTATTTTATTTATTTACTTGATGAAGTTTTAAACTGGTTATAGCTTTCTGTCCTATGTTCTGTCAGTAACGCTATGCTCAAAATTGACACTAGATGTCGCGACTTGCGTCATTGCTTTCCTGCATGGCTACCTGTTGTTTAAATCTTAAATGAAAATGTTTAGCCTCTCTCTGATCATCGGGGGTTCAATAGTAGAATAGCTCAGAGAAAAAGCCAGTTAGTGGTATGGGTTTGGTTCTTGTATGTAATAAGCGTGCATATCTTACATAATATTTACTTCTTTTAAAGATTGCAACGTTTATTTAAATAAGAATATATTAAAGAAAATAGCTGTTTTAAATTGTATTTTAACAAAGTACGTTATAGAATTCTTTTGCATGTTTAGTTCACGCATTAGTTTTGAGCGCACGCTTCATTTTTTTGTTGGTGTTGGAGAGGTTTTGCTGGTGGTTTTAATGTAAATTTTTATCAGAATTCGAAAATTGTATGTTTTTTTTTTATTTGTCCCTTTTCTTCTTCGTCTTCTTCTTCTTCTTCTTCATCGTCTTTTTTTTTTTTGGACATTTTAAACTAACTTTCATAAAAATTGGTCAATCGTTGCGAAATTTCGATATGATGTTAAGACACCCGCAATGATTTTTAATCAGTCGTATCATACGTTTTATTTTATTTTATTATGTTTTATTTACAGGGAGAGGTCAAAAAAGTTAATATAGGATGGTCTACTAAGTGTCATATTGAGAGATATTGACAGCAATCGGATTCAAAGTAAATGTGTATAGAAATTAAGAGCTTTCATAGAAACATTTTATTATGTGATACCTATTTCTAATAATACGCTATTTCTAAAAAAACATTTTAAAAGAAAAATAAGAACGAAAACTCATGCATCAGACATAAATTATCAAACACTTTCCAACAGTACTAGAATATTATCAGAAATTTAATTTTTCCATACAATGAATTGCGATAACTAAATAATCAGTAGAAAACATGTTGTAGTGCATCTCAGTGCACATTTTTAATTTCATTATGTTTGGAGTTTCATAAAATCTTTAAAATTCACCGCAACCAATTTTTACCCCATAGTTCATAATGTAATAGAAATTTTTTTCTGCGTCCCTGTAAAAGAACTATAATTTCTACTTATCCTATACTCTTGAGAAAGCATGATTTATTCCACTTCAGGGATACATATAAATTTTAGGTTCTTCTCTATTATCCTGTCCACCACTTTTCATAATAAAAAACTATCGCCAAACTGTAAGATTAAACGCCAAAAATGCAGTCCCATTTATTTGATGTCAGAGGCATTATACGTGTTTGTTATGTCATCAAGTGGTTTTTAATTCGACATTTGCGTGTACTTTTCATTATGTTTTACTGATTTATTAGTTATTTCATTAATTAAAATAACAATTGTGTCATTAAATTCCTATATTTTATTTATTTATTTATTTTGATATTCCAATGGCAACGTCCTCCCGTTTATTTGGCGTTACAGTTTGGCGATAGTTTTTTGTTATGAAAAGTGGTCGACGGGATAATAGAGAAGTACCAAATTTTATTATACTTGAAGTAACGTAACATCAACAAAATTCATCATAAACAATTTTTCCCCATAGACCATAATGTAATGAAATTCTTTTGTGTGTCTCTCTACACAAACTATAAATGCTACTAAATCTATACTCCCGAGAAAGCATGTTGTGGACCACCTCAGTGGCGTATATTAAGCTCAATATGTTTGAAATAGCGTAACATGAATAAAATGCACCGTAAACGATTTCCTCCATAGGACATGATGTAAAAGAATTCTTCTGTGTGTCTCTTATGTACCCCTCAATACTACACTTCATTTTCAATACCGAACATTCTATACTAAACCTGAATAACATATACAATTACACGGCAATCCAAGTATAGTCATGAGAGTTAGAGTACAGACTGATGGCCTGACAGCCAGATGGATAGACAGCCAAACGGCCAGACAGACAAACAAACAGGATTCAAAAATACTTTTCAACTTTATAGGAAAGTGTTAAAAACTATTTCAAAACAATCATAGATGCAATTTCTGATATTAATGGCCAATACGTGATTTTGCTTTAACTTTGCTTTGCTTAAACATCTTTCGTGTAAGAAAAAAGTATTTTATGTACAGCAATATTTTTCCGCATACGTTATTTTTCTACATAATAAAAATCCCGTATCGAGGCATAAAGTTTTAATATTTAGTACATAAAATAATTCACTTTTAAGGCCCGTCAAAACACTCTTTAGTATGCATGTGCAGTGCATAGAAGGTAATAAATATTTTAAATATATTCTCAATCGGATGTTTTAGTAATAAATAGTTTAGAGATAAAGTTTGCTTCTTCTTATAGAAAGTTAGCATTTCGTGTTAACGTTCTTGTTTAAAATTTATTTAAAATAGGTGGTTTGAACTTTGTGCCTTTGTATTAAAATAAATGAACAACGTAAAATTAGCACAAATAAAAATATATAAAATGACAAACAGCTGTTTCGGAGCCTCTAAAAGCTCATCATCCATGCCAAATTTAAAAGATTAAAACCTGATTCAAAAGTTTAAGCCATGTATATATGCTTGCGTCTCCGCACGTGACCAAGATAGAATGGCAATGCTTAGATGGATAGGCCATTCTATCTTGGTCGCGTTTGGAAACGAAAGTATCCTCCCAAAGACATGAAATTGAGTCGAGAAAACCAAAATGACTTTGGGTTTCTCGACTCAATTTTATTTCTTTGGGGGGGATACAATAATGTTTAATTTTTATTTTACTGACACTGAGGATGTGAGTCCATGTTACTCACGAAACGTACGTCCGCCCATTGAACTATAGTTTTATATTGTGTGTTTTACGTGGGTGTTTTTAGTGTATATTTATCCACACAAGATTTCCTTTTTACAGTTGCAAAGCGGGAAGATTTTTAAGCATTACTCAAAAACCACCTCGCCGACGTTGGTGTTTTTAGTGTATATTTATCCACACAAGATTTCCTTTTTATAGTTGCAAAGCGGGAAGATTTTTAAGCATTACTCAAAAACCACCTCGCCGAACGAGCTGTAATTTTGAATGCACACATTTAAAACCTCTAGAAAGCGATTTCTATTAAAAATTTTATATGACACATTTTTAAAAAATAATAATTTCATAATTTATATATTGTGAAATTATTACTCGAAACAAATACGAATTGTAACCTATAAAACTTTTAACAGAAATCAATTTCTATGAACTTTAAGTATTCAAATCCAATTTTACAGTTCAATCTTGTAAGAAATTTTTGAGTTAAGCTTAAAAAAATACCCGCATAGCTTGTTTTGCCATCATTAAAAAATAATGTAGCAATAGGAGTTTGAAACTTTAAACCTAAACTTCTTCAGCCAATGACTTTCCGTTTGGTATCTTATAGTAAAATGTCCAACAAAATTCAAACATGGTGTAAAAATTAAATATTAGTATTGAAATGTCCAAAGATTGTTATAATTTTGCTATGAAAACTAACACCTGAGCTTATTCTTTTAACATGTTCAAAAGCAGACATAATTACCAATTAAATGTCTGTTTTCAATTTTCTCTGCGTTTATTTGGCGATAAAAGAGATAGGGGGTAACTTTTTTTCCTGTCGACTGATTGTACATTGGAAATATTTACAATGTGGTCGTATTATTGGGAAGACATGAGATTTTACTGAAAATATTTTCAATAAATTGTAACTAGAAGGAGAGAAAATAACTTTTTCTGTATAGAGGCATCCGAAGTTAAAACAAATGAACAATAATCAAGTGAACTAGTGGTAATAAAACTTTACATTTATAATTGTAAAGGCATGTGGAGATGAATTCAAAATACTAATACTAATACTAATCCTACTGTTACTAATAATATCAGAACATGAAGCACCGAAACGTAGCTCAACTGTATTAAGTCTAAACATGTACTGAGCACAATGCCTGAACTCACAAGGCATTTTTAAAGGAAATTAATAACGTTGTTTTTTTCTTCTTATATGTGCAATAAATCGTTCATTTCATTTTACTATCAATTAATACAAAATATATTATTGTAATCTCTACACCAATGTAAACATTTTCCCTATAGGTCAAAATGTTCCTCTTTTTTAAAACTTTTTCAAGGAATTAAACTCCGCATGTCTACAAACATCTAGATATAAAATGTCTCATTCGTTAATTAATTTTAGCTGCAGATGCCTCCAAATATTGAAATTTATTTTATCGCTTTAGCCTTCATTAACATTTTCATAATTGTGCCAACAGTATACAACTGGGTATGTATGGGATAACAATATTATAGTATTTCCAAGCAAAATATATCGAAATGCTACACTATTACTGAAAAAAAAACTAATTTATCAAAGAGAGCCAGTATTACTGTAATTTTTAATTCGAACTCAAATTTCAATGGACGAACTATTTAAACATAATAATTCCTCTTTTTTTAATTATATATTTAAAAATTGTAAATTAATAATTTATTTTTAACCAACTTCTCGTATAACACAAAAGTATAGTAAGCAGCTTACACACGTAAGCCAGATGCAGAAAAATACGAAGCCAATAACTTAAAAAAATAAATTAAAATCTTAAAATTAAATAACATTTTAAGAGAGACAGAAAAGAAAAGTACTTGCAGATACAAGAAGGACAACATAGACTTATAAAAACAATAGTAAAATTAAAGTTAACAAAATTATAAAAAAAAACAGAGGAAAGCTCTTTGTTCTGTATGAAACATTCGATTGATTTACACACATCATTTACTTTCGAATAATATCAAAACTAGTTAGTTATCTGTGAAACCCGCCACGAATCACGCCCGTTTGATTTGCAAGCCAGCGTGCTTCCAGTACAAATATGTGACTTTTTTTTCGCCCTTCATAACTCTTTCTACAGGGTGTTTCACAAAGGATATTTAAAAATCAATTCAAACTTTAAAAATCAATAACCCGGAAACGGTGATAGATAGAAACATAAAACCAGTGGTATGTTTAATAAAAAAAATCGTAAGAATCTGATACAAAAACTTCAAAATTTTAGTTTAAAATAGCGCCTATAGATGACGCTGCGATAAATCGATGCATCACATAAAAAGTGATTTAATATGTACACCTTTTACACAACATACATGTCGCAAACGCAGAATGAAATTATCAGTGACTCTCTGTAGTGTGTCACCGGAAATCGACACACAAGCTTGACAAATAGCCTCTTCGAGCTCGTCAATCAGATTTCAATGGCTAAATCTTGGCCGGCTACTCTTTCTATGCTTCTGAACTCGCTTTAGAAGGATTCTTAAATCTCTCAGCGCCATCTATCGGTGCTATTTTTAACTAAATTTTGAGATTTATGTATAAGATTCTTACGATTTTTTTAATAAACATACCACTGGTTTCATGTTTCTATCTATCACCGTTTCTGGGTTATTGATTTAAAGTTAGGGGTCCTTTGTGAAACACCCTGTATCTTGTGGAGATGGATGCCGGCTACTTACATCATCTTCTTTTTTATATTACTTGTATGGACCAGGGTTCTGAGTCAAATTTCATATATTATTTTGCCCGCTTGTAGCCGTACTTCGGTAATTCTCTTGTTTGGGCGTAAATTATGCATTTCTATCATAGCCGGGATTCGAACAACGGCCCTTTGATTTTCAAGCCAGTGTGCTACCACCACAGAGCTAGGACATGGCATCTATCTTGTCGAACCCTTCTATATCCTGCGGAGGTTGATCCCAGTTTCTTACATCATCGTCTTCCTTATTTTACTTAACTGGAGCAGGATCCTCAGTCAATATTCATTTATTCCTTTCGTCCGCTTGTAGTCGTCCATCGATAATTCTCTTGTTCGGGAACCAATTGTGGAGTTCAACCGCAGCCGGGATTCGAACAACGGCCCTTTAATTTCCATACCAGTGTGCTACCACGAAAAAGCTGCGACATTTCATCTATCTTTTCAAAACCTTCTATATCCTGGATGTCGCCTCGTTAGAACGAGAGTTTTTGTTCCCTTTTTGTAACAAATATAAAATTGTACAACTAATTTCAAATTAAAGCTTATAAAAAGTTCGCCTCAAAGTATCTGGAAATAAAATGCAGTTCACGTGTATAAATTAACTTTAGTAAAACTTTTTATAAGCCTTATTTAATATGCAGCATTTGATTCCAATTATTTTGTATGGATATATTTCTATCTTATACTTTAAAACAATTAATCTTCAAAGCTTCTTAAAAAAGCATTCTAGATATTTTAAGTTTATTTCATTATTTTCTCATGGAATTATAAAAATAAATTATTGCATTTAGCTGGAAACTAAAAGAACTCTGTCTTATTTAACCTATCATAAAAACTGTCAAAGCCAGTTGCTACTCTATCATAAAAACTATCAAAGCCTGTCATTACCGTATCGTGAAATTAATATTTTCAATTTGTCAGCCAGACTTAAGCATAAGTAAGTATTTGTAAGTATTTTCAAGAACTTAATATCTTCTCACTTGACTATTTTTCATATCATTATCTCCATTTTTTTTTCTTTTAAAGTACAAATATCATACAACAAAAATAAAATCAAAAACTACTTAGAGGACTTTGGTTATCTAACACTGCAGAAAGAATATGTGACAAAATATTTTAGTCATTAATTTATTAAAATTTCAAAAATTAATAAACTTAGGTAAAGGAAATATTATGGAAAAATTGAAACGTCTTTGTAAATTATGGAAATTTAGCGATAAATAAAGAAATAAAAGGAAGTGAAGTAATTAGTTTAAAATGAAGCATTACACAAATACGTATTCTCTTTTCAAGTTGATTAAATATTCTTTAAGTAGACTGTAAAAGACTTAATAATACGATCAGAATCTTTATGTACTTAATTTTCACTTTTATTCACTAATTATTTAAAAAATTAGTTATGTTTCTAAAGTTAAATTAAAAGGGCATAGCTATGAGATATTTTCGTTTAGTTGATTTTATTCTGTATGTTTATATGCAATTAAATACTTATATTTATGACCAAAACTGTAACAGATCATAATACATGTCAAGATGAATAAATTTATGTTGGAAACTGAGGTAAATATCTATTTATTTAATCAACAATACATATCTCACAACAAGTTGAATCCATATTTTTTGTTCATTATTGTAACAATAATGAAGAAATTTTACCAAAATCTTTAGCAGGTTTACTTTATTATCTACAAAATGAGATGAAATAAAAATAAGTGCTGGAATTTGTTCTAATTCATACATAAACAGCACTGAGCTAGACACTTCAAAATTTTGAAAGTAGCTGACAGTGCATACGGTGTACACAACTGAATTACGGTGTAATTCCAGTACTTACTTTGTTATAACATTTGTCAGAAAGCAAAGTTATTTTACTGGAGACTTTGCTAAAATATTTTCATTAATCTTGCTATTAGGAACAAAAATGTGTGTTATGTTTGGTGTGAGATGTATTGTTTATTTAATGAGCGAATTGTGACCTTGATTTCTTATTAACAAATGTTTGACTTGACATGTATCATAACTTCTTGCAGTTTAGATATACCCTGTATATAGGATAAAAAACCTATAAGTAACGCACAGTTATTTAAATTGTTACCCTCTCACTGACACGTCCGCATTAATTACGTTCACTAAGCTCTAGGTATCACTGCAATACATTTTTTAAAATAATATAATTCTACAAATATAATGCAATTTTAAAACATTGAGTTATGATTAACACTCAAGGATTACATTCATATACGTAATTAAGTTTTTTATATAATATTGGAATAATCATCTTTTTTAGCATATAAAATATAATACACAGAAAACAACCTTACAGTTTTGCCCTTTTGCTAGACAAAAATGTGTGCCCTTTTGCTAGACAAAAATGTGTGTTATGTTTGGTGCGAGATGTATTGTTTATTTAATGAGCGAATTGTGACCTTGATTTCTTATTAACAAATGTTTGACTTGACATGTATCATAACTTCTTGCAGTTTAGATATACCCTGTATATAGGATAAAAAACCTATAAGTAACGCACAGTTATTTAAATTGTTACCCTCTCACTGACACGTCCGCATTAATTACGTTCACTAAGCTCTAGGTATCACTGCAATACATTTTTTTAAAATAATATAATTCTACAAATATAATGCAATTTTAAAACATTGAGTTATGATTAACACTCAAGGATTACATTCATATACGTAATTAAGTTTTTTATATAATATTGGAATAATCATCTTTTTTAGCATATAAAATATAATACACAGAAAACAACCTTACAGTTTTGCCCTTTTGCTAGACAAAAATGTGTGCCCTTTTGCTAGACAAAAATGTGTGTTATGTTTGGTGCGAGATGTATTGTTTATTTAATGAGCGAATTGTGACCTTGATTTCTTATTAACAAATGTTTGACTTGACATGTATCATAACTTCTTGCAGTTTAGATATACCCTGTATATAGGATAAAAAACCTATAAGTAACGCACAGTTATTTAAATTGTTACCCTCTCACTGACACGTCCGCATTAATTACGTTCACTAAGCTCTAGGTATCACTGCAATACATTTTTTAAAATAATATAATTCTACAAATATAATGCAATTTTAAAACATTGAGTTATGATTAACACTCAAGGATTACATTCATATACGTAATTAAGTTTTTTATATAATATTGGAATAATCATCTTTTTTAGCATATAAAATATAATACACAGAAAACAACCTTACAGTTTTGCCCTTTTGCTAGACAAAAATGTGTGCCCTTTTGCTAGACAAAAATGTGTGTTATGTTTGGTGCGAGATGTATTGTTTATTTAATGAGCGAATTGTGACCTTGATTTCTTATTAACAAATGTTTGACTTGACATGTATCATAACTTCTTGCAGTTTAGATATACCCTGTATATAGGATAAAAAACCTATAAGTAACGCACAGTTATTTAAATTGTTACCCTCTCACTGACACGTCCGCATTAATTACGTTCACTAAGCTCTAGGTATCACTGCAATACATTTTTTAAAATAATATAATTCTACAAATATAATGCAATTTTAAAACATTGAGTTATGATTAACACTCAAGGATTACATTCATATACGTAATTAAGTTTTTTATATAATATTGGAATAATCATCTTTTTTAGCATATAAAATATAATACACAGAAAACAACCTTACAGTTTTGCACTTTTGCTAGACAGTCAGCGGGTTAAAGAATGTAGCTGCAGTTATAAATATGTAATCTATACATAAAAAAGTGAATATACGCTACAATTTGAGACTACTCACAACGTCCTAAGAAATGAAATGCGAAATGAAACTTAGCAATTACATTTCGAAAATTCTCAGAGATATTGAGGCAAAGTGTCAGTCAGAATGACGATATAGTAGGACATGACACTCTATGTCAGAGTTTTTTTTAACCTTATTTTCCTCTCCGGACACACTTCAATGTATTCAGTGGACTCTCGTTAACGCTTCTTCGTTTAAGACGTTATCTCCGATTAGTGAGGATAATTGCCGAAACGTCAGTGAAGGCTTACTGTTGAGACCTGAAAAGTTTTTGGTTTCTGTCTGTCTGTTTGTCTGTTTGTCTGTTTGTCTGTCTGTCTGTCTGTCTGTTCCGCGATAATTGCCGTAAAAATTATCCGATTAGGTTAATTTTTGGTGGGTATGTTGGTGAGATACCCGGAATTAGCTGTATAGTTTTTGGTTAAATTTGGTTCATTCGTTCGAAAAATAGAGAACATTTCTTTTTAAATCATAATGCTTTCCTATGGGACTGCAGACGATTTTCAAATTTCATTTTTAACTGAAATGGAAATCGCATATTTGAATAATGGATTTCAACGTAAAATTATGGATGTTGATTTTCGATATGGAGGTTTTAAATATATCCAATAATTTTGAAAAATTGACGATACATTTATTAGAATTGAGATATTAACTGTTTAAATGATTGGAAATTTTTTTGCATCTGTTCCGGAAATATAAAACTTTTATTTTCATGTTTTTTACAAATTTTAAAATGCATTTTTTTTTACTTTTCTCTTTAATTTATCAGTTGCCTAGCAACGATATTTCAAAGAAGATAAAAATAATAAAAGCAACACGCACTATTTTGTTCCAATAATTTATTAGCAAAATAAATTATTTTTGTATTCTATTGACATAAATGAAGAATTTATTTTAATACAAGTTTTTTTTTAATCTAAAAAGTTACAAGAATAAGAAGTTCATAAGAATTTCAAAATATCATTGCATAAACCGTGTTTAATTTAACGTTTCTAATTTCTGAAACCTCCGAAGAATTGTATATGCCTGTAAATATGTATGCAATAGAAAAAAATTAAATTGCGGATTGTAAGATGCTAAATAATATGAAAAGTGAGATTAAAAAACAGTGACTTGAGCTGACGTTGAGGCTCCTGATCTGCAGATTTACTAGTTTATTTTTTTGTTTGCATCATTTCTTATTTTCAATTGATGTTAAAGACTTAAAGCGTACTATTCATCAGATAAGGCGGGCAATTTTTTCCCAAATTGAACGGGTAGAATCAAAATTTTGTTTATACCTTATTTTTACAAAAGCAACTTTGATGTAACTTTGGTTGTTGAGAGATCAAGAAATTGTCAGTGACAATAATGAAAATAAAGAAACATTTATACCAGTAAAAACGTGAGAGGTTTAAAAATGGCTGTTCACCGATATTACCAATCAAAATATGATATAACATACCAAATTTTCGATTGCGTAGCAAAACTGGAAAATGATGTGGTAAAAAGGTAATTTGTTTATAAAACTCAGGAAAAGTGAGAGATTACTTTAGTTGAAGTTAACTTATGTAAGTACGGCAAATCCTCAGCATATTTTGTTTGTCCTCTTAAAGAAGAGTTTGGAGAAGAATGATTTTCATTAGATAAAGGAATCAAACAATTTTTCTGCAGTATGTTTCATAACGCCAAACAAAGTAGCACAGATAGTCAACCCATCGTTGTCAGCTTGTGGAAACAATTGGGAAATGATAGAGTTGAGAATGGTACAGATCGGAAATTATTGGGAAATGTTAGATACGAAACCCCTATAATTTGGAGCATATTTAAGCATATTTTTAAGCAGATAACGGTTGGACCACTGCTTTGCATTTGTTAGTAAAGAGTTCGTTGGCCAAACGTACGATGAGGAGGTCGTTTCTTATTCTCGGTCAACGTGGGCCGAGAATTAGACAACAATTTGTCAACGCTGTACAAACCATTTTGTGCGATTTGGAGCAGTTTTTTTCTTTATACACAAGAATAAAAGAATATTCCAATATGTTGAAGAAAGTACACAGAACTTACATAAAAAGTCTAGAAAAATAACTTTAAAGCAATATTGGTAAATAATATTTCAAAAATTATATTAAAAAAACTTCCAAGATGTTTAAGAAAGTATGTAGATTTTAAAGAAATAAGTCTAGAAACACAACTCTTAGAACAATATTGGTAAATAATATTTCAAAAATTATATATTACTAAAACAATTTCCTTTATAATTGATCCACCCTCGTATTTTGGCGAAACAGTTTTCCTAATAAGTGATTTTGACAGGATTATACTGTATTAAAAAAAATTATCGGATCGTCTTTACGATTTAAAAATCTGTCGATTTTTTTAGTAGTCAAGTATGCCATGCGGCAGACTGATTTTTATTTATTATTCTATTTCGGCAAAAATCTTCCTTACCATCATAAAAACGATATTTAAAAAACGTACGTGAAGTTGACGGTTTTTAGTCTGCAATTTAAGGATCTGTCATCTTTTCCTTTTGCCATTTATAAGAAGTGGCACACTGATTTTCAGAATTTATTTTGCTAGGTGTAATTGAAAAAAGCACTCCTTATCATCCTAAAAACATGTTTTAAAGTCCTCTTTTAAACTGTCATTTTTCAAATCACCATTTAAAAATCTGTCTATTTTTATAGAAATCATTTATAGCAAGCGAAACTAATTTTTGAAGCTTATTATAATGAACGTAATTGGGCCGCAAAACATGCCTTATTTTCATGAAAGGAAGCTTTTAAAATGCTTGGTTAAACTGGGCGTTTATCCAATCTATCAATTATGCTACGCACTTAGAGTGATATTTAGAATATAGTTTAATGAAGCTAATTGGACAAAAGCACTTCTTGTCATTATAAGAAGGAGACTTAAAAATCCTCGGTTAGCTGGCGGTTTCCCAATCTACTATTTAAAGATCTATTACATTTTTAAAGAGTAATTACATTATGCCAAGCGGCGGAGGGATTTTAAGAATTTTTTTCTAAAGTAACTTAATTGGACGAAAACTTCCCTTATATTTGTATGTAAATCCTTTGTCGACTCTTTTATACAGTACGTTGATACAACTATACAGCCTTTTGATATCATTGAAAAGTATTTTTGGATATACTTGTTTGAAATAAGCTGTCTATTAAAAAAAAAAAAAACACTAACAGCACTAACTGCTTTTAAGTAAACCAAAAATTCCTTATTCGAATTAAAGATAAAGAAACAATGATGTAGAAAGAATTTACTTTTCTTTAAAACTTAATTACATTAGTAATTAATTATTGCTTATAGAGAAGAAAGGTAAATTAAAAGCTTTCAAGTTATGGTAATTGTGAAAAAAGCAAAATCAATTATTAATCAACTAATATTTTCTTCCAATACATTATATTACGTTTTTTAGTTCGTTTAAGTTATTTCGACAAAAAATCGAATTCTTGAAAAGAACTTTTGAATGAATTATATAGATGGATCTTTATATCGATTTGTAACTTTTATAATACCGTGTTTTCAAAACTGTCAAAAAATATTATTTAGGTAAGAAATTTAAATTGATGGTATTCAAATTAAATGGGGGAAAAACGAAATTCTTATTTATTTATATATACATATATATATTTTTTTTTTTACAAAAAGCAAAATTTAATTTTAATTTAAAGCTTATTATTATTATAAAACAAGATAAAAAAATAATCGATTAAACTTGGCATTTTACTGATCTGTCAATTTTTATAGAATTTATTCATATTCATTTGGCAGGCTGATTTTTAAAATTTACTATAATGAAAGGAATTGCTCAAAAACATTACTTATTTTCATAAAAGATACACTTCAAAATGCTTCACTAAACTGACGGTTTTCCAATCTAACATTTAATGTTCTGTCGATTTTTACAATAATGAATTACGCCACGATGCAGACAGACATTAATAATTTCTTTTAATGAAACTTATTTAGCAAAAATACGCCTTATCCTCATAAAAACGAAATTCTTTATCTCTCAAATTGGCAATTTTTCCAGTCAACCATTTAAAAAATTGTCCATATTTTTAGAAGTAATTTATAGCAAGTGAAACTGATTTTTGAAACTTATTATAATGAATATAATTAGGCAAAAACACCCTTTTTTCTGTGAAAGCCAGATTTTAAAATGCTTGGTTAATCTGGCGGTTTTCCAATCTATTAATTATGCCACGTAGATTTTTCCAGTCTACCATTTAAAGAATTGTCCATTCCTTGGGAGTAATTTATAGCAAGTGAAACTGATTTTTGAAACTTATTATAATGAATGTAATTGGGCAAAAACACCCTTCTTTACGTGAAAACCAGGTTTTAAAATGCTTGGTTAATCTGGCGGTTTTCCAGTCTATTAATTATGCCACGCAGATTTTTCCAGTCTACCATTTAAAGAATTGTCCATTTCTTGGAAGTAATTTATAGCAAGTGAAACTGATTTTTGAAACTTATTATAATGAATATAATTTGGCAAAAACACCCTCTTTTTTGTGAAAGCCACATTTAAAAATACTTGGTTAATCTGGCGGTTTTCCAATCTATTAATTATGCTACGCAGTAGAATGATATTTAGAATATAGTTTAATAAAACTAATTGTGCAAAAGCATTTATTGTCATCATAAAAACGAGATTTAAAAAATCCTTACTTAGCTGGTGGTTCCCCAATCTATTATTTAAAGATCTGTATATATTTTTTATAATAATTTCATCATGCTACGCGGCGGAGTGATTTTAAGAATTTATTCTAAACTAACTTAATTGGGCGAAAACTTTCTTTATATTCGTATGTAAAACATTTATTGACTTCTTTATACCCAGTATGTCGATACAAAGTATCAACATTCTTGTTTTATAATAAGAACAAGATAAAATAATAAATAAAATTTTGCTTTTTGTAAAGAAAAAAAATCGTTCACTTTCAACACATTCAATTTGAACACCATCAATTTAATTTTCTTACATAAATATTATATTTTAGGTAGATTTCGTGAGAAATACTACATATTGCATTCTTCCCTATATTGCAATTTGAAAGATTTTTGTAGATCTACGCCGATCATGACCCCTAGAAGCCCCAGTTCAAAACTTTATCTATCTATCTATCTTTCTATATCACTTTTTTATGGGCACGATAACTTGCATAATTCTGCACAAATCTCTTCTATACTGATACATAAAATCAAGGGGCAGAAACTATTGGTCAAATTCGTTAATGGGCAAAATTGGGCCAATGGGGAGGGGTATGGGGAGCTTTTTGTGAAAACAGAAAAACCCCCATAACTTCTTAATTGTGATACATATCGAATCCGTTTAAAGTTACTATTACTTCTAGGAAAAGAGCCGAAAATTTATGTATGACAGATTTTTGATATAATTAAAAATAGCCTCAAGGGGGGGGGGATAGGGGTTTCAGAAGAAATAGATTCATAATTTCGTCAATTCATAAAATATCAAATCCGCTTAAATTTATTATAAATCGTCTTAATATTATCTACAACTTTCATAATGACAAAGTTTTTTATAGAACCAACTCCTGCAGCCAAAAACAAAAAAAAAAAAAAAAAAAAAAAAAAAAAAAAAAAAAAAAAAAAAAAAAAAAGCTTTGCCGGTTTAGACAACAAACACAGGTCGAATTCGAAGTGGGTGGTCCCAATTGCCGCATTATGGCTAAAAGGTATATATTCTGCAGTTCTGTTAAAACAGGCGCCCCACGGTCTGCATCTTCGAAATCTACCTGTACCTGTAGGCCGAGCCATTTGTTTGAAATAGGCTTTTTGAATTCAAAATATGTTAAACAAACTCTGCTTTGAAGTAAACAAAATATCCTTATTCAAGTTGAAGATAAAGAAATAAAGATGTGGGGAATAATTTGTTTTTATTGAAAGCTTAATTAAATTAGTGATTAATTATTGCTTATAAAGAAGAAAGAGAATTTTAAAACTTTCAATTTGATGTTATTGAGGAAAGAACCAATAAACTGATATTTTTTTATCGAAATAATATATTATGTTTTTTTTTAGTTCTTTTAAGTTATTTCGATAAAAAATCGAATTGTAGAAAATAACTTTTGAAAGTACCTTGTTCTCAATATTTTCAAAAAAATATTATTTATGTAAAAAATTTTAATTCATGGTGTTCAAATTAAATGTGTTAAAAATAAACTTTTATTTTAATTTTTATACAAAAAATATATATTAATTAATTGCTTCTTCTTATTATTATAAAAAAAGTTTTAAAAACAAGAGGGGAAAATTCTGCTATAAGGCCGAATATAGATTGCCACACACGGCTTTTATTTAAAAAATAAATAAACTAGCTGTAACTCAGAATAAAAACGCAATGACAACAAACAATTTTAAAATATCTAAATAACAAATAAAAATTCCCCTGTTAAAGTGTTGAGTTGTTCAATAACCATTCGATTTAGAAAAATATTTTTCTACCACTGAGCAATTTTTTTAATGAAATTTAATTCATGTTGCTATGGCAGCAGACGATAAAACGATATCTTTGGAATAAGGGAATAAATAGAAGAAAAAAATTTGTTGATGTTTGTGATAAAATGTTTTTCTTTATTTTTTAAAAATGTATATACAGTGTCTCACAAAAGTGATGGGACACTTGTGCTTTTTAAAAAGAAACTGCAATAAAATAAATAAACAAACATGTGCAAAAATTTTTTGGGTGTGTTTCATATTTAAAGTTAGTAACAATTATTACATAACATACATTTTGTCAAAATATTAAAATATTAATTTAGTAAAAATACAATTGTTCAGAACGGAGCAAAAAATGGCTCACATAAGTGATGGGACACTTACTTTTCCATCAAATATTTATCCAAAAATTTTACTTTTTAAAAGGTTTTAATATTTTGTTGGATTTCCTTTTACTTTTAAAACATGATTTAATCTTTTTGGGATGGATTCGACTAATTTTTTTGTGATTTCTGGAGTGATTTTACCCCATTCTTCTTGAAGCACCGACTTTAGTTGTTGTTTTGAAGAAATGGTGTGTTTGCGAATTCTTGATTCCAATTCTTGCCAAATATTCTCTATGGGATTTAAGTCTGGAGATTGTGGTGGTGTTTTTATTATTTCAGGACAGTTATAGCAGCCAGAGTCTAACGTTCAGAGCAGTGTGCTTGGGGTCATTGTCCTGGTAGAATTTAAAATCGTTATGAAGGTTCAATTTTCGTGCTCAAGATTTCAAATTTTGCTTTAAAATATCAATATACTTGTACTGATCCATTATACTGTCAATAAAAACAAGATTACCAACTCCAGCGGACGACATACACCCCCATACCATAACTCCTCCTCCACCATGTTTTACTGTTGGTACCAAGTTCTGTTTGCGAAATTCTTCCCTGGGTTTTCTCCACACCAAGATTCTACCGTCAGAACCAAATATATTAAATTTACTCTCATCAGCAAATATAACTTTATTCCAGTAATCAGAATTCTTATTTATGTTGGATTTTGCGAAAGCTAGTCTGAGTTTTCTATTCTTTTCACTTACGAAGAATTTTTTCCTGGCTACCCTACCGTGATATCCAGCAGATCAAATTACCCTTCTAATAGTCTCAGGATTAACAATTATTCCATATAATGCTTGTAAATCAGCAGCAACTTTTGAAGCACTAATTCTTGGATTTTTTTTAATATTTCGAACGATAATTCGCTTTATTCCATTGGATAGCTTTGATGGTCGGCCAGGTCTTCTTTCATCCTGAATCATATGATTCTTTTTATATCGTTTAATGATATTGAAAACTGTTGAACGACTCAAGTTAACTGTTTCAGCAGTTTTTCTAATAGATTTTCCACGTTCAATATGCAAATTAATAACTAATTTTCGAATTTCAGGCGAAGTTTCTTTTCGTTTAGCATTCATGGCTACACAGAGCTAAAAAACACAAAAATTCCAAAACAAACTGGAGAGAAATACTGCAGACGATTTTATAAATTATTGCCAATTGCTTTTAAGTAAAAATAAAACCCCAAAAAATATTTTTATTGCTTATTTCAGACGATTTTTGTTGCATATATAATGGTGTCCCATCACTTATGTGAGCTATTTTTTGCTCCGTTCTAAACATTTGTATTTTTATTAAATTAATATTTTAATATTTTGACAAAATGTATGTTATGTAATAATCTTTACTAAATTTAAGTATGAAACACACCCACAAAAAAATGTGTACATGTTTTTTTAATTTATTTGATTAGTTTCCTTTTGTAAAGCACAAGTGTCCCATCACTTATGTGAGACACTGTACATAATTCACTTTTATATTTTAACAGAATAATAAGTTTACTATAATTCGTTACTCATGCTATGGCCAGTATACACGATACACGTCGAGCCACAATGACTTTATCATTATCTTTTTACGCGTAAAAGTTTCGCTATGGTACTCAATTGTGAAGTTTTGTAATTTTTTAAATCTAATATTTGAAAAACGACATAATCATTAGATTTGAAATTTATATCAAGAAAAATACAATTTTTTAACATTCTAACGCAGTTTGTAAAACAATTTTGTGACAAATACTTTTCGAGTTATTAATTTTTTAAATAACTTCAAATGTTTAATTTTCCGAGATTAATCTGTGGCAACGATGGATTGCTGTGACTTTTCATAAACATGAAAAATGATAGAGATTGAAAGAAAAAGCCACCCTGTGTGTGGCTAATAATCGATTAAACTATCGTTCTTTTGATCTGTCAATTTTTATAGAACTCATTCATATCCATTCAGCGGACTGATTTGTACAATTTTCTATAATGAACATGTAATTGGGTAAAACTACTGTTTATTTCCATAAAAAGCGAGATTTGAAATAACTTCACTAAACTGATGGTGTTTCAACCTACTATTTAAATTATCGGTTCATTTTTATAATAGTGAATTATGCCACGCTGTAGACTAATATTATTAATTCATTTTAATGAACCTGATTGAGAAAAATATCCTTTATCCTCATAAAATCGAAATTTTTAAATTGTCTCTAAAATTGGCAATTTTTCCTATCTACCACTATAAGAAAAACATTTTATAAAAATGATTTTAATTTATATGTTACTAAAATAGACGTAAGATAAAACCAATGTACACATGTCTTAAAAACTTTAAAACATAAGATCTTAGTAGTACATAATTCCTACACTGTAAAAAATGATCAATGTTTCTTTTTTTATGAAAATATATTATAACCACGAATGAAAATATAATATAATCTTCTGAGTTACCCGACGTTCCGAAAAGCGTGTTCCATTGTCTTTTGAATCCCCAGAAACCAATACATTTCCAAAATTTAAAGAATTATTTATAAAAACAATTTTTCTAGCTGCCCGTATTTTTCAGAAACGTTTCCGAATGGTTTTTATAGTGCATTAAACAGTTTCCTCAGCCTGGAATACCTATTTATCGAATGTCATCCATTCTTAAGTAAACGTTTTCAGCTGCATAAGTTAATTTATACATGAAACAGTAAAGAAATAATCTTAATTTTAATGTTAATGTTATCGCTGTTAAGTTTGCATGTTTGTCTGTTAAACATATTTAAGAACATAAAAATGTTTACTTGAGAATGGATAGCATTCGAAAAAACTATATTCCGGACTTAGAAAACTGATTAATACACTTTAAAATATACTCGTAAACGTTTCCGAAAATTACGGGCAGCTAGAAATTTTTTTTTTCTGAATGATTCTTTAAATCTCGAAATGCCATTGATGTCGGAGGTTTCTATAGATAAAGAAACACTGTTCATAATCACGATTAGCAAGGATGAGTTTATATTATAAATTTATTCATCATTATATTATATTTTCGTAGATTCAGAAACATTCGTCATTTTTTACAGTTTACTTTCGGCTATACACTAAGCCATTATCAAGGACTCTCGACCAGCGGAGACCACAGCACAGATGTTGTTCAAGATCTGAACTGAAAAATGACAGGAGAAACTCATTATTGACACGTGTCGGTGGATGAACCCACTGTTGGTAAGAGGAAGACCCAAATCACGACACTTTCGGGAGACCATACTTTCCTGTAAGTTCAGATCTTGAACAACATCTGTGCTGTGGTCTCCGCTGGTCGAGTGTCCTTGATAATGGCTTACACTGTTAAAAATTTGCAGCAAACTGTCCAGTCATTCGACCGTTTTTTGAAAAAACGGTTACATAACCGTTATTTAACTGTATTTTGACCATAATAAGGGCAATAATAAGGTCAGTATTGAGTTAAATTACGGTTATGTAACCATTTTCTATAAAAACGGTCAAATGACTGGACAGTTTGCTGCAAATTTTTAACAGTGTAGTGTATAGCCGAAAGTACTAGGAATTATGTACTACTAAGATCTCAGGTTTTAAAGTTTTTAAGACATGTGTACATTGGTTTTATCTTGTGTCTATTTTAGTAACATATAAATTAAAATCATTTTTATAAAATGTTTTTCTTATAGTGAATAAACAAAGGCGAATATTTCGTTTCGAATTTTCATTGTGATAATGCGCTTCTCTGAATAGTTTTCGGGATTGATTGGTTAAGTATAAAGGGGGAAAGGGGGGCTAATTCCCTCCCTTAATTTAGATAAATGGGTTTTTCATGCAGAATCATCCTATTTGCTTCAAATTTTGTATATAAGTTCATTGTTATAAGGAGCTTCCCTGATTAGTTTGGAGGTTCATTGGTTAACTATAAAGGGGGGACGGGGGGCTGATTCCCTCCTTAACTTAGATAAATTGGTTTTTCATGCAGAATTATCTGATTTGCTTCAAATTTTGTATATAGGTTCATTGTGATAAGGCGCTTCCCTGGTTAGTTTTGGGGGTTCACTGGTTAAGTATAAAGGGGGAACAGGAAGGGTTAATCCCCCCTTAATTTATTATCGATTTTTTTATTTTTTTGAGGGCATTATTCTTTGAAATAAGAGTATAATATACAATTATTGTGAATAGCCTGTGAGCTCAATGCCATCAGTTTAACTGGGCACTTTTCTTCTTATTATAATAGTGAATTATGCCACGTTGCAGATTAATATTAATAATTCATTTTAATGAACCTTATTGAGAAAAATATCCTTTATCCTCATGAAATTGAAAATTTTAAATTGTCTCTAAAATGGGCAATTTTTCCAATCTACCATTTAAAAATCCGTAAATTTTTATAGTAGTCAGATTTGCGATGTAGCATATTTAGATTTCGAAGCTAATTAGACAAAAGCACTCCGTCAAAAAAGCGATTCAAAAATCTTTGGTTAGTTGTCGGTTTCACAATCTAACACTTAAATACACTGTAAAAAATGACCAATGTTTCTTATTTTATGAAAATATGCTATAACCACGAACGAAAATATAATATAATCTTCTGAGTTATCCGAAATTCCGAATAGCGTGTTCCATTGTCTTTTGAATCCCCAGAAACCTATACATTTCCAAAATTTAGAGAATTATTTATAAAAACAAATTATTTTTAGCTGCCCGAATTTTTCAGAAACGTTTCCGAAGGGATTTTATAGTGTATTAATTAGTGTCCTCAGCCTGGAATACCTGTTTTTCGAATGCTATCAATTCTGAAGTAAAAATTTTCATGCTCAAAAAAAAAAATTTTAACAGACAAACATTCAAAATTAACAGCGTTATATCACGCGGAGGCTGCCGATTGATTTTCAGAATTTAGTTTTATGTAACTTATTTCAGCATAAACAATCTTTATAGTTGTATGTAAATCACATGTTCATTCCTTTATTCAGTACGTTGACAAACAAAAATTCTTTATTTTCATATAATTGAAAAGGAGTTCTCGATTTATTTGTTTGAAATCTCTCTCTCTCTCTCTCTGTCAGCTTTATTCCAGTCAAGTTTTTTTACATAAACTTTTAACTAAATCAAACATCCCCTATACATTTTGTAGATAAAGAAATAAAGATGTGGGAAGAATTTATTTTTCTTGAAAGCCTAACTGAATTGGTTATTAATTATTGCTTAAAAAGAAGAGAATTTAAAAGCTTTCAAGTTAATGTTGTTACAAAAGTAGAAAAATCAATTAACTGATATATTTTTTGGAAGCATTGTACTTCGCTTTTTATTTCGTTTAAGTTATTTGTACAAAGGACCGAATTGTAGAAATCAATTTTTTAATATATATATATATTTACAAAAAGCAAAATGTGATTTCAATTAAGCGCTCATTATTTATATAAAATAAGTTTTAAAGATAATAGATTAAACTGGCGTTCTTCTGTTCTGCAAATTGTTATAAAACTCTTTCATCTTAATTCCAAGGACTGATTTTTAAACTTGATTTTTAAACTTATTATAATGAATATACTTCAGCAAAAACATTTCTTGTTTTCATAAAAGAGAGTTTTAAAAATGCTTCACTAAATTGGCAGTTTTACAATCTAACATTCAATGATTTTTTTTTTTTTTTTTTTTTTTTTTTTTTTTTATAATAGTACATTATGCCACGATGCAAACTGGTTTTAATATATAGTAGGATATCGAACTCGGGCTTGAAAACCATTTATTTTTTTTTATTGAAAACTAATAGATTTTTTGCATTTAATATTTTTTTTAGATTGCCCCTAGCACTTTATATGAAATATTCAATTATTTATTCAAATAAAATTCTGAAATTTATTAAAAGCGATATTTTCGTATTGGCCTTGTGCCAGAAGTTAATACCCGAAGAAATCGCTAAAAAGTTCGTTATCTACAAGTTTTTTTTTTTATTATTGTGATAATTTCAGCGGTTTTAAGCGACTACTTCGATTACATGTCTGTCAAATTTGTGTTTTATTTATAATATTTTATTTATTCCTTAATAAAGTTTCAATTTCGTTATTAAATATTAGCTGGAAACAAATGCTGAAATTTTTATATTGTTTAAAGTGTAAACGGTTTAATATTTTGTAATCGTCTGCAAGCGATAGAGATAGATTTAAGAACAAAAATTCATGCTAGAAATTTAATTTAAATGCTATAATAAATGAGTAAATTGCGATAGAGTTTTCAAACATACTGCATTTGAAAGTAGATTTTTTTCGCATATAACGGTGTGAAAATTGAAAATATGCAATGTTTAGAAATTAAAAAAAATTGCAGCAGCAAAAATTGTAAAATCAAAATTTCATCGTCAAATTTCATCTGCCATTCTCAAAATGACGTCAGCGTTACGCACGGACACGTTTGTCCTTTATAGTATAGATATACAGGGTGATTATAAAAAAACTATCCCGATATATGAGCCCATAACTGTCATACCGTTCACAGAAAGTGAATGAAATTCTGGCCTAAAGTATTTTGAGGTATGCGCTCAAGAATCACGTGAAAAACAACAGTTAAATACTAACAGTTACGGTTACAGTGACAAAATTTCGAAAATTTCAAATGGCAACACTTATTTTTTTTTTTATTGGAATGTGATCTTCGTAGTGAAAAACCATAAAAAGCGTTGGAACGGTACATGTAGCACGAAAATCTCCGGCGCTAGACAGACTAAGAAGAAAAGTGAAAACAACCAATGAAGGACAGAGAAGCAACAGAAAGTAAAACATTTTATTGTTCAGTGCTATCCACCATCTGCCCGCATGTAAAATATCGTCGTGTGTGAAATGGAAAATGTATGAAACACAATAAAATATTTTGTTTTCTGTTGCTTCTCTGTCCTTATTGGTTGTTTTCACTATTCTTCTTAGTCTGTCTAGCGCCGGAGATTTTTGTGCTACAGGTACCGTTCCAACGCTTTTTATGGTTTTCCACTATGAAAATCACATTCCAATAAAAATAAGTAGGTGTTGCCATTTGAAATTTTCGAAATTTTGTCACTGTAACCGTAACTGTTAGAATTTAACTGTTGTCTTTCATATGATTCTTGAGCGGATACTTTAAAATATTTTAAAACCAAAGTTTCATTCAGTTTCTGTTAATGGTATGATAGTTAGGGACTCATATATCGGGATAGTTTTTTTATAATCACCCTGTATATTGAACCTTATTTAGCAAAAATACGTCTTATCCTCATACACACGAAATTTAAAAATTATATCTCAAATTGGCATTTTTTCTAGTCTACCATTTAAAGAAATGTCTACTTTTATATAAGTCATTTATAGTACGTGAAACTCATTTATCAAGTTCATTATAATGAACGTAATTGGGCAAAAAACACTCCTTTTTTTCTGATAACCAGATTTTAAAGTAATTGGTTAAACTGCTGGTTTACAATTCTATCAATTATGCCACGCAGTAGGCTGTATTAACTGTATTAGCTGTATTAGCTGTATTAATTATTATTAACAGTATTTGGAATACAGTTTAATGAAACTAACTGCACTGAGAAAAAAATCTGCAACTGACATCAGGAAACTAAATTATGGCTCTAGAAAAAATTGTTCCATGTCATCCTTTTCAATTCTACACTGTAAAAAATCTTCAGTTTTTGCTGCATAGTCACTCCACCGCTTTTATAGAATATCTCTATTTTGACCAATGAAAATGCTCCATAATATAGTAAGGTAACCGTTTTCTCTAAAAACGGTGGAGTGTGTTTGCAGCAAAAGCTGAAGATTTTTAACAGTGTAGTTTCCTTTGCTGGAGAGTTCTAGTCTCCCCTATTAAAATGCAAGAGCGTTTTCCTATATTATCTAAAAAAAATTTTTAAATCTCTGCAAATAAATGTGAACACAATAGTTTTAGTAACTATAATTCTAGTTTTTGGATTTTTTCTAGAAATCAAGTGACAATTTCTCGCAATTAAAACGATTCATAATATAATTTATCGTTTCATCACCTAGAAAGCTATTGACTAGAAATTCTCGATCATTTCGTCTATTCAGTTTATTTGTTTACCTTATTCGCATAGCTCGGAAATCTATATTTCTAGTTTATGGATTTAGAAAATGACTACTTATTCATTCTAGATGAAGGTGGTATAAGTTTTCTTTCAGTGTGGGACAAAGTTTCAAAAGTCACTCCTTGTCATCATAAAAACGAGATATAAAAATCTTCGGTTATCTGGCGGTTTTCCAATCTAATATTTAAAGAACTGTTATTACTTACCCATCATACGTAGTATAGGGTAAGTCTTGTAATCGTTTTGAAAATTGAAAAAAAAAATTGACGGATTTACACGTTTCAGACACTGGAGATTCTGAAAAACATATTTATAGAAAAAAATATTTTGCCGTCCGTCTGTGTGTCTGTATGTCTGTGTGTCTGTGTGTCTGTGTGTCTGTAAACGCTCTATCTCCCGAAAAAAATTGAGATAGAGACTTGAAATTTTGTATGTACTTAGTATGTAATAATGGGAAGAAGCTTATTGAATTTCAGTAACCTCGATTATCCGGAACTATTCTTTTCGGACTCTCGAAATATTCGTTCAGATAAAAGTTGCATAAAAATTTTCGAAATTGTTTATTTTAAGGAATGATTATAAAAGATAATAAAAAAACCTAAATTTTGCATCAAGCATGAAGTCGATCGGAGAATGAGTTGCCGAGATATTTGTAATCCTATTTTCCGCACGCTTCGATTTTTCATGACCCTGTATTTCATCCAAATTTCAATTCAAAGATATATTTTAATTGGAAATGAGACGCTTAATCAGATGCAATAAACCGCTAGTTAATAGGATTATTGTTTTTGGAGTTATAAGGATGTTTCTTTTAAGCAATTCAGTAATCAAGCCTTTAAAGTTTATGACGTCATCAAGCTACGATTTTATTTGAATTGCAATGAATTTTATAAGTAGTTTACACATTTTTTATTTTAATATTTTACATTATGCATATCCATGATGGGTAAATATTACGGTAGCCCCCAACGACTAGTTTTTTTTATAGTAATTTCATTATACCACATGGCGGGCTGATTTTACAAATTTCTTCAAATATAATTTAACTGAGCAAAAAATTTCATTATATTTGTATGTAAAAAAAAAAAACATTTATCGGTTCCTTTATAACTCCAGTATGCTGATACAAATATTTACCCATTATTATATTATCATGTTGTTGAAAAGTATTTCTAGATTGATCTGTTTCAAAGCAACTTTCTTTCATTCAAAATAAATGTAACAAACACTGTTTTGAATTTAAAAAAAAAAAAAATCCCTATTCAAGTTAAAGATAAAGAAACAAAGATGTGTTGAGAAAGTATTTTTTCTTTAAAGCTTAATCAAAGTAGTGATTAATTATTGCTTATAAAGATAAAAGAGAATTTAAAAACTTTCAAGTTTATGTTATTGGGAAAAGAGCAACATAAATTGCCTGATATTTTCTTTTGAAATGTTTTAATACGCTTTTTTGTTCTTTTAAGTTATTTTGATAAAAATAATGAATTGTAGAAAATGACTTTTGAAGATATTGCGCTTTCGATATTTTCAAAAGTTATTATTTATGTAAGAAATTTAAATTAACGGTATTAAAATTAAATGTATTTAAAGCAAACTTTTTTTTAAAAACTTTTTATACAAACTAGTCGGATGTTCCAATCCCAAAACTTTCTTCAATCTCATACAGGTTTCAGATACAAATAAAACATATCAACACCAATTTATTTCACTTTCTAACTGAATCTAAACTTTTATTAAATTCCGTGCAATAGTTCTTAAGTAATGACTATAGGTAAAATCGTGTAAATTCTGAAAAATGCAGCATTTTTGCCACCTGTTGGGAGATACATACAAAAACCTAATCAACAACAACTTATATAAACGTCTAACTGAATCTGAAGTTTGATGAAAGTCTATGCATTAGTTCTTGAGATATAGTTATTGTGAAAATAAAGGAAAAATTAAACATAGCAGCGCCACTTGTTGGACTATGTGCACCAAAACGTAATAATAAGCGTCTATTTATGTCATGGTCTAACAGAATCTGAAGTTTGATGAAATTCTCTGCATTAATTCTTCAGATACAGCTATTGTGAAAATCGTAAAAATTGTAGCATAACAGCGCCACTTGCGGCGCGATTTACACCAAAAAATAATCAGCATCAGTTTATATCAAGGACTAATTAAACATAAAGTTTTATTAAATTCCGTGCATTAGGACTTGAGATACACCCACAAATTTTTTTGACAGACAGACAGACAGACTCATGGACAGACATTTTCTAAAAACAGTCAAATCGTGTTGAGAATCTTCTAAAACGTATAAAGCCGTCGTAAATTTTCATGAAACCAATACTTTTTGCTTGTTTAGATAGAAGAAAGTAAAAACAAAATTTATTTTAATTAGACACTCATTATTATTATAAAACAAGTTTTAAAAAAATTGATTAAACTGGCATTCTTTTGACCTGTAAATTTTTATTTTATATTTATTCAGCAGACTGATTTTGAAATTTTACTGTAATAAACGTAATTCCGCAAAAAACACTGCTTAGTTTCATAAAAAGAAATGTTTTAAACAGCTGCACTAAACTGATGTTTTATGAATCTATGTCATTTATTGATCTATTAATTTTTTTGAGAATGTTTATATTTATCTTTTAAGGATCTGTCTTTTTTTACTGTAGCCAGATTTGCCATGCAGCAAATTTAGACTTAGAATTTATTTTATGAAGTTAATTTGAGAAAAATACTCCTTATCAATTTAAAAATCCTTGGATAGCTGTCGGTTTCCCAATCTACCACTTAAATAGCTATTGGTTCTTATTTGTAATTCATTACACCACGTAGCTGACAGAAATTCAGATTTTATTTTAATGTAATTTAATTGGGCATAAAACCTGTTTATCTTCGCATGTAAATCATTTGTAGACTTTTTTATCCAATACGTTCATACAATTCTACTTCCTTCTTATATCCCTGAAAAGATTTTTCGATTTATTTGTTTGAAATGAGCTTCCTTTTATTCAAAATACTTTACACAAACTGTTTTTAACTGAATCAAAGATTCCCTATTCATTTTGAAGAAAAGAATAAATGACGTGGAAATAAATTATATTTCTCAATAACTTAATTAAATTACTGATTAATTATTGTTTAAAAGTGAAAAGAGAATTAAAAGCTCTCAAGTTAATATTTTTACGAAAAGAGCAAAATCAATCAACTGATCATTTTCTTTGGATACATTGTATTGCCGCTTATTCCGAAAAAATAAAATCGAATTATAATAATAATAATAAATTGAACGGTTTCAAATAAAATTATTTATGTAAGAAAATAGAATTAATGGTGCTCAAATAAACTGTGCTGAATTGAAAATAATCAGGAATTCGTTGGTTATTTACAAAAAGTTAAACTTGATTTTAATTAAGGATTGGGATACTAGGTATAGATAACATGAAAAACACTTTAAACTGAACAAATGAACAATTTTACGAAAATAAAAATTTTAACATAAATTTGTAATATGAAAGTACTCAACAATGCAATTTATTTGGTTTCTTGGTTTGTATGTTAATTCATGCGGCTGACTGATTTTCATTATTTGTTTTAGTGTAACTTAATTGAGCATAAACACTCTTTATCTTCATAATGTAAATCATTTGTCGAATCCTTTATTCAATAAGTGGATACACGAATACTTTCTTTTGATAAAATTGCAAAGGATCTCTCGATTTATTTGTTTGAAATCAGCTCCCTTTCATTCCAATTATTTTACATAAACAAATTTTAACTAAATCAAAAATTCCCTATTCATTTTGTAAATGAAGATATTGGAAGAATGTTTCTTGAAAGTGTAATTAAATTAGTTATTAATTATTTCTTTAAAAGAAAAAGAGAATTGAAAAGCTTTCAAATTAATGTTGTTGCGAAAGCAGCAAAATCAATTAGCTGATATTTTATTTGGAAGCATTATATTATGCTTTTTAGCTAATCGAATTTATCTGGCCAAAACACAGAATTGTATGAAATATTTATATCAAATATAATATCAAATAATAAACAAATGAACAATGTTACGAAAATAAATTTTAACATAAATTTGTAATATGAAGGAACTAAACAATGCAATTTCTTTGGTTTGTTGATTTGTATGTTAATTCATCATACCACACGGATGCGGCTGACTGATTTTCAAAATTCATTTTAATGTAACTTAATTGAGCATAAACAGCTTGTATCTTCCTATGTAAATCATTTGTCGACTCCTTTATTCAATACGTTGATACAAGAAAAATTGAAAAGGATTGATAAAATTGAAAAGGATCTCTTGATTTACTTGTTTGAAATCTCAGCTCCCTTTTATTCCAATTATTTAACATAAACAAATTTTAACTAAATAAAAAATTCTCTATTCATTTTGTAAATAAAGATATTGGAAGAATGTTTCTTGAAAGCTTAATTAAATTAGTTATTAATTATTGCTTTAAAAAAAGAGAATTGAAAAGCTTTCAAATTAATGTTGCTACGAAACCAACAAAATCAATTAACTGATATTTTCTTTCGAAGCATTATATTTTGTTTTTTAGTTCATTTAATTTATTTGGCCAAAACACAGAATTGTATAAAATATTTTTTGAAGGTATTATGCTGCCGATGCTTTCAAGAAAAGTTATTTACATTAGAAAATTAAATTGTTTGTGTAATAAACTATGTTTAAAATAAGCGGATATTCGTTGTTTATTTAAATAAAAGCTAAATTTGGTATTAATTAAACATTTCTTATCATTATAAAACAAGGTTTTAAAATATTCGGTTGGTGTTTTTTTTAATCTACCGTTTAAAGGTTTGTCAGTTTTTATAATAGTCAATTATGCCGCGCTGCCGGCTGATATTTAGAATTCATTTTAATGAAATTAATTAAGCAAAATCACTTCCTAAATTCATGAAAACGATTTTTTTAATGCTTTGGTAAATTGTCAGTTTTTGAAAAGATCATTTAAAGATCTGCCACTTCTTGTAAAAGTGACTATATTTTAAAATTTATTTAATGAACGTAATTGGGCAAAAACACTTCTTATTTTTATAGAAACCAGATTTAAAAATTCTTTGGTAAATTAACGGATTTTCAGTCGATCATTTAAAGATCTATAAATTTTTGTATTAGTGAATATATTTTAATGAACTTAATTAGGCAAATTTACTCCGCAGATTTATAAAAGAAAAATTTAAAAAGGCTTTGGTAAATTGGCAATTTTTCAATCGACCATTTATAGATAGATCTGCCATTTATTTGTAATACTAAATACATTTTAGAATTTATCTTAATGAATATTATTCGGCAAAAACACTCCTTATTTTCAAACAAGCAAGATTTAAAAATTCTTCGCTAAACGGGTGGTTTTACAATTAATAATTTAAAGATCTGCCAATTTTTGTATTAGAGAATATATTTTCGAATTTATTTTAATAAACGTAATTGGGCAAAAACACCCCTTAATTTCATAAAAGTGAGATTTGCTTCGGAAAACTGGTTGTTTTCAATCGGGCATTGAATCATATGTCATTTTTTATAATAGTGAATATATTTTAGAATCTATCTTAATGAACGTAATTGTGCAAAAAAAACCCTTCCTTTTTTTCACAAAAGTGAGATTTAAAAATGCTTCAATGAACTGGTACTTTTTCAACGCACCATTTAAATATCCATTATTATCTGTAATAATGAATATATTTTAGAATTTATCCTAATGAACGCAAATGGGCAAAAAACACACCATAAATTCATAAAAGTGAAATTTAAAAATGCTTCAGAAAACTGTCTGTTTTCAATCGGCCATTTAATCATGTGTAATTTTTTTCTAATAGTGAATATATTTTAGAATGTATTTTAATGAAATTAGGCAGATTGGGCGTACTTGGACAAAACCACTCCTTATTTCCACGAAAGCGCGATTTAAAAATGCTTCAGTAAACTGGCGGTTTTTCAATCGATCATTTAAACATCTGTAGTTTTTTTGTAATGACTGAGTTGTAGTTAAACATGTTTTTATAGATTATGGAATGCGTAGTATTTATCATGCATTTACAATTACATACACATAAAAATTTTGTTACAAGATTGACTATCGTCGACACTTTTTGGAAGTGAGTTTTTAGCTGCTATATGTATTTTTAAGCTTAACTAACTGTTAGTGTATTACGTGGTGTGTTTGAATTCTATAGATGATATACAGTGAATCACGAAAGAATTTGCACACATTACACAGCAATTGCTCAAATGCATTTTTACTTAGCAGTGTGTTTTATAAATTATTTATCTAGATATCTCATTTCATTGTATGAAAAAAATAATAATTATTAAAAAATATTCTGTTAGTGTGTGGAAATGTTACAAAGTGAGCATAATTTTTTCTGCTTGTTAAAAATTACGATAAAAAACATAATTAGGGAAAAAATACTCCTTATAAAAGCGAGGTTTACAAATTCTCCGTTAAACTGGCCATTTTTCAATCGTTTTTTTAAAGCTCTCTTAATTATTGTAATAGTGTATATATTATGGAATTCATTTTAATGAACGTAATTAGGTAATTTATTTTCATAATAGCGAGATTTAAAAATTCTTCAGAAAGCTGATGGTTTTTCAATCGACCATTTAATGATCTGTCAATTTCTGTAAAAGTGAATATATTTTAGAATACCGTAAGAATACCGTACTTTATGATTTCAGGGGGTTACTTTGTGACTTTAGAGGTTACTTTGTCACACATAGTCTACTTTTTGTATTTCTAATCTCCCGCTTTGTTTAGGATGGTAGGAAAACAAACAGCAGTGCCACCACCAAGTACGGTGCTCCGCCATATGGTGTTCCGCCTAACAACCATTGCCTGAATCTCCAACACCTCGCTTGTTCTCTGTGGCCGGTGCATCGTTGAATCCTTGGAACAGATATTTTAAGGTTAATACCTGATGCTGTGCTGTTGTCTTGAAATCCGGATATTTGTGTGCTGAAAACTGTGTGCCTAAATACTTTGATACTTTGTGTCTGCCTCTTTGATACTTTATGTCTCCCTCTTTAATACTTTGTCTTTACCTCTTCAATACTTTGTGTCTCCCTTTGTGTGTGATACTTTGTGTGCTGAAGCCTAAACGTATAAGAACCACCTAACACAAGTAATATATTCTTTGTTGTTATTGTGTTAATTAGACTGTGGAGTGATATGACCTTTGTCAAGGGATTTTTCTGTGAGATATAACAACATAATCAAAATATAGATACTTCATGGGACTACTATGTGACACACCGACATGAGTCGACCGACGCCTAAGAAGCCAGAGGAAGTGAGGTGGCGATGGCGTCTAGATGGAGCAAAGAGGTCAATCTTCCAACAAGATCTCAGTCTCCATAAGAAGTCTACATTTTTATAGACGTCGGACAGAGACACAAACAGCAGCAGTGAGGCGATTTATTTCCAAGAGTCTGAGGACAGCGTTGCATATAAATTCTGTTCATCATATATAGGCTCAAAAGATTGCGCGTGCATTTTCGTTTACTGATTGAAATTTCAGAAAAGAAATTTTCAACTGTGCTATGTATTTCCTGATTGAAGAAAATTTTAGCATACAGTGTAGTACAAATGCAAATCTATAGATCATGTACAGGGCTGCACAAAAGAATTCGGATATTTTTTTTGTCTATTGGTAGTAGTTGCTGAAATTGTGTTTTCAAATGTGTTATGCGTTTTCTAAATAGTTTACTTAGTAAACTGTGAAGTTTTGTCACAGTCTTCTGAATGTTTTGGGAAGTGTTTCATAATATATGCTTAACGCATGATTTTTCGTTCTTGTTTTAATTGTTTCAGTGTTTAAGCGCGTAGTTTAATTACCTGACTGTTAAATTCGTGTTTTATTTAATTTTTTATTTATTTATTTGTAAAGTTTTAATTTCGTTCGCAATTTAATTATTGAATATTACACGGGAACAAACAAATACTGATTTACTTGCATTGTTTTTTTAGCACAAATGGGTTAATCTTTCATAAAGGGGTTCCACGCGCAATTTTTGAGATAGATTTAAAATAATTCATGCTTGAAAAATATTTTAAAAGCCGTCAAAAATCAGTAAACTTAGGTACAATTTTCAAATAAATTGCACATAAAAGTCTATTCTTTTCTATTCGAAAGTGCAGAAAATGAAATTGTGCGATGATTAAAAGTTAAAAAAATTACGACGAAACGAAATCGATAGTTCATGTCGTTGCTACCATCAAAATGACGTCGGATTCACAAACGGACATCTTTTTGGTTTATAATATAGATTTATTATGCCATGCAGCCGACAGAATTTCAAAATATAATTTTCAAATAGTTTAATTAGGCATAAAAACTCTTTATCTTCATACGTAAATAAACTTTTATTCAGTCATTGTGATATAAAGATATGGCCTTTTCATGTCATTGAAAGTATTTCCTGATTTATTTGTTTAAATTCAAAAATTACTTCAAAATAACTTCAAAAATTATTTTTTACAATTCTGTTCATTGTGGAAATAACTTAAAAGAACTAAAAATCTTAATATAATGAAGTTGAAAAGTATTTCTCGGTTGATTTCTTTGAAATAGGCCTTTTTTCATTCAAAATATATTACACAAACTCTTGTTTTATCTAAATCAAAAATCCTCTATTCATTTTGAAGATAAAGAAATAGTGTGTAGAAATGTGGGAAGAAATTATTTTTCTTAAAAGTTTAATTAAATTAGTGATTAAGTATTACTCAAAGAGAAGAAAGAATCTGAAAGCATTCAAGTTGATGTTTTTCAGAAAAGAGCAAAATCAATTAACTTATATTTTCTTTCCAAACATTATATTACGCTTTTTAGTTTTTTAAAGTTATTTCGACAAAATATCGAACTGTACAAGACTTTTCAAGGTATTATGCTCCCTTTTCTTTCAAAAAATAGTATTTATGTAAGAAAATTAAATTGATGGTGTTAATATTAACCTGTTAAAAGTAAGCGAAAACTTATTGTCCAATAAAAAAAGGTTTAAAATAATAAAATGAATTGTAGGTGTAAAAAACATGAAATGTATTTTAAACTGAACAAATGAACAATGTTAATGAGATAAATTTTGATATATATAAATTTGAAAATGAAAGTACTTAAGAGGTTTGTACCTTTTTAAACTCGTCGTAAATCAACAAAAACATTCAATGTTTGAATTAGTGTATCCTCGAAAACTGTGTATGCATAAATATGAAATTTTGACTACTGATTAAACAGATTGCGCTTTTTAATATAGGGTAAGTCAAAATGAATATAGCGATTACAAACGGCTATAACTATTTAATGGAAAATAATTTATAGATAAGATTAACACAGAATGTAGACGGATTTTCAAAATTTTGTATACATACGTCATAGATGTTCTATGTGACTTCCCTTAGGAGGCACACGAACAACATCTAGGCGGTAGTACATTTCACGCCATACATTCTGAAGCATTTGTTCAGTCACCGACGCAAGCGCATTACAAATGCGTACTTTGAGTTCTTCAATTGTTTTGGGCATGGAATGTCTTTCACATAACCACATAGATCGGTCGAAGTGGAGATGCCGACGATGTCTGCTGATTTTGGCGACCGAGATCTCCGGATTTGACACCCTGCGATTTTTTTCTATGGGGTTATGTGAAAGACGTGCCTCCCATGCCCAAAACAATTGAAAAAATGAACATACGCATTTATAATGTGCTTACGTCGGTGACTGAACAAATGCTTCAGAATGTATGGCGTGAAATGGACTACCGCCTAGATGTTGTCCGAGTGACCAAGGGAAGTCACATAGAACATCTATGACGTATGTATACAAAATTGTGAAGTTCCGTCTACATTCTGTGTTAATCTTATCGACAAATTATTTTCCATTAAATAGTTATAGCCGCTTGTAATCGCTATATTCATTTTGACTCATCCTGTATATTAACATTAGAAAGTGACTAGTTTTTTAGAGAATTTGTGTATTGTTGAAATTAAAATCTCTCTTTTTTTTACTCCGTAAATCGTTGCGCGCATGATATCTTGAAAACGTATGTATGGATTGTTAAGAAATTTTATTTACATAATAAGCAAATATGTATTTCAAAAATGATCTACTCACAGGTCATAATTATCTCATTAACATGTAAAAAAAAATATTTTTGTAGAAAAAATCAAATTTTTACTGGGTAAAAATAGTCATAAGTAAAAAACTTATCACTGTAAATACTTAAAAGTAGATAATTTTAAACACACATAGGAGCTTATTATCTATAACATATTTCATGACAATCCATACCTACGTTCTCAGGATACCATGCGCTGAATGACATACGGAGTAAGAAAAAGAGTTATTTCAATTTCAATAATGAACAAATTCTGTAAATGGCTAGTCAGTTTCTAATGGTAGCATATTAAAAAGTACAATATATTTAATTAATATGTAGTTAAAATTTCCTGTTTATACATGAAACGGTTTTGAAGATAAACTAATTCAAACTTTGAATGTTTTTGTTGATTTTCATCGCGTTTGAAAGGTACAAGACCCCTTAAAAAAGTAAATGACATCATTGTAATATTTAACATTTGCAGTATTTTTTAGTAATTGGATTTACATCATGTTGTTTTTAAAAATATTTTATTATTCTTAGATATTTTTCTCGTGTCTACGGAACTAATGGGTCGATATTTATTTTTATAATGTTTTTTTTTTTTTTACAGTTATTTCAAAAATGGATATTCTATAAACATAACAATTTTAACTTATTGCTATTTTTAAAACGGCTAACAAACTTCTCTCTCACATTGAATGATTTTCTTTCTTTCTTTATTTTTTCTTTCTTTCTTTTCTTTCCTTTTTTTAAAAAAACTATTTTATAATCCTTACATGTTTTTGTTGTGTTCATGGAACTAATGATGTGCTCTTTATGTTTATGATTTTTTTTATTAATATTGTTAATATTTTCCGAAGTTATTAAAATAGATATTTTACACAACCAACACTTTCAATGTATTGCTATTTTTAAAAAGACTGTAAGGTATTGACTACTCGCATCACGTGAGTAGGCAATGTGTGAATGAGATCGTTTTTGTCCATTAACCGACTATGTGCGTACAAGTTATAAAGGCTCTCTATCTTTCTTTAACTTTCGAAGGACAGCTGAATCCCTGAAATTGTGAGTCGCCGTGTAATTTCGATTATGCAAATTTTCTGGAGCTGGTCGATCGACACTGAAGTATATAAGCAGCGAATTTTGACTTGAGTGCAGAGCTCAGAGGAGCTGGTGAGCGCTCAGCAGAGAAGTGGCCTGGGAAGTTGAATATTGCGACTGAGATTTAGGTTTAGCCTTGAGACCTCGCATCGAGTCTCGTGATTAAAAATCAGCCTTAGTATTCTTATACTGGAATTTTATACATTGATAAAGCTGACTTGAACCTGCATCAGTGCTTATGTAATTTGAAGGATAAGAGTATTGAATCGTGATTATATATTTAAAAAGGTTAAGGTTTAATTATATTGTTTCGTTTTTGTTTAAGCTACAAGTGTTAGCAAGAACTCTTTAGTTAATTTAATTTTTTAGGAAAATTTCGTGGAGCTCGCTCAAACTCCCTACTGATTGTGTTAATAAACCAGTTTTTGGTTTTAAAACAGTTGTACTTCTTTCCTCGTGCTCTACCACACAGCGGACATTTTAAGATGGCCGCTACAAGACAAAAAACTTGTTTTTCGCGTTTAATAGATTTTTTTCTTTTTTTTTACTTTTGCCGCTATCTGTTAAGTTACTTAGAAGCTATTAATATTTTATCCACCGACATTACTTAATTTCTTCTGACAGTAGTTGTTTATAAAATAAAAGAATAAATAAACAAAAACACCCTTTTAAATAGCACGTGATATTAGCTTAACAAAACACTAGATTAAAAATAATGTACCATGAAAAAAGAATTAAAAGAACTGTACATGCTCATTAAATTCTACAATCTAAGGCTATAACGGACATGACTTGTCATGGTCTGTGGGCATATTTTTAACATAAAAAATTATAATTTTTATTATATATTTTATAAATCATTTGGTTATATCATATATTATATCACTATTATGGTTCTATTATGAACACCTCATTTATTACCTTATTTAGTACCTTTTTATACACCTTATTTAGTACACCTTAGTGATATATATCAATTTCAATATGTTTCAAATAGTGTAACATTATAAAAGTATATCGCAAACGATATTTCCCAATAGTAATGTAAAGTAATTATTTTGAGTGTGTCTGTAAATGAATGGTGAAAGCCATACACACTTTATTCAATAGTAAACCTCTTGTAGTACACCTCAGTAATATATATCAATTTGAATAGATTTCAAATACTGTAACATCATCAATCGATGTAGCATATCGCAATCGATTTTTCCCCATACACAGTAATGTAACGTAATTTTTGTAGTGTTCCTGTAAATGAACTATAAATGCTACACACTTCATTTTCAATACCGAACAAGCCATAGTAAACCTCAATAACATATATCAATTACATGGCAATCTGAGAATATTTATGTGAGTGACGGAGAGACAGACAGACAGACAAACCGAATTGATAAACACTTTTCAACTATGTTGGAAAGTTTTAAAAAAAGAGTTTGTTTCAGAGATAGCAAGTAATCTTCATCGGAAATTTTTTATGAACCTAAATTGATGAAAACAATTTTCCAGTTTTTATATTAAAAAAACTTTTTTGAATCATTAATTCACTATTCTATTACAAAAATGTTTATTACTTACCCATCCATACGTAGGATAAGTCCTTGTAATCGTTTTGAAAATCGAAAAAAAAAAATGACGGATTTACACGTTTCAGACACTGGAGATTCCGAAAAACATATTTTTAGAAAAAAAATTTGCCTTCCGTCTGTCTGTGTGTCTGTGTGTCTGTGTCTGTAAACCCTCTATCTCCGGAACAATTTGAGATAGAGACTTGAAATTCGATATGTACTTTTATGTAATAACTAGCTGACTCGCCCGGCGTTGCCCGAGCCCTTGTAATAAACTGAAATCTTTTAAAAAACGAAACTCTGGCCAAGGTTTCCGATGACTTCAACACCGTATACCGGGCACGCTCGCACGTTCCGGAAAACTTCTTTCGGAAAGAACCTCTGAGACAGGTTAACGTTGCCTGCGGTACTGTATAGTAGGCGTGCGACAAAATCGAGCTGGTTTCGAGAAGATAGGAACATTATAAGCCGAGTTATTGAAATAAGGCACAGTTAGAGAAAATAATCATGAGTGAGGTGCCAGGTGAAGGGGATGTTCAAGTGTCCTTCAGAAAATGACTTCAAATTCTATTCAAATGCCGTTCAGCAAATGACTAATTAGGACAACCACTATACATCTTTAAAAATTCGTTCGTTTGGTTAAGCTAGGAACTTAATTCGAAATTTGGCTTAAACTATTATTCAGAAATAGTGGTAACCGCTACTCATAAATTTACTTTAATGCTATAGAAGGTTACTATTGAGTTAATTATAATGTTTGGAATCAGTTGCGTAGAAATCGGAAATATAGTTGCGGAGATACCGAAACAGGGCATAGTTAGAGGAAAAACTTTGAAGGAAGGACCGGGGGGAGGGGGGAGGGGATGTTCAAGTTCCCTTCAGCAAATGACTAATTAGGAGGATCACTATGCATCTTTAAAAATTCGTTCGTTTGGTTAAGCTAGAAACTTAATTACAAATTTGGCTTAAACTATTATTCGGAAATAGTGGTAGCCTCTACTCATAAATTAAGTTTAATGTTATAAAGGGTGTCTATTAAGTTAATTATAATGTTTGGAATCACTTGCGTTCAAATCGGAAAGATAGTTGCTGAGATATGGAAACGGGCATAGTTAGGTAAAAAACCTTGAAGGAGGGTTCGGGGGGGGGGGGGGTGTTCAAGTTCCGTTCAGCAAATGACTAATTAGGACAACCGCTATGTATCTTTAAAAATTCGTTCGTTTGGTTAAGCTAGGAACTTAATTAGAAATTTGGCTTAAACTATTATTCAGAAATAGTGGTAACCACTACTCATAAATTTAGTTTAATGTTATAAAGGATAACTATTAAGTTAATTATAATGTTTGGAATCACTTGTATTGAAATCGGAAAGATAGTTGCTGAGATATGGAAACGGGAAATAGTTAGAGAAAACTTTGAAGGAGGGCCCGGAGGGGTGGGGGGGGGGGGAGATGGCGAATGTTAAAGTGACCTTCAGCAAATAACTAATTATGAGGATCAGTATATAATACATCTTTAAAGATTGATTCATTTGGTTAAGCTAGGAACTTATTTTGAAATTTGGCTTAGGCTATTAATCGGAAATACTGGTAATTGCTTTTTAGAAATACACCTTGAAGCAATGAATGCTGAGTTTTACGATAATTTATTAAAAATGGAACTAAATGGAGAAGTTCGGAACATTATTACTGAGATATTACTGAGAAACTGAGATTTAAAATAGCGGTATTCTGTATATAAAACAACAATTAAACGCTACGGGTTAAAATTGTTAAATGTAATTAGACCCCTACCCCTCGCCATTCCCGCAAATATATAACAAATAATCTGTTAAATAGTTTTCTGTAATAGTAGTCTCTATCATAATAATATACGTCCTGTTTTCAAAAAAACCTTAAACCCAGATAATTATAATGAAGAAAAACGTGCCTGTAAATGTCTTAAACAGGTGGCGTTTATGTAATTTGAGTAGATGGCGCTGTATTAGCTTGGCTATATGCAGGTAACTGCAATAAATGTTGGACTATTTCGTTATAAGTCCTTATCTATGCAACGTCACTCTGATTTATTTAATGTGTTCTGAGAAGATATTCTACACAACCAACCGATGAAAAAAGTGTATTTTTAATGAGAGTTCTTTGTGCATTTTAATTAATATTTCAGAAAGTAATTAAAATATTAAAATTCTGAGGCAATGTTGCATCAGGAGAGGTTTTGGACTACCTAAATCTAAATTTGCAGCCTTCTAGGTGGGCTAGATTTTCCTAGCCATCTCCAACAGGCACACACACAGACACACACACAGAGCGAAACTTTATTTTATTAGTATAGATGAGAAGAAGCTTATTGAATTTTAGTAACCTCGATTATCCGGAACTTTTTTTTTGGACTCTCAAAATGTTCGTTCTGATAAAAGATATATAAAAATTTTCGAAATTGTTTATTTTAAGGAGGGAATATAAAAGACAATAAAAAAAAACATAAATTGTGCATAAAGAATGAAGTTGATCGGATAATGAGTTGCTGAGATATTTGTAATCCTATTATCCACACTCTTCGATTTTTCATGACCCTGTATTTCATTCAAATTTCAATTCAAAGATATATATTTTATTGGAAATGAGACGCTTAAGAGCCTACGCTAGTCACGCGAAGAAACGCTCCAGCTAATGTTAAGTCTATGGGAAGGTTATCGCGCGATTTCTCGCTCGTATTTTAATATTTTTAAATGATTCTTTTTGCATAAAATAGCTGAGGTCGATCTCTAACGTTGTTAGTTTTTACTTTTTTGATTTTGGTTACGGTTTTTTTGTAAGCGGACATTTTCAATTTTGGAACCGGTTGGAACCGGTTCTGAAAGTAAAATTACCCTTATATAAAAAAACTGGAACCAAAATCGAAAAAGTAAAAACTAACAACGTTAGCTATCGACCTCAGCAAAAGAATCCTATGCAAAAAGAATCATTTAAAAATATTAAAATACGAGCGAGAAATCGCGCGATAACCTTCCCATAGACTTAACATTAGCTGGAGCGTTTCTTCGCGTGACTAGCGTAGGCTCTTAATACGACGCATATCCGGAGTTATAAGGATGTTTCTTTTACGCAATTCAGTAATAGAGCATTTAAAGCGAGGCTAACGGAAAAGACAGGCTACCGCGGTACATTCCACTTATCTTTTTTTATAGACCGCTAGAGTGACGTGTTGCTCTTTTCGTACGCCTTCATTGGTGCATTCGAGCAACACGTGACTCCGGCGGTCTGTAAAAAACTAAATGCGTAAAGCACCGCGGTAGCCTTTCTTTTTCGTTAGCCTCGATTTAAAGTTTATGACGTCATCAAGCCACGATTTTATTCGAATTGCAATGCATTTTATAAATAGTTTACACATGTTGTATTTTCATATTTCATGTTATGCATATTCATGACGGGTAAATATTACTGTGGCCCCCAACGACTAGTTTTTCTGTTCATTTAAAATATTTTTCTATTTCTTTGAAATTAGCTCTTTTTCCAGATTACAGCATTTTACGCAAATTTCTTTCAACTAAACCAAAAACAGCCTATTCATTCTAACGTCCATAAAAGATGTGGTACAAGCGAATTTTTCTAGAAAACTTAATTAAATTAGTGATTAATTAATGCTGAAAAGAAATAAAGTGAATTTAAAAGCTTTCAAGTAAACGTTAGGAAGAAAAGATTCAAATCAAATAATTGGCATTTTTATTTTTTATATTTGTTTTTATTAAAAGTTCTTTTACATTATTCAAACAGGGCATCATCGAATAACAGATAACACATTTTGAAGCTATTACATTACACAGCTTTTAAAGAAAGCCGTAAAAATAAGGAAAACTAAATTAATGATGTTTAAATGAATTGTAAATAATGAAAGCGGAAATTAATTGTTTATTTACAAAGAAGACGGGAAATTTGATTTTAATTAAGAAACTGCATTGGAAGTAAGAATAAGAATTTAATTTGAAAATGAAAAGATAAAAGATGTGAAATTTAATGCATATATATTTTAAATATTTGTTTTATATTTGTTTTTATTAAAAGTTCTTTTACATTATTCAAACAGGGTATCATCGAAAAACAGATAACTCATTTTGAAACTATTATGTTACATAGCTTATAAAGAAAGCCGTAAAAATAAGGAAAACTAAATTAATGATGTGTAAATGAATTGTAAATAATGAAAGCGGAAATTAGTTGTTTATTTACAAAGAAGACGGGAAATTTGATTTTAATTAAGAAACTGTATTGGAAGTAAGAATAAGAATTTAATTTAAAAATGAAAAGATAAAAGATGTGAAATGTAATGCATATATATTTTAAGTATTTGTTTTATATTTGTTTTTATTAAAAGTTCTTTTACATTATTCAAACAGGGTATCATCGAAAAACAGATAACTCATTTTGGAACTATTATGTTACATAGCTTATAAAGAAAGCCGTAAAAATAAGGAAAACTAAATTAATGATGTGTAAATGAATTGTAAATAATGAAAGCGGAAATTAGTTGTTTATTTACAAAGAAGACGGGAAATTTGATTTTAATTAAGAAACTGTATTGGAAGTAAGAATAAGAATTTAATTTGAAAATGAAAAGAAAAAAGTATTTTTTCTTAAATTTACTAGGGGGCTCTGCCCCCTGCTCGCTACGCTCACCAACCCCCGTTCTGATTTCACAGCCTCTTAAAACCTGGTAATGTATCCTGTTTTAAAAAGATGATGATGATGATATCACGAACGGCGATTATCTTCTGTAATCAGGTTATAATGCTTTTTCATTTAACTGGTTATAATGCTTTTTCATTTAATTCATCTTTTTTATTTTTAATATTCATGTGTAAACACAATTTTTATGACGTAATTTTCTTCATTTCCTGCTTTCAACACGTGATCATTTAATTATTATTTTAAACTTTCATTATTGTTTTTAATAGTCTCGCGCAAATACATTTTTTATTTGAGATAAAATATAATCCTTTGCGCTTATTTAGAAATTGGCAACAATATAAAAAAATGACTTTTTCAATAAAAGATTTTTTACTCGTTTTTTAAGAATTTTTTGAGTTTTTATTGTCCGACCGTGATAATTTTTTTAATTTCTGAAAGCTTGTTATATTTCGCGTCTGGTGGTATGATTTTCGAATTCGTAGGATGGCTAGAAAAAAAGTAATAGCTCCTCAAAAAAGTCCCTAGTTAAAAAAGCGATGAGACTAACCCGGAATATCTACGCAGAATTTGATTGGTCCATTTCTAAATCGTTTTTGGCTCAGTTCCAGATTACTTTTTTTTTAATATAGAAGGATATCAAGTATAGTTTAAAAAATATATATTTAACCCCTTTCAATGTTCATATAAATATTCATAACAAGCAATTTTTTTCGAAGCAGTGCAAAATAGAACGCTTATATGTACGACAATTTCAGAATCAAATACGTTTCCATTTCCAAACCTAATAAAAATAAATGTGAATCCATCAGTAAAAGAATGACTGATAAAAAAAAACTATCCTTTTTTTTCTTTAGGGCTATATTCGTCAGATATCATAATGATGACTTGAAATGTAACTGTAGGACATTCTGAGTAATTTCCATGCTTCTTATCGCTGTCTTTTTTCCTATTATAGAATTTCAAGATAATTTTCTGCTTTTATTGTGTTATAAAGTAGCATAGACCTTAAATAACATGAAGTATTATTGAATAGATATTAGGTTTACAGTTCTTATGTAATTCAAATTTGAGGATAACTATGTTTTCGCATGGTTTAATGTAAGCCACATCATAATTCATAAAGTTTTTAATTTATAGTTTATATATTAATAAATTGAATAAATAAATAAATAAAAATAAAAGCTATGATTTATAAAATAAGAAAACACCAAAAAACTGTCGTATATATTTCGAAGTATGAAATATTTGGTACAAATATAGCTGAAATTAGACAGCATGGCGGATGACATATTGAGGTTATGACAGCAGAAAAAAAAAGCTTTAAATCAAGTGTTTTCTAACCTTTCTAATTTAACTCTTTTAGCTTTTCTAAAGCCACAGCTGTTTTGTCCGCCATATTCTCCTCTCACTTGGTTCGATTTTCTTAAAGAATTTTTCATTTTTAAAATGTCTGAAAATCCCGTTATTATACACATCAATGCACCCATAAATGATTTAAAATTACCTTGAATTATAACTTGAATAAAACTGAAATAATTGCCCTTTATGTTGTGGCAGTAACATAAATTATATAATTAATTTTCTAAAATTTCGACAATAATACTACCAATTATCTAAGTGTACGACAGAAATCACCAAGATCTTCACCTACCCTGGCAAATAAAGCAAAATAAAAATTTATAACAAAAAAAAGTACGAATCATGCGTTTTTTAAAAAAAAAACTATTTTTTTTTTCTTTTTCTAGTGCTATATTCGTCAGATATCATAATGATGACTTTAAATGTAACTGTAGGACATTCTGAGTAATTTCCATGCTTCTTATCGATGTCTCTTTTCCTATTATAGAATTTACAGGGAATTTTCTGCTTTTACTGTGCTATAAAGTAGCATAGACCTTAAATAACATGAAGCATTATTGAATATATACCAGTTTTACAGTTTTTATGAAATTCAAATTTGAGAATAAATATGTTTTCGGATAGTTTCATTAATATAAGCCACATCATAATTCATAAAGTCTGTTAATTTACAATGCATATCTATATTATAAAGGACAAACGTGTCCGTGCGTAACGCTGACGTCATTTGTCGAATGGCAACACTTAATGATGAAATTTCAACTTTGCAATTTTTGCTTACTGCATTTTTTTCCCCTACAAATCGAGTTAAATAATACGGAAATGTGTTCCCAAACTTTTGTGCTTCCCTGTATAGAATCTACAGAATTTATACACACCACGTAATATACAAAAAGCGATTTAAAATTAAAATCGCGTTCAGTAACTTAAAACGCACTTCCAGGAATTATTGTTAACATACAGTAGAGAATTCTTTTGTGTGTCCCTGTAAATGAACGATGACTGCTATACACACAATATTCTGTAGTAAGTCTCTTGTAATGAACCTTATATAAATTTCAATGCGTTTAAAATAGGGAAACATTATTTAAATAAACCGCAGACGATTTTTCTCCATAGACGTAATGTAACGGAATTCTTTTGACTGTCCCTGTAAAGTAAGTATAAGTGCTATGCACACCCTATTCCATATTAAGCTTCTTCTAATGCACCTTAGTGATATATATAAATTTCATTGCGTTTAAAATAGTGAAACATTATTTAAATAAACCGCAAATGATTTTTCCCCATAGACCGCAATGTAACGGAATTCTTTTGAGTGTCCCTGTAAAAAAACTATAAGTGCTACACATTTCCATTGAAATAGGGAACGTTCTATAGATAACGATTATAACATATAAAAATTGCAGGGCAATCCGAGCATATTTACGGGAGTTAGAGCACGGACAGACGGCAGACGGCAGACGGCCAGACGGCAGACGGCCAGACAAACCGAAGTCATAAACACTTTTCAGCTAGGTTGGAAAGTGTTAAAAACATGTAATTGGAATAAGCGCTTAAAATCGAAGAAATTCTCAGAATAAAAAAACTGCAGTAGATAACGACATTTTTAGCGATTTCTTCGGCTATTAACTTCTGGTACGAATCCAATACGAAATTGCCGCTTTTAATAAATTAAAAAATTTTACTTGAATATATAATTGACACATTTCACATAAAAAGGCTCTTTGGTGTTGTTAGGGGTCAATATAAAAAATAATTATTAAATGTAAAAAAATCTATTAGCATTTTCAATAAAAATAAATAAATAAATAAATGGTACACATATATTCTCTATCCCGGGAAGCCCGGGAGGGGTTCCCTAGTATTGATAAAGTAAAACAGAAATAAAAAGCTATGACTTATAAAGAAAAAAACCCAAGAAACTATCGTCTATAATTAGAAATATAAAGTATTTTGCTTAAATATTGCTGAAATCGATTTGACAGCATGACAAATGACATCTGAGATCATCACAGTAAAAAATAGGCTTAAAATAAACTATTTTCTGATCTATCTAATTTTTTCCTGTCTAATTTAACTCTTTTAGTTTTTCTAAAACCAGAGTTCTTTTGTCTCCCGTATTCCCCTCTCACTTGAAGCGAATTTCTTGAAGAATTTATCATTTTTGAAATGTCTAAAAATCTTGTTGCTTATCATATCATCTTGTTTCAATGCATCCATAAATTATCAAAAATTACCTTGAAAATTATGACTTGAATAAAACTGAAATAATTGCCTTGTATGTTGTGGAAGTGACACAAAATATGTTATTAATTTTCTAGAATTTTGACAGTTAATACCATCAATCCATCTAAGTGTAAAGCAACAAAATGACAAAGTTCTGCACCTACCCTGGCAAATCAAGCAAAATAAAAGTTTGTAACAATAAAGATTTGAAATCATGTGTGTTTTTCGAAAATAAAATAATAATAATAACTTTTTTAAAATTTATCAAGTATAGTTAAGCAGAAACATCAAAGATGTTGAGTATTGCAATTTTTATGCAACTTACATCGATGCAATGCGAGAACGCATACATGGAGCATTCAGAGCTAAATTGGATCAAGTCCAAATGTATAAAATAAAATTGCCGGTTGCGGATTAATATGATACTTTTTAATGGTGTATATTTTCAGAGCCATTGTGAACCAAGTCCGATTTTCATTGTGTCGTATTCATTTGGTCGGCCTTATCTAAAAATCATTTCAGGGCCAAAGTGCATGAAGTCCAGTAAATTCTGATTTAAAATTGAATTGCCACTTTAATTATTGTTTTTTAATTTTCAAATTCTGACCCATATTTAAGTTAGTATTCGTGGAACAGCAATAAAAAAAATATCCTCTAAATCACTTTAGGATTCAACTAGTGTCAATAAACTTTAACCTTGAGTATCTCACAACTATAATTTAATGACTTGATCCACTTTATCTGTGAAAACCTCATAATGTCAAAATAAAATATGGTCCTATTTTCAAACCTATAAAAAATAAATGTGAATCCATCAGTAAAATAAAGGTAGATATGAAAACCCCGTATGCATTCCTTTACTATGTATATATTCAACACGTGTCATAAACATAACTTGATCTGAAACTGTAGAATATTCTTAACGATTTCCTTGCATCTTATCGATATATTGTTTTTTTCAATTATAAAACTTCAAACAACTTTTTTCTTACTTTTACAATGTTTTACAATATCGTTGAGATAAAATAACATGAATTATTATTTAAATACATTCACACAGATTTTTGTGAAAATTCATGTTATTTTTATTTATTTTAAGCCAAACTATTGTTCAGTTGGTTTTGAAATTAATAAAGCATGTGGAGATAATTTTGATGCATAAAGTAAAATAAATAAATAAATAAAAATCACCAATGCACAAGCGTCAATAAATTTAAAGAAGTCTCTTAAAATATTGTCAAAATGTGTATTCAGGTAGGTTGAAAACAATGTGTCTTATCATGAATTGTCAAAACTTTCAGTTGCTGACCAAAGCTGGACAACCGGCTACAGTTTTAATTTTACTATCAATAAATGAATAATAAATAAATAAAAATCACCAAAGCACAAGCGTCAATAAATATAAAGAAGTCTCTTAAAATATTGCCAAAATGTGTATTCAGGTAGGTTCAAAACAATGTATCTTATCAAGAATTGTCAAAACTTTCAGTTGCTTACCGAAGCTGGACAACAGGCTACAGTTTTAATTTTACTATCAATAAATGAATAATAAATAAATAAAAATCACCAAAGCACAAGCGTCAATAAATATAAAGAAGTCTCTTAAAATATTGCCAAAATGTGTATTAAGGTAGGTTCAAAACAATGTGTCTTATCAAGAATTGTCAAAACTTTCTGTTGCTTACCGAAGCTGGACAACAGGCTACAGTTTTAATTTTACTATCAATAAATGAATAATAAATAAATAAAAATCACCAAAGCACAAGCGTCAATAAATATAAAGAAGTCTCTTAAAATATTGCCAAAATATGTATTCAGGTAGGTTCAAAACAATGTGTCTTATCATGAATTGTCAAAACTTTCAGTTGCTTACCGAAGCTGGACAACAGGCTACAGTTTTAATTTTATTATCAATAAATGAATAATAAATAAATAAAAATCACCAAAGCACAAGCGTCAATAAATATAAAGAAGTCTCTTAAAATATTGTCAAAATGTGTATTCAGGTAGGTTAAAAAAAAATGTGTCTTATCATGAATTGTCAAAACTTTCAGTTACTTACCGAAGCTGGACAACAGGCTACAGTTTTAATTTTACTATCAATAAATGAATAATAAATAAATAAAAATTACCAAAGCACAAGCGTCAATAAATATAAAGAAGTCTCTTAAAATATGGCCAAAATGTGTATTCAGGGAGATCCAAAACAATGTGTCTTATCATGGATTGTCAAAGTTTTCAGTTGCTTACCAAAGCTGGACAACAGGTTACAGTTTTAATTTCGCTAAATTTCTTTTTTTTTTCTCCTCTCTTACTCTAACTTGGATTTTTTAAAGCGTTTTTCATCTAAACCCTAAAAACCTGATTGATGGTTATGCATCAAATTAAATCAATATAAAATCAATCATTATAAAACCTAATTTAAACTCTCTATAAATGTGACACCGCACACTTCTTTTCTGGAGATCTGTTCAAGAGCCAAATATACTCTCGACGCATCTTGGAGTTCCCCTCCATTTCACAACTGATACTGTGGCAAAAAGCCTGGAGGAGCTATTATTCTTGGTGGTAGCCGTGACCAGCAGTCTGCTATTTCAAGATTTTTAAGTGGACACTTGAGATGCCTGAAATTTGACAACGGTATCAAGATTTTCCCCATTTGTGGAAAGTGCAAGACTGCGCCATCCACCCCTGACCTTATCATTTCCTGTTCGGACTTGACTAGGAGTGACCTTTTGGAGTGTCCTTTCATCGTTTTGGACTTCCTCCTAATTTCTGGGCTCATGGGCTTGGTCTAGCCTATTGGCTAGATAATTTAGGAAGAGAAACAACAACAACAACAACCAAGAAAGGGGATGATTTATTTTCAAAAATTCTGAAGATAACTAACTCTATCTGTAAATTTTACTCCAAAATGTCTAGTGTAAGAGAAAAAAAATATCTCCGAGAGCTGCACGTTTTTTACGGATTCACGGGTTAATTCAAAACGACCGATTTCTGTATGAGCGAAATTCTAACTTAACAGAGATATCAACAAAAATATAAAAATATAACAGTATATAGTCATAATCAAAAATGTTTAACAAAGAAAAATGATGGTTGACCGAAGTTTGTTTAAATTTTAAAATAAGTATAGTTAAAAAGGCACATATAAAATTTGACGTCTTTCAATTTTTGGGAGCTAAAATGTAAAATTTCATGACATAAGCTACTTTTGTCGATGTAAAAGGAAAGGAAATTCTTATATATCCATGATAATGTTAGAATCAAATATGTTCTTATCTGCAAACCTAATAAAGATAAATGTGAATCCATCAGTAAAAGAAAGGTAGATAAAAAAGTCCGTATACATTTTTTTCCCTGAAGAATATATTCGTCACACATCATAAAACTGACTTGAAATGAAACTGTAGGACATTCGAAGCCATTTCTATGCTTCTTATCGATATCGTGATTTTCCATTATAGAATCTCAAGAGACTTTTCTGGTTTTACTGTGTTTTAAAATATCGGATAGATTAAATAACATGAAATATTATTAATTTTACTTTAAACATGGCATTTTAACACAAGTTTATTAAACAACATAACATAAAATTAAACATAAAGTTTTATTAACCAATGTTTTCAATGGGGTCACAAATTTCTGTCCGATAGTTAAAAAATTGCACTTCGATTATGGAAAGAAAACTGTAAAAAAGGATGAAAATTCCGTTACACTTATTGTTTATCTCGATTGTGCGAGATGAGACGACCGATGAATAGCCAAGATTTAAGCAAAATTGATATTTTTTAAATATACATCTATTTTTGAAAAAAAAAAATCTTCAAAGTGTTTTGCCTTTTCTTCTTGAAATATCTTTACGTCGGATATGATAAATCTACCCTATTGATGGATCTACTCGTCATGTCATAGCGTTAGATTGTACATGGACAGACTGACAGACGCACTCTTCTTATTTTTATTTTAGACAGATTAAGTTCAAGACTCTTATAAAATTCAAATTAAAAAAAGAAAGTCGTGATTTTTTGACAGCTTAGTCACATAGTATGTACACTGTAAAAAAAAAGAGAGATTTTCTTTGTCTAGCTCATATCTTCCTTAAAGTTGTTGAGATATTCCTATCTTACTGTGAGACATTCTTATCTCACTGTACGAAGAAAGTACGAGGTTATGTTTTTCCCAGCATACCCTAAAATTTCCCTGCATGAGAAGGATCTTCAGTAAATAACATTTTATTCACATCTGATAAACTGATTTCTAGAGTTCGGTGAAGATTAGATCTGACAATACCAGCATCGTAATTCTCTATACCAGCATCGTATGTTTAAGTTCTCCATGCACTTAAAACTTTTGAAGTTACATTTGACCTGGGAATGTAATAATTTTCAGCCTCCTTGAGAATTAGATGTGGTACTTGTAATTCTATTTGTAAAGGGGGTTCATATATGCCTTCGACCAGGAGCCTGAAACTTTAGAACTGATGCTGTAAGCAGTTTTGCCCTTTCGCTCTTTGGAAGTGAATATAGCCTGGACGGATAGTCTTATTTTCTTCTGAAAGAGCGTTATAAAATTGTAATTTTTTATGTTTTCTGTGCTGCAGTTGTGTCGTAATAATAATAAAAAAAAATTAAAAGGCCATTGTGGTTCCTGAAATCTATTTGTTATAACGCCACAAGGTTAAGGAAAATATAATATACAGTGGAGCGTCGATTATCTGAACACCGGGCAACCGAAAAACCGGTTAACCGAATGCGTTCCAGAAGGCGAAATTCAAATTCCCGTGCCATGCTGAGGAAGCTTTTCGGCGCCTAGAGACAGCCTTGAAGTAGGTGGAGCAACAAGCAGCGTGTGATTCTGTTCAACTGCTTTCATTAAAACATATAAGACATTTAGAAACAAGAAAAAGAGTGTCTTCTTTGAAGAAAAAGAAAATTTGGGACTTTGTTTCTTAAAATGTAGATCTGCAGTATGTACGTTTCATTTCTTGCAGATTTCTTTGATCATTTTATTCTTTGATAGTTCGTGCCCTTCTTCTTGTTGTAAGCATTGTAGCACAAAATACATACATATATGTGTTTATTTGTTTCGCTATGCTCATATAACCCTAGTATGTGTTTTTCGAAAATAATCGGTTTCCCGAAATCTAGTGTATCCGAAAACCCCCGGTCACCTATTAGTTCGGATAATCGATGCTCTGCTGTAATGTCTTCCGAGTTAACCACGATTCCGAAAAGTGCTCTTTTATTTTTAGAAATCTCATAAATTAATAGATATTACAGATATTTAAAGAAGTATTTCTGAAAAAATAGTTTCTTTTGCTTCCCGTAATTTTTGGAAACGTTTCCGGTTAGTTTTTGCAGTGTATTAACCAGTTTTCTCTACCCGGAATAGTGATTTTTCAGATGCTATCAATTCTCAACTAACAGTGTCAGCTGCGTGATCGAATTTATATATGGAAGAGTAAAAAAAATAATATTAATATTAATATTAATGATAAAGTTAATTTTATTGTTAATGCTGTTAATTTATTATGTTTATTGAATATAATAATGTTTAACCGAGAAATGATAGCATCCAAAAGCCGATATTTCAGGTTAAGAAAACTGATTAAAACAGTACAAAACCTACTTGAAAACGTTTTCGAAAATCACGGGCAGCAAAATAAACTTTAGTTTTAGACATGCTTTTTTAAATCTAAGAAATCTATTGATTTTTGAGGCTTCTAAAAATAAAAGAACGTTTTCTGGAATCGTGAGTAACTCGGAAGAGACTATCTTACATTTTCTCAAACCTTAAGAAAAATATGAGCTAGACTAGGAAACATTTGTCTTTTTTTTTGTAGTGTACTATTTGTTAGAAATAATTCCTCATATTGGATTAAATTAATATCTCTTCAACCACTCGAAAACACAGCTTTACAAAAAAGAAAAAGCAGCGGGAAGTTTCTTGCACTTAGTGCGATATCTCATGAACTGAGTCATTGAAATAAATATCTAGCTGACAGTTATATCCAATTATCTTCTAATACAGTACCCAGCTTATCTTCATCAAAAGCGGAAGTGAAATCATTTAATGTCTATTTTATTTTATATCATCAAATAATGAACAAAGTGCACACACCAATCAAATAACTTGTATAATTTCTGCAACATGTAGGAAATCCCAGCTATTTGTGATGTACTTTATATGTTTGTGAAATATGCTCGTTTATATGTTTCGTGAAATGTGCCAGAAAACTCCAATTGAAGAGAATCTCATGACTGCATACATTTCAAGGACAAAAATAAAAACATTCTCTTTCTTTTTGACTTTAAAACTTTTAAGTTAGTCTGCGATAAAAACTCACCCTGTCAATACATTTAAAAGGAGAAAATGGCACTCCTAATTTCTAAAAAAATAAATATATTTTTGTAACTTAACAAAATTTAATCTAAAATTTAAATTTATTGAAATGTAAAATTCAATTATATATATCTAATTACTTATACACAAAAATGGACTTATTATTTGTGTCGATTCTAATATTCTAAAAAAGTTCTTTTCCACAAATCTAAGGATATATTTACATCGTGTACAAGTGCTCTTGATTGGATATAATTTCATATGGATAACAATATAAAATTCGAAGTATGGTAATCATCGAAAGAAAAGGTAGGACAATTCCATTTTTATTTCTCAATTTGTTGAATATATCAATAGTCATTTATTTTCTGAAAAACAATTTTTTTGAGATAACGCGCGATTGAATTCACACCTCCAAGACTATTTGACTAAACTGTCAAAATATCATGGCTATTTTTCAAATTTGAGCTTTATAAGTTTTAAACTTAATACATCTAAAATAATAAAATGATGAGCATGTTTTCTGAAAGCATGTTTTCTGTTATTGTGTTTTTTTTATTATTAATTAATTAAAATATCTTTCACCTTTTTAAATTGTAAAGTTCAGGATTTTGGAAGGGCTGGAAAGTGTTCCATAATCTATGCTTGGCGCATAATTTTTCTTTCTTGTTTTTTCTTGTATTAAATAGAACTAAAGTTATAGCCATTGCTTGGATTTGTGTTTTTTTTTTTATTGTTGTTGTTGTTTGTTTACGCACTATACATACAAAAGGTATATCCAATTCATTATTCAGAAAAGAAGTATATCCAATTCATTGTACATTTCCGCCAAATAATTCTTACGAAATGTACTTAAAAAATCATTTTCTCTTATAGTTTCTGAAGCCAATAAACAATACAATTTGTATAATTATAGTTAGAATAATTATTGCCTATTACTAATCTAGTATATAACGATACATTAAACGTAGAGTTTAAGCAGCTCTGCTCCCGTAATTTTGCGTGATGTAATTTCAAAACAAGTGCACCTGAACCATTAAATATTGTGAAAAGAGCTTTCTTAGTCAAATATGGAAACAATTGTGTTTGTCAGTTGCTTTCGTGCAGTACATCCGATTAATTTACGTCGTTTCGAGTTGGCTATAAGCACGCACATGCAATTGTAATTAAACTCAGCAATGTTACTTACGCATTGCAATTTTAGACGGATTATCATTCGACCGTCTATCCACAAATACTGTAGGTGTTAAAAAAGAAGCAACAGAAAGAAAGAAAAATCTTGCATGTCACATAGATTACGAATTATTACCTTTTCATCATCTGTAAACATCCTCTTGCTTCCAAGAGGGTTTTTAGTAGACTAAACAGATGAAAATCCCGTGGGGATAAGTCGAAGTTGTATGGTGGAGGTTGAAGAAGTGGCAAGATGATGTTCACAGATAATGGAAAGGTTCAACTTGAAGTCCTAATGTGGTTGAGACAGCAACCCAAAGAATTGTATGCAGCTGATGTTGGGGCACTGATAAAACGGTGATATAAGTGCATAAATATTGGTGCAGAATATGTTGAGAAATAAAAATAGTTTTGAAGTGAATATCATCATAAGTTATTATATAATTATCTTTTGTGACTTAATAACTTTCCCTCGTAGTTTTGGCAGAAGTTAAACTAAAAATTGATCTTTCGGTAAGAAAATAAATAAAAAATGCAATAGTATTTTAAGTGCAAATATTAATTTATTTTATTTCTAAAACATGTATTTCTTTAACAAAAGGATTTCTTTTTTTTAACCAAGCTTTAGATTTTAGTATATTCCAGTTTCTTTTGCTTTATTACACTGGCGAAATATTTTAAGGCTATAAATAATAAAAATAATAACAAAATCTGGCACCCAGCATTGCAACACAACAGTACACTTTAAAAGTGTCTCCCAAGTTTTTACTTCTGCTTTGCCTCTTTATAACATTCCTAGAGATAGAAATACGCAAATTTCTATTTTCAAATAACTGTTTCGGATTTGGATTTTTTTTTAAATACGGTTTATGTAACATGATCCAAAGTTAAATGACTTAAAAAGCATCTATATAGGATGCTCTCAAAATCAAATATGCTTTCGATATCGAAAATAATATAAATAAATGTGAAACCATTCCTATCGGAGAGAAACATAGCGAAAACCTGTCTATTTTAGCTTCTCTAAATTACCCTATACAGATCATAAAAATGTCTTAAAACGAGACTACGGAGGCATTTTAGAGCGATTACCATTTATTTTTATAGATGTTTCGTTTTCGGGTTCAAATTTTAGAAGAAATTTTGTCTTTTCTTAATATTTTTTATAGAAATAAAATAGAACATGTATATATATATATATATATATATATATTATCTTCTTTAGTTCCGAGCTCCGCATGTGTGAACTTTTACTCTTCTTCATAAAAAGTGCTTTTTCTTAGAAATTTTGATTTTATTTCTATATATAGCTTAATATTCTCCTAATGTATCCAGCGTACGTCCATTTTTACCAAAAATTTTTAATAGAAGTTTTTCATTTATTTAACTACAGAAAAATATTACAAAGTCTACAATTAAACAAGGCGATTGCAGAGTCTGCTATTTATATAATAAACAGACATTTTCTATTCATTAATAGTGGTTTCAAACTGTTAGGAAATTCCGAGGGGTGTATGTACCTATGATATCCCTCTACGATTGAAGACCATTTTTTAAATTAAAGCAGAAATTCATATAATACTGATTGTTTCAAATAAATTAGCATACAAGAAAATCATTTTCATTTGTTAAATAACTTATTTTAGTTCAATGTTTTTATATAATTTTCCAATTGTAAGGAAAATAATGCATGTGATTTATAAAAAAAAATCTCACGAGAAAAATAGTGATAGTTGACAATTTTCTTTCAATAAATATACAACTTGAGTTGCTAAGTAGTAATGAATTGTTATCTATGTTATATATAAAATATATAGTTTATGCAATATGAGCCAAAGTTAAACGACTTAAAAAAAGCATGTATATAGGATGCTGTCAAAATCAAATATGCTTCGGATTGCGAAAATAATATAAATAAATGTGAAACCATCCCTATCGGAGAGAAACACAGAGAAAACCTGTCTATTTTAGCGCCTCTAAATTATCCCATACACATCATAAAAATGTCTTATAACGAGACTACGGACGCATTTTAGAGCGATTTCTAGTTCTTTTTATAGATGTCTCGTTTTTGGGTTCAAATTTCAGAAGAAATTTTGTCTTTTCTTAATATTTTTTATAGAAATAAAATAGAACACATATATATATTATCTTTTTTAATTCCGCCTCCCCATGTGTGGCCTTTTACGCTTTTCTTCATAAAAAATGCTTTTTGTTAAATATTTTGATTTTATTTCTATATATAGCATAATATTTTTCTTAATGTATCCAGGGCACGTCCATTTTTACCACAAATTTTTAATAGAAGTTTTTGATTTATTTAACTACAGAAAAACATTACAATTAAACATGGCGATTGTAAAGTCTGTGATTTATATAAAAAACAGACATTTTGTGTTCATAAATAGTGATGTCAGACTGCTTGGAAATTGCAAGGAGTGTACGTACCTTGGATATCCCACTATGAATGAAACCCATTTTTTAAACTACATTGTTAAAAATTTGCAGAAAACCGTCCAGTCATTCGGCCGTTTTTATAGAAAATGGCTAAATGACCGTAATTTAACTCTATTCAGACCATATTATTGCCCATATTATGGTCAAAATAAAGCTAAATTGTGTTTATGTAACCGTTTCCAATAAAAACGGTCGTATGACTGGACAGTTTGCTTCAACTTTTTAACAGTGTAAAGCAGAAACGAATATAATAATGATTGTTTCAAGTAAAATTTCATGTAAGAAAACCATTTGCATTTGTTTAATAATTTATTTTAATTCAATGTTTCTTTTATATAATTTTCCAATTGTAAGGGAAAACAATGTATGTGATACTTATAAAAAATTTCCTCACGACAAAAATAATTATAGTTAACAATTTTCTTTCTATACATATACAACTTGAGTTGCTAAGAAGTAATGCATTACTATCTACGTTATATTATTAATAAACTTATATTATTAATAATTTCAAATTATCACTTAAGTGACATTTCATTTATTTTCTGCATGTTAATTTATAAAAATAGCTGTAAATTGTCAGAAAAATCTTTGGTTTTCGAAAATATTGTTTATACAATATGAGTCAAAGTTAAACGACTTAAAAGGCGTGTATATAGAATGCTGTCAAAATCAAATATGCTTTCGATTGCGAAAGTAGTATAAATAAATTCGAAACCTTCACTATCGGTGAGAAACACAGAGAAAAATTGTCTATTTTAGCTCCTATAAATTACCCCATACACATCATAAAAATGTCTTAAAACGAGACTACGGAGGCATTTTAGAGCGATTTCCATTTATTTTTATAGAAGTTTCGTTTTAGGGTTCAAATTTCAGAAGATATATTGTCTTTTATTAACATTTTTTATAGAAATAAAATAAAACATGTATATATTTTAAATCTTCTTTAGTTCAAAGCTTCGCATGTATGCACTTTTACACTTTTCTTCATAAAAAGTGCTTTTTGTTAAATATTTTGATTTTACTTCTATATATAGCTTAATATTCTTTCTAATGTATCCAGGCTATGCCCACTTTTACCACACATTTTTAATAGAAGTTTTTGATTTATTTAACTACAGAAAAATATTACAAAGTCTACAACTACACAAAAGGATTGCGAAGTCTGCGATTTATATAATAAACAGACATTTTTTGTTCATAAATAGTGATGTCAGACTCCTTGGAAGTTCCCAGTAATGTACACATCTTGGATATCCCATTTCAATTGAGGCCCATTTTCCAAACATAAGCAAAAAGTGAATACAACGCTAATTGTTTCAAATAAATTAGCATATAAGTAAACCATCTTCATTTGCTAAATAAATTATTTTAATGCTTTTTTTTCTATATATAATTTTCCAATTGTAAGGGAAAACAGTGCATATGATACTTAAAAAAAAACTTCTCCACTACACAAATAGTGACAGTTGATAATTTTTTCTCCATAAATATACAACTTGAGTTTCTAAGAAGTAATGAATTTGTATCTAAGTTATATAATAAGAAAAATTCAAATTATCATTTTGGTGATAGTTTATATATGTTTTGCATGTCAATTTATAAAAATAGCTGTAAAATGTCAGGAAAATCTTTGAATTTAAAAAATAGTGTTTATGCAATATGAGACAAAGTTAAACGATTTAAAAAGCGTACATATAGGATGCTGTTAAAGCGAAATATGCTTTCGATTGCGAAAATAATATAAATAAATTCGAAACCCTCACTATTGGAGAAAAACACAGAGAAAAACTGCCTATTTTACATCCTCTAAATTATACCCAAACACATCATAAAAATATCTTAAAATGAGACTACGGAGGCATTTTAGAGCGATTTCCATTTATTTTTATAGATGTTTCGTTTTCGGGTTCAAATTTCAGAAGAAATTTCGTCTTTTATTGACATTTTTTATCGAAATAATATAGAACATATTTTTTTATTATCTTCTGTAGTTCAAAGCTCCGCATGTGTGCACTTTTGCTCTTTTCTTCACAAAAACTGCTTTTTGTTAAATATTTTGATTTTATTTCTATATATAATTTAATATCAAACTATTGTATCCAGGGCACGTTCATTTTTACCACAAATTTTTTATAGAACTTTTTGATTTATTTAACTACAGACAACATTGCAAAGTCTACAATTAAACAAAGCGGTTGCAAAGTCTCCGATATATATAATAAACAGACATTTTTTGTTCATAAATAGTGATGTCAGACTTCTTGGAAACTCCAAGTAATGTACGCATGTTGGATATCCGCCCTCGATTGAGGCAACAAACAAAAGCAAAAAATGAATACAACACAAATTGTTTCAAATAACTTAGCATATAAGCAAACCATTTTCATTTGTTAAATAAAGTTTTTTTTTTTTTACACACGCACACACACACACACACACACACACACACACACACACACACATATATATATATATATATATATAATTTTCCAATTGTAAAGGAAAACAATGCATGTGATACTTATAAAAAGAACTTCCCCACTACAAAAAGTGTGACAGTTGATAATTTTTTTTTCCATAAATATACAACTTGAGTTGCTAAGAAGTAATGAATTTTTATCTAAGTTATGTAATAAAAAAATTCAAATAATCATTTTGGTGATATTTCATAGATTTTCTGCATGTTCATTTATAAAAATAGCTGTAACATGTCAGGAAAATCTTTGAATTTTAAACAAAGTTAAACTACTTAAAAAGCTTTTATATAGGATTCTGTCAAAATCAAATATGCTTCCGATTGCGAAAATAATGTAAATAAATGTGAAACTATAACAATCGGAGAGAAACATGGAAAAAAACCTGTCTATTTTAGTTCCTTTAATTTACCCCATACACATCATAAAAATGTCTTAACACGAGACTAATAAGGAATTTTATAACGATTTCCATTTATAGACGTTTTGTTTTCGGGTACAAATTTCGGAAGAAAATTTGTCTTTTCTTAACTGTTTTTATAGAAATAAAATAGAACATATATTTTTTTAAAAATCTTATTTAGTTCCGAGCTCCGCATATGTGAACTTTTACTCTTTTCTTCAGAGAAAGTTTGTTTTTTAATTTATTTATTATTTCATTTCTACATATAGCTTAAAATTTTTCCTAAGGCATCCAAGGTGCTTACATTTTACAACACATTTTTAATAGAACATTTCATTTACTTAACTACAGAAAGACATTACGAAATTTACAATTAAACAAGGCCATTACAAAGTCCGCGATTTATATAATAAAAATACATTTACTGTTCAAAAATAGTGATGTCAGACTCTTTGAAAATTTCAAGGAGTGCGTGTGCGCACCTTGGGTATTCAACTACAATTGAGGCCCATTTTTCAAATAAAAAGCAAAAAATGGATACAATACTAATTGTTTCAACTAAATTAGCATATAAGAAGAACCTTTTCATTTGTTAAATAAATTATTTCAATGATTTTTTTTTGTGTGTAATATTCCAATTGTAAGGGAAAACAATGAATTTGATACTTACAAAAAGAATTTCTCTCGACAAAAATAGTGATAGTTGACACTTTTCCTTCCATAACTACTTGCGTTCCTAAGAAGTAATGTATTATTATCTATGTTATATAATTAAAAAACCTTCAAATTATCCCTTCGGTAATATTTCATGTATTGTTTGCATGTTCATTTCTAAAAATATCTGTAAAATGTCAGAAAAGTCTTTGATTTTAAAAAATATGGTAATACGACAAAGAGTTAAACGACTTAAAAAGCGTGTATATAGGATGCTGTCAAAATCAAATATGCTTTCGATTGTGAAAATGATATAAATAAATGTGAAACCATCACTGATATTTATTATTCCTAGATTACATTGATAACATATTTTAATACCATAGAGAATAAAAACAGTAACAAAATCAGGCATCATTATAACGCAAAACAGGCAAAAGCATTATAACGCAGCAGTACACTTTACACGTGTCTCCAAAGTTTTTACTTCTGCTGTGCCTTTTCATAACATTCCTAGAGATAGAAAAACTCGAATTTCTATTTTTAACTGGCTGTTTCAGATTTGGATTTTTTTTAAAATATGGTTTATGTAACATGACCCAAATTTAAACGACTTAAAAAGCATGTATATAGGATGCTGTCAAAATAAAATATGCTTTCGATTGTGAAAATGATATAAATAAATGTGAAACGATCACTGATATTTATTATTCCTAGATTACATTGATAACATATTTTAATACCATAGAGAATAAAAACAGTAACAAAATCAGGCATCATTATAACGCAAAACAGGCAAAAACATTATAACGCAGCAGTACACTTTACACGTGTCTCCAAAGTTTTTACTTCTGCTGTGCTTTTCATAACATTCCTGGAGATAGAAAAACTCGAATTTCTATTTTTAACTGGCTGTTTCAGATTTGGATTTTTCTTAAAATATGGTTTATGTAACATGACCCAAATTTAAACGACTTAAAAAGCATGTATATAGGATGCTGTCAAAATCAAATATGCTTTCGATTGTGAAAATGATATAAATAAATGTGAAACCATCACTGATATTTATTATTTCTAGATTACATTGATAACATATTTTAATACCATAGAGAATAAAAACAGTAACAAAATCAGGCATGATTATAACGCAAAACAGGCAAAAACATTATAACGCAGCAGTACACTTTACACGTGTCTCCAAAGTTTTTACTTCTGCTGTGCCTTTTCATAACATTCCTAGAGATAGAAAAACTCGAATTTCTATTTATAACTGGCTGTTTCAGATTTGGATTTTTTTTAAAATATGGTTTATGTAACATGACCCAAATTTAAACGACTTAAAAAGCATGTATATAGGATGCTGTCAAAATCAAATATGCTTTCGATTGTGAAAATGATATAAATAAATGTGAAACCATCACTGATATTTATTATTCCTAGATTACATTGATAACATATTTTAATACCATAGAGAATAAAAACAGTAACAAAATCAGGCATCATTATAACGCAAAACAGGCAAAAACATTATAACGCAGCAGTACACTTTACACGTGTCTCCAAAGTTTTTACTTCTGCTGTGCCTTTTCATAACATTCCTGGAGATAGAAAAACTCGAATTTCTATTTTTAACTGGCTGTTTCAGATTTGGATTTTTTTAAAATATGGTTTATGTAACATGACCCAAATTTAAACGACTTAAAAAGCATGTATATAGGATGCTGTCAAAATCAAATATGCTTCCGATTGCGAAAATAATATAAATAAATGTGAAACCATCACTATCGTAGAGAAACACAGAGAAAACCTGTCTATTTTAGCTCCTCTAAATTACCCCATACACATCATAAGAATGTCTTAAAACGAGACTACAGAGGCATGTTAGAGCGATTACCATTTATTTTTATAGACGTTCAGTTTTCGGGTTCAAATTTCAGAAGAAATTTTGTCTTTTCGAAAACTTTTTTATAGAAATAAAATATAACATATATATTTTTTAAATCTTCTTTAGTCCTGAGGTCCACATATGTAATCTTTTAATGTTTTCCTATAAAAAAAGTCTTTTTTTTAACATTTGGATTTCATTTTTAACACTTACCAATATAGTTGAAAAGTGTTTCTGAATTTGGTTGGTCTGTCTGTCTAATCTGCGTAAATATACTGGATTTGCCATGAAATTGACATATGATATCAGGGTTTACTATGGCATGTTTGTTATTGAAAATGATGTGTTTAGTTAAAATAAGTTGAAACTGGTGTGAAACAATAAAAACTAAAATATCTTCTTAAAACACCATCAAAAACTTTAAAATGCGCTAGGCCTTTCGAAAGTCTTGCTGCTGCTTTCATAGTAGAAGCACGTCTTTTTGCGCCTGACGTAGAAAGACTCAGATCTTTCGAAAGGCCTAGCGCATTTTAAAGTTTTTGATGGTGTTTTAAGAAGATATTTTAGGTTTTATTGATGTGTTTAGTATTTACGGTTTGTTTACCGGGATATTCAAAATAATTTCGTTACATTACGATCTACGCGAAAAAAATCTTTTTCTGTCTATTTTAATATTATACAAATTTAAACATTTGATAATTGATATATATCACTAAGGTGCACTACAATATGGTTACTATGAAAAATGATGTGCATAGCATTCATTGTTTATTTACAGGGACACACAAAACAGTCCGTTTATAGTACTATCTCTAAACAATAATTTCTGTAAGTGCGTTATCAGATGTGGTACACTTTTCTAATTTTAACTATTCTTTACATATTACTTGGTGTGTAAAAACTATACAGATCATATACAGGGCTGTACAAAAGAATTCGAGTACATTTCCATTTGACGCAAATTGTTGAAAGGGAATTTTCAACTGTGTTATGTGTTTCTTAAATGAACTAAATTTTAGCATAATATATAATATACATATAAATCGATATTATCATATACAGGGATTCACAAAAAAAATAATTATTTTCTGACTATAAATGGTAATTTTTGAAGTTAGGTTTTCAAATATTTTAATACGTTTAGAAAATTATACGTTTAGAAAATTTCACCTTATTAAACGGTGACGTTTTGTTACAGTAATTTGAATGAATTGGAAAGTGTTACATAATCTATGCTTAAAGCCTGATTTTTCTTTCTTGTTTTTGTCTTCTTTAGTCCTGAGATTATTCATCCTAATGTTTCGAGGATGCGTACAGTTTTACCACAACTTTTAATAGAATATTTCGCCTTATTTAATCACAGAAAAAGATTTCAAACTCTACAATTAAACAAGGCGATTACAGCCTGAGATTTAAATACTAAGCAGAAATTTTCTAATAAAAAATAACGGTATCAGACTCCTTGGAAAATACCAAGGAATGCATGCATCTTAAGTGTCCATTACGATTGACGCCCATTTTTTAAACTAAGTCAAAAGTTAATAAAATACTGATTGTTTCAAATAAATTAGCCTGTAAAAAGACAATTTTCAGTTGTTAAATTAATTATTTTAATGATATTTCTTTTAAATGTTTGCAATTCTAAAGCAAAACAATGCATTTGGTACTTATAAATTTTTCGCACGACAAAAATAGCGAAAGTTTTCATAAATATACAATTTGAGTTACTAAGAATGTAAAGAATTACAATCTAAGCCAGAAAAAAAAACTAAAACCAGAAAAGCTAAGCCAAAACTAAACCAAGAAACTAAAGCCAAAAAACTAAGCTAGAAAAACTAAAACCAATCTAAACCAAAAAACCTAAGCAAAAACAAAAACTTAAGCCAAGGAAATCAAAGTCAATCTAAGCCAGTTAATATTAAAGCCGAAAAAACTACACCAATAAAACTTAAGCTAAGTAATCTGAGACAATAAAACTTGCCTGTGATATACCCATTCAAATTTAAATTATCACTTTGGCGATAATTCATATTTTTTCTGCACTATACTTTATAAAAATAGCTGTGAAATTACAGGAAATTCTTAGATATTTAAACTCGTAGTTTATCACACTCACAACATCACATAGATTGTACTCCACCAGTTTTATATAAATATAACCATCATTTTTGCAGACACAGAGTTTTTCGAATTGTTTGTTCATAAAGCACATGGCAGCACTGGCCAACACAGGTTAATTTTCACCTTATGTAATGTATTTATAAATTAGGCGACCATTACTATTTATAAAGAAGTGGTAGAAATTAAGCAATATGAACAACAGCAAAAACAAGTAGTAAACATTATACGTAAGGAATAGACTGTGAAACCTTTTCCAACACTGATTTTTGTCGATATGTAGTCTATAGAATTTATACACACCCCATAATTCAACAAGAGTTAGAAAAGTTAAAAAATGCATACCATAAAAATGCAAGAAAACGCACTTAGCAAAGATTGATCATAATCAACCCTTTAACGAAATAAACTTTTTTGTATGTCTCTGTAAACTGAACGATTATGTTATGCACTTCATAACCTGTAGAACAAATGTCGGAATACACCCTGGTGCTCCTTTTCAATTTCATTATGTTTGAAGTATTATAAGATCATTAAAATGCACAAAAACCTATTTTTCCCCATAAATAGTAATGAAATGGAAATTTTGTGCGTCCATGTAAACGAACTATACATACTATTTATTTTATACTACTGAGAAAGCATGTTGCGTTCATCAGTGTCGATTTTCATCAGTGATGTATATCAATCTTCTTATATTTCTAATAGCGAACATCTATAAAATGCATCGTAAACGATTATTTCCTCCATAGAGCATGATGCAATGTTTTTGTGCATATTTTGTCACACGATTAAAAAAGTAAAAAAAAAAATCACTGAAATTTTCAGGAAACAAAATTGACCAAAGAATAAAAAATTTACAAAGGAGTGTTTAAAATGATAGAGGAAACAGAAAAGTGACAGAGAAAAGGGGAAAATGACAGAGGAGTATGAAAAGTTACGAAAGAAAGGGAAAAGGGAGTGACTAAAGGGAAGTAAAGAAACAAGAGAAGTGACATAAGAATGTAAAAATTGAGAGAGAAAAGTTAAAAATGACAGAGGAAACAGAAGAGTGATGGAGAAAAGGAAAAAATAACAGATGAGTATGAAAAAGGACAGAAGAGTATGAAAAATGACAGAGGAAAATTGAAAGTTACGAAGAAAAGGGAAAAGGAAGAGGCTAAAGGAAAACAGTGGAAAGAGAAAACTGACAGAAAAATGTGAAAATTGAAAGAGGAAAGTAAAAATTGACAGAGAAAAGAAAAAAGTGACTAAAGAATCTGCAAAGTAAAAGCGAAATGAGAAAAGTAACAGTGAAAAGGGAGAACCTACATCGTAAAATGAAAATTCACGGAAGAAATAGAAAAGTAAGAGAAAATAATTAAAAGAAAAATGAGCGAAGAATTATAGGATTCTCCAATGTACATATACATCTATATTTTGAAGATACAAATCCAAGGATTGTAACGCAAAAATGATAGAACAAAAGAAAAATGTAAGGGAACTGCTCTAATTAACATTTATATTTATGAAGGATTTTTCATAATTATAAATGAAGATTATGAAGGATTTTTAATTTACTTTGTACCGAATTTTTTAACGATGAACACAGTAAAACCTTCAAATAAAAATTTTAAATTTACATAATCCAAAACCAACAAGTGAGATGAAAAATTAAAATAGAATAAAGAAATTAAGAAGAAATGAATATGATATGGAATTAGAAAGGCTTCATAATATGATTCATAGTGAAATGATATGTTATTTCGTCGGAATGTAGGATTAAGCTTAATATTGACGATAATTCAAGCCTTATAGCATATCAAAGATGAATTATATACGAAAACATATAAAACAGATAACCAAGAAATTAAATTGAGAACTTAAAATAAAAAAATAATAGACCCAGTATTGATTAAAAAAGTAATACAGCTTACGCATATAAAATCAGAAATACGATCTGCTGAAAGTGTGTTGTGTAAACCATGTGACTAAGCACACACAAATATATAAGGTGATCATAAAGTCTTTCTCTGATTACGAAAAAATATTCCTAAATAACCAAATAATGTAATACTGTAACGTTTTTATTATTGAAAAGTCATGTTCTTAAGTATTTTTTAGTCCAGTCTCTACCGTCGTTCGTCAGTTCCTTGATGACAAATATCATGAAAGATGGATCGGACGGGATGGACCAACTCCTCTAGATGTTTTCTTTTGGGGGTACCTAAAGGACAGAGTGTTTTCAACACCAGTAAAATATATTGGAACACTCAAGTTTAGGATCACAGATGCTGTGGCAATACGTGGTGAGAAATGGAATACCGCCTTGACATTCTTTGAGCTCCCAAGGTTGCACACATCGAAATTTGCTGACGTAGTACTTCTTTAAAATCTTCATAAATGTGTTTACAATATATTAAAACAAACATATGCCTAATTATATTAGTTTTTCTGAAATAAATTATTATAATCAGGGAAATACTTTATGACCACTTTGTATATATATATATATATATGTGCGTGTGTGTGAATGTGTGTGTGTGTGTTTAGATTTATCTTATAATTAGAAAAAGAATAAGATCATCCCATGATTCATCTGTAACGGAAGTAAAGTGACAAAGAATTGTAAAAGTTACTGAAACAGTAAAAAAAAGAAAGAAATTGAAAAGTGATAGAAGAAAGTAAAGTAAAATAAAATAAAAAAACACAAAAGGAATTAAATGACAGAGGAAAGTATAAAGTGATTAAGAAAGTAAAAAAAAAAATGAAAGAGGAAAATAAGAAGGTATGAAAAAAAAGATATAAAGTGTCAGGGGAAATTAAAAAGTAATTAAGAAAAGTATAAAACAAAAGAATAAAGTAAAAAAAAGGGCAGAATGTAATAAAAAAATACTCAAATGGTAAAAGGTGGCAGAAAACAGTAAAAAGTAAATTATAAAGGAAGATAAAAAATAATGACAGAGAATTGTGAAATGCAGCAGAGAAGGAGATACCTAAAATGTAAAGAAATTGCTCCATCCTTCTAAGATTGAGGCTTTGAATTTCGATGTTGACAAGACTGCAGAAAAATGTGAATTTTAATGCATATATATATATATATATGTGTGTGTGTGTGTGTGTGTGCGTGTGTGTGAAGAATTCTAATAATCTTACATTTCTCGATCCGGATTGCTTTAATATTCGATTCGCATTAATCTCAATGACATAAGATAGTAAAGATAGTATATATTTAGCAGAATAGAAGAATGCCAAATGCCTACAAATAAATATAACTTTCCACTTACGAAAATCAGATACCACGATGATCTTATTTCATAGAGATAGGAATATTCAAAGTCTAATATTCTTCATATGTTATCTGAGATTTCACTTTTCTTTGATGACGTATATAAGATACGTCTTTCAAAGTAAAATTATTCAAAATGGTATATGTGTTATATAGTGTGTATATAAAGCTGTCAAAATCAAAAATTCTCTTCCCTGGAAAATAGCATAAAAATGTGAAACCGTTTCTATCAAACAGAAACATAAAGAAAAGCATACAGATTTTATTTCGTAAAAATACCCTATAGACGTCATAAAAATGTCTTAAAGTGAGACTTTGAAGCATTTTAGAGCGATTTCCATGCATCTTCATGGACGTTTCGTTTTAAATTTTAAATTTCAGGAGAGGTTTTCTTTTTTGAGTGTCCTGTATTGAAATAAAATACATTGTCTTTATCATACTTTTTTTTAACACTGCAATTTCTATAAAAATTTGATTTATGTGACTTCCTATTGTTTTGTAATAGAAACTGTAATAGAAACTAAAGAGAACGAGTTCATAAGATCTCTGTTTAGCCTACAATAAAAACAAGATTTCTTTTAGAATATACCAATGTGTTTTAGTGACATCGTTACTTATTGCTTTCAATTGCTCGAAAAACGTCGTTGGACTTTTGCTAAAAACATCCTGATTATGGAATGCACCATTGTTTTACCATTGCTGTATTGTGCAGAAGAAGCTTTAATAGATTCCTTTCTGTATTATTTTGATTCTAAATAAAAATTAAAGGCTATGAACTTTTAATTCAATTAAAATTATGGAAGTTAGATTCATCTGTTGAAAATAAGTATAGCAAGCATAGTTTTTATAAATTATATCCATCGAAAGTTGTTGTACATATGCAAGTATAAGTGTAGAACATTGATGGAAGCATATAAGATGGATGTAAGTATGTAACACACTATAAAAAAAGACAATTATGTTTTTTAAGATAGGAAAATATAATATAACTATCAACGAAAAATTATTCAAAATGCTATATGTGTGTATATAAAGCTGTCAAAATCAAATATGCCCTTCCCTGCAAAATAGAATAAAAATGTGAAACCGTTTCTATCAAACAGAAACATAGAGAAAAGCATACAGATTTTATTTCGTAAAAATATCCTATAGACGTCATAAAAATGTCTTAAAATGAGACTTTGAAGCATTTTAGAGCGATCTCTGTACATCTTCATTGACGTTTCGTTTTCGATTTTAAATTTCAGGAGAGGTTCTCTTTTCTGAGTGTCCTGTATTGAAATAAAATACATTGTCTTTATCATACTTTTTTTAACACTGCAATTTGTATAGAAATTTGATTCATGTGACCAGGGCTTTACAAATTTGATAAAATCTGGTAGCCAGAAAAAAATTCTAGTAGCCAGTAAAAATTCTTTACCACCCCCTCCTTCCTCGTCATTAATTTTCAAAAAGCACAAAAGTTTTTATGAATTAATTGAGGAAAAATAATAACAGTCATTGTTTATTAGTTACATAGTTTTGAAAGATAATATAAACTAAGTTTTCTAATGAAACTTATCAAAATTATATATCTTTCAAAAATAAATAAATAAATAAATAAATAAATACTGTAGAGTGAATTAGCCGGCAATGTTCGGAAAATGCTAACTGTCGAATGCTTCAAATGTCCGTATAGTTGAATTCTACAAAATCTATATCTGCTGAGGAGAAATAGTGAAGCAGGAAAACAAGTTTTCGCCTATTTTTCTGTGGAAGTCTCAAATAATTCTGATTTGATTATTTTAAAATTTACATTTGATGAACTTATATTTTTGTCAAATTAAAAACAAAATTTAAAAATATTTTTGTGTGAATATAATTTCAAAGTTTATTTTTTAATATTGGGAAAGGCATTTGTGCTCAGTTTAAGAAAGCTTAGGTCAATTTTTGTACAAAAAAAAAAAAAAAAAAAAAAAAAAAAAAAAAAAAAAAAAACTCCATTAGATTACATAACTTGGTCGCCAGATAAAAATATTTAGTCGCCATTGGCGACCGTATTTGTCAAGCCCTGTATGTGACTATCTATTGTTTTGTAATAGAAACTTTTAGAATACATTCACTAAAGATAGCGAGTTGATAAGATCTCTGTTGACCCTAAAGAAGATTTACAAAGAAGTTTTTTTTAAGAATATACCAATTTGAATAAATCTCTATTTAATACTTGGAAAATTTCCATAGAAAAATTTCTATGGAAAAATTTCCAAGTATTAAATATAGATTTATTTAATTATCGATGCTGGATTTTCTTTGGTTTCGTTTTTGCCCCTGGGTTGGTGGATCAGAGAAAATATTCCATCTTGTGCTGCGTTTGTAGCCTTGCCAACATGTTATAGTGAGAATGTGCCAGGCTGAGTATCGTTCCAAATGGTTCAGTTGGTAGAACGTCAGTGTGCTATACTGATGACCCGGGTTCGAGTACCGGCTTGGGTACTTTTTCACTATGTTGGTGATACACCTTTTAAGGAATTAAAATTTGAAATATTATACCGACTTGTTTTAGTGACAGAGTTACTAAAAACGCCCGAAAAACGTCGTGTGACTTTTGGTAAAAGCATCCTGATTCTGGAATAAACCATTGTTTTACCATTGCTGTATTGCACAGAAGAAGCTTTAATTGATTCATTTCTGTATGATGTTGATTCTAAATAAAAATTAAACGCTATCAACTTTTAATTCAATTAAAATTATGGAAAATACATTCATCTGTTGAAACATAGTTTTTATAAATTACATCCATCGAAAGTTGTCGTACATATGCATGAAGAGTAGAACATGGATGTAAGCATATAAGGTGGATGTAAGTACATAATACACTGTAAAAAAAGACAAATATGTTTCGTAATATAGGAAAGTAATAATATAACCCTCAACGAAAATATACAACAACCTCCAGCGAGTTATCCATGATCTCGAAAAGCGTTTTTTATCTTTAGAAACCACAGAAATAGATATGTTTTCGAGATTTAAAGACGCATTTATAAAAACAAAGTTTGTTTTGCTGCCACTGGTTTTCGGAAACGTTTTCGAGTAGTTTTTATAGTGTATGAATCAGTATTCTCAAATCGGAATATCGATTTCTAGGATGCTATCCATGGATGTAAGCATATAAGATGGATATAAGTACATAATAACACTGCAAAAAAAGACAAATATGTTTCGTAATATAGGAAAGTATAATATAACCCTCAACGAAAATATACAACAACCTCCAGCGAATTATCCACGATCTCTAAAAGCGTTCTTTATCTTTAGAAACCACAGAAATAGATATGTTTTCGAGATTTAAAAACGCATTTATAAAAACAAAGTTTGTTTTGCTGCCACTGGTTTTCGGAAACGTTTTCGAGTAGTTTTTATAGTGTATGAATCAGTATTCTCAAATCGGAATATCGGTTTCTAGGATGCTATCCATGGATGTAAGCATATAAGATGGATATAAGTACTTAATAACACTGCAAAAAAAGACAAATATGTTTCGTAATATAGGAAAGTATAATATAACCCTCGAAAATATACAACAACCTCCAGCGAGTTATCCACGATCTCGAAAAGCGTTCTTTATCTTTAGAAACCACAGAAATAGATATGTTTTCAAGATTTAAAGACGCATTTATAAAAACAAAGTTTGTTTTGCTGCCACTAATTTTCGGAAACGTTTTCGAGTAGTTTTTATAGTGTATGAATCAGTATTCTCAAATCGGAATATCGGTTTCTAGGATGCTATCCATGGATGTAAGCATATAAGATGGATATAAGTACATAATAACACTGCAAAAAAAGACAAATATGTTTCGTAATATAGGAAAGTATAATATAACCCTCAACGAAAATATACAACAACCTCCAGCGAGTTATCCACGATCTCGAAAAGCGTTCTTTATCTTTAGAAACCACAGAAATAGATATGTTTTCGAGATTTAAAGACGCATTTATAAAAACAAAGTTTATTTTGCTGCCACTGGTTTTCGGAAACGTTTTCGAGTAGTTTTTATAGTGTATGAATCAGTATTCTCAAATCGGAATATCGGTTTCTAGGATGCTATCCATGGATGTAAGCATATAAGATGGATATAAGTACATAATAACACTGCAAAAAAAGACAAATATGTTTCGTAATATAGGAAAGTATAATATAACCCTCGAAAATATACAACAACCTCCAGCGAGTTATCCACGATCTCGAAAAGCGTTCTTTATCTTTAGAAACCACAGAAATAGATATGTTTTCGAGATTTAAAGACGCATTTATAAAAACAAAGTTTGTTTTGCTGCCACTGGTTTTCGGAAACGTTTTCGAGTAGTTTTTATAGTGTATGAATCAGTATTCTCAAATCGGAATATCGGTTTCTAGGATGCTATCCATGGATGTAAGCATATAAGATGGATATAAGTACATAATAACACTGCAAAAAAAGACAAATATGTTTCGTAATATAGGAAAGTATAATATAACCCTCAACGAAAATATACAACAACCTCCAGCGAGTTATCCACGATCTCGAAAAGCGTTCATTATCTTTAGAAACCACAGAAATAGATATGTTTTCGAGATTTAAAGACGCCTTTATAAAAACAAAGTTTGTTTTGCTGCCACTGGTTTTCGGAAACGTTTTCGAGTAGTTTTTTTAGTGTATGAATCCGTGTTCTCAAACCGGAATATCGGTTTGTACGATGCTATCCATTCTCAAGTAAATATTTTCATGTTCAACAAGCAGGTTTTACAGACATATATGATGAATTAGCAGTAACATTAATATTAACATAATTTATTACTCTTACATGTATAAATTCAGTTACGCATCGGAAAATTATTAATTGGGAATTGATAGGGTCCCAATTATCGATATTCCGGTTTAAGAAAATTTATTAATGCACTATAGAAACCACTGCGAATCATTTCTGAAAATCAGTGGCAGCAAAAGAAACAGTGTTTTTAGAAATAACTCTTTAAATCTCGAAAATATATTGGTTTATATAAATAAGAAACGCTTTTTGGAATCGTGGGTAACTCAGGAGATGCTATTATATATTTTCGTACTTGGTTAGTTATATTGTTGTAGATTAAGAAGCATTTGTCTTTTTTTACAGTGCAACAGCCTCAGACAATAATAGGTTGCCAAGATTAAAGGACAAATTTCCAGGATTTAAAAAGATCCTTTTCCTATCCTACATTTTGGAAGAAATGTGTCTGGTAATTGTATAAATGCTTCTATTAGTTTCTTGGTTTCTGATAAAGTTTATTCTATTAAAGGCTTCTGAAGGTAGGAATATTAGATTTCGGGAAGGTATGTTGGTTTCCAAGGTTTCTAAAGATAAAGGACGCTTTTGGGAATCGTTGGTAAGTCAGAAGGTTTTAAAGTATATTTTCGTTCATGCTTATGTTATATTTTCGTAGATTAAGAAACATTTCTGTTTTTTAATAGTACATGGAGGTACATGTGTCAGATGTGTGTAAGTATGTACGCATATACAACATGGTCTAAAGGAGTTTCATACGTGGTGCACGAGATCTTCATAGTGAGCACGTGTTGATACGTGTGTTTTGTCAGTGAACATCAATTTAAGTGTATTACCCAAACACAAAATGTTACTGCTTGTAGGGCAGAAAAATATCTAAAATTATTATATTTTGAAACTTCCGTCTGCAGAAACTTCTCACATGGCATGCAATAACATCATATGTTCTATAGAAACCTCAGACCGAGGCTTCAAACTATAATGATTTTCTAACTTTCTCTGCCCTATATGCAGTAACTTTTTATTTTCTTCTATATATATAAGAAGAAAGTATAATATATACAATAGATATACAATTTTTCGGAATCGTGAAAACTTTCAACTTCCATTTTTTGTTGGATTTACACTTTTTGGGAGGTCCTAAACGCGATTTTACTATTTTCGGAAAATATCTACATGCCTGTCTGTCTGTCTTTCTTATGTGACACATATATTTTGTGCACTCTATCTGAAGAACTAATGCATGGGATTTCCATAATTATAATATAAAATAGCTAATTATCATTAAAATACAGATATAAATGCTGAAGTGATAAAATCAGAACACGAAACAGTTTATAAAAACCTTTTAATATAATGATCGACATGTTTCGAACGCGCAAAGATCACATCAAGATCTACACGATATATAAACTATTATCGCAAAAATTTTGACAATAAACTTGAAAAAACAAAAACCACGAGATCATATGTGTCATAAAATTAGGTGCTTAAAAATAGTCTACTCTAAACGGGAAAATTAGTATTTCCATATTGCTTTTTTAAAATTGAAAAACACCTCGTGCCAAATTTTATGTAATTCAAAAGAGGCTGATGCATTGCATATGTTCTCGTTACGCATATAGATTTCTATTGATTAACGAATAATAAATGGAAAATAAAGTTTTGATGGATAAATTATTTTACTATTCTTAAAATAATTTTTTTAAGTCTCGTTTTATGTAGTCTTGCCAATGCTGTAGTTCTTCTGTTACATTTGATATCTGACATATGCTCTTTTATTCTTGTTTTAAACTTTCTAGTTGTCAATCTTCTATAATATTTCAATGTTCCCTCTGCTCTGGTGGATGGGAAAAAACACCTGATAGTTGACATGGCTCTATTGGGTCTATTTTCTTACAAACTACACTTATTTTTATGGATGGTTTTGCGATAAGGCATATATTGAATTTGCTAAGTTTATATTTCAATCTTTCAAAGAACCCAGGAAATATTGTGAAGTAGATAACTTTGAATTTTGTTTATTGAAGTTTTTCTTCTCTTACTTCTCCATGCTCGCTCGGATATAAAAAAAAAGCACTATTAATAAAGTAATTGCGAGCATGGAGAAGAAGGAGAAGAAAAAATCAACAGACAAAATTCAACAGAAAACATTTCAAAATGTATATTGTAAATCTCCATTTGAAAATTCTAATATTCATTTGTTTATGCGAAAGTTTTTTTCTTCAAAAGAGTCAACATTTATTTTATAAGAGAAATTCATTTTAAATCTATTATATATATATATATATATATATATATATATATATATATATATATATATTAAATATATAGCTTTTATATTTAGGTTACCCAATACTTGAATTTTTATTTCAAATTTTTTTTTAATATAACTTACTTTAATAAAAATTTAAATCAATAGAAAACCATATACTTAATACCCAAATTACCCAAATTACCCAAAATTGGGGAAATACCCAATACTTGAATTTTTATTTCAAATTTTTTTTTAATATAACTTACTTTAATAAAAATTTAAATCAATAGAAAACATTTTAATGTCTTTTGTAAATATGTATTTAAAAAATTCTAATATTCATTTTTTATACGAATGTATTTATTCAGAAGACCCAAAATATATTTTAAAAGAGAAATTTGTTTTAAATGTATTAACTATGTTTTATTTATATAAAATATATAGTTATTATATTTAGTACACTTGCACTTGAATTTTTATTTCAAAATTTTATGAATATAATTTACTTTTAAAAAACAACTAAAATACCCAGAAAACATTTCAATGTATACTTCAAATCAGCATTTAAAATACTAATATTCATTTGATTATACGAAAATATTTAGTCACAAGAATTAAAACAAATTTTTAAAGAGAAATTTGTTTTGAACATATTAATTCAATTGCAATAGTGAAATTGTATTACATTTGTTAAATGTGGTAAATTACTGAATATTTATAGACTGTTAGCATTTAGCATTTTAAATTAGTTTAAAAAGATAACGCTTTAACTTCAATTATTTGCATCTGTTTTATCCCTGTAACAGGATTATTAAATATGTAAATTAATATTTATCATGCCATTTCAGTATTTTCAACAGTCCATTTTTGTAGTTAAACTTACCTTCATTATTTTACTTATTATATAAAAAACGAAAATAATTACGAAATAGTTGCTAATATTAACGATTTTTTAAAATTTGTTTTGTGTTTGTTGCATTTTTCCACTGCTATTATTGTTCAATAAATGCAAATACGCATTCAAATATGCATTTGTTTATGCAAAATCCTTTGTTTACAAGAATAAATATTCATATTAAACGATTAAATTATTTTAATCATACAAACTCAATTTAAATTCCTAAAATATTATTACTCTATTGAAAAGCATAAAATTTCTAAATATTTATAAAATGTAATATTTATTTTTCTAGAACGCGTAAAGTACATAAAACATTAAAATAAATTGTTTGCATCTGTTTTATCTTCGTAATAGGAATTATGAAATACATAAATTCCTCTTTTAAATGCTATTTTATAAAATTTAACAATCTGTTTTTGCAATTAAATTCACTGACAGTATTTTACACGCATTCAGAAGAAACTAAAAGCATTACAGAATAATATGTTAATCTTAACGGCTGCATTCTTTTGTGCTTGTTTTTCGTTTAATTCAGAAATGTGTAAATATGGCAAATGAAATTTTGTTTATGCAACATAAATGGGAAAAAAGAGATTTACACACTGTAAATAAAAATTCCGTTAATTTTTTTACTGATATTTTTTTCTCCGATAAAATGAAATTGTCAATGTGTCATAAAGTATGGATTTAAAAATATCCTGTGGCTATAATAGTGCCAAAAGTCTATTTAACTTGTAAGTTAACTAAGGATTTCAATTTTTTTTAAATTTTTACTCTCTAAAAATTTTTTCCGTATATTGCCAGAACAATTTTGTATTTTTACGGATTTTTTTCCGATGAAATGATCTCTTGAATGTGTTAGAAAGTCTTGAATATGGATGCAAGCATATCCTTCATAGATAATAGTGCCAAAAGTCTACTTAATTTGCCATTCTTGCTAGGGCTTTGGAATTTTTTATATTTTCACTCTCTAAAAAGAATTTCCGTATTTTGCCAGTACAATTTCCGTATTTTTACGGAATTTCTTTACTCCGATGAAATGATCTCTTGAATGTGTTAGAAAAACTTGAATATGGATGCAAGCATATCCTTGACAGATAATACTGCTATAAGTCTAGTTAGTTTTCAATTCTTGAGGCTTTGGAAATGTTTTATATTTTTACTCTCTAAAAAGAACTTCCGTACTTTGCCAGTACAATTTTCCTATTTTTACGGAATTTTTCTCTCCGATGAAATGATCTCGTGGATGTGTCAGAAAGTCTTGTATATGGATAGAAGCACATCCGTCACAGATAATAGTGTCAAAAGTTCCTGTTAACTCGTCGTTCTTGCTAAGGCTTTGGAATATTTTATATTTTTACTCTTTTAATTAATTTCCGTATTTTGACAATACAATTTCTGTATTTTTTAGTAATTTTTTTCTCCGATGAAATGATCCCGTGAATGTGTCAGAAAGTCTTGAATATGGATGCAAGCATATCCTTCACAGATAACAGTGCCAAAAGGTCCTGTTAACTTGTCGTTCTTGCTAAGGTTTTGGAATATTTTATATTTTTACTCTCTAAAAAGATTTTCCGTATTTTGCCAATACAATTTCCGTATTTTTACGGAATTTTCTTTCTCCAATGAAATGATCTCTTGAATGTCTCAGAAAGTCTTGAATATGGATGCAAGCATATCCGTCACAGATAATAGTGCTAAAAAGACTTCTTAACTCGTCGTTCTTGCTAAGGCTTTGAGGCTTTGAATTTTTTTAATATTTTTACTCTCTAAAAGGTATTTCGTATTTTGACAGTACAATTTTCATATTTTTACGGAATCTTTATCTCCGTTGAAATGATCTCGTGAATGTGTCAGAAAGTCTTGAAAATGGATGCAAGCATATTATTGGCAGATAAAAATGCCAAAAGTCTAGTTAATTTGTCAGTCTTGCTAAGGGTTTGGAATTTTTTATATTTTAACTCTCTAAAATGAATTTCCGTATTTTGCCTGTACAATTTCCGTATTCTTACGGAAATTTTCCAACGATGAAATGATCGCGTGAATGCGTCAGAAATACCGAATATGGATTTAAGAATATCTTGACAGATAATAGTGACAATAGTATAGTTAATTTGTCTTTTTCGCTAAGGTTTTAGAATTATTTGTATTTTAAATCTTTAAAAATAATTTCCAGATTTTGCCAGTACAATTTCCGCATTTTTACGATTATTTTTTTCCGCTGATGAAATGATCTCATGTATGTGTCAGAATAGAGATATAGATATATATATATATATAGATTTAAGAATATAGATTTAAAAATATGTTTCACAGACGAAAGTGCTAAATGTCTTGTTTATTTGTTTATTAATTTCCATATTTCAATAGTACAATGTTCATCTTTTTTACGGATTTCGTTCTCTTTTGCAATGTAATAATAAAAAGAAATCCTACAGCCTTAGAAAAAATGAAAATTTAGAATTATCAGTCAAGGATATTCTTAAATCCATAATCGCAAAATTTTTTGACTCATTCAAGAAATCACTTTGATTGGAAAAAAATCCGTAAAGTACGGACATTGTACTGTCAATCAACAGATGCCCCGATGGTGCTTTGAAGTACCATTAACAAAATCCCGTTATAAAATTCATTTAACACATCCTAATGCCGTAATACAATTTAGGATGTGTTATAGATATATTTTATGTTACAATTACTATATTTTTAAAGAAAGGCAATTATAGGGGATCTAACCCAGGCTTCCCTTGTTACAGAACAAAGGTAAACACTATTTTTTTTATGGAATACTCTTTGCGTTTAATATATATATTTAGATAGCCCAATATTATAATACCAAAAAGTATTTTTGTATGAAAATTTTCAATAATGTATTGATATAAAATTTTGAAATTTATTAATAGCGAGACTTTCGTATTCGCCGCATGGCAACAATGAATAGCCGAAGAAATCGCCAAAGATTTCACTACTTATAGCTTCCTTTTTGATTCAATTAATTTATGTGGTTTAAGCTCGAAGATCAATTACATGTCTGTTAAATGTGTGTTTTATTTATATTGTTATATTATATTATTTATTTATTAATAAAGTTTTAATTTCGTTACATAATATTAGCTGGAAACGAATTTGCTGGATTATTTATATTTTTTTAAGTGCAAATGAATTAATCGTCCGTTAGATATACATTTTAAAGAAGTTAGAGATACATTTTAAAGAATTCGAGCTTTAAAATTATTTGAAAACCATTAAAATGAGTAAATATATTTTCTTCTTTTTCGATGGTCTATGAAAAAAAATACAGTAAAAGCGAAATTTATTGGTCCGGTCATTGCTACCGTCGATGCTACGTCATCTTTACTCACGGACATGTTTTTGCTATATAATATGCAGTAGAACCTCTATTATCCGACACTCGTTTAACCGAAACTCTCCGTAAACCAACGTCGGTTTCCTGACGTTTTTTTCAGCGTTTTTTTTCAACTGTCACGTTTTTTGTGTATGCAAGCGGTCCTTTCCGAACTGCGAGTACAGATAAATATTTTAGTTCCTTTTCTTAGAATTCTTTTGAAATTATAGCTTGAGCTTCCGCAAGCTCCGATCTCGGTATAAGTGTACTCTTTCCCCGCCCCCACGCGCCGTGTACACGTCCCTGTTCTAAACAAAAACACGCCCCATTTCGAAATTTGTAAGGCCGCATTGCAGAGTACCACAATATTCGAATGTTATTGCACCCTCTGATTGTAAATATGTGCAGGAAACAAAACTCCTTTTTGTCATCTTTTCACGAACGGAAATTTTCACAGCTGCAGAATTTCAAAAGGGGGAGGAGAAATCAATGTCATATTTTCGCAAAGCATTCGCTTACTGTGCGTTTAGGAGTGGCACGCCTACCGAATGAAATAATTTGCTTCAAAATAAATTTATTTTCATGCATAATTTGAATTTAGTTATTTATTTAGCAGTTTAAATACTCATAATAGTGGTTCGATGATGATGTTACATATTAAACTAGATGATTATTGATACATTCTCGATTATCCGGAAATTCCGATTATCCAATGTAGGTTCGGTCCCAATTACGTCGGAAAATCGACGTTCTACTGTAGATATATTTTCTAATTCTATATAATACGAATAACAATATTTCAAAGAATGTATTTGAGTAGAGGTGTAAATATCCTACAAAACACCTATAAAATCCTACTTAGTTTATTAATTTCAATACTTGAAATATTTAAAACACTCATTGAATGACTGCACTAATCTTCTAACATGTCTTCGGATATTTACGTGTAGTAAGTTTTGGAAGGTGAAATTTTCATTAACTCTTAATTTAGGCCGTAAAGGGTTAAAATAACCACAAATTAAACTTTAGCTATATTAAAACTTCGCAATTAAATTTTTACAAACAGCCGTAATTTCTAATTAACATTAGTGAAACGTTACGAAAATAATTAATTATACATTTAAACCCAAAACATTTTTACGGAAAAAATTAATTATGAGTACTATGTCATTTTATAGCCTTAAATAAAACTTTTCAATATTTTTTTATAAATTTAATAATTATTTTTATATTTTTAGCCTTTATTAATATATTTTACCAATAACCATAATCAACGGATGTATTCTATCAATCAGAACTTAAAAATTTTATACGTATTTGTATATTGTTTACACAAGAATATCTGTTCCCCAAAATAACGCGTATAGTACGAATATGCGTTAAAATATTAATTTATTTTAATCTATTTACTCGATTAACTAAAATGTTATTACGTTTCTTAAAAGTGGTATATTTCTGAATTATTAGCATTAAAAATTTAGGATACGTAATTAAAATAGATGAAGTATTAAATTCAATTATTTTTAATTGTTTTATTTTAGTAACAAAATGTTTGATTATGTAAATTCCTATTTGGTATGCCATCTTCATTATTTTACTTAATACGTGAAAAAACGAAATGATTACTGAATATTTTGTTAATGACTTTCTTTACATTCTTTTTGTGTTTATTGTTGGCGTATTTAACTGTTCATTAAATGAAAATATTTCTAATAAAAATAATTTTGTTGTATATGTAGTAAAATAAAAGCGAATGTGAGCATGACGTAGATTATTGTTAAGTGTAATAACATTCTTTAATTTAAACGAAACTATTTCTAATGAAAAAAACAAAACAATTCATATATAGTTAACTAATAAATAATTTCATTAGAAAATAATATTTCCAATGAAAATATTTTTGTTTGATATGCAACAAAATAAAAGCAAATTTGAGCATTACAAAAATTATTATAAGTACAATAACATTCTTTAATTTAAAAGAAATAATTTCTAATGGAAATTTTCATTTTAGCGTGTTTCAAAAGCTAAAGAAATTCCAGCATTAAAGAAATAATTAATAAGTACATGATAACATTCATTTTTAAAATACTCATTACATCGGAAATTCCATACGCGTTACAAAATTATTTTTAATGGTTTCCTCTAACACCTGATGAAATAAATTCCCTTTTAAATCGGCCATTTTACTGAACGTAATTAAATAACTTTTAAATTTAAAAACATCGTACGTAAACTCAAATAAAGCTAAAATAGACTTCAAAATGCAAATTATATTCAATAATGTGCTTTTAATTAATATAAAATGAACTACGCGAAACGAATTAATTACATATTTCATCTTAATAACATTCTCGCCAGGAAACTTAAATTACATATAGTTCTATACGTTTTATGCTGTTAAACAAAACATTTTTTTATTCCTGGATTTTAATAATACACTGTAAAACATTTGGTGTAACGTTACTCCATAAAACTGGAGGCAGCATTGCTGCCTCCAGTTTTACGGTGGTATTTAACTGATATAACTGGTGTAACATTACACAGCTATTGTGTAAGTTTACACCATAATATTGTGGAACATATCACAATTTCTGTGTAAGGTTACACCACAATTGCGCGTAAGGTTACACCATAATTGCGTGTAAGCTTTCACAGTAATTGTGTGTAAGGTTACACCACAATTGCGTGTAAGCTTCCACAGTAATTGTGTGTAAGGTTACACCACAATTGCGTGTAAGCTTTCACAGTAATTGTGTGTAAGGTTACACCACAATTGTGTGTAAGGTTACATCACAATTGCGTGTATGCTTTCACAGTAATTGTGGTGTAACCTTACACACAATTACTGTGAAAGCTTACACGCAATTGTGGTGTAACGTTACACAGAAATTGTGATATGTTTCACAATATTATGGTGTAAACTTACACAAGAGCTGTGTAATGTTACACCAGTTATATCAGTTAAATACCACCGTAAGATTGGAGGCAGCAATGCTGCCTCCAGTTTTATGGAGTAACGTTACACCAAATGTTTCAGTGAATACTGAGAATCCATTTTAGGCAGTATTTAATATCCAATTTGGTTATACACCCAATATGAATACCACTAAGTACCCATTTTGGCCATGCTAACACCTATTTTGCACAATCTTAAATATCTATTTTAGAACACATGAATACTCAATTTGGGCGCCTTTAAATACCTGTTTTAGGATGAATTCAACATCCAATTTTGATAAATTTAAATACCTTTCTTGACACATTTAGTGCCTATTATTTTTAACATTGCACAATCATCCAAAATGCTGGATACAGTATTTATGAATTTATTTTAAATGTTTATTAGTGTACAGCTTCATAACTTATTGCTTTTATTAAAACATTACAGTAAAATTTTAAAGTTAAAATCGTACCTCCAAAAATTATTCATATTTGAAATATAAGACAATTAGCTCAATTTCGATGAGATTCCAATAATAAATAGCTGAATAATTTTCTCAGCAACTTCTGGAATTTTCTCAATATTTAGAATCCTTCTTCTCGGGATCTTGATTTGAAACAAAATTATGACTTTCTTATGAGATAAACTACCAAATTAAATGTGTTATGACACCAGCTTTTATGATTTCTTTCATTTGTCATATTAAAAGAAAATTAAGATACAGATTTGTACTAATTTTTGTCTCTCATTTTTTAAATTTCTTAGAATATTGATAGAATATTATTCTTACCACAAGCAATAGATTTGCTTTTAACATTAGAAAGATCAATTGGGGTTACTTTGACTACTATGTCGAATAGGGAAATCATAATTGTTATTTATCACGTACATAGTTTTGTGATATTTTATATATGAATATAATATTCAGGCCTTGTGTCGATGCTTAAAATGCTTATAAACCCACATTTAAATGGAATAGAGTTGATAAAGACTATATCTTTTAAAGACTATAGTACCCCACGTTTACTCAAATATTATTTTCAAGTAATTATATTTTATTCTTGCTGACTATTACATTTAATCTTCAAATCTTTGTTTAAACAGATTTTAATAATTTAATAATTATTCTTAAAAGATATGAAAAAAATACAGTAAAATATATTAGGTACATTAGGAAATTTTATTGTCTAAACATTTATATTCAGCTATTGTGTATTTAGCATAGCTTTAAAAAAAAAAAAAAAAAAAAAAAAAAAAAAAAAAGTGAACTCATGCAAGAATTTTGCACTGCAATCTAAACTTTTTATTTATAGATTTAAACTTCTAATGAAACAAAACCATAGTGGTACAGATGTCACGGATGCACCGGGGTTTCTTTTTGGCACCAAAATGGTGATTTTTTGCTTGGTGTGGTAACCTGGTGACTTTTGCATCATATGACAACATGGTATTTTATAACAAAATGAAATGTGTATGTAAATAAATTTAAAATAATTACTAAATAAAATTAAATACACGTGTATTAAAAATAATGTGTTTTAAATAAAACTGTGTAATAATAAAATTAAATGTGCGTGTTTTAAAATAAAATTATAATACAATTTTATAGGCCGTCTAACAATTATTCGAAAATGAGATTTTCTTCCCAAAATAGCACCACAAAAAATTTTTAAGCAACCCTGGAGCGTCTGCGATATCTATTCCATAAGATTAGTCAAGCCAGAATATCAACTCATTCCATCAAACTTACAAAAAAGCATGCGCGAGAAAAACAAAATAATCGTAAACTGCATTAGATGACATCATTCGCTTAAAAAAGGTACAACATGGACAATCTATGGTATTTTTTTCTCCTAAACATTGAAATTCGAATTTTGCTTTTTTATCATAAATATAAAATAAACATGTGCAGAGATGTCACACTTTATAAAAATATAAATAGTATAAAAAAGATAATCATTGTGAGTGTGATATACTCCGGAATTTAATTTTTGTGGCAAGACAATTTGAAGAAAACCTATCGTTTCATTTATGAAAACAATGCCAATTTAATTTTTAATTAACAGCAATTTTTAATCAAGAAAGATGTTTTAGGAAAATGTAAGTGTATATGTCAGAAGCTGCTTTTAAAACCTTTTGAATGATACTTCATTCATTGTTCTGCGCTTCGTAAATTCATAGAAAAAGGGATGTTGACAACAGAAATAATATATATGATTGCCATGGATCACCACTTTGTTAAATTTACTTGTGATCATGCTTAAATTAAACTTAGGAAGTTTTAATGGTCATACAATATTAAATTTGGGGCCACTTAATCAGACATTTTTCAAGACAAACAAATATTAACACAGCTTTATAACTGTTACTTATAAATATAAAATGTTGTATTTGATATTTAATTATTTAAAGGGAGTGGAGAAAAATTTAACTTGATAATGGCAATGAAAAAAAGTAATATGAAATCGTAAATAACTGCTAAACTCCACAGTACATAATACAATTAACACATAAGGTTTAAAAACTACATGATGATTTAAAATTTGATAAAAAAAAATATTAACACTTGCTTAATATTCTTGACTTGTAGTTCTTGGCGCAGTACAGACAATATTCAAAACAAAAAGCATAAAAGCAAATATGGTGCTCATAATTTGCTTTATGCCACACAAATGTAGGAATGCTGTTAACAGCTAAATTATACTCTTAAAACTGTGTCTCTGATATAAAAGGTACATTTGGAATGTTTGCGCCCCTGAATATTCAGAGACACATTTGCCTTTGAGATTAAGAGGCACATTGTGCCTTTCAATTTATATGATAGTGCTTCTTATGTAAAAATATATTCTGTGCCTCTAAAGATGGTGGTACATGTTTTTATTGTACATCTCATTTCCAATATAACCCAAGTCAATAAATTAATACTTATACAGGGTGTCCCTCTTAATTATTTTTTTTTTCTTTTATGACAAAACTAACAGAATTAGGATACTTTGAATTTTATGAATATTCAGTGTTTACAGGTTCTAAAAACAAAGACTCTTGTATAGAAAAATACTGAAAATTAAAAGAATAGAAAAAGTCAGTAGGATTTTGCCGTAAAGGAAAGAATTTTGTTTTTACTTGTAAAGAAATGAAGGAAAATTTTCTACATATAACTCTAGAATGCAAGGAGCACACAAAAAATTTAAATTTTTAATGTTTAAAAAAAAAAAAAGAAGTATTTAATAAAAGTAAAGTTTTTAATATGATAAAGAACATTTTGAAACATTTTTGCAATTAGAAATATACTTTTAAAGCTGCTTAAGAACTTGGTATGGGATAACAATAAGAGGAACAGCTTGAATAAAAGAAATTAGACATATAAATAACAAAAGTAAAAAATCTTATGATATACATTTATTTTCACAACTTTACATTTATAAAACTTTTTTTTCTTTTAGATTACAAATTAATGTTTTCCAGTTTAAGATTTAATCAAAAAATAAGTTTAAGAGGTTATATCTTAACATCTTATTTTTACTCTTCTATCATAAAAAATCCCTTTATATCAACCATCTACTTAAATTAAATAATTTTCATACCTCATTTTATTAACTCTCTCTCTCTCTTTCAGTTGGAAATATTCATTATATGGCGTGTAAATAAATACATTTTATAATTATACATTTACAGTAAACTCTGTCTACCGCAGAAAGATTTTCAAGTCCCAGTGAATTTATAGACGTAGAGTAAACTTTGCTGAAGGTAAAATAATATGACGGAAAATGTTCTTAGTCCTAATTAATTTCACATTAGACAGAAGAGAAGGTTACAGTATTTAATACTATTTCTCCCGTCGTCAAATGATAACTTACAAAGTTTTGATTTGTTTATTTTATACATAATTTTTAAAGCTAAGAAGCATAAAAATAATTCATCAACATATTAAAAATGATTTGTGGTTGATTTAATCTAAAAAAAAAAGGGTGGGGGGGGGATATAAAACATAACAGTGAATTGGTGTATCAGTGGTCACATTTAATAAATTTGTGCTGGATGTCAAATAGTTTATATATATATATATATATATACTCCCAGCATTTAATGTTTATTTTACCATTTTGTCCCATGTTTTCTTTTATCCTTCAAAAATTATATCAAAAGAGAGAACATAAAAATTATTGTCATTACTGATGCCTAAGAGCTTAAATACTTTAAAAGAAATAAAACACAATAGATGGGAAAATAAAAATATAAGACATATAAATAAAATATAATTTATTAAATTTACTGCAGATGCAATAAAATTTTAAATGCAATATAAAATCTAATAAAATAGTTGCACAGTCTAATTAAAAATTATATACAATTGGTCAAAACAGACGGCCATTTCAAAAAACTTGGAACAGGTCTCTTCTGTTGAGAAGTAGTATATTCACCCTAGGGAGAAATTTATAAGAAAATAATTAATATTTAATACTTGATCATATCTACAAATTCACACAAATTCTAATACCTGTTTTTAAAAAAATTCTATTACTAGAGTAAATTCCTGACTAAAATGTGTTCAGGTTGAGAGTCAAACTTGAAACCTTTCACTTAAATTGACAACGCTCTGCCTATTGAGCTACCTGGACAGACAACTGTTGGCAATAACATCTGTTCTGAATTCAACAGAATAAACTACAGGTAATGGAACTTAATTAAAAATGGATGCTAACATAATCGCCAATCAGGTTATCTAAGTGAAATGTGTCTGCTGGCTATCGGCCCAGGTAGCTCAACACAGACAATTTATCCAAAGGTCTTGATTTCGACTCTCGGCCTGGACGTATTTTCACTCAGTTGGAAAAATGTCAATTCATATAATATTTTTATCAATCAGTTTGAGTTAAAAATTAGAGCCGTACCGAGTACTCTGTATATACTCTGTACTCGGCCAATTCCGAGTAGTTGCAAGAATTTCATTTTTTAAGCATATTTGAAGACAAATTAATTTATATGTGATCTATAAAAAGGTATTTGAATATAAATGTATAATATATGCCCTAATTCATAAAACTATTTACTCGGTACATAAAAATTTATCTATAAAACATAGCAAAAGGTAAGAACCCCCCCCCCCCTGCAAAATTAATGTAAATTAAAGTTTAGTTTATATTTAAAAAAAAGAAAAAAGTCATTTTTAAAACTGTAGGAAAAGACTGATTTTGGATAAAGAAGCAGTGTGCAGAAACAGAAAATACAATAAATGCAATTAAAAAAAATAATACCGTATATACTCGTGTATAAGTCGACCCCCCCCCAATTCTTACGCAAAATTTTGGAAAAAATTGAATTTTCGTGTAAAAGTCGAATCACATTTCTGGCAGTATGTTCAAAAATGATTTGTAATCCAGGATTTAAAGAAAAACCATTCATTAAATTAGTATTAGTATTTTTTTTTTTTTTTTTTACGTTTCTAATCAGACTTTTTTTTTTTTTTTTTTTTTTTTTTTTAATTCAACATTTTAAAATTGTATAATTATGTATAACTAAAGAAGCTTAAACTATTTTGAAAGCTATTCACATCAATTTAATGATTACTTACTTTTTTTTTCTTCTTAATCTATTCAAGCCTTATTTACAAGGTAAACAACTTCTTAAACTGCTAAAATATAGTACTTCTTTGTATTGTAGGACTTTTAGGAGAGAAATCTAGTAGCATTCTCAAGTTGAACTCTTTTTGAAAAGGTGATTAAAATGTTGAAAGGAATGCCCCTGTATTGAAGGGAATTCTATCCCAAGAGAAAATGAGTGCAGAACAATTACAGAAGCATTATTGTTGAGCTTTTTTTTTTATCAATCACCATTGTCTGCTTTTATCTGTCTCTCCAACCTAGACCCATATGTGATTAATTAAAAGACTTGCACATTCACCAACTATCTGCGAAAAACATATGACTCCGGTATTTCACTCCGCTATTTTTTTTTTTTTTCTACTTACTCGTGTATAAGTCGACCCGCCATTTTCAGCTCCCAAATTTTGTCTAAAATTCTTCGACTTATACATGAGTATATACGGTAATTAAATTTGCTGTATGACAAATTATGGTACAAAAACACTACAATCTTTCTACATTTTCAGGAGATAGGGCATTTCTTTTATTGATGTAAATTTGGCCTGCACTGCAAAAAATAATTGTTGATTTTACAGTATTAAAACTGGCACCCCAGCTGCCAGTATTATACCATAAAATTAACAGTATTAAACAGTAAAATAAGCAGTAATACGCTGCCGTGCAAGTAGTAATACGTTACCGCGCATGCACGATAGTGTATTACTGCTTGCACGGCAGCGTATTACTGCTTAGCTGGGATGCCAGTTTTATACTGTAAAACAACAATTTTTTTTTGCAGTGTGCTTCAGAAAAAATGGGTTCACTGCGAGCACTTATAAAATAGCATTTTAGCTGTACATTACAAACACACACAAAAGAGAAAAGAAAAGAAACTGTAAAGCCCCGCCCCCTTTTTTGATGTTTTCGTGTTATAGCGGCCTCCACAATTACAATTATGCCAAGGTTTCAGCTCTGATTTCGCCAAGATCATCGAAAAGCTTATATATGCATCATATATACACATATTATTCCAAACACCCATTATACGTCATTACATACATATTATTTACGTTTTATATGCCATATATATACATCCTATACAACTTATGCACATGTTATATGTATACATCATATATGTGTTATATATGACTAATAACTTGGCCATATACATCACAAAAGTAATGATTTAACGTAAAAATATATCATATTATGTCATACATGCTTTATAATTTGGCGATAAATCTTGGTCGCTTGGCGATTCATCCTCAGGGGCTGCTATTACACAAAAGTACCCAATTTTTTTAATCAAAAGAAAATAAGCTACTTTTAAAAAATATGAAACTTTTGCATTATTCAAAGGTATTGTTACAGCAAGCAAAAACCATTTTTGATAGACAGATTTCAGGTATCAAAATGACAAATGGGTAAAGTTGTGTTGAATAATCAGTTTTAATTTCATATTGGTTAATTGAACTTTTTATATATCAATTCTTTTTATATATATAAATTTTAAATAATGTTACTGTTTTAAAATTTTTGAATATACAAAAATTGTCTTTAAAAGGTCCACAATAAATAAAATTTCAAAAATTGAAGTTAATTTTATAAAATATGATTAAATTATATGCTCAAGATGCATGTTTATAAATAGGTATATATATATAAACACACACACACACACATAGAAGTGTTACCACTAAGCACACTTCATGTTCGAATCAGTGATTCTTTCTGAAACACAATTACTCGGTATTCACTCGGTACGCGGCCAAAGCACTACTCGGTACACCACTATTAAAAATAATAATATATAATAATGTATTGATATTGTTTTTGATGTATTATTGTTAGAAAATACATATTACAGCTTGATTTGAACCTTTAAGAAAAGTATCCAATTTCCATGAACTTCCATTAACATAAACATGTGAGCTAATTTAATAAGTAACAATCGAGAAACGTTGAAAAGTCAATTTTAATTTTGCAATACTAGGTTTTTCTTTAGGTTATGTATGTTACTTTATTTACCATTAATTTAATCTTTATAAATTTGATAATTTATAAGCTATTGTAATACAATTTGATTACTTTAAACTTAATTTTTTTTATTTATTATTTAGTTCAGGGTTGGTAAGTTTGTGCTGCAGGTGGAAAAAACTGCGGTAAAAACCGTCCTGGCAAAAAATCATAAATTAAAAAAATTATAAATGCATGTTTTATTTCTTTTACTTATCTTAAATTAACAATCACAGAATAGTAGTACAATGCATTATGATGGTAACTTAATATACTCTAAATAACTGAGAAATTATTAATTTCACCATAAAAAAAAAAAAAAAAAAATTAATTGAAAAAAAGCTATTGTTAGTCTGATTTTTATGCTGCAATAAATTAACAATATTGCAAAATCTACAGAAATTATAAACACTTCTAGTTTTAAAATAAGATGTATCAACCTATCAATCAGCATAATGCAATAATTCAGAGATGCAAAATATAAGCAATAGTAGTGAGTACATGTATTAATATATTGTGTTCAAATAAGTGAAATCTTAAATTTCTTTTAAAAAATTAAATATTTTAATAACATAAGAAATTACACATTCAACATTAAGCGGCACTTTCATCACCATCATCATCATTACAAAATAATTATTTTTTCAGCATTCCATACCAAAAAACAAGTTCGGAAACATTACTTATTGTCAACCTATTTCGAATTTTTGAGTGGACAAAAGAGAAGTTGGAAAATATTCTGTCGATTGCAGCACTACTGGCTGGGCATTATAGGTGCATCCCAAATTTGGGTTTCCAAAATTTGGAAGGAGTCACTGGCTTCTAAACCCAAAAAATCCAGTGGCCACAATTGTAAAACAAACGCATAAAAACAATAGTGTTTAAATGGGTTTAAAAAAAAAAAAAAACTCAGGAATTTAAAGTGTAAAGTAATTTATTTAATATAAATACATGTACAACAAAACTTGAATATTAATTAAATCTTAAATCATGTACAGTCAGTCAGAAGATAAAGTTGGGCAAGATACGGTTTTAAAAAAAAATGTATAAGCTAAGCAATCATGATAGCGAGGAATATCAGAAAAACAATATTCTTATTTTGATTTTGCCAGACAAAAGTACATATGAAAGAAAATCTGAATTTGTAAGATTATTTTGCACTATAAAAATCAAAACACACTTCAAACATTTATTTATATATGCATATATATATATATATATATATATGCATATATATATATATTTAAATCACAGTCTATGTAATTTATAGTGCCTAATTAGAATTATGAAGGTAGTGTCATGCAATGTAGCAACATGTAATATGTCACATATAACAATGCTAAACAAATATTTAACACAGACATATGCAAATCAATTTAAAAATACCATTGTTATTGCACTTCATGTAGCTCTTTCTGGCTGCATCAGTTTCTTGATTATGCAAAGAATTAAATATGCAGTCCCTCTTGAATTTCCTTCTCCATGAATGAAGCAACTTATATCCAGCTGAAAAAGATTAAATAATTTATCATTAGTTTTTAAAATAGTAAAGACACATGCTGAGCTATAAAGCCACAGAAAAAAACGCAATCTAATTTATGTTAAAATCTAATCCCTTATCTAATTTATGTTTATAAAAAAAAAAAAGAGGTTGTGTAAAGCTAAAGTGGCCATTATTCAATGACTGATCATAAGTTACCTAGATTTTTAATTTCTAAATGTTTGTTTTTGTACATATGCAACACAAATGTTCTCTGAGTAATTAAATGAATTATAATATGAAACCAATATAATTAAACATTCTTTAAATCAATAACTTAAAAGAAGATGGTTTGTTATTTTCAATATTTACATATCTAATATCTTCAATTTTATTATGTTAAATTCAGTTCAATCATTTAGAACAATGTTTATGTTAAATTTTATTTTTATAAATTATAAAAAAGTCCCTGCACCCCTTCTTTTTTGAGCATGTTATTTCACGTTTGTAGCTGTAAGCCTAGCCTTAATCCTTAGTTTGTAGAATGTGCATTTGCAAGCAAAGAACAGGTAGCCTTTTTTCGGTACTTTTCGGTTAGCCGGGCACCAGTCATACATATACATGTATATATACACACACATATATATATATACACACTTATATGTATGAAAATATATTATATATATACTTACATATTTATTTATTTATATATATATATATATATATATATATATACACTTATATGTATGAAAATATATTATATATATACTTACATATATATTTATTTATTTATATATGTACATAAATCATTGGCACCCGGCTAACCGAAAATATATGTATATACACACACACACATATATATATATATATATACACACTTATATGTATGAAAATATATTATATATATACTTACATATTTATTTATTTATATATATATATATATACACTTATATGTATGAAAATATATTATATATATACTTACATATATATTTATTTATTTATATATGTACATAAATCATTGGCACCCGGCTAACCGAAAAGTACCATTTTTTCTTTGTTTGGATTCTATTAAGCTGTACCTGCAATGGTAGGTGGGAAAGCTTAAAAAACCAATATAACAAGTTAATTTATACAGCTCATGGAGTTGCATTCCAGTTTCCAGTCCATGCAGTTCAGCATCAATTGTGCGATATTTTCCAATTTTGGATTTATCCACTCCTAATTGCAAAACAAACTTGAAGAACAGAAAGCATCCAAACTAGTGTTTTGCTACAACATGTTGTTCCATAGAAAAAAAGACTTAGAATGAGACTAACATTAAAACAATATAAAAATCTGAATATTATTTATATAGGGTAATTTTATACAATAAATTATGCAAATATTTTCACAATGTACTTTCATTTTTAAAAATTAAAGTATTTAATAGTAGTTAGAAAGGGTCTATTGATATAAATCAATTCCATTCCCTCTAATCTCCAAAGTTTGGGATTAAAAGTCATGTAAATTATACAATTTTGAAGATTATTGTTAATTATTTGTTATTATTTCTCTTTTGCATATGTGTTACATTTAAATACACAAATCAAAATACACATTGACCAATGATTAGTTTTTATTTTATGAAACATTGATGTATTAGTTGTATATTTCAGTAATTTAGATTTCTGTTTGGAAATTGTATCTAGCAAGTAATGAAAAATATGACATTCCTTGTTCAGAAATGAAAGACTGCTTCGATAAAATTGAATACAGTAGACTCCCTAAAATCTGCACATCATTACAAATGAAAACAATGAAACTTACAGTTGAGATGTAGGGAAAGAATTCAGGATTTTTTAAATGATTATATCATTCCATGTACATTTTAATATGTAATTCTTATTAATTGGCTGAACATGCTTTCTCATCAAGGAAGTATAACTTTATTTCTGAAAAAAAAATTCAAGACAGTGCTGTTCTCAGTGGTGATTGTGATCTTTTTACCAAATAAATTAATGTATTAATCGAGAACTTTTGGATATTAAGTTTGCCTAAGCATGAAATAAAACTTTTATTTTATGATTTTTATGTAAATTATTAGTGTAACTTTATCAGGCAAGTTTCATTGAATAATTAAAAGAAAAAAAATCTCATCGTTATTATGCCTATTTTTAGTTATGTATTATTGTGTACTTGACCTTTACCTTTAAAATTTTAATCATGTTTTAAATTTTCTTACTTTACTTAATTATTTTAATATTTTACTTTATTGTAAGCATTCATTATAATTTACAGTGCATTATTACATTCAAATGACTGTTTAAAAAATGTAAACAAAACAGTGACCAGAAATCCGCAAAATTCTCAAATCTGCACAATCTTTGGTTTCAAGTTATGCAGATTTGAGGGAATCTACTGTACTATATATATTTTTAAACTGTTGATTTAATTATCGTTTAATTTATGGTTCCAGGAGAAGCAAGGATTAAACTGAAATTTTCATTGAATTAATGTTTAAAGAAATAGCAGTAACTTTCTGTAAAAAATGGTTTAAAAAAAGTTTCTTGCTGCCTTTTTTGTTTCAATATCTTTACTTTCAATTTTATTGTTTACATTTGAATATATATTTGATTTTTTATTTTAATTATATTAAAACAAATATATTATTCCAAGAAATTCTTATATTTATGAATCTTAAGATATGTTTAGTTTTGAAATTTTAAATAATAACAGGCTATAATAATTACGTTTACCAAATATTATTTGTTTCTTATTATGCTAAATAAAAAATGAGCACCCATTGCTGAAAAAAAGCAATGAACATTTTAATTTAGTTTTCAAAAACACATTTGTGCAACAAGACTTTTTATTTGTCACAGCAAATAAAATAGTAACTTGACCACTTTCTGTTTTTCAGCAACATCATTCGAGCCAAAACCAATCAGATTATTTGAAAACAAACTAGAGCAAATATCAGAGTTTCTCCCAGACAGTTTCAGAAGGGTGCTGCACCCTGCCTGCCCTTTTCTTTACAAAATAGCACCCTTCTTGCCCCTCATAAAATAATTAGCACCCTCCTTGGAAAGAACTAGATCTTTCGAAAGGCCTAGCGCATTTAAAAAAAAAAATAAAAAAAAAAATTATGGTGTTTTTAAAGAAGTTATTTTAGTTCAAAATAATACCTTTTAACAATTAAAAAAAAGTGTCTTTGCAGCACCCTGCCTTTTTTTAAACCTGGGGGAAACTCTGCAAATATTAGGGGAGACTGGTACACAGTGGACCACTTTTTCAGTTAATTTTTTTTCTTCTCTGTAACAGGTAAACTGATCTGCATGAAAATATTTTTGAATATTCTTTAAACCTTTATACATTCAGCATAATTTTCTCAAAACGTAGTTTTCAATACATTTTTAATTTTTTTTTTTATATGCACCCATAAAGCGGACCGCCCACCCACCGGGGCACAGTGGACCGCTGTTAGGTATTATCTGAAATACAATATAAATCTATTTTTCATTAATCTAATTCTTTTTTATTTCCCCTTTGCCCGCAAAATAACATAATAATAATATAAATTTACAAGTAACATTTTGAAACAAAAACAAGAATAATTATATTTTGAAAATAATAACAGATTAATACAGGAACAATTGCAATTTAGTTGAAGTTATTACTTAAGTACAAAAAAAATCAGCACACATTAAAATTTGCAAATGAAATTCCAAAATACTTATGATTATGAGTAAGATTGAGCATGGAATTTTCCTGAAATACTTTTGGGTGAGGGAGCAACATTATAATATCCTTGACATCAACAGCAGATTCATCTACAGTTTCGGGGAAAATAAACTGATTTCCATTCAATTTGCATCTCATTTGCATTGAATTTTACTTGAATATAATTATCACCAATTAGACTACAGTTATATTTATCAAAGACAGTAAATACAAAACAAAATATTTCTTACTATGTTAAATAAATTGTTATTTTTATTTGTTTACTTTATTTTACAGTTAAATACTACTTTAAAACAATATTTCTTAATAGAAAATAAGCAATTATTAAATATTTTGAACATTCTGCATTACAGGAGCAGAGTGGATTGTGGACCACTATGCCCCAGGAGTGGGTGGTACATTGTGCCTCATATTGAAGTTCAATAAATAATCATATTAATATTTGTTTATAGCTTTCTTTTAAACATATTAACTTTAAAGTTAAATAAAAAAGAAGTATCTGAGCTTTGCAAAAAGGCTGTTTTACCTTATTTATCTACAACCTTTAATTACTAAAAAAATAAAATATGATAATGAAAAATTTTATTTTTAGAAGCTCAGAACAACCCATCAGGATAAAATATTTCAATCTGAGCTAAACATATTTTCTGAAGGCCATAAATAATCAGTGCAGTGCTGTTGTCTATTAGGATAGAAGAGAAGCTTAAATTTTTTTTTAATAAATAAATAATTAGGGGGTAGTCCACTGTGTCCATAGGTCTAGTGTGTACCGGTCTCCCCTACACTAAATATGCAATACTTAGATAAGCTTCAATTAAATTGTAACAAGTAAACAAATTTTATTACAATTAAATAACCTTTAAAGATTTATGTTGCGATTAAATAAGAATTTTGTTAGATATTAAACAGATACATTTTATTTCTTTAAAAAATGGCAGTTCTCTGACCGTTATAGTACACAAGTACTATTTTATGTTCCACAAAATATCATCATGGTGATCCGCAGAACTAAAAATTATAAATTTACTGGTCTGTGAGATTCCAAAGGTTGGCGACCACTGATTTTAGATGACTGATTATTACAATAAAAAATTTAAATTTTGTGTGCTGCTGAAGGGGGGGGGGAGGGGAGGGGGTAGATTTTCTTAAAAAAAAAAAAAAAAAAAAAAAAACAGACATCTGCAGAAGTGCGAAAGATTCAGAGCTCTTAACCTGAAAGGTATGTGTAGTGATAGTTTGCTACAAAAAATAGTTTTTCTCAACCACTGACCATAAGAAATAATGACAATCTGTGGCCAGGACAGGTCTTAAATGTTTGCTTATTCACCTCCGACAAAAAAAAAAAAAAAAAAAAAAAAAATAATAATAATAATAATAATAATTTTAATTAAATTTATAGTAGCAATGAAACTAGTAAATCTGCAGATCAGTGGCCTCGAACGTTAATTCTACAATTTTTTTAAAAATTATTTTACTTATTATTTAAAAAATTCAATCCGCAGAAAAATTTCTTTTATATTTGTAATACTAATTACAACAAATAATATATCAAGTAGTTTCGGGGAATTTAACTGTTAAAAATAGTGGGAATTATACGAATCTATGTAAAACTATTCCAAAACTTTTTTTGTTCAGATTTTTTTTGTTATCACCCCCCCCCCCCCCCCACTCTCTCTCAATTTGACAACTGTAATTCCCTGATATTTAGTATTTTAAAACATCTATCTAAAATAATTAAAATACTGATATTGTGATAATCATTGATATCATAATTGGTAAATTTACTTTAATATAACTATTTTTTTTATTAGAATGTTTTCATTAAATTCTGGTACTAAATACAGTCATAAAAACAATTATATTTATTTTCTTTTTTGTGGGGTGTCAATTACTGGAATTTTGATATTTTTCTGTTATTTACAATTAAAGTTCGATTCATATTTTTTCTGTTATTTACAATTAAATTTTTATTTATAATAATAATGTACATTGGTCTTAAAACTTTAAAAATAAATTTTGTAAATGGCCGTGAGTATATAAAATTCAGTTACCAAAACAAACACATCCAAATTTTGAAAGAAAATATAGAATATATAAATTTATTAAGTGAAGCTAGCTCTTAGCATGTTCATTAAGATTTTCCCTGAAAAACAGTGGAACTTCGGAACATCCCCCCCTACCTCCCCATTCCCGGCGACACTTTAAAAAAAAAAAAAGTAGGTTTATTTGATGAGTTGACAAAGTTGTTTGGGTGAAAGTTTCAAGTTTACAAAAAAAAAATTAACCTACAAGAATAATCAAGAAAATGAATTACCGTCCACTTTCTCAAATAAGCATTTGTATAATTCACAAACATCTATGATCCACAGTTTATGTTGCAGAATAAATAAAGACGTCTTTTTCAAAACTCGCCTTATCCAAAATCATAAAAATTGTGTTTTCCCTAAAAGTCTGGTAATCAAGGGCCCGCCCGCTTAGGACTTACATATAGGGGAAGCCCGACGTCACACAGGGGGGGGGGGGAGATATAACAAATTATTTGAAAACAATATATATATTATAAACAATATTATTTGAAAAGTATTTGATTAAGGAAAAAAAATAATCAGCCACATAATTTGTGGGCCCAGGGCCGAGGCCCGTGCATTAATCAGGCCCTTAAAATACTCTATATTTTGCATAAAAAATATTAAGAAAATGACAACTTACTTAATATTTAAGTTTCTTCCTGAAATGGCGACTAGTAACTTGCAACAGCGTCCTTTCCTTCACGTTATCGCATTTGTTTCTGCCTCGTTTCTTCATTTCCCGCCTGTCACGTGTGAGAATATTTATCATTGCGCATGCGTTTGGAATTTACGTCATCCGTTATTCCGGAGAACGGTATCTTCACACAGCACTGTGAAACGTTTCACCGGCGATGTGTGTTTTTAAATAATCAGAAGGGGTTACTCCAGAATTTGTGTAATGTTACACAGATAAACCATGGTAAACTTACACAAATGTTTTACAGTGTAGTCAATTTTTACAGAAAGCATATTAAGCTGAACAAATTTTAATGGCTACTACAAATCCGAATTTAAAAATTTTAATATTCATATATTTATGCAAACATTTTCATTTGCATGAATTTAAAAAAAAGAGTTAAAAGATTAATTAATTTTAATTACTTTCACTCAGTTAAAATATTTTATTTTATTATGATCATTTAAAGTATTATTTTTAAAAATATATATCAAAATAAAAATTCGTTCTAGAATAATTCAAATACACGAAGCATTAAATATTATTATTCGCATCTGTGTCATCTTAGTAACAAGAATTTTTAAATATGTTATTTCCTATTATGCAATTCATGTTATTATCTTTAACAATCTACTTTTGTTGTTAAACTTCCCTCTTTACTCTACTTATTATGAGAACAACTAAAATGATTACAGAATATTTTGTTAATGATATTTTTACTTACTTATCATACGTAGGATAGGGTAAGTTTCGTAATCGGTTTGAAAATCGTAAAATTTTTTTGAAGAATTTACACGTTTCAGACACTAGATATTCCGAAAAAGATATTTTTAGAAAAAAAAAATTGTCGGCGTCTATCTGTGTGTGTGTCTGTAAACGTTCTATCTCCCGAACAAATTGAGATAGACTTGAAATTTGGTATGTACTTAGTATGTACTAATATGAAGAAACTTATTGAATTTCAGTAACCTCGATAATCCGGAACTATTTTTTTCGGACTCTCGAAATATTCGTTCTGATGAAAGGTACATAAAAATTTTCGAAATTGTTTATTTTAAGGAGTGAATATAAAAGACAATAAAAAAACATGAATTTCGCATAAAGCATGAAGTCGATCGGATAATGAGTTGCCGAGATATTTGTAATCCTATTTGCCACACTCTTCATTTTTTCATGACCCTATATTTCATTCAATTTTCAATTCAAAGATATATTTTAATTGGAAATGAGACGCTTAATCCGACGCAGTAAACCGTTAGTTAATATGATTCTCAATTTTGGAGTTCTAAGGATGTTTCTTTTACGCAATTCAGTAATAGAGCCTTTAAAGTTTATGACGTCATCAAGCCAGGATTTTATTCCAATTGCAATGCATTTTATAATAGTTTACACATGTTTTATTTTCTTATTTTATATTATGCATATCCATGATGGGTCAGAATTACGCTGGACCCCAATGACTAGTTTACATTCTGTTTTGTTTATTGCTGGCGTGTTCACTGTCCATTAAGTGTAAATATTTGTAATGAAAATATTTTTGTTTGGTATGCAACAAAATAGAGGCAAACAGGAGGATCACAGAGATTATTAATAAATATAATAACTTAAGTTTATTTAACTTAACTACTTCTAATGAAAATTTTTTATTGGTATTCTACAAGATCGAAACAAATTTCTGCGTTATAGAAATAATTAATAAGGATAATAATAACACATATTTTTTAAATTCCACCCAATTACATCATTGTATCCACAAAGCTTTAATGATTTCTATTAACAGTTGATGAAATACAACTTTATACGGGCTATTTTTCTCAACAGTTGAGCGAGCGCTTGGGCACAAATTTGACAACAAAAGTCATATTTCTCAAACTATTCTCAAATACGGCACCGAAACTTCCTGAAAGTTACGGGAATCTTTTCTTCGGTTTAAAAGCAGTGTCTTTGATTTCCAATGCAGTATTGTGTGTCTTTGATAAAATTTCATTTCTGTGGACGCTTTTGTAATACATTAATAAAGTAATTCACGCTTTCAAATTTATTTAATTCTGCAATAATATAATTGGTAATTGAAGTCCTGAGTTATTTATTTGGTTTACATAGTCAAAGAAAAAATATTTAATACATTTTTTTTTAAAGTTATGGCGTCAGAATTGGTATAATTGGAAGATACTAAATATATATCTGTTGACATTCGAGAGAAATTATTTGAAGATCTAAATGTTCAAATTAAAAAAGATAAAGCTACAAAATGGTGTAAAATAAAATTAGTCAAAACCTCAAAAACGAAAGCTTTGTGCACTGTGACTATTCTTTCTGACATAAAATATTTTCAGAAATATAGGAGAGGAAATTAGATATTTTTTTTCTTAAATAGTAGTTCTTTTTTTAAATAATAATATTTCTCATCTTCATCTTATTGCATTAAACTATGTTGTTTATTTATTTTATTAAATAATCTTATTATTCCATTATTAATAGATAGTACTTACCTTATTTGAACATATACACAAGAATAGAAAAAAAAAACGTTAAAAGATTAATTAATTTTAATTATATTAACTCAGTTAAAATAATACAATTTTATTATGATCATTTAAAGTATTAATTTTTTTAAATATTTATCAGCTGTTCAACGTTCTAGAACAATCCAAATATACAAAACATTAAATTTTATTATTCGCATCTGTGTCATCTTCGTAACAAGAATTTTTAAATATGTTTTTTCCTATTTTACAATTCATGTTATTGTCTTTAACAATCTACTTTTGCTCTTAAACTCCCCTCTTTACTCTACTTATTATTAGAAAAACCAAAATCTTTACAGAATATTTTGTTAATGATATTTTTTACATTCTATTTTGTTTATTGCTGGCGTGTTCACTGTCCTTTAAGTGTAAATATTTGTAATGAAAATATTTTTTTTTTTGGTATACAACAAAATAGAGGCAACCGTGAGCATCACAGAGATTATTAATAAATATTATAACTTAAGTTCATTTAAAATAAATACTTCTAATGAAACTATTTTTATTGGCATTCTAGAATATCAAAACAAATTTCTGCAGCATAGTAATCCTAATCCTAATAATATTATAAATCTGATTGTGTGCAAATGTTAGGCTGAAGCCAGCGTCAAAATGGAGAATTTAATTATCCTGTATTTTTGCATATAGGTTCATTATAACCCGGAAATGAACATAGGCTGGTTTTTGTTTATTTTATTCAAATATTTTTCTTAATAATTCAAAATTTCGTTATTTTCATAGAGAATAAATGGACATTTTTTTCCTTTAAAATTTAATTAATCATTTTACGTTGCTAAGCATTACCGTTGCCAATAAATACAAAACCCGGAATAATAATTTTTCCTCAACAATTATTTTTCAATTGAATGATTTCCACGTAAAAAATGAAAATTCAAAAGAATTCAAAAGATGATGAATTGCCATGATATTTGAAAGCAAATATGGAGTATTTGTTGTTATACATGAAGTATGAATATCAGTTACGTTGAGAAGACATTTTCTGTCAAAGACTGAGATATAATTAGATAGAAAAATGAATAATAATTATATTTTTAAGAAAAGATTTCGCTTGGACCATGGAACTATGAAAAGGATCCTCCTTGGCTTGGACAAATGTGACATCATAAATAAAACCACGTATTTTCAAATATTTCTAATAATACAAGGAGTATGAATATCAGTATATAGTAGTTTGAAAGTAGATAGATAATGGACATAACATTTAAGATGAAAAACTGAATTTTTTTTTTTATTGATACTAAGATCGATTGAGCTTGAATATCAGTTACATACAGATGTGAGTTTTCTGCTAAAATTTACGTCATGATTGCCAGGAAAAGAAAATTAAAAAGAATTAAATAAATACAAAGGATATGAATTAGCACTTTAATGCACAGTGTACAACCACGACTTTAAGAATTATATCATTAAAAAGATATTTCTCTGGGGAAAAAGTGGCGCCATCATATTGTAAATAAAACGTGAATTTTCAAATATGTTTTAAAAGAAGCGTGAATCAATTCCATACATTAATAAAACAAAGATCAGTAAATATAGAAAGTAGATGAGTTTCACGCCATATTTAAAAACGAAAAATACAAATGTTTTTTTAGCTATACTAATTATTAAGCATGATTATCAGTTATATACACATGAGATTTTTCTGCTAAAATTACATCATAATTTTAAGAAAAGAAAAATGAACACGAATCTATTTTTTAAAATCTGACCATCTGTTTGTATTTCGCAACTACTCCTATTAGACGATCGGACGGAAAGCGATTCTTAACATCGGTTATCATTGATCCGAGGATGTTACACAAACTCTCAGAATTAAAAAAATTGAATTAGATTCCGATATATTATTATTATTATTATTATTGTTGTAAATTTTTAACGAAGTTTCTCTAAAAAAGGCAAGTAAATTACTACTTATTTGTGGATAGAAAAGGAGAAATAAAACGGATCAATGTATTTTTTACACCATTTTCTCATTAAAACTGAAAACAGAATTTATTTTCAATTTGAATAGATGGTGAAAACAAAATCTTGATTTCAGTAAATTATCTGAAAAATATAAACATACTTTCACATATTCAAACTTCATGAATCAATTTTTTTCTGCAGAACAAAAATCGTCTGTCAACATATTGTCTTTTAGGAAACAAGATTTGTTTCAGCTATACATTAAATCAAGGAGGCAGTATTGAATTTAAAGAAAAAACATATAATATTTCCAATTAATTATTTTTGAAGGACGGTTGTTAAAACGTTTCACAAAAGCGTTAAAAAAATGATTTATCAGGTAAAATTGACATTTGTTTTTACCCAATTCGTCGATTTTATTTGGCCCTCCATTTCGAATTGGTTGCATTGTCATTTTCGCGATTATTTGGTACAAATTTTCACTTTTTTAAGACTGAGTTATGTCAAGGTCCCTATAACACAGAAATACCGTATCGTTTCCTATGAAATGTTATAAAGAGTTAGTTAATTATTTACGTTTTTAATTATCGGGAGTGAAATATTTTGCTTAATTAATGCATTTATTCTTCTTTTAATGTTGCGTGAACGAAGTCACGGGTAACAGCTAGTGATTAATAAGGATAATAATAACATATCTATATATTTCAAACGTAAAGCACATTCTGTCAAATTTCCAAACGAATATCGTCTATTTACGCATGCGCCAACGTTTTTTGAAGGCTTCTCCCCAAAGAAAGGGGAAATCTGATGGATTAGCCCTCACCTGTTTAGCTTAAGGGGATTGAAAAGGGTTGATTGAAAACGGATGGAGTCACTATTGCATTGAAAGCATAGACTTTCTAATATATTTTTGTTCTGAGATTGAAAGCTAAAGTTGTTTTTTAAGAACTCGTGTTTCCACTACTAAATATGCATATTTTTTCGCAAAATTTGAAAGAGAGCTTGGATACACGGAATGTAAAACAGTTTTATTTATCACCAATAAAGATTTCAAAGAGTTCTGACAAAAAGAACTTTTTATTTTAAAACTATGAAACGAGCCTACGCAAAATAAATAAATAAATAAATAAATAAATAAATAAAATAAAATAAAATAAACAAGAAAATGAGCGATTTTATCACTAAATATCAATATTTTTTGCGAATTTTTCATTTAAAAATATAATTTCATACAAAATCCGGTTAAAGATATAAAATAATAAAAACTTGCTGTTTCCTTTTAAATTTATTATCACTAGCCCGGGCAACGCTGGGCAGGGGCCAGCTAGTATATTTTTTAAATTACAAAGGGCATTCCATAGAAACTGATAAGTTTTTTTTTTTTTTTTCACCTAGTGCGAAAGTAAAAAATAAAACTGCCAGCGACTTTTGAAACTGTTAACTGTACGTTTATAAATATTCTAAACGAAGTAGACGATTTTAATTTCCTAGTTTCGTGTTTGTTTATAAAACTGCTTTTATTTGCTGTACAGAAATGGAGGTGATTGATTCAGAGTTAAAAAACGAAATGCGTTGAGCCATAAAATTTTGCTATCGTTTGGGCAAAACAGCTCCAGAAACAGTTAAGTTAATGAAAGAAGCTTACAAAGACAAATGTTTTGGTGAGTCTACAAGTTTTAGATGGCATAGTGATTAAAAAAAAAAAAAAAACGTTTGTTTTCAGAACTGGCTTCTAAGTCTGGCCGTCCAGAAAGTGTTATGAATGATCGACACTGTGTGAGCAATCTTGCAAGAAAATCGGCGAATGACATGTGAGGAGATAACAGCATGAACTAACATATTTCTTTTAAATGCTAAAAGGTGTAAATTAACAACATAATACAAATCAAAATAACTTTTATTAGGTTGTTTGACCTGTTTCAACTCAATCCGAGTCATTTTCAAAAACAAATGAGAATATTCCACAATTGCACGGGCTTTGAAGGTACGTATTAGTTAAAATGCCATAATTTAATTTTCATGTACTTTTTTAAACATTACGCACGTTATCTTTTATTTTTATTTGGTTGTTTATTTTCATATCTGTGACCATGGAATAACTTGAGCCTCAATTTCGGTGAATTAAAATAGGCCGTATCGTTACATATTGCATTTTTGCGTGTTAGTATCTCTATGGTTTCTCTTATTATGGATGGACAGTATAGACTGGAGGGAAAAATTATTTTACTTTCATTGAAATTTATTTGGATGGTTTCTTCTTGATATAACTAATTTGAATGCTTAATTTGAATTAATTTGAATTAATTTTATTATATTGTTAATTTGAATGCTTTAGTAGCTAAGAACATAGAAATTGCAAAAGAGCTTTATTTTGTCATGTATGACATATCTTCAAAATGCAAAATATCCTATTTCTTCAAAAAATAAATTAAATTGAGATTGTACGAAATGTCATATAAAGTGGATCACGGAAAAGATGGTTTTAATAGCACTCAGCCTTTTTACAATACAAATAAATTCACGATAATTACAGGATCTAAATGAAAAAGTAGTATAGTAAAATTCAAGACGCAAGTGTAAAAAATTCATGTAACTTAAATGCTTTAGTAGCACATAGAAATTTCAAAAGAGCTTTATTTTGTTATATATGACATACCTTCAAAATTCAGAATATCCTATTTCTTCAAAAAATAAATTGAATTGAGATTATACGAAATTCCATATAAAGTGGATCACGGAAAAGAGGTTGTTTACAGCATTCAGCCTTTTTACAATACAAATAAATCCACGACAATTACAGGATCTAAATGAAAAAGTAGTGTAGAAAAATTTAAGAAGCAAGTATAAAAACTTATGTAACTTGAATGCTTTAGTATCTAAGAACATGGGATTTGCAAAATAGCTTTATTTTGTCATGTATGACATATCTTCAAAATGCAGAATATCCTATTTTCAAAAAATAAATTGAATTGAGATTATACGAAATGTCATATAAAGTGGATCACGGAAAAGATGGTTTTACAGTACTCAGCCTTTTTACAATACAAATAAATCCATGACAATTACAGGATCTGAATGAAAAAGTAGTGTAATAAAATTTAAGAAGCAAGTATAAAACTCGTGTAACTTGAATGCTTCAGTAGCTAAGAACATAGAAATTGCAAAAGAGCTTTATTTTGTTATGTATGACATATCTTCAAAATTTAGAATATCCTATTTCTTCAAAAACATATTGAAACGAGGTTATGTACGAAATTTTATATAAAGTGGATCACGTAAAAAATGGTTTTACAGCACTCAGCCTTTTTACAATACAAATAAATCCACGACAATTTCAGGATCTAAATGAAAAAATAGTGTAGTGAAATTTAAGAAGCAAGTATAAGCTCATGTAACTTGAATGCTTTAGTATCTAAGAACATGGAAATTGCAAAAGAGCTTTATTTTATCATGTATGTCATACCTTCAAAATTTAGAATATCCTATTTCTTCCAAAAATAAATTGGATTAAGATTATATGAAATGTCATATAAAGTGGATCATGGAAAAGATGGTTTTACAGCACTCAGCATTTTTACAATACAAACAAATCAACGTCACTTACATGATCTAACAGAAAAATAGTAGTGTAGATTTCAGATCTTTTTTTAATTTTTTGTTTATATCTAATAATCCATAAAATATGGACAGTTGTAAAAATCTTTGAATTTTGTAAAAACGTGCAAAATCCCAATTTTAACCTCTATAATTTAAAAAAATTAAGATAGAATTTTTCTTCAAGTGGATTTTAACTCCATTTCTATATATATTTTCACAAACAAAATATGAGAAAAAATAAAGAATGGGAAAGAAACAAAAAAGTAGAATTTGTCGAAATTCTGTAGAATGTCCTTCAGTTGTTCTTTTATCTTTTCCACAAACCAGTGAAACCGTGCGAGGATTTCACACAGCAGTCTAATATTTTTTAGCAATATCTAATATTTTTTAGATGCAGGTTTAAATTTCTCAAGAAAAATTGAGAATGGAAATATCTACAATCAGCATTAATCAAGCCAGAATATCATTTATTCCATCAAAGTTACAGTGAAATCTGATCGAAAATAGCAAAAGGCAAGCATGAGGGAAAAAAAAAATAACAATCATATTTTAACTGTATTCCAAGTGACATCATCCTCTCCAAGAAAAATACGAGAGAAATAAAAATAAAATGAATACAAATAATATATGATTTAAGCATACATTTTAGGCTATACGTGAAATACCACTGCTTTGATCGATCGGTGGTGTCTTTTTCTTCTAAACATTTGAATTTGAATTTGTTTTTAAATATACACTAAAAACACTTTTTATTTTGCTTAAAAGACGTCAACATAAACCTTAAAGATGTTAAAATTTAAAATTTACACGTTTCGATTTGTTCATCAAATCGTCATCAGAATATATACAGACCACAAATACAATGTACATAAAAAACGAGAGATTAAATTAATTAAAAACCAGAGAGTCTGAACAGTCAATATGTGAAAGAAGGTACAACGCAATCTATACTTTTAATTTTAACACCACTCTTAGATTCATCTAAAGACCGCATCCCACTATTATTCAACCATTCAACCCAAATCTTCTGAATATTAAATGACAACGTATCATTACATGATTTCGAGCTACTTAAATAAATTTCAATCAAATTCAATTGAAATATCAAATGTAATCAAAAATGGAATAATCAAATATTTCAATTGAAATTTATTTAAGTAGCTCGAAAGCATGTAATGATACGTTGTCATTTAATATTCCGAAGATTTGGGTTGAATGGTTGAATAATAGTGGGATGCGGTCTTTAGATGAATCTAAGAGCGGTGTTAAAAATAAAAGTATAGAGGGCGTTGTACTTTCTTTCACATAGTGACTGTTCAGACTCTCTCTTTTTAAATTAATTTAATCTCTCGTTATTTATGTACATTGTATTTGTGGTTTGTATATATTCTGATGACGATTTGATGAACAAATCGAAAAATGTAAATTTTAAATTTTAACATCTTTAAGGTTTATGTTGACGTCTTGTAAGCAAAATAAAAAGTGTTTTTAGTGTATATTTAAAAGTTAATTCTAATGGACGTATTTTGACTCTCCACTTTATCTACCCTATATATATAAAATCCTAATGAAACGAATTTGTGAAACGATTTTATGAAACGAATTTATGAAACGATTTTATGAAACGACTGATTAAACGACTGATTATGTTTCAAGGCTATTTTTAATAAAATATTAAACGCTTGATGGTGAAATTAATACCAATTGTTCATAAAAATCCGCGGATGTCAAAACTGGTAATAGAATTTTGAAACTGGAATTAGTTTTCGAGATATTAATTTTTTTCTAATTTTAATGACATTTCTGTAATGATGGCAACTAATTACTCAGTTTTTTTGTGACAAAAAAGGGAAAAAAATTGAAAAGGACCCCGATAGGGATTATTGATTTCTTTTTATTCGTCATTTTCAAATTGAAATTGAATTTATCTTTTATTTCAATCGATAATGAAGACAAGATTGTGATTAAATTATGTTTTTCAGGAAAATTTGAAAAAAAAAAAAAATCACATTTCTATCGTCAGGATTCAATCGTCTGTCAGCATTTAATTTAATTTATAAACTGAAAATATTTTGAATAAATTCGTCCAAATGACGTCATTTAGGTAAACGCAAAAGAAAGGGAGGAAAAGGAATTAATAGTAATTATTATTTATTGATATCATTTTGTTATTTTTTTGTAAAATTTAACTAAACGAATTTATAAAATCATTAATTCGGATATTTGAAACTAATATATAAAATAATAATTGCCCAATTGAACGGAAGAATAAAATATCCTGCTTGGTTTTTTCCGCCAAGCTTTTTAAAAAAAGCGTCAAGACCCCTATAATAGAAAAGCACCAAAAGTTCATTGGGTTTATTTTCATAACTTTTGGCAACAAATCTATGTATATTAACGAATCTATCCCTTTTTGAAGCTCGAATTACGCCAAACCTAAAAGCAAAGGATCCTATAATGGAAAAGTACCCGATTTTCTTATGCACAATATTCAAGTGACAGAACATGGTGTAAAATTACCGCGGATAGCAAATTTGTTTAAATATCTCATCAATTGATGCCGAATAAATGCAGGCATGCATGCACAAAATATTTAATTAATTTTGTATGATAAATAATTATTAGAAAATTCGTATATACATATTAATTAAAAAAAATAATTTACATATTTAAAATAACATGAAAATATACATGATGGTGCACTAAAATAGAGAGAAAATTAAAACCTGTTACTGAAAATGTCTATAACATAGTACTTTTCAATACCGTGGTTCTTAATGTTATTCACAAGCAGATGGAATTTTTCTCATCCTTAAACGCAAAGGAAGAATAGAATAGAGATTGTTGTTATAAAAGTCCGAGAGGTAGTCACAATTTAAACCTAACCATTTTATACAAGCTGGTTTTCAAGTAGTAATTGATTTTACTTATCAATCCCGAAAACAGTCGTCAGTTGTCGCAACAGCTGGTGTATGAGGCCATGATAATCGAAAAATGTCCCATTAAAATGTTAAAAGCATGGCAACCCAATTACAGATTTACCAATATTTTTAAAATAAAGCACGCTGTCATGTTTTTAGAGGCCTCGAAGTCTGAGCGGGGGTTGGCGAGCGTAGCTCGCAGGGGGTAGGCCCCCTAGTTTGAAATATAATAACATTTGAATTGAATTTGCTTTTTAATCATAAATATAAGATAAACACGTGCATAGTCCCACTTTATCTTTTTTGTACTATTTTTTTTTTTTATCGTTGTTGACCACGATATAGTGCGGTATTTTATTTTTGTGGCAACACTGATTGGAGAAAAATATTTCATTTCATTTATGAAACGAATGCGTTTTAATTTTTAATTAACTACAGTTTTAAATCAAGAAGCATGTTTTAACAAAATGTAAGTGTACTATGTCAGAAGGCGGTTGAAAACCTTTCGAAAGGTACCTCATTCGTTGTTATGCGTGTTGTAAATGCATAAAAAAAGAGATGTTTACAACAGAAATAATATACATATATGATTATAACACCCATTTTTGAAATACTCATCGCATTAGAAAAGCAACACGTGTAAACAAAAATCTACTTAAAGGATTTATATTCACACTTGATGAAATATTAAATTATAAAAATATTATTACTCTCGATAAAAGCAACACATTTCTTACTATTTATGAACTGTAAACAGTCTATAATAGTTAAAAGAGATTAAACATTAATTAAATTATTTGCAACCGTGTTATCTTCGTAACAGTAATTTTTAAATATGTAAATTCCAATTTTATACGCTATCTTTTCTAATATTTTACAATAAATTTTTGAATTTAAACGGAATCACATTATTTTAATTACAGTATGAGAAACTAAAATCATTCCGAAATATTTTGTTATTGTTAACGACTTATTTTACATCTTTTTATTGTTTGTTATTGCATTTTTCGCAAATGTTATAGTTCATTAAATGAAAGTATTTTGTTTGTAAGCAGCAAATTCAAAAGAGAAACAAATTTAAGCATTATAGAAATAATTGGTAAATATAATAATGTTACATCCTTTTAAAATACGCATTACATCCAAGAACAACACTTGTAACAAGCAGAAATCTTGTTTAATGATTTCCATTAACACTTGATAAATACAACTTTAAATCGTCTATTTTACTTAAAGTATTAAATAAAGTCATTCGCAATTAAAGACAAAGACTGTATATAAACCACAAATGAGGCTTTTATTTTATTTTATTTTTTTAATTCAGTAACTTCTAACGAGTATAAAATAAAATTTATGAAAATATTTAAGTACACATTAAAACTTAAATAAATTGTAACTTTAATGCAATTTTATAGTCTTAAATTAAAAAAAATATACACCATACTTTCATTAAGAAGCATAATGTACTTTAATATCTTCTATATATCAGCATTTAAATATTCTAATGTGCATTTTTTCATATAAAATATTTCGTATGCAAAATTCAAAATACGTGTTAAATTGTAACTATATTAACTCGATTAAAATATTAAAATTTCATTACTATCACAAAAAACAATGAATTTTTGAACATTTATAAACATATAGCATTTAAAATTCTACAATATAAAAGATAAAATAAAATAGAAAAACATTAAAGTAATAAGTAAAATGATTTGCAATTACAAAAAAAAAAAAAAAAAAAAAAAAAAAAATTAAAAATTTAAAGTTTAGTAACTTCCAACTAGCATAAAATAAAATTTACGAAAATATTTAAGTGCACATTAAAACTTATATAAAGTATAACTTTGATCACAGTTTTATAGATAATACTCTTTTTACCACAAAGTAACATAATGTAAGGTAATGTATTTTAATGTGTGTGTACTATATATCAGCATTTAAAAATTCTAGCGTGCATTTGTTTATGCAAAATACTTCTCTTACAATAATTGGAATGTGTGTTAAAGCATAAATTTAAATTAATTTTATTAAATCGATTAAAATACTTACGATTTCATTCGATTGTCAAAAGCATTAAATTTCTGAACATTTATGAATTACTAGCAAGCTACGCCCGCTACGCTGGTCAATTTCTTATAATAAACTTTTAATCCAACAAAATATTGACATTTCATAATTCACTTTTATATTTTAACAGAATAATAAGGCTACTATAATTTGTGACGCGTGCTATAGCCAATATACACGCCAGGACACGTCGCCCTTATCATTATCTTTTTACGCATGAAGGTTTCGCTATGGTAGTCCATTGTGAAATTTGGTAATTTTTCAAATTCAATATTTGAAAAATGCCATAATCATTAGATTTGAAATTTATATCAAGAAAAATACAATTTTTTATCTTTCAAACGCAGTTTGCCTAACACTTTTCTGACAAATACTTTTCGAACTACTGATTTTTTTCAGTAACTTCAAATGTTTCATTTTCCGAGATTAATCTGTGGCAACAATTAGCGAAAAACCCAGTCGTTAGCAACGCATAGCTTCGTATCACAGAGGCTGTTGGAGCAGGGATTGTAACCACCAATTTGCCACCATCACTTTTGAAATCGGTTCGGTAGTTCTAGAGATTCCATAGAAATTGTAATTTAGAATGTTTTTAGAACACTTTTCGTTCATTTCACCCTTTTAAATTTCGAATTTTTTTTATCTTGTTTTTAGAGAGCATTTACATCTTATAAATAACTACAATGCCAAATTTCAAATTTCTAGCTCTTTCAGTATAAAAAAAATCGCAATTTTAGAACGTTTTTCGCTCCTGCACTCCCCTGGAGTTAGTGACACCGACATAAAATGTAGCCTATGTTGGAGCAGGGGTCGTCACCATCAATTTGCCACCATCATTTTTGAAATCGGTTCGGTAGTTCCAGAGATTCCATAGAAATTGTAATTTAGAATGTTTTTAGAACGCTTTTCGCTCATTTGACCCTTTTAAATTTCGATTTTTTTAAATTTTATTCTTAGAGAGCATTTACATCTTATAAGTAACTACAATGTCAAATTTCAAATTTCTAGCTCCTTCAGTATAAACAAAATCGCAATTTAAAAACGTTTTTCGCTCCTGCACCCCCCTGAGGATAGTGGCACCCACAAAAAATATATCCTATGTTGGAGCAGGGGTTGTCACCATCCATTTGCCACCATCACTTTTGAAATCAGTTCGGTAGTTCTAGAGATTCCATAGAAATTGTAATTTAGAATGTTTTTAGAACGCTTATCGCTCATTTCACCCTTTTAAATTTCGATTTTTTTTTATTTTGTTCTTAGAGAGCATTTACATCTTATAAGTAACTACAACGCCAAATTTCAAATTGGTTCGGTAGTTCTGAGGATTCCATAGACATTGTTTTTAGAATGTTTTTAGAACGCTTTTCGCTCATTTCACCCTTTTAAATTTCGATGTTTTTATTTATTTTGTTCTTAGAGAGCATTTACATCTTCTAAGTAACTACAACGCCAAATTTCAAATCGGTTCGGTAGTTCTAGAGATTCCATAGAAATTGTAATTTAGAATGTTTTTAGAACGCTTTTCGCTCATTTCACCCTTTTAAATTTCGAATTTTTTTTTATTTTGTTCTTAGAGAGCATTTACATCTTATAAGTAACTACAACGCCAAATTTCAAATCGGTTCGGTAGTTCTAGAAATTCCATAGAAATTGTAATTTAGAATGTTTTTGGAACGCTTTTCGCTCATTTCACCCTTTTAAATTTCGATTTTTTTTAAATTTTATTCTTAGAGAGCATTTACATCTTATAAGTAACTACAATGTCAAATTTCAAATTTCTAGCTCCTTCAGTATAAACAAAATCGCAATTTAAAAACGTTTTTCGCTCCTGCACCCCCCTGGGGATAGTGGCACCCACAAAAAATATATCCTATGTTGGAGCAGGGCTTGTCACCATAAATTTGCCACCATCACTTTTGAAATCGGTTTGGTAGTTCTAGAGATTCCATAGAAATTGTAATTTAGAATTTTTTTAGAACGCTTTTCGCTCATTTCACCCTTTTAAATTTCGATTTTTTTTTTATTTTGTTCTTAGAGAGCATTTACATCTTATAAGTAACTACAACGCCAAATTTCAAATTTCTAGCTGCTTCAGTATAGAAAAGATCGCAATTTTAGGACGTTTTTCGCTCCTGCACCCCCTGGGGTAGTGGCACCGACATAAAATATAGCCTATGTTGGAGCAGGGGTTGTCACCATCAATTTGCCACCATCACTTTTGAAATCGGTTCGGTAGTTCCAGAGATTACCCCCTACAAACAAACAAACAAACAAACAATCTTTACTCCTTTATAATATTAGTATAGATTAGCATTTAGCATTCTAGAATGAAAAAAGTTAAATCAAATTAGATGAAGCATTAAACTAATAAGTAAAGTCCTTTGCAATTTAAAAAATCTGTACATAAACCACAAATGATGCTATAATTTTTAATGCACTCTAATTAGTATAAAAAAATTGCAAAAATAATTAAGTACACATAAAATTTAACAAAATAAAGTGTAACTTTAACACGATTTTGCAGTCTTAAATTTAAAAATATACCTTTTTTCACAGAGCAGCATAATATAAGTGGATGTATTTTAATATATATCTACTATATATCAGCATTTAAAAATTCGAACGTGCGTTTTCACGTAATATTTATACCAAGTACTTCGTTTACAAAAATAAAAATGCATGTTAAAACATAAATTTCTTTTAATCTTATTAACTCGATTACAACACTATAATTTCATTACGATCTTCAAAAGCATTAATTTTCTGAACATTTATGAATTATTAGCATTTAGCATTCTAGAATAAAAAAATTTAAATAAAAATAGATGAAACATCAAAGTAATAAGTAAAGTCATTTCAATTAGAAAAATCGGTACACAAACTAGAAATGAAGCTATTATTTTTTAATGCAATAACATCTAATTATTAAAAAAATTGCAAAAATAATTACGTACACATTAAAACTTAATAAAATAAAGTATAACTTTAACAAAATTTTATAGTCTTAAATTTAAAAATATACTTTATTTGCACAGAGTTGTATAATATAAGGGGATGAATTTTAATATCTACTATATATCAGCATTTAAAATTTTCGAACTTGTGTTTATACGTAATGGTTTATACAAAGTACTTCGTTTACAAAAATAAAAATGTTAAAACATAAATTTATTTTAATTTTATTAACTCCATTACAACACTATAATTTTATTACGATCGACAAAAGCATTCAATTTCTGAACATTTATGAACTTTTAGCATTTAGCATTCAAGAATAAAAAAGATAAACGAATTAGAAGAAGCATTAAAATAATGAGTAAAAACATTTGCAATTAAAAAATCTTCACATAAACCACAAATGATGCTATATTTTTTATTAATGCAATAACTTCTAACTAGTACTTTACGAACAAACTTTACGAAAGCAGTTAAGTACACATATAAACTTAATAAAAATGAAGTATTAAAAATGAACTTTACTACAATTTTACAGTCTTAAATTCAAAAAATATATACTTTTTTTCACAGATAAGCATAATGTAAGGGAATTTAGTTTAATATCTACTATATATCAGCATTTAAAAATTCTAATGTGCACTTGCTTGTACAAAAACTCCATTTACAAAAATTAAAATAAGTATTAAAACATAAATTTACTTTAATTATATTAACTCGATTAAATGCAAAAATTTATTATGATCATTAGAAGCATTAAATTTCTGAGCATTTATGAACTGTTAGTATTCAACATTTTTTAATAAAAAGTTTAAATTAAAATAGAAGAAGCACTAAAGCAATAAATAAAATCATTATCAACTATTAAAAACTGTGCATAAAGCAAAAATGATGCTATTAATATTTTTCAATGCAGAAACTTCTAATTAGTATAGAAAAAAACTTTACAAAAAATAATTTATATTACATTAAAACTTACTTAAATAAAATATAACTTATAACTTTAATACAATTTTATAATCTTAAATTATTTTTTTTTGACAAAGCAGTATAATATAAGGGAATGCATTATACTATCTGCTGTATATCAGCATTTAAAAATTCTAAGGTGCATTTGTTTATTAAAAATACTTCATTCGCAAGAACCAAAGTACGTGTTGAAACATAAATTTATTATAATTATATTAACTCGATTAAAATACTAAAATTTTATTACGATCATTAAAAGCATTAAATTTCTGAACATTTATGAACCGTTAGCATTTGACATTTTTTAATAAAAACGTTAAGTTAATATATATGAAGCACTAAACTAAATTATAAGCTTTTGTTTTATCTTCGTAGCAGGAACTTTTAAATATGCACATTTTTGTTGTGCATGATATCTTATTGTACTTAATGATCTAATTTTGCATTTAAAATTACAATATTTTACTTAATGTGTATGTATTCATTACAAAATGTTTTGTTAATGATAACGATTACTTTTGCATAATACTTATTGTTTTATTATTGCATCTTTTCCCATATATTATTGTTCATTAAACATAAATATTTATGTTTAGTAGGCCGAAAATTCAAAAGCGAAACAAATTTCATTATTACAGAAATAATTAATAACTATAATAATAACATTCATTTTTAAAATACTCGTTACATCCTAAAAGCCAAGCGTCTAAACAAAAATCCCCTTTAATGGTTTCCATTAACACTTGATGATATCAAACTTTAAATCGGTTATATTTTGCTTAAAATAATTAGTAAAAGTCTTCTCAATTTTAAAAATACCATACATAAGCCACAAATGACGCTATTAAAATTTTCGAAAATGCAGTAACTTCTAATTAATATAAAATAAACTTTACGAAAATAATTAAGTACGCATTAAAACTTAATTGCATTTTTCCAGGGCAAATAAAGTTTAAGTTTAATACCATTTTATAACCTTAAATAAAATATTTTCCTTTATCTAACTCTTCTCCCGGTATTTTATACATGAAGGTGCTTTATCGATCGCATACTTTATCCTCCCTAGTGTATTAATGGAATCGCCAAACACGGTAATTACGAGAAGAGCAAATAGTACAAAGCCCAATTTAAATCCGAAGGACTTAAGAATTGAAATAAATCATTTTATTTCCACAAGCCATAGTGATAAATTTAAATTTACATTGAGAACTCAGATTTATTCTTTTTAGCTGCTATGTTATACTTTATCCCGTGAAATTAGGCATTTTGAATTAAAATGCTATATAACCACATTTTCACAATATACATATTTAACATTCGGAAATATTAAAATAAATCATTTTATTTCCACAAACCCTAGTGGTAAATTTAAATTTACACTGAAAACTCGGATTTATTATTTTTAGCTACTATGTTATACATTATTCCGAGAAATTATTCATTTTAAATTAAAATGCTATATATCCGCATTTGCATAATATACATTTTTAACTTTCGGAATTATTGAAATAAATCATTTTATTTCCACAAATCCTAATCATAAATTAAAATTTACACTGAGAACTCGGATTTATTCTTTTTAGCTACTATGTTATACATTATCCAGAGAAATTAGACATTTTAAATTGAAATGCTATATATCTACATTTGCACAATATGCATATTTAACATTCAGAATTATTGAAATAAATCATTTTATTTCCAGAAACCTTAATGATAAATTTAAATTTACACTGAGAACTCGAATTTATTCTTTTTAGCTACTATGTTATACATTATTCCGAGAAATTAGACATTTTAAATTAAAATGCTATATATCTACATTTGCACAATATGCATATTTAACATTCAGAATTATTGAAATAAATCATTTTATTTCCAGAAACCCTAATGATAAATTTAAATTTACACCGAGTACTCGGATTTATTCTTTTTCGGATTTATTCTTTTTCGGATTTATTCTTTTTAGCTACTACGTTACACATTATACAAAAAAAATAAAAAAAATATTTTAAATTAAAATGCTACATATCCAAATTTGTGTAATATACATCTTTATCATTCGTGAATAATTATTATAAAAACTATTACACTTTAAATGAACAAAATGTTTCTTCATCGAGGAAAATATTATACAACAACAACCAATATAAAATAACCTCTTCTGAGTTAACCACAAGTCCAAAAAGTGTCTTAATCTTTCGAAACCATATAAACCAATATATTTTCGATATTTAAAGAGGCATTTAGAAAGACAAATTTCTTTCGTCGCAACTAATTTTTGGAAACGTTCCCGAGTAGTTTTTATAGTGTATTAATCAGATTCTCAAACCGGAATATAGAGTTTTAGGATGCTATCAATTCCCAAGTAAATATTTTCATGTTCAACATTTGTACAATATAAATGTTTATCATTTGAATTTTTTTATTATTAAAAATACTATATTGTAAAAGAAGATAAATGTTTCTTAATCTAGGAAAAATTTATATAACCACAAACAATATACAGTAACTTCTTCCGAGTTACCTAAAATTCCAAAAAGTCTCTTTTTCTTTAAAAATCTCGGAAACAAATATTTTTTCGAGATTTAGTCATTTAGAAATACAAAGTATCTTTTGACGACACTGATTTTTGGAAACGTTCCCCGAGTAGTATTGATTGTGTATTAATCAGTTTACTCACACCGGAATATCGGGTTTTAATATGCTATGAATTCTCAAGCAAATATTTGCATATTCGACAGTATGCATATTTATCATTTGAAATTAATTCTTATTAAAAATACTAGGTAAAAGAAGACAAATGTTTCTTAATCTAGGAATATTTGATATAACTACAAACAATACAGAATAATCTCTTCCGAGTTATCCCTGATTCCAAAAAGTGTCCATATCTTTAGAATACTCAAAAATTAATATATTTTTAGATTCAAAGAAGTATTTATTAGAACAAAGTAGTATCTTTTGCTGCCACAGATTTTCAGAAACGTTCCCGAGAATTTTTAATCTATATTAATCAGTTTTCTAAAACTGGATCATCGGGTTTTAGGATGCTAGCTATTCTCAAGTAAACATTTTCATTAAGAAGCAAAATCACTTATTACAGACACTTTTTAATTAACATAGACATATAAAAACATTAAAAAATATTGTAAACGCTTCAGGTGAAAACTTCACCCCCTCTTCAGGACAATTTATGAACAAACACTAACGGAGTCAAAAAATAACTTACCCATATGAAAACTTACATCAAGACAACTATAAAAGTTAATTTTAAAGTTAACAATTTATAAAAGAATAGAGTATTCAGCTGGAATATTCCCAGCTTCATTTATTGAACTTTCAGTTCCATGTACAGTTGCATGTGGGGAGTTTGTACCCCATCTATTGTCTTGTCTTCTTGCAATGTGCCCAGCCCATTTCCATTTTAGTCGTTTAATTCTGTCAATGATGTCAAAAACTTTCGTCTGACTTCTTATCCAGGTTATTCTCTTTCTGTCTCTTCTAGTTATGCTAGTATGCCTTTGTAAACGTTACAATTTTCGCTTAATGCTTACAAAGGCCAAATTTTCTGGAATCATGGCTTTAAATTTTTGTCATCTTACATTGAATATTATGAAAAAGGTAATTATTGTATGAGGTGTTAACAAAAATGTATCAAAATATTTTAGAAAAGTATCATCATCATCATCAACAACAACCGTTTGCAATCCACTGCTGGATGTAGGCCTCCCCCAGATTTATCCAATGTTTACTGTCTAGTGCTTTAGTCACCCAATTAACACCGACCACTTTTCTGATTTCGTCACTCCATCTTACTTGAGGTTATATTCTTGCTCGTTTTACATCTCTGGGATACAACTTCTTGCAATGTGCCCAGCCCATTAATAATAATGTGTAGAAAGAATACCACATAGTTAATAAATTAACACACACACACACACACACACACACACACACACATATATATATATATATATATATATATATATATATATATATATATATATATATGTATGTATGTATGTATGTATGTTATGTATGTATATTTGTAAAGTTAATTAAAATTTAATGTTATGAAATACATATACAACGAAAAGAGGAAAACAATGACATTTTTATTCAGATATTTTTATAAATTTTCCAAATGATGTTTTGTTTTAAATATGTAATATTTTATGCAGTTTATTATGTGTTTATATAATTTAGTTTATTTAAATTAAAAATAACTTTATTTGAGAAATAATTTCATTATTAAAACTATATGCTTTTCTCGATCATAAAAATAATTAATACAATTTATTTTAATTAAGATTCAAATTAATATAAATTACTTCATTTATTTAAACCCCAGTGATACATTTAAATTTATACTAAGAATTCAGATTTATCTTTTTAGCTGCAGCGTTGCACATTTATTCCAAAAGTTAGACATTTTAAATTAAAATGGTATGCATCCACATTTGCCTGATGTATGGCTTTGTCATCCTACATTAGATATTATGAAAGAGGCAGATATTTCATGAGGTGTTAAACAAAGTTTATTAACGTTTCCCACAAAAATATATATTTGTAACATAAATTATATTTTGCTGTAATGAAAGACATAAAAGGAAAACAAGAAAAGCGTGACATTTTGCTGTAAAGTAATTTATATAACTGTTTCAACTGATGTTTTGTTATACATGTAAAATTTTATGCAGCTTATTATGTATTTATATATTCGTATTAGCAATTAACTTTATGTGTGAACGACAATCCCTTCATAAAGCACAATCTTATTCTAGATTAAAAAACATAAATTAATAATAAAAATAAATCATTTTAATTATGATTCAACTCGAAATTAATCATTTCATTTCCTAATATGATAAATTTTAATTTACACCAAGAACTCTGATTTATCATTTTAGCTATGATTTGTGCATTTTCCCCAAAGGTTAGACTTTTTAATTGATATACTATGTATTTACATTTATATGATTTATATTTATGTCATTCTATATGATATATTATGAAAAATGCAGAGGTATTTCATCAGCTTTTAACCACATTTTATGATTTCTCTCAACATTATACAGGATAAATACTTAATGACTATAAAAACAAGATGCTTAAATGCATAATTAATATGAATTGTGTCGAAGTCAAGAAGAACCCGCTTAACATAATTAACAACAAAGTTGACTGAAATTGTCACTAAAAGTAATTTGCCAGATTATATGAAAGCTATTGTGAGAGTTAATAAATTGGCTTTAATCCCAACAATTGCGGACAGACTTAAGGATCATAAAGGAGGGATGCCAGTAAGATCGATTGTAACAAAATGCTCTGGGCCCCACTTATTACATAGAAAAAGAGTTTGTGATTTTATTGAAAAATATTTTACCTGATTCAGATCATGTAATTGGTTCAATAAGTAAATTCATTCAACGTTTGAATAACATCCAGTTTCCGGAGAGATGTTTATTAGCTAGTCTAGATGTCATCTCTTTATATCCATCCATTGACACTCAACGTGTTACCATAATAATAAATAACTACATTGACTGTATAAGGAACATAAATGAAAATATGAAAACAATATTTTTTAATGTGGTTTTCATATTTTATAGTTAACAATAACTATTTTACATTTGACAATAAAATTTAAAAACAAAATAATGGGGCTCCAATGGGTTCAACTATATCTGGACTGTTAGCGGAATTTATATTACGACCCTTAGAAACTGATATATTTTATAAATTAGATTTTACCCCCAAACAGGACTTAGATACGTAGACGATGTTTTCATCATATGGCAACATACGGATGCCTTACTTGATAACTTCCTTGCTCAAATCAATAACCAGGATTCCAAGATTAACAATTCACTTTTGAAGTGGAACAGAATGGCACACTCCATTATTTGGACATGTTGTTAATCAAAACTTGCCATGGCATAGAACGTACTGTGTATAGAAAACCCATAACCAATCAATCCATTATCCCTCATAATGCTCAAGCACTTTTTTCATACAAAGTTTCTGCATACAGGTTAAACTTTAGAATATTTCCCTGGGTTCTTTGAAAGATTGAAATATAAACTTACAAGGGGACTGCTAAACATGATGCGCACAGATTTTGATGATTTTAAAGTATGTTGTAGAGGTCATACCCCTAACTATTCAGGTCGAGGGTTTCCTTCAAATGGGCTTTAGTTTTCGAGAAATTTCGGGTTAAAGTTCAGTATGCATTTCAAATACCCATTAGTTCGAAGTCTTGAACAAGAACTCCGTGGTGCTGAGGTAGCGCTCGTGATTTGAGAGCGGGAGATGACTCCTCTCTCTAGTGATTTTTTTAATAAATTTTATATATTTGTTGCGTTATAAGTTTTATGCAGAATTATGAATTCTGCATCTTTGAACTTTTTGATATTTTTGTAACAATTCCATTTACATTTTCGAATTTTTCGTGAAAAGTTATAGTTTTTGCGCAATTTTTATTTTAATATTTCTGTTGACGAAAATCCAAACTAATTTATGTCTTTTTAAAACAATTATTGTTTACATATGTATATGTATTTACTTATATATTTATCGTATTTATGAAATAATGCATTTATTTTTATTTGCATTTTCTATTTAAAAAATTTTTAATGATTAAGAAAAAAATAACAAAATAATATATCCTTTTAATATTTGATTTGTTCTAAATATATTGAAATATGTTAACTGCTAAAATGCTAAAATATTTATCATCACCGACATTGCCATTTTTAGTTTATTAAATATGGAACTAATTGTGTGATACATATCGCAAAAATATTCTAAACAAATTCCGTATTAAAAATCGCCGCTAAATATATTCTTTACGTAAATTGTTTTAACAATATTGGAAGAATGTATAAATTAGAATATTATATCTTCTTTAAATACTTAAATTGTGATAAGTATATTTAAAAATGCATTAAATGTTGAAAAAGAAATTATTTCAATTGTTATAATTGCCTGCAAAGGAAGCTAAACGAAATGAATAAAAAAAAAAATTATTTATTCTGATATTACCATAAAAGTCATTGCAGACGATTTTTTTTTCAGATATTTTTTATATGTATTGTAATTTACAAATAATTTTTCATTTCTAGTTGAATTTTTTTGTATGGCATCGACTTGTTAGAATGATAAAAAAATTAATTGTAATATATTGTTTTTTATTTGTGCAAATCAAAAAATTATGTTGAGTTTGAACTTTACAGTTAAATGTATTTAAATAGCATAAAATATATATATATATACAGAGCTGCCAACTACTACGCCTATTTAAATCAAATAAACCTCTTTTGAACCAGAAAATGCTTTTAGAAAATGTAGATTAGATTTATTTAATTACATATGGTATTATATACTTTGTTTCATTTGTTAAATCAAATTTCTGGTTTAAAATTATTTATTTGATTCGAAAAAGGCGTAGAAGTAGGCAGCCATGTATATAACAGGCTAAAATTTGGATGTAAGCATTACTCTTTAATATTTTATTACTCCTTTCAAGATATGCTGTTGGAATTACCTAATCATAACTACCTTTAGAAGATTTGAGATAAAAAAATATTTTGTATAAATTATAAAAAATGATAAATTTTCATTTAAAATTTCATAAAGTTAAAAAAAAAGTATTATTTTATAACGGTTATTAAAATATAAAGGGTAAATAATAAAAAAATTAAACAAAATCTAGACATAAATTAGTTTGGAATTTCGTCAATAAAAAAATTAATTTCAAAATTTCAAAACTTCAAAAAAATGTAAATTTTTACAAAAAATTTGAAGATGTAAATGGAATTTATTAGGAAAATATCAAAATGTTCAAAGATGCAGAATTCATAATTCTGCATAAAACTTATAACGCAACAAATATATAAAATTTATTAAAAAAGTTAAAAAAGTCACTAGAGAGGACAGAACTCTCATCTCCCTCTCTCAAATCGCTAGCGCTACCGCAGCACCACGTAGTTCTTGTTCAAGACTGCGAACTAATGGGTATTTGAAATACATAATGAACTTTAACCCGAAATTTCTCGAAAACTAAAGCCCATTTGAAGGAATCCTTTGACCTGAATAGTTAGAGGTATGACCCCTACAACATACTTTAAAATCATCAAAATCTGTGCGCATCATGTTTGGCGGTCCCCTTGTTAGTAAATTCAATATCTTCCTTATCGCAAAACCATCCATGAAATTAAAAAGTGTAGTTTGTAAGAAAATTGATACAATAGAGCCGTTTATCATGTGTTTATGACATCCCGTTCACCAGAACAGATAGAACATTACAATATTATATAGGAATGACAACTAGAAAGTTTAAAACAAGATTAAAAGAGTATATGCCAGATATCAAATATGACATAAGTACTACAGCATTGAAAAGACTACATAAAACAGAGATTTTAAAAATAGTAAAATAATTTATCCATCAAGACTTTATTTCCCATCCGTGAATCAATAGAAATCTATATGCGTAACGAGAACATTTGCAATGAATCAGCCTCATTTCATTTACCTAAAATTTGGCACGAGGTACTTTTAGTTTTAAAAAAGGAATAAAAAAGATTAATTTTCAAGTTTTACAGTTGACTATTTTAAGCACCTGTTTTTTTTTTTTTTTTACGTATATAATCTCATGATTTAGGTTTTTCAAGTTTATTTTCAAAAATTTTTGAGAATAGTTTGTTTATCATTGTAGTTCTTGATAAAGGTGCCGTTTGAGCGTTGAAACATATGTCGATGTTTATATTAAAAGGTTTTTATAAGCAATTTTGTGTTTTGTTTGTATCACTTAAGCATTTTTATGTATATTTTAATTATTATACAGGGTGTTAAAAAAAGAATCGCCCGATTCGAAATGCGTATAATATTATGAAAAATATTGAACATAGACACTTAAGATTAATATTATATTACATGGCTAATCATAAAGTTTTATTTAAAAACCAAATTAAAGGGGCTCAGTATATCTACATTTCGATTCACGGCATATGTCTATAAGGTATTCAAATACGTCCCAAACTTTTGCGAGCATGTCTGCATCCACTGCTTCCACAGCCCCTGTTATGCCTATCTTCAGTTCAGCTAATGTAGCTGGAAGGGGAGACACATAAACGTAATCTTTTATACCCCCCCCCCCACACACACAAGAAGAAATAGCACACTGAGAGGTCCGGCCATCTTGGAGGCCAGTGGTATTTAACTGAATCTTCAGGGCCGATCCAACTGCGTGAAACTCGAGATTTCCCTGTTTCTACAACTGCATTATTCGATCAAAATGGATTAAAAGCTGAATAATTATGATTTTTTATATAGGACGATTCTTTTTTGAAACACCCTGTATATTTGTAAACATTAATGTGATTAACGATCGAGAATGAAAAGAGAACAAGCATGATATTTTTCCATTAAGATATTAGTACACTTTTTCGAAATAATGTTTTGTTAAACATGTGAAAGTTTATGGTAATTACTATATGATTATTTATTTTTATTTGTGAAAAAATTTTATGTCTGCTTTTCTAGATTACAAAAAATGACCATTTCGCAATTATCATCCATTATTAATGCCATCAATGATTGAATGCGCATTTCCACAATCCATGTAATTTTGTATTTCGTGAAATATTATGCATTTTTAGTCAAATATTTCACACATTTATTAAAAAATATGGCTATGCACAGTTTATGCAAATAAACTTTATCTTATAGAAGTTTTAGTGTACAGTATTATTCAACACAAAATGAAAAGGAAATATTCGTTTTATAATGTCCTGATAACACTATATTTTGATTCACACTATATTGGCCTATACACTATATTTTGATCATGCTCTCTTGATACCATTGCATCTGTTTTATGCCAAATTTTGTTCGTTTTCTTTATTTTTAACCCCCTATTCCATATTTCCCGACTATCTCACAATACCCTCAAAATACGTTTATTATTATTATTATTATTTTGCAAGTGATGACATATCGTGAAATAATTTTTGTCTATAAAAACTATTCGCAGATAGTTGAAGTTTGTAATTATATTAGGTTTTCGGGTTTAAACGTTAGGTTTATACATTAGGTTTCCGGGTTATTCCATAATACTCGAAGTACCTTTGCATATGTTACTTCTCAAAAATGTTTATACAATAAGAAAACAATAAAAATTATTAGATTAATTATTTAAACTTCATTATGAGCAAAATAAAACATGTTTTATCTTAGTGAAAATATTTGATGCTTGAGAGCACTCGAATATATAATGTTAAAGCTTCAGAAAAGTTTCACAGTAATTGAAAGATTTAATTAAATAAATGTCTTTTTTAATTACAAAACAAAGCATGCAACAAAAATTAATTGATCTTCATGAAGCAAACAAACTATCATTTAATACCACATCATACACCAAATCACAGACAATTTCTAACAAAAAAAAAAAAAAAAAAAAACCATTTGGAGATCTTTACCATTTATCCAATTAGAAGGAAATCTTTGTTAATAGCGGTTGTTTGTCTTCTTTGCGTAATTATAATATATCTGCATAGTAATTAAATGAAGCAAATTCTACGCGCTGATAATTAAAAGATGAAGCGTTTAGTGTCGGATAAAAAAATATTTTTCTGTCTATTTAAATGTTATATCTGTAAATTTTAATATTTTCTAGCAAAAGAAAGAAAAAAAAAAAACATTTGGAGATCTTTACCATTTATTCAATTAGAAGAAAATCTTTGTTAATAGCGGTTGTTTGTCTTCTTTGCGTAATAATAATATATCTGCACAGTAATTACATCAAGCAAATTCTACGCGCTGAAAATTAAAAGATGAAGCGTTTAGTGTAGGATAAAAAATTATTTTTCTATTTATTTAAGTGTTATATCTGTAAATTTTAATATTTTCTAGAAAAAAAAAAAAAAAAAAAAACAGTTGGAGATCTTTACCATTTATTCAATTAGAATAAAATCTTTGTTAATAGCGGTTTTTTGTCTTCTTTGCATAATTATAATATATCTGCATAGTAATTAAATGAAGCAAATTCTACGCGCGGAAAATTAAAAGATGAAGCGTTTAGTGCAGGATAAAAAAATATTTTTCTATCTATTTAAGTGTTATATCTGTGAATTTTAATATTTTCTACCAAAAAAAAAAAAATAATAAAAAAAATAAATAAATAAATAAATAAAAACATTTGGAAATATTCACCATTTATCCAATTAGAAGAAAATCTTTGTTAATAGCTGTTGTTTGTCTTCTTTGCGTAATTATAATATATCTGCATAGTAATTAAATGAAGCAAATTCTACGCGCTGAAAATTAAAAGATGAAGCGTTTAGTGTATGATAAAAAAATTATTTTTCTATCTATTTAAGTGTTATATCTGTAAATTTTAATATTATGTTACATAGTTAAAAGTGTTTATTATTTCGGTTTGTTTGTCCATCTGTCTCGCCGTAGTCTAATTCTCGCAAATATACTCGAATTGCCACATGATTATCATATCTTATTGAAGATAACTATAGAATATTCCACATTGAAAATGAAGTTTGTAGCATTTGTAGTTCCTTTACAGTGATACACAAAATAATATCCGTTACATTATGGTCTGTGTGGGAAAATCGTTTCCGGTGCATTTTAATAATGTTACAATGCTTCAAACATAATTAAGTTGATATGCATCAATGGCAAGAACTTAGACATGATCTCTCAAGAAATTAGAATAAGTAGCATTTATAGTCGTTTACAGGGACGCTCAAAAGAATTCCATTACATTATCATCTATGCGAAAAAATCGTTTCCGGTGCATTTTAATAATGTTACAATGCTTCAAAAATAATTCAGTTGATATGCATCACTGGCAAGAACATAATGTAACATGATCTCTCAAGAGTTCAGAATAAGTAGCATTTATAGTCGTTTACAGGGACGCTCAAACGAATTCCATTACATTATCATCTATGCGAAAATATCGTTTTCGGTGCATTTTAATAATGTTACAATGTTTCGAACATAATTCAGTTGATATGCATCTCTGGCAAGCACTGAGACATGATGTTTCAAAAGTTTAGAATAAGTAGCATTTATAGTCGTTTACAGGGACGCTCAAAAGAATTCCATTACATTACCATCTATGCGAAAAAAATCGTTTTGGGTGCATTTTAGTAATGTCATGATACTTCAAATAGTTTGAAATTAAAACGGATCATCGAAGTGCACTACAAGACGTTTTCGATAGATTATGAAGTGCATAGCATTTATCGTTCTTTTATAAGGACGCACAGAAGAATTTGGTTACAAGACTGACTGTAATTGATAATTGTTGAAGTGCGTTTACCATTGCGGTAAGTATTTTTAAATTTAATCTAACTTTTATCGTATTACATGGTGTTAATAAATTGTATAGATTACATATACATCGAAATACACACAAACAATACATACATCGAAAGTTTATATGATCGACTGCAGATAATACACGTACGTGGGGGTCACACAAAGAGAAATATATGGAAACAATTTTTAAATAAAAATGAATCATTGTTAACCATTCAATATTTTCAGTCATTTATTACCTTATCTTGTCCAATATTGTATTAGATAAAGATCCATCTCTTTTAACCCCTTGACTACCAGTTTTTTCTTGCTACGTTAACACGCTAAGCTCCGTCTTGGGCTGCCATCTACCGAGCAAACGGTCAATTATGATCCCAAATGAGCGTGAGAGGCCAGTGGGACAAGCAGACATGGTTTTCCAAGCGTTTCAGGGACTGCTGTGTCCAGTGGTAATTTTTGAAGTTGCACTGGGACATAGTGTCCCACTGGGAGTCTAAGGGTTGAGCAGTGGCGTAGCCCGGGAGGTGTTCCAAATTCTCTGGATACCGGTAATATTTTAAAGTTTTCTCCTGGTTGATTATCGTAGATAGTTCTCAGATTAGATAATACTAAGAAAACTTAAAAAAATTAGTGGTATCCAGAGCATCTAGACCCCCACCCTGGCTACGCCACTGCTTTTAAGCTACTTACTGCTTTTAATGTCTTAAAACACGATTATATCTTACATCAGAGCACACCAAATATTGCATTATTTCCATACCTTCACTTGTATTGAGAAAAAAACGGTTTCTGCCTTATTTAAGACTATAAAAATTTCTTTGAAGTTTAAATCTTAAATAACACAAAAAATTTCCGATTATATTACATAATATCACAGCATTTAATTATATTAATGTGTTTCTTGATCCCATAATTAAACATTTAAGAAAATGTATTGATCTTCAGGCAGAGAACATTCATAATTTCCTCATATCACATACTGAAAAATAAAACATTGTCTAACAATTCTGGGAAATTGTTGTCGTCTACAAATTAGAAGAAATGTGCTGTTTATGGTGATTGTTTATCTTCTCTACGGAATTAAATGAATTTCTAAGCATAGTACAGTGAAATCCTGATTTTACGTTATTTGTCGCACAGGCTGAAAAGAACGTACAGCAGGAGAAAACGTAAAACCCGGAAAATGGGAGAAAATGATTAAAATTTACGATATAAAAAAATATAAACCCATATTTGCCTTTTTGCTCAGAAAAACGTACTTTATTGAAAGAAAACTCTAATTTGTGCTTGTGTTTTGTTAAGATTAACAATTTAATAGATAGCATTTTCTGTAGTTGACCATTTTTTCTTATTAGTTTTTTACTTTATTTTATGCGCAATCAAATAATTTTTTATACTTTTCAACACAGTTTCTGTCGATTTAAGCATATTATCTGTAGATTCTTCATTATATTCATCCCCATTACCATCAAAAGGTATAAAATCTTGGTCATGTTGAAATCCTAGTTCAATATTTGCAATCTTTTTAGCATGGGGGGAGAACTGTAATACAAAATCGTTTAATTTCTTTTAACGTTTACTGATATAGGCTATATGTTCGAACCGGCTATAAACGATGCAGGAAATGTGATAACGTACGGAATGAAATGCGTAAAATCGGGTTTTCACTGTAATTATATGGGTTCGTTCAGATCACATTCTGCGACGAGAATCATAAATTATTTCTCTGGACTGGCTTTTTCAAAAGGGCCTGTCGTCTATTGTGATTTTTAATATTGCTCTTCAAAATTTTGGAAACAAATCACACAAAATCAACAATTCTCCACAAGAGAGGTAATAATAATGTCAAAGACCCTCATACGTCAAGTAGCCTCCTGTCTTCCAGCACGACAAAGATTCTCCACATCAAAGAAACTGAAAAAAGAAACGCCTTTCGTCGTGTAGGTGTGAGGCGAACTGAAATGAAGGGAGTTTTACATTCTCATAATTGGATTATGAAGGGTTTAGAGCTGTTTTTATGTCTATATAAGAATTATATATGTATCTGTAGTTTTGTATATTTGTTTTCCACTCAAATAAACAAAATATTATTTTCTCACAGGACAGTAGGTAATGCCTCATATTTTTTTTACTACCCACTGCTCTACATAATTTTCTGATAAAGGTATCCAGTCATATGAAGTTTATATAAACGCTAAGAGATAAAATACACGCTTGGAATTTGTCGGATTCTACTTCTCGGTCCACACAACTCGAAATATAATCCGGTCTTTTGATATGCTGCCACCACCGATATGAATACGTGATATCGGACACAATACGTGATGTATATTCAAGAAAAACCTAACTCTTTCTATTACACTTAAACAAACACTTTATTAACAATATTTACACTTAAACTCGGAGGTAAAGTATCCGGTTTAATATTAAATCAAAATAATTATAGAAACGCTTTACGTGTACCGTTAGACTACGTTCATTTATTCCACACTGAGATTTCTATTAATCTCACACCCGCTCTCAGCGCTCATTCCCCGAGCAACCTTCACACTTCGCTGCTCCGTCCGAACTCAACACCGGTCTCAGAGCTCCAACTCTGAACGACCTTACACCTTCGCTTCCTACGTTAGAACTAACTTTCTCTCTCTCGTAAACTTCAGAACACCCTCCTTTCTACGGGGTTTCTCCTCTGTTTCCAAGGGTCCTTGACAACCCTTCCTCCCTCTTGACGGATCTGTCTTCCTAAATAAAAAGGTGCACTCTCTTTCTTATCTATCAAAGACCGCATTGCAATGGAAATACCTTTCATTATGTCCAAGTCGCCACCCTTCGGATTAAGATTTTTTTTAAACCAGACTCTAACGGTACACAATAGATACAGATACAATACATACAATATGCTAATCCCTTAAGAATAGCTTTCAACTCTTGCCCCTGTGAGAGAAACCTGACAGAATTCATACACTTTTAGGGGTTAAAGAAGTTAAAGGAAAGCATTATAGACCACTTAATACTTTGTCTCTCATTTTCTATCTTATGTCTACAGCATATGAAGTAATAATACATTTCTTTTAAGAGAAAAATATGGACATAGCAATTTTTTAAGGGCCGAAATATGTAGGATTGCTTCTTGAAATATGATTATATCTACAGCATGACCAAAATTAAAGTAACCCTGTTTAGAACGGCCTAGAGACCACTCTTTGACGGAATGACTCCTCATATGGAAAATATGCATTTCAGACAATGAAAAAGTAATTGCTGCAATGAAATAAAATTAATTTTAAAAATGGCCTATAGCGGTAAATGTGGCTGTGTGATCATTATCATATAATGAATATCAGTGATACCTATCATAAGAATTGTCAGCATGTTTATTTATAAATTCACACCATACCAATACTAACTTTCGAACACGCAGACATAGGGCTAACAGACACAGGCGCCACCAGAATTTCCCCAGAAGTAAATAATAATACAGTAACCCCACCAGGGAGACCATCATACTTATTTTTATAGTTTCTATTGGTTGTGCCATACATATCCATTACATGATAATGATCAAAGCACCCCATTTACCTGAATCGTCCATTTTTGTAACTACAATTTTTATTACATCGAGCATTTCTCTATGTTTGAAATGTATATCCTTCAAATGTGGAGTCGTTACGTCAAAAGATGACTCTCCAGAACATTACAAACAGGGATACTTTAATTTTGGCTATCCCGTATATCCAAGCGCAACAGGCATTACTTTTTTTTTCATGTCCTTTATCCAGCGATAAAAAAAAATGCTTCTACCTCATTTACGACAGTGAAAACCCTTTGAAGCTTGAAATTACCGTAATATAACCAAAAAGGATATTGAGAAAAAATTCCATTGATATCCCAAATATTAATTAAATTAATGTCTTTCCTAATCACTTAATTTAACGTGCCACTAAAATTAATTGATCTTCATGGAGAAAACACGCTAGCATTTAATCCTACTAAATCACACACCGAAATAAAGACATTTTCTAACATTTCTTCGGGATCTTTACATTATATCTAATCAAAACAAAGGTTTTGTTAATGGAGATTGTTTATCTTACTCTCCGAATTGAAAAAACAAATCTAGGAACAGTGTAATTATTAATGAAGCAATTTGTATGCGATCATAAATATACCATGAATGGTTAAGAGAACGAAAAAGTTTTTGTTTCTATCTCTGTGAACATTATATTTGTATGCGTACTTTTGTATTTTTGTGATTAAGTAAACATGAAAGTTTTTCTTACAGAGCAGTGGGTAGTCACGATATAGTAACGTTATAGTTTTAGTTGTCCACCGACCATTAACTTAGATGTCTCAATAATAATGGCATCCAGTCATTACATTTTCAAAGGTAGTAATTATAAATGAAAGATATTGTAAAAGTTCATAATTAGAGGAGGTATTGACCGAATACCGAATAGTATATTTGATATTCGGTGATTCCGCATGTAAAGCGAATAGTCGGTTTCGGTCCAATACTTTTCAGTATTCGGCTGAATTTTTCAAATAATTAATTTATGAAAAACAATAGGTAAAATATTACTAATTGTAAAAATACATGATAACTAAAATGCTCATTTGGTGTCATTTTAATATGCTTCACTTGTAAATGATCATTTATAAAACCAGATACATTACTATGCTTGATCAAAATTGAACATGGGCAAATTATGGTGTAAAAATGAGCTTTTTGGCATTATCTGGTTGTAATCTGTTTCTATTCCATTCATACATCCGTCTGAATTAAATTATTAATAATTTTATTTTATTTAAAGTTTATTAAAAAAACTATTATATGAAAAAATATTTATTAAAAAAATTTAAGTATTCTTTTGCCAAATACCGAATATTCAGTATAGACTTTGCCCCAATATTCAGTATTCAGTATTCGGCAAAATTTCTGCTTTGGTTAATCCCTAAATTGGAGTATAAAAAGTAAAAAATACGATAAATGTTTATTTTTTTACGTATGTTAAAGTTATACTTGCATCAATAATTTTGTATAGTAGTATTTGCGCTTAATTTAATGCGAAAGTTGTTTTTCAGAGGATAGTAGGCGATACGACATATACAGGATACACATATGCGGTACATATACGCCATATACATATACGATATATTTGTATACTGCCCACAGCTTTAAATGATATCATAATAAAAGTATACAGCAAACTAAGTTTATATACAAACAGTAAGAGATAAAACACATCCCTAGAAGTCGCACATGCGTAACAAAAATATGAAAAATAGAAAAAGAAAACATTAAAGAAAAACACTCAAAGGCATCTAAATTAGTTTTCCCGATGCGATGCGTATTTTAGTTATATGTTTAACCGATATACGTATATACGAACGATACGTCGATATGAAATACGTATACCTTAAACGATACGATTAAACGTATCTGGATAGGTAAAGCGTATATCTGTTAAAGGTATAAATCAAGAATACGTATATTTCAAGTATACATATATTTCAAGTATACATATTTTTACTTTTAATACGAATCGACCTCATCAGTCTTACGTCACTGAACGGAGAACAAGCTGGAAATCGGCGGCGTTATTGTAGCAATCTGCATAATATGTTTCATACATAAGATTTTGTTATTTTGTCCTATAAATATTTTAATTAATTTATGTTACTTCTAGTTTTCATTGTATTAAATGATAAAATGTTACACAAATTTTCTGGAACAGTTTAATTTGTTTTATATTTCTTAAAATTGCCATTATGATTGTTATATGTCATTATGAAATTAGGACTGTAGCGGGTATTTCTCAATGTCTCTGATCTGCAGATCAGCAGGAGAAAAGCTTCTTTTTTTACGCAATGAACGAAAATCGTATAAACGTTTATACGTTTAACCATTGGGGTAAGTTCCGCATATATGCTGCAGCGTATATACTGTTTCGTATAATACATACAACCGCCTTGGCCGTATCATACGCATCCAAAATCTGTACTCCGTATAATACGCATTATACTTATACACGTATAAACGTTTAATAAGGAACACTACTACAAACCGTCAGTGTTATACTAACTCAAATTAAATTAGTCTTTTTAAAACACATCCAAACATAGATGTCCAGCTATGTTTGGATGTGTGTAAGTAGTTTGTCACATCCAAACTACTACCAGAAATATCCAACATAGTTGAAAAGTGCTTATGGATTCAGTCTGTCTGCTTGTCTGTGTTCTAACTCCCGTAAATATACTTGGATTGCCATGCAATGGATATATGTTATTGATATTTACTACAGCATGTTCGGTATTGAAAATGAAGTGTGTAGCACTTTAAAGTCCTTTACAGGGACACGCGAAAGAATTCTGTCACATTACGGTCTATGAGGGTGTGTTTTATTGATGTTACACTATTTCAAACATAATTAAAGTGATATACATTAATGAAGTGCACTACAATATGTTTTGCCCAGATTATTGAGTACGTAGAAATTATTATTCATTTATAGAGACACTCAAAACATTCGGTTACAGGATTACTATGTGCCATAACTGCAAAATGTGCGTTTTCAGCTGCGCATACATGCATTTTAAAAATTAACAAATTTTTAGTGTATTACGAGGTTTGTAGATCATATACAGGGCTGCACGAAAGAATTCGCACACATTACCGGCTATAGATAATAATTTCTGAAAATAAATTTTTACTGGCAAACATATTAAAATTGATGTATATCATTGAGGTGCACTACAAGATGCTTACTATAGAATAGTGTGTGCATACCATTTATCGTTCATTTACAAGAACACACAAAAATATTCCATTGCAGGTCTGTCTATGAACAGTAACTGCTGGAAGTGCGTTTTCAGTTGTGGTACACTTTTTTAAATTTAACTAATTTTTTTAATATTACTTGGTGTGTATAACATTTTTAGGTCATATACAGGGCTCCAAAAGAGATCTCAAGTACATTTCAGTTTATTAACAGATTTGTTGAAATAGAATTTTCAATTGTGCTATGTGTTTCCTAATTGAATTTAATTTTAGCATACTATGTAGCTTATATACAAATCTATAGATAATATACAGGGATGCACAAAAGAAATATTCGTATATTTTTTCGACGTTTAATTAAAATTCCTAAAATTATGTTTTAAAATGTGTTTCGCGTTTTTCAGTTTGTTTACTTAGATACCATCTGTCACATTAGTAATCTGTGAAGTTTTGTTACAGTCTTCTGAATGTACAGGAAAGTGTTTCATAATCTATTCTTGGCGCAGGGATTTTCATTTTTGTTAACACTTTCCACCATAGTTGAAAACTGTTTATGATTTCGGTTTGTTTGTCGCTCTATCTGTCCATGCTCTAACTCGCGTAAATACACTCGGTTTGTCAGGCAATTGATATATGTTACAGAGGTTTACAGTGGCATGTTCGGTATTGAAAATGAAGTATGTAGGGCTCATAGTTTTTTTACAGGGACTCTCAAAAAATTCCGTTTTCATTACGGTCTATAGAGAAAAATTATTTGTTTTTTTTAATGATGTTACATTAGTGCAAATATAATTAAATTGATATATATCAAAGAGATTCACTACAAGAGGCTTGCTATAGAATATAATGTGCATAGCACTTACAGTTCCTTAATAGGGACAGTAAAAGGAATTCCGTTACATTATGGTCTATGGAGAAAATCGTTTACAGTTTATTTTAATCATCTTTCACTATTTCAAACATATTCAAATTGATGTATGCTAAGTTGCTTACAAGACGCTTACTACAGAGTATTCTGTGTATAGCATTCATCGTTCATTTACCGGGACACACAAAAGAATTCGCTACTGTCTTTTGACAATAATTGCTGGAAGTGCGTTTTCAGTTACTGAACGCATTCTTAAATTTACCTCATATTTTGTCTATTACTCGGTGTGTATAAATTCAATAGATCATATACAGGACAGCACAAAAGTTCTCGAGTACCTTTCCGTTTATTGATGGGAATTTCAGAAGGAGAATTTTAAACTGTGCTACGCTTTTCCTAACTGAACTAAAATTTAGCACCTTATGTAGTATATATACAAATCTATATATCGTATACAGGGTTGAACAAAAGAACTCGGATATTTTTCCGAATATTGTTAGTAATATTTCGAAATTGTGTTTTTAAATGTGTTATGCGTTTTTTAAATTGTTTACTTAGATATTATATTTCACTTTATTTAACGATTATTATTATTATTATTATTATTATTATTATTATTATTATTATTATTATTATTATTACCTTATTATTATTATTATTATTATTACTTTATTATTATTATTATTATTTTTTTGGAAGTGTTGGAAAGTGTTAAATAATATATGCCTGATGCATGAGTTTTCGTTCTTATTTATGCATGAATTTTCGTTCTTATTTTAATTAATTTGATGTCTATACTAGTACTGGATATTGAACTAAACAAGAATATTATTAAAAGTTGTTATTTAAGCTTTAAAATAGCTTCGCGCATATAATACGCCGACCGGGTATTTTAACACCTTCCAACATAATTGAAAAGTGTTTATGAATTTGGTTTCAGTTTGTCTGTCTGTCTGTCGTCTGTCCGTGTTCTAACCATGGCATGTTTGGTATTGAAAATGCAGTGTGTAGCATTTATGTTTTTTTTTTTTTTTTTTTTTTTTTTTTTACAGGGCCACTGAAACCAATTCCGTTACGTTACGGTGTATGATATAACATATTCAGATTGATACATACCTGAAATAAATTTTAGCATACGTGCAATATACATACAAATAGACAGATTATATACAGGGCTGCGCAAAATAAATCGTATATTTTGTTTGACTATTGGTAGTAATTGCTGAAATTGGATTTTCAAACATATTGTGATTTTCTTAATTGTTTACTTAGTAAACTGTGAAGTTTTGTTACACTAATCGGAATGTGTTGGCAAGTGTTTCATAATCTATGCTTGGCTCATGATTTTACGTCCTTGTTATATTGCTACAAACGATCCATGTCTTTAAAGGTTAATTAGATTGTATCTTAACCCTTCTTTGCATGAGTTTTTAACACTTTCCAACCTAGTTGAAAAGTGTTTATGACTTCGGTTTGTCTGCCGTATGGCCGTCTGGCCGTCAGCCGTCTGCCGTCTGCCGTCTGTCCGTGCTCTAACTCCCGTAAATATGCTCGGATTGCCCTGCAATTTTTATGTGCACTAAAAAGCGCTTGTTCTAGAGTATGGTGTTGCAGCGTATTTTAACGATGTTTCACTATTTTAAACGTATTGAAATTGATACACATCTCTGAGATGTATTACATGGCGCTTACTGTAAAATATGGTATACATATAATGTATCGTTCATTTACAGGAACACTCAAAATTAAATAGTTATACAATACAGTGTATGAACAATAAATGTTGGTTGCTCGTTTTCAGTTGTGGTACGCGTTTCCAAATTGAACTAATTTTTTTTTATAGTAGTTGGTGCATATAAATTCTATAGATCATATACAGGGCTGCTCAAAAGATCTTACGTACATTTCCGTTTATTAACGGAAATTGCTTATGGGGACTTTTAATTGCGCTATGTATTTCCTAACTGAAATAAATTTTAGCATACGTGCAATATACATACAAATAGACAGATTATATACAGGGCTGCGCAAAATAAATCGTATATTTTGTTTGACTATTGGTAGTAATTGCTGAAATTGGATTTTCAAACATATTGTGATTTTCTTAATTGTTTACTTAGTAAACTGTGAAGTTTTGTTACACTATTCGGAATATGTTGGCAAGTGTTTCATAATCTATGCTTGGCTCATGATTTTACGTCCTTGTTATGTTGCTACAAACAATCCATGTCTTTAAAGGTTAATTAGATTGTATCTTAACCCTTTTTTGCATGAGTTTTTAACACTTTCCAACCTAGTTGAAAAGTGTTTATGACTTCGGTTTGTCTGCTGTATGGTCGTCTGGCCGTCAGCCGTCTGCCGTCTGTCCGTGCTCTAACTCCCGTAAATATGCTCGGATTGCCTTGCAATTTTTATATGTTATTGTCGTTATCTATAGCATGTTCCCTATTTCAACTGAAGTGTGTAGCACTTATAGCTTTTTTACAGGGACACACAAAAGAATTCCGTTACATTACGTCTATGGAGAAAAATCGTCTGCGGTTTATTTAATTAATGTTTGACTATTTTAAACGCATTGAAATTTATATATATCACTAAGGTGCATTAGAAGAGGCTTACTGCAGAATATTGTGTTTATACCAGTCATCGTTCATTTACAGGGACACACAAAAGAATTCTCTACTGTCTGTTAACAATAATTCCTGGAAATGCGTTTTAAGTTGCTGAACGCGATTTTAAATTTAACTCACTTTTTATGTATTACTGGGTGTGTATAAATTCTGTAGATCATAATCAGGGCAGCACAAAATTTCGCGAACACATTTCCGTTTATTGACAGAAACTCCAGAAGGAGAATTTTTAAACTGTGCTACGCGTTTCCTAACTAAACTAAAATTTAGCATCCTATGTAGTATACATACAAATCTATAGATCATATACAGGGCTGAATAAAAGTATTCGGGTATTTTTCCGAATATTGTATATGTTGGAAATTTCTGAAATTACGTTCTTAAATATGTTATGCGTTTTCCAAATTGTTTACTTAGATGTTATCTTTCAGCTTATTAAACGGTAATGATTTGTAAAATTATTTTGGAAGCGTTGGAAAGTGTTACATAATCTGTACTTGACGCATGATTTTTCGTTCTTGTTCATTTACAATTGTGTTTTTTTATACATATATTAAATATTAGACACCAGAAATTTTAAGATAAATTTTTAACTTTGTTCAGCAACATAGTTCACGGGAAATTTAGTGGATTAATATTTCTATATAAATATAGTGGTGGCGAAGAAGTTAATTTATTTATTAAAAGTTAAATAAACAGTGATGGAAATTTACATCACTATGCAATTAAGGGTTAAAACAGAGCGCAACAAATATTACCTTATATTCATAACATTCATTATGTACTCTTCATTATGTACATCCAATAACAAAAAATGCTTCTACATCATTAAATGAAAACCTTTTGAATATTGAAATCACTTTAATGTAATCATAACGAAGCTTAAAAAAAAACACGATAGCATCAGATTTAACTAGATTAATGTCTTTCCCAATCACATAATTAAACAGGCAAGAAATATTAATTGATTTTCAGGGAGAAAACATGCTATTCATTTAATCCTACTGCATCACACACCGAAATAAAACCCTTTTCTAACAATTCTTCGAGATTTTTGTCGTTTATCCAATTAGAAGAAAGGTTTCGTTAATGGTAGATGTTTATCTTCTCTACGGAATTAAAAGAATCCCTAAATATAGAATTTATAAGTGAAGTAAATTGTACATGTTCATATTTAGAGAATGAATGGGTCAGAGTAGGATAATATTTTTATCTATGTAACATCAAATATCGAATCTGTTATTTTGCATAGTTATTTTTGTGGTTAAGGCTACCTCGGTACAAATATATATGTATATAGATACGTATGTATATCTATCTGTCTATATGTATACTGTTGTTCAGAAATTAAGGGGCAGTGACCAATTTCAGACGTTTTGTCGATTACTGAAACTCGTGAGGAAATGCCCGGAATGCCCTTGAACTTTGAGGATGTAAAGAAAATGTTTTATTTTATGTTTTTCAGTGAAGATTTTGTCTCGAGGACAATTAGGGGGGACAAAAACAATTTTTATAATAAAATAATATTTTCGATCACCCAAGTATCAAAAAATGCCAAATGTGGTCTGTCACTGTAGCAAATGGCTATGTAGGTCCTGTTTAAAATTTGTGTAAGCATTGCACGTATATTCGTGAAGACGTTTCTGTGAAAAGTTCAATTTTTTTTTATAGCAAGCAGAGTTTTCAGCCGAATTTAACACCGCTTTCCAAAAACTTGACAAAAAAATCATAGAAATAGTATACAATATAGAAATAGTAATTCAAATATTAATATATTGAATATTTGATGAAATATAGGTAATTTTATTAAATAAATTTTAACTGCGCATGCGCAAAATACAGCAAAGATTTTTTGTCATGATTTGATAGTCAATATGATAGGGCAATTCATATAAAAAGACCAGTGAAATAGCGTGAAAACTCAAAAAGTTACAGCAATAATTGAAAAATTGAGGACGACATCCCATATAATTCTATGGTATTTTTTAAACAAAAATTGCAAAGAAATTAAAATATCGATGCTTAGTTATCTCTCGTAGAATCTAAAGGAACATTAAACATTTTCAGACAGTTTGCTCAATTATTCTAGAATTCTTGGCATTTTGATTACATAGAGAATATGAAAAAAAATACGAACTAATAAAAATAAATTTAAATATTTGATTTACAAAAAGAGATATTAAGGAGAGATACATAAAATTAACCATATCTCCTTTACTATTTATCAGATCGCCAGGAAATTTGGGCTCAATGTACTTGAGGGGTTCATTGTAGTTCATTGTAGAATGAAAATATGAAATTCGACATTTTTTTGTCAAAATGCAAGGTACTGAATTCCCTTAAATAAACGAGAAAGTACTTATTGTCCGGACAGTCAGCGATACATCACATTATTGCTTGTCTACTGCCCACTGCTTTAAATTGACCCTTTGTAAAGTATGCAGACATGTATAGTTTGCACAAAAGTTTAGATGTGAATCACGAGCGCGGAGGACGCAACACAAAAAAAACATTGTGTTTGGAGTCACTGTTCTCACGCTCATAAGCGTGGAAATAATAAGAAAAACACTCGATATTTTACCGCTCATTTGCTCAGGTTTGCCAGTAGTCTACTTTTTTTAACTCCATTTTCTTGATTATCACCATATTTTTTTGAGAAAGTAATATTCGCCTTATTAAATGTAGTGATATGTCATTTGTCGAGGAACGATTCCGGCTGGGAAATTGAAGGAACGATTCCAGTCTTTAAAAATGAATCGGTCCTTTTTGGAACGTTTCCGAAAAGGAACGACACTTCGGAATCGGTCCAAAACGTACTGACTACAAACTGTGCATTCATGATGCCGTCAGAAGGGACATTCTTATATATTAAGACTCTCAAATATACTTCGTTTAATCAATTATGTTTTTCCAAATCAATAGGTATCTGAATTTGATTTTATAAAATATTCTTTTCACACATGAACTTAATCCTAAAAGGGAATAGTCCCGGGAATTGTTTAGTAATGGGCAGATTGCGAAAAGCACCTATTTCCGAGGAATCGTACCGAAATGAAGTGACTCTGAAAACAGCCTGTTCTGAGGACGGACATGTAAACGAATGTGTTGCTTTGTGGTGAATTTTGAAGAGGAAACTAATTGTAAGGCTTAAAATTGCGTAGGCCCTTGGTGGCAAATATCAGAACTAGGTTAAACTTTCCTACATAAAATAATTAATAGTATAAATGGAGGGTCATTCAACGGTATATTTTCAAGAGGAAATCAATGATTACACTGAAAATCGAATAGGTCGCAGCCCTGGTGGGCAAAACAAAGAGCTACAATAATATTTTTTGATAAAATATAGCGGTAAATAAAAGGTCACCCAAAGGTAAATTTACAAGAGTAATTGAATTTAATGTCATAAATCATAAAGTAAGGGAATACTTGTATTATGGTGATTAGAAATAATTGCTAATCAATTGCACACACTCATCAATGAAATGAACTCTTGAAAACGAAAGCATCTGTCCAAAAAAATTAAAAAATTAAGCTGGATGGATGCGTAAGAAAATGGACGAATGCGCAAGAAAATGGACGAATGCGTAAGAAAATGGACGAATGCGTAAGAAAAAAAAATAGTATTAATATTATGAATTTAAAGTTCGTTCCAATGCTTTCGGATTCGTTCATTTTTTCTTAAAATCGTCCCATTTATCTCAGAAGCGTTTCTCAGAAACCATTTTTTTTCTCGAAATCGTTTCTTTTTTTTCGGAATCATTCTTTTTATTTCGAAATGGTTCCTTTTTTTGGACTCATTCCCTTTTTTTTAATCGTTCCTTTTTTTCGGAATCGTTCCCTTCAACGATTCAAAAAGAAACGACTCTAAATAACTGGTTCCTTTTGGTGAACGTTTCCGGCTGAAACGATTCCTTAAAAGGAACAATGTTGCCCGTTTCTAATTAAATGGCAGTCGAAGTTAGCCGAAAAAAGGCGAATTTTACCATTTCAAAAAAGTGATGCCAATCAAGTAATCTGATTTTTTTTTTTAAATTAGCCCACTAGCAACATTTCACTTGCTAGCATATTAGTCTAATATTACCAACCTCTTTTTAAAAGAAAATGTGCAGATGCCAAATTTCTTACGACTAGAAAATGAAGGATTATTTTTAAAAATGTGTTTTTATTTTTAAATAGAACGCAACAAGTACTGATTTATTTGCATAACCTTCAGTAAGTACAGTGATACGAAAAATACTTCTATCTCATTTAAGACAATGATGCTCTTTGAAGCTTGAAATCACCATAAGATAATCAAAACAAAGCTTAAAAAAGCTTCCATGATATCGCAAAATTTAATTAAATTAATGTTTTTCCTAATCACGTTATTAAGCATGCAAGAAAAAATTAATTGATCTTCATGGAGAAAACAAGCTATCATTTAATCCTACAACATCATACGCCGAAATAAAAGCATTTTCTAACATTTCTTCGAGATTCTTATCGCTTATCCAATTAATAGAAAAGCTTTGTCAATTGTGGATATTTATCTTCTCAACGGAATTAAAAGAATTCAGAAATATAGTATTTGTAAATGAAGCAAATGATAGACGTTCACAATTATAGTATAAATGGCTAGATTAGGATAAAAATAGCACTTTTTATTATTACATATATGTACTTTATATTTGAAATTGTAGATTTGTAAATGTGTTTTTGTTGTTAAGTAAATGTGATAAGGTCGGCATAAAGGGCAATAGGTCATGTGACATGTTACTTACTGTTCTGGGCCAAACAAAGAAAAACAGAAAGAGAGAAAGAAAAATGCTTCGTGGAGTACTTAACAATTTGTCGTTCATTTATTAGTATATAATTTCAGCATTATACTAGATACAAGGTGTCTTAAAATGGACAAAACGTTTTTGAAATTCAATGACAGCTATTGAGGTTTTTCTTGTAGTCGCGTAATGTATGAGGCCGGAAATTTCTTTATTAAGCAGCTTTGTTATAGTTTCACCAATAGATGGCGGTCACTGCACAGTCTCAAACTGTCAGAACACTTAAACTAATATATATAAAAAAAAAGATCATTCATCTTTTAACCTTCAATCTGTTTAGCTGTTGGAACGCAAAAAAAATGGTTGGCATTTTGAACTTGAAAGGTTATTTTAGGTAGTATTACACAAGTACGTTAGTTCTAAGTATAAAAACGCAATCTCCAACTATTAGATTGCTGAAGCTAATGCATAAAAATTGAACAAAATTGACTCAGCTTTTAACTTTCATTCTGTTTCTTTTGGTAAAAAGGTTAAAAAAAAAATTAAAAAATGGTTCCCGTTTTGAATTTGTAAGGTTATTTTGAGTAGTATTACTGATACATTTTAGTTCTAAGTATCACCAATAGGTGACGGGCTCTGCGCAATTGCTAACTGTTAGAACGCTGAAACTAATGTATAAACACAGATAAAAACTCACTCAGCTTTTAACCTCCATTCTGTATCTTTTGATGGAACACCAAAAAAAATAGTTCCCATTTTGAACTTGCAAGATTACTTTGAGTAGTATTACAGAGACATTTTAGTTCTAAGTATCACCAATAAATGACGGACTCTGTGCAATCGCTAACTGTTAGAACGCTGAAACTAATGTATAAAAATAGATCAAAACTCACTCAGCTTTGACCCTACATTTTATTTAGATGTTGGAGCGCCAAAAAAAAGATTTCGTTTTTGGAGTTGCAAGGTTATTTTGAATAGTTTTACAGACACATATTAGTTATAAGCATCACCGATAGATGGCAGGTTCTGCGCAATCTCCAACAGTTAGGATGCTTAAACTATTGTAAAAGAAATCGATCAAAGCTCACTCAGCTTTTAACTTTCATTCTGTTTAGCTGTTGTAATACCAAAACAAAACAAAAAAAAAGTTTCGGTTTTGAACTTGCAAGGTTATTTTGAGTAGTATTACTGATACATTTTTGTTCTTAATTAGCGTTTTTTTATGTTATTGCACAGTATATATGAGATTAATTTTATAATTCTTCATTTTCTGCAGAAATGAAAAAAAATTCTATCTCAGCTAATGGAAACTAAAAACCCATAAAAACTCCTCGAAGCTCGAAATTATCAAAATAAATCATAACATATATTTAAAAACTTCAATAATTCAATATTTGATTAAATTAATGTATTTTCTAATAATACAATTAAGCGGGCTTAAATATGTAATTGAATTTCGATAAAAATGCAAAATATCACTTTATTTTATATGATCGTTTATCTAATCGTTTATAAAATCGTTTATCTAATTTCTTCGAAATTTCTAATGTCAAACCAATTAGAGGAAAAGGTTTTTCTGGGTAATCCACGTGTACCATCTCCAGGAAATCTAAGGAATCTGTCAAAATAGTAATTATATAAGAAACCTATATACGCTTAAATTTAGTGTAAAGATTTCAGTAACAAAGAAAAGTAAAACTGCTTTTTGATTAACATTGTGGTGGAAGACTTTTTTTAATGCAGTATTGCACTAAATTAGAATACAAAATGTATAAAGACTAATTCCATACAATTTTATTTGCCTGTAGAAATGAAAATTCTGCTACCTTATTTAAAGCCAAATAAAACGTTTTAAAGTTTCAAATCATCACAATGTATTACAACGTAACATTATAAAAAACTTTCATGAAATTGAATCTAGTATGCAGTTTTTAACTAAATTAATACCTAACCTCATAAGATAACTTAGCATACATGAAAACTTATTGAAGTCAAGAATTAAGTAAAATAACACATACGCTTTCGTAAGAAATTTTGCTTATATACATGAAATTATTTTAAATGTAGATAAATCTTTGAAAAATAAAAGTTTTACCTTAAAAGCCCATTAAAGCAGAAAGCAACAAGTATGAAGTTACATCTTTAACCTTAATTCTGTAAACCTTCATTTGGATGCAGAAATGAAAATCTCTCTTCCTTACTTAGGAGGTGTCGGTGCCAGAAAAAACTTATTCTGTAAACAACACCTATACAAGGTTATTCAAAACTAGAAGAACAAAATTCTAGGAGGGGTGAGGTCGTAACCCTTGAGGGTTACGGTGAGGTACACCTAAACGACTCGGAATCACATAGAAATACAAGGTCAGAAATGAAATTCTATAGAGGTATGGGGTAGTGATGGGCATAACGATTTCAGAAACTTCTTATTTTTTCAAAATTTATGGTAGTAATTCAATAAAAAAAAATTTGAAGTTTGACAGATATGCTTCTGCGCATTCCCGAATGATTCATTCGAATAATCAAAATAATCGTTATGTCCATCACTAGTAGGGGGATTGTTAGGGGCTGAATCATCGTGATCGAAAATTGACAATTAAAGACTATAAGCTTAAAATAAGTCATGACTTTCCTGATAATGAACTTCCTCGAAGTTTGCTGCCTATATGAATGGTTCTTACCATCTATAGTTTTGCACGATTGAGGATGCTGGTTATCTGCGTGAGGGTGTTTTTCGTGAGATCTGTAGTTGGGCCTGTCAAACGTGTTTAACTGTAGATGGTAAGAACCTGGCACGTATCCAGAAACCTTCGGGGAACTTCTTTATCAGGAAAGTCATTACTTATTTTAATCTTATAGTCTTAAAATGTCAATTTTTGATCACGATGATTCAGCCCCTAACAATTCCCTTATCTCGTTAGGACTGTATTTCCGATCCTGTATTGCTATGTGATTCCGAGTCTTTAAGATATGCCACACACCTCATAGAAGTTTGTTCCTCTGGTTTTGAATCACCCTGTATTAAAGTTTTTGGATCATGTTTCAATAAAGCAAAGTCATTACATATAACAAAAGACCATAAATTGTTAATAAATTAATCATTTTTAATAGATTTTTTTTTTAATAACAATTTAAAAAAAATTTCTTCTGTTCCAATTTTGGTATTTCAAACTAGAGGGTTTTTATCATAAACTTAGGGTATTTTGTTCTACAAACCTAAGATTTTTTATAAGAAAGATTATATCAGTAGAAAAAATAATAATAACTTGATATATATGGATTAAGCTTAAGAAAATCGCATATATTTAAGTTCATTTGTTTAAACACAAATTTGAAGGATATCAATTCAGACAATTTGCTCAATTATTGAGGAAGCCTTAGCAGTTTTATTACATAGAGAATGTGAAAAAATACGAACTGAGAAAAATGAGTTTAAACATATCATTTACAAAAAAGAAATATGAAATTTTATTTAAATATGAAACCCATATCTTCTTTATTATTCATCAGATGGTAAAGAAATTTCGGCACAGTGTTCTAGAGATATTACGGTCCATTTTAGGATAAAAATCTGAAATTCACCATTTTTCTCAAAATAAGACAGAGGTACTAAGTCCCTTTAAATCTAATGAAGATGTTTTGAATCATGAAATCGTCACAATATATCACAAAATAGTTTGAAAAACCATCCTAACATTTCAGTATTCGACTAAATTAATGTATATCTTGATAAGATAATTAAGCATTCACAAAAAGTAATTGAGCTTCTAAAAAGTGCAAATACCTCTTTAGCTTATATACATAAGGTAAGAATATAAGGCATAAGTACAAAAAAATAATAAAATCCCTTTATACAAATTCCTACGTAAAACCGATTAGAAGAAAGGGCTTTTTATTTAATGAAAAATAGACGTTTGTCTTCTCCGGGAGATTAAAATAATATCCAAAACAGTTAATTATAAATAAAACCTTTTATAAAATAATCCTATACGCGTTTCTAATTAGAATATGAAGAATTTATTATCAGAGAAAAATAATACTGTTTCTGTGCTTAACATTTTTAGTGGAACACTTTATTCGGAATGAAGATTTTCCAAATTTAATGCTGTAATGTGTTCTTTAAATATTGTATTATCGAATATCAGTACATGTCTATTACAGTATTAAATATTTCATTATTTGAAATCCCTACAGTATATCAAATCATAGCTTTAAAAGACTTCAAATATATAGCAGTATTCAATTAAATCAATACCTTTTAAGATAAAACATTTAAATATGCATGAAAAAGTAATTAAACTTCGAGAAGAGTGCAAAATGCCTCTTTATCATTCATGACATACTGAAATAAAATAATTTATTACTAATCCTTCGAGTTTCTTCTGTCAAATCAATTAGAAGAAAAAAGGTTTCTCGGTAATGAACGTTTACCTTCAGCAAGAGATTAAATTATTCTCTCACAATAATGAAACTATTTATAAACGAAAAGGTACTTCATTTTTATAAAGACTTTTTATCCCTTTCAGGGGCAAGCACTTGTGTTCCTGTAACGTTGAATTCTCACCGGAATTTATGAAAGAATTTAGTTCAAAATAAGGAAAAGCAGTTTTTCAACTTTTTCAAATCAAATTAAAAAAAAAGTAAAAATTAATTAAAAGTTTCTGGTTCAAATCGGATTAAAATTAGTTGGGATATAATATATCCCACCGCCCCTCAAAGGGTTAAAACAACATTGGCGCAATTCGAACTTGAGAAAGTCAGATTTTGTTGACAAGTGATATAAACAGAAAATTGTGAAGTCAGTAATTTGCAGTTTATATGACTTTACATTTATAAATTTTAAGTTATGTACCATGATGTCAACTATACATATATTTTTACTTTACACCATCATTTACAGACATTAAAAAAAATTCACATATAAAGCTAATGTATATGTCATTTACATAGATATACGTTACTTTTTTCCAAATAGGAGAAATCAATCCTTTTAAATTCATTTTTATGGGCTAAGAAATATTTTCACCCATCTTCTTAGGCACCTTCACTTTCACTGACCTTCGTCTTCGCCTCTTGATTTTAATCTAACTTTCCCGGATTTTTTCAAAATGTAAAAGATGGCGTCATCTATTGTCTATTGTAACATATAGTACATCATTGCACGTCATTGTTTTTTCTGTATCTATTTCAATGGCTTCACGCATTAATGCATCATTTAAATTGTTATAATTTGCAAGTTTCCGTACTTCTTTGTAATTTGCAATTCTTGAAAAAACTGGGAAAGTTAGAATGAAATCAAGAGGTGATGACGAAGGTCAGTAAAATTGAAAATGCCTAAGAAGATGGGTGAAAATATTTTTTCACATATAAACTATTTTAAAAGGACTGACTTCTCCTATTTGGAAGAAAGTAACGTATATATTTGTAAATGACATCTACATTAGCTTTATATGTGAAATTTGTTTTTAATGTCTGTAAAGTAAAATATATGTTTACATTTCTAATTTGTTGCCAAATTATATGAAAACAAAACTAAGAAACTATTGTGCTTACTTGTGTGTGGTTAAAAAAATATATATATATTATTTAAGATGCGTATCCTCCTTGGAAATTCCAGCCTCAATTAGAAGGTAGCACCAGTAATTCTTATTAAGCCATTTATTTTTAATATTTCAATGGCAGAATTTGTAATCGTCTCGTTTAATAACAGAATTTGTAATATTTTTCTACAATTAAATATGGCGATAAATTATATTACAAAAATGTGGTAAAACTGTTCGTACCATGTTAATTCCACATATTAAATAAATTATTTCTGTCAGTATATAACAATACATAAATGACTTTTGCATGTAAATGGGTAAATTAAATAAATTGTGTAAATATTTAACAAATTTTTGTGCATGTATGAAACAGTGATTAAGTCGAAAGAAAATATGTGTGAAAATGTTTCTTCTATGACGAAGACATTTTCTTACTTTCGCCAAAGTGCCTATAAAAAAAGCACCAGAAAATCTATACACTCTTCTAATTACAGTATAAAAGGTTTGATATTGGAGAAAAATAAAACTATTAGTGTGTTTAGCATTGTAGAAGAGATTTTAATGAAACCGAAGCATTTCATTAAATCCGATAGTAAAAACTGTGAGATTTTTTTCCTATAATATTTCATTTGTCTGCAGAAAGGAAAATGTACCTACTTTAATTTAAGCAAATACAAACTCTATATAGATTGAAATTACCACAATATATAACAACGTTGTGTTTAAAAAAAAGATACCTGGTATTCAATATTTGATCAAATTATTATCTTTTCTCATCAAATAATTCAGCATGCTTGAGGATATAATTGAACTTCAAGAAGAAAGAAAGATATCATTTTATGTTTTACAAGACATTCTACCAATATGCGTGGAAATTTTCTAAATGAAAAAAAAAAATCAGAAAAGTTTTTCTTAAATTTGATTCTATCAAAAAGCAACAAGTACTCTTATTTTCGTCAGAAATGAAAATATTGCCAATAAAACTTTTTGGGTCTTCAAATCATCACACTGTATCACGACATAGTTTTGAAAAATTTCCCTATATTACAATATTCGATTAAATTGATGTCTTTCTTGATAAGATAATTAAACATGTATAAAACAATAATTGAAATTTGAAAAAAAAAATCAAATATATCACTTTATCATATATGACACACGGAAATAAAATCCTTTCATACAAAATCTTTAATATTTCTACTGTCAAATCAAATAGTAGAAATAGTTTTCCTGGATAACGATCACTTGCTTTCCCCCCAAGAGATTTAAGGAATCTTTATAAAAGATAATTATGCATGAGACCAATTATAACAGAAGACTATACACGCTTCTAATTAGAGTATGATATGTTAAAAAACTGTTTTAGTGATTGCATCTTTAGTAGGAGACTTTATTCAAAATGAAGTAATTAGATTTTTCAAATTTACTGATGTAATGTGGTCTTTAAATGTTTTCCTGTATAAAATCATTACATATTTAAGTCAATGTTAAATATTTTATTATTTGACACCACTATAACATATCACAATGTAGCTTTGAAAAACGTCCATGGTACTGCAATATTTGATTACAGTAATGTCTTTACTCATATAATTAAGCATGTATGAAAAAGGTAATTGAACTTAAGGTATCCCTTAACCATCAGTCGGGCGCAGATGGATTGACAAAATTTCAGTATTTTTTCTTTTACTTGCTTCGAGGTTAATAAATGAGGCATTTTGAATGGGATTTGGAATATTCTGTTTTTATACGTTTTAATTAAGGTCACTGATCGTTTTAAGAGCGTTAAAATTCAGTTCCTTATGTGCTAGAAAAGATTTTCAAACAGGTTCCTGATAGGCTCACTAGGCCCGAACCCGGGATATACCGAGGTGCTCCCGACGCGACGGAGGGTTAATCGTTGTCACATACGCACGGTTGCAAAACTTTTGGTTTTACGTAAACTAAACACACTTTGAACCAGAATTAATAAAAAAAAAATTAAATAAGTACGTTAAAGAAACGAGTCATATTATTAAATACTATAATTAAATATATTTAAAGGTACAGTGTATGATTTATGACCTAAATAAATATGGTAGTTTGGCATCTATGATTTCGCAAATAAATTCGTTTTAGAGTGCTCCTTCGATATTTATACATAGTGTTGCCAATATTGCATGCTTTTTTTAAAAATAAAAATAAAAACATCTTCCAGAATTTCTGAATCGTAATATCCACTATATACAGGGTGATTATAATTAAAGTCGCACATTCAAAATGCCCTAAAAAAAGGAACCACTGGTCGGAATGACTTCAAATTTGAACTGAATATACTGGAAGAAGAAGGAAACGGTATGGCATAAGAAAACGAAAGTTCCAAAGTGCATCAATAGATGACGTTGCAAGCGGCATACTATGCAAATTAAAAGACACTCCTGCGCAATTAAAAACTGAATAATTATGTGCTTTTTTTCTGCGGTTTTTGGCCTAAGGACAATTAAAATCCGATTTCTCCCATCCAATGTGGCACGACCTTGTCATGGTAGATGGGCTTTCCACTAATAGTACCACAACAGTTGATTGATTTGGAAGTCATTTTTTCCGTCAAAAAAGCGAAACACTCATGCACATTGAACAATACAGTTGGTTTACTGTGCAACTCATGCCAAAGCCGTCGTATTTCGATAAAAATGTCAAATGTAGCCGAATCCACTTTCGTTATACCGCTTATCTATTGATACACTTTTGAACTTTTTCTTTCTTATGCCATACCATTTCCCCCCTTTTTTCAGTATATTCAGTTCAAATTTGAAGTCATTCTGACCAGTAGTTCCTTTTCTACAGCATTTTGAAAGTGGGACTTCGGTTCAGAAGAAAACAGTTCCTGTGATTAGTATTTTGCAAGAGACTTTATTGAAAGTGAAACATAGCTTTAAATCAGAAAGAAAAAATATGAGATCATTTTTACAAAATTTCATTGTTAACAGAAATGTATGTATATATCTACATTATTTTGATTCAACATAAAATTTTCTGCACTGTTAGAAAAACGCGTTTGTATACACTAAATTATTCCTAATTTTTTAACAAATAATTTCCGTTCTCCTAGTAGACATGTTTTTTCCGTAAATTCTTCCTGTAAGTCTGAAAAAGAGGAAACAATTCCTTTTATTCTCTGCAAGCATGCGTATTCACTCTATCAATACTAAACTTCGAATTTACTTTAAAAATGAAAAACCAAAAATTCTAAAAATAAAGATTTCTCTATTTATTTAAAAACGAGAAAACAGACAAACAAAAAAACAAATTTACGAATTTTTAAAAAAAAAGTAACGATTAATTTTCACATTCTTAAAAGTATTCACATTTTTTTTAAGTTGTAAAAAATAATATTCGCACTTAAAATATATTCTAAATGCACACATTTAATATGTATATAAATTAGTTAAAATTAAAATATTAAGTCGATTATAAAAGTCGATTTTACTAAAAAAAGCAAACATTTCTTCTCGACTTTAATTAAACATATAATATTCGTATTTTACACCTAACAATTTAATTACAAATATGTATAAATCATATTTTTTAGCCTCTATTAATACGATGTGTTAAAACCCCAAACACATCTTGTAATGGCAAAATCTTTCCAAAATAAATTTCAAATTCCCAGCTTTCTAAACAAAAAATTAATCAAGCCATACCCATTTGAAGAAAACAATAGTTATTTCAAACTCCTCCTTCGCCGAACAACTAATGGCGCAACGGTTAAGATACGAGACTCATCCGTCGTGTCTCTGGTTCAATTCCAAGTTCGGCGACATATTCTCAAAATATATCGAATAATAAGAACGTCCGTGAGTTTTCAACGATGACAGCACCAAACTAGATTTTCTTTTAAATCTCTGCTTTCTTATTTCAATCTGACGTATATTTCACCTCCTGAAACGGTGAATAAAGAAACGGACATTCTTCAAATAACGGAAATATACCGGCAGCACTGTTGCCAGTAAAATAACCGTGATTTGAAGATGTATTTCTGAGAGTGCAAAATTTAAAAGAACCACAATGTATCACAACACAGCTTTAAAAATTTTCAATGATATTGCAATATTTCATTAAATTATTATCTTTCCTGATCAGATAATTAAATATGCACGAAAACAACTGAAATTCGAGAAGAAAGCAAAATATAACTTCATCTTTTATAAGACATTTTACCTATGTGTATGTAAATTTTCTAGTTGGAAGGAATTTATTTAATATAAATGTTTGTTTTAAATGTGATTAAATGCGAAAGCAACAAGTATGAGAATGATTCTTTAAACCTACGTTATTATAGGCAGAAATGAAAATATTTCTCGGTTATTATAACGAATAAAAACTTTTCTAAGCTTAAAATAACCATAATATATCACAACGTAGCGCTTAAAGCTCCCATGATATTGCAATAAAAGAATAAATTAACGTATTTCCTGATAAGATAATTAAATGTGTATGAAACAGTAATCGAATTTTAAGAAAAAACTAAAGAAAAGAAAGTTACTTTATATTATCTGTCGCACGTAAATAAAATCCTTTTATACTATTTCCTCTAGATTTCTACTGTCACACCAATTAGAGCACAGGCTATTTTGGAGGTAATGAACGTTTGTTTTCTCCAGATTATTAAAGGAATCTCTAAAACTGAAATTTTAAATGAAAACAATTATAAAAGGAGCCTATGCATGCTTTTAGTTACAGTATAAAAGGTTCAGCATAAGATAAAAATACAAACTATTTTTCTGATACTACTTATACATTTTACCAATTTTTTTCAGATATTATTTATAAAGAAGCATGGTTAAAAATTTCCATTAAAAACGTCCTTCATTTAAAAAAATTAAAAACAGTCTCCAATAAAAACTTCCACCATCTAACAAAATTGCTTTCACCCCCCGCCAGGGCATCATCAGTTGTGATCTCTAACCAACTTCCTCTCCATTATATATATGACTGCTGGCTGAAAAGCTCAGCAGTTTTATATATAATGGATGAGAGAGAGAGAGAGAATATTGAAAGCCAATAGGGGGAGCTTTTCAGCCAGCAGTCATATATATAATGGAGAGGAAGTTGGTTAGAGATCACAACTGATGATGCCCTGGCAGGGGGTGAAAGCGCTTTTGTTAGATGGTGGAAGTTTTTATTGGAGACTGTTTTTTATTTTTTTAAATGAAGGACGTTTTTAATGGAAATTTTTAACCATGCTTCTTTATAAATAATATCTGAAAAAAATTGGTAAAATGTATAAGTAGTATATGTACAGACATTAACAGGTGAACACCTATTTTTAATATTTTTCTGATTAACATTTTTACTAAAAAGTTTTAATACAAATGAAGTAATATTTTTAAAATTTCTCGTCTGATGTGCTCTTCAAATCATTTATTATTTAAAATCACTACGCCATATCACACCGCAGCTCTGAATCACTTCTATTTATATAATAGTAATTAATTTAATCAAATATATTTATGTACTATATAACAATATTTGATTAAATTACTTTCTATCCTGATAAGATACATATTAAGCATGCAAGAAAAGAAACTCTAGAAACTTCGAATACAAGATACAAGAACACAAGATATTACTTTGTTTAATATGATACAAGAAAATAAAATCATTTTATACTAATTTTTCAGGATTTCTATTCAACATTGCCAATTTAGCACGTTTTTAATTTGAAAACTCTTCCAGAATTTACAAATAGTCATCTTCCCGATATACAATGACAGACATTCCGCGATCAAACAAAGCGCAGATTAGAATTCGAGCTTCTGGTATTTTTGTAATAAAGAAAAATTGATAATGGGCAACACAGTTTCTACTGCAAAAACGAATGGAAGAAATAAAAATGGGTGAAGAGCAACCCGATTACTGATCATAAACCCGAGTCAGGCTAATATCAGTAATCGGATTGCCATTCCTTTTACATTGTAGTGAAATGTGCAATGTTGCTGTGGCAACACTCTCCTATTCCGCTGGCGCGCCTGCTGCTTGACTGTTTTGTTATCATGTACCATTTAATCTACAATGTATGCCAAAATCATCGATGCTAAAATTTTTTGCCAAAATGTGACAATGCCTCCCAGTGTTTCAGCAATAGACTCTGTTGAAAACGAGGCAATGCATTACATCATAAAGATAAAAATATGAGACTGTTTTTTATAAAATTTCATTGTCTGCAGAAATGAAAACATTTGTACCTATATAAAACCGTTTTACACTGTAATCTTTAGGGATGTCTACACAGTATTGGCAATTTAGCACGTTATTCATTAAAAAGGTTTTCCAGAATTTCCGAATGAACTCTGCCAATGAACTTTTGGATTGCCAATAAATTCTTTAAAGCTTGAAATTATCACAATATATCAAAACGTTGCTTATACATACTTCCATGATATTGCAATATCTAGTTAAGTTTCTTTTTTCCCCTGCTGAAATAATTTAGCATGAATGAAAAGACATTCAACTGTTTATTAGCCAAGGAAAATATAGTATAACAAAGAACAAAAGTATACAATAACCTGTTTCGAGTTACCCACGATTTCAAAAGTCATTCTTTATCTTTAGAATCCTTAGAAACCAATATACTCTCGAGATTTGAAGAATCATTTATAAAAAGAAAGTTTCTTTTGCTGCCACTGATTTTGATGCCACTGAAACGTTTCAGAGTAGATTTTATAGAATATATTTACTAGTTCTCTCAACCTGTATTATTGGTTTTTCGGATGTTACCAATTCTTAACTAAATATTTTCAGGTCCAAAAAACATGTTTTTCAGACAGACATATAGATTAACATAACATTAACATTAAAATTATTATTTTGTTACTCTTGTATGCATAAATTCAATTACGCAGCTTAAAATGTTTAAGTTAGAATTGGTAGCATTCTAGAAATCGATATCCCGGTTTGAGAAAACTGGGTAGTATGCTATGATATCTACTTGGAAACGTTTTCGAAAATGAGTGACAAGAAAAGAAACTTTCTTTTTATAAATGCTTTAATAAATCTCGCAAATATATTGTTTTTTGAAATTCCTAAATATAAAGAACACTTTTTGGAATTATGGGTAGCTTAGAAGATTGTATATTTTCGTTCGTGGTTATATTATATTGTCTTAAATTAAGAAACATTTATCTGTTTTTTACTGTATAAGCATGATATCCCCTTATCTTTCATAAGAAGTTTAACCTATAGAAACGTAAATTTTCAAAATGAAAAAAAAATCTTTTGCAAATAAAAGGTTTATTTTTAATATTTTTAATTATGAAAGCAACAAGAATGAAACGGATTCTTTAAAAGATTCAATTTTGGCAGAAATGAAAATATTTCTTAGACTATTTAAAGCAAAATAAAAACTTGTCAAAGCTTAAAATCAACACAATAAATTACAATGAAGCTTTGAAAATGTTCATGATATTCGAATATATTACTAAATTAATATGTTTTCTGATAAGATAATTAATCACAACTAGAGATGTAAAATTTCTGGAAATTTTTAAGTGGCGGATAAAAAACGATTTTTTCTGGAAAAATTGGAAATTTTGGAAAATTTGATTTTTTACAAATGTTTCTCAAAAATAAGTTACATTTTCTTAAAAAATATAAAATAATAAACATTTTTTAAAATTCTGCATATTAAAGAATTTTTTTATTATGAATATATTACAAAAAAGAAAAAAAAAAGCCTTTCAGTCTCAGAATTTTCATAGCAGCTTTTCTTGCTTAATTTAGCACCATTGATTGTAATATATTATGTCACTGTTGAAATGAATTTTCAGTTGATTTTGTTCAATTACCAGTAGAGATAATTAAAAAAAAAGTCCTTCCGGCCTGTACCGGGAGGAAAAGGTAGCTTTCCTATATCTTCGTTTTAAAATTTTAGCTAATGTTACACAAAAACAGCAAGTTAAAATGCAAAGAAACTTTTACAAAAGATTCGTTAATACTGAATTTGAATAAGAAATTCGCCAAATTATTGAGCAATAGCCAAATTGGCTACATTTATGAAGACTTATTTTGGTTGCCAAATTTGGCGATATTTCGCCAAATGTCGCCAAGTTTGGCGAGAATTTAGCACTAACGGATATGAATATATAGTTTTATGCGTATGATTGGGAAAATTATTACAACAATGAAAATCTTTGTAATGTGCTGTCTTGTTTCAAAATGTCAGCCACCCTAGAATTTCAAACTGCTCTATCTCAGCCATTTTTTAAGATAGAGGTAAACCAAAAAATGCTCTGGAATCCTCGTATCAAGGCCTAACACTTAATTAAAAAATAAATTTGAATTTTTAACTTTTTTGTATATTTATTTTAGTTTTAAATTTTTAAGTGGCCGCCATCTTGAAACAAAATGGCGGACCAAGATGGCCAACGAACTCGGTCGAGACATTGGTGACCTTAATACACACAATTAGTTTCATTAAAATCGATTTATAAATACGGGCGTTATCGTATGACATAGGTCAGATATACATATATATATACATATATATATAAATCAACATTTGAACGGAGGGTGGTTTTGGGGTCTGGGGGTCATGATCGGTGAAAATATATCAAAATTTTCCGGAATTGCTTTCCTCCGAACGGCTGCAATAGGTAGCTTTATACTTTTAGGTAGCTTTCAATACTAAAAAGTATAAAGCTACCTATTGCAGCCGTTCGGAGGAAAGGAGTTCCGGAAAATTTTGATATATTTTCACCGATCATGACCCCCAGACCACAAAACCACCCTCCGCTCAAATGTTGATTTATATATATAGATATATCCATATATATATATATATATATATATATATATATATATATATCTGACCTATGTCATACGATAACGTTCGTATTTATATATCGATTTTGATGAAACTAATTGTGTGTATTAAGCTCACCAATGTCTCGACCGAGTTCGTTGACCAGCTTGGTCGGCCATTTTGTTTCAAGATGGCGGCCATTTAAAAATTTAAAATTAAAATAAATATACAAAAACATTAAAAATTCAAATTTATTTTTTATTTACGTGTTAGGCCTTGATACAAGGATTCCAGAGCATTTTTTGGTTTACCTCTATCTTAAAAAATGGCTGAGATAGAGCAGTTTGAAATTCTAGGGTGGCTGACATTTTGAAACAAAACAGCACATTAACGCCATTACTGGCAAATTATTTTCTTTCATTGTTGTAATAATTTTCCCAATCATACGCATAAAACTATATTTTCATATCCGTTAGCGCCAAAATTGGCGACATTTGGCGAAATATCGCCAAATTTGGCGACCAAAATAAGTCTTCATAAATGAAGCCAATTTGGCTATTGCTCAATAATTTGGCGAATTTCTTATTCAAATTCAGTATTAACGAATCTTTTGTAAACGTTTCTTTGCATTTTAACTTGCTGTTTTCGTGTAACATTAGCTAAAATTTTAAAACGAAGATATAGGAAAGCTACCCTTTCCTCCCGGTACAGGCCGGAAGGACTTTTTTGTATTGAAAGCTACCTAATAACAACAATATAAATCTTATGCGTTTTAACCAATATCACTGAAGTTTGAAAGCAAATTTAAGTCCTCTCTACATAGTATTGCTTTGTATATAAATTACGCTATTTTAAAGAAACAAATTATTGTAGGTGTGGCATTATAAATATTATCATTTTTAAATCTTCCATTGCTTAACAATTGATAATAATTTACAATATTACAATTTTTTCGTACAATTACAATTTTGATTTCTTGTGTAGTTTTAGTTTTACTTTAAGTTTTAGATTCTTAATATGAAAGTAATAAATATATGTATGTATATTTCTTTAATGAAATTTATAAAACAAGTGGATTTTTTAATACTTCAAAATATTTAGTTGAAAACAATTCAATTTATAGTTTCTTTGCAAAGTTTATTTGTATGCATTTATAACAATGCAATTAGACAAGTCTGAAAATCTATATTTAAGGAAAAGGAATAGAAGAGAAAAAAAGCTTGAAAAAACGAAATAATTTCAATTGCATGTTATTACAAAATAACTTGTTTCTAATAACAGTTAAATATTTCTGGCGATTATTATCTGATCACATGACAAATCGCAGCTACGCCGAGAAGTTGCATGAGTCTGCTTACATTATTTTTCCACGTAATCCTGTTTTTGTGAACATTTTGTATAAAAATATATTGCCTTATTAAAATAATCATAAAATTGTCATAAAATATATAATCAAAATTTCCCGAATTAGAAAATATTGTTATACACTATATTGCAAAAGGTGACCGGTCACTTGCGATTTTAGACGTTTTGTTAACTATCTAGAAATTAACCTGACATAGGAATTAACCTGAAACTGCAAGTGTGTAAACAGTATAGAATACGTTACATATTTCCGCGAAGATTTTTTCATGAAACCCCATAGGGGACTGTCAACAAATTGAAAAAGAACGAATATCTTTTGGATAACCCTGTAAAAACTAATGTAGCAAAGGCGTTCAAACGCGAGATTATTAATAAGTGGCTTATTGTAATATACTGCGTTCATTTTTATGAGGATAGCATGTATACTCGTACAGAAATTAAGATTTTTATAAAAACAGTCCCAAATTTCGCCTAGTTTTTTGCTTATAATTTGCAGAGTTCGTAATATAAAAAAAAGTTCTTTTCAGAAAATACGACAAACAACATTGTACATAATACACTGCAATCAGAATAAAAAAATAATAAAAATTGAATGAAAAATGAGCAGGTTTACTAAAAAATGTTTCACTGCGAATGCAATCAAAATATAATATGCATAATGTCTTACCTAAGTATATAGAGCTACTTTTGTGAAAGTCTCAAAGTCATAGCTTGAAAATTCTGAAAATTACCGTCGATAGAATAAGCTCGAAATCCGTTGTTCCCAGAAAGAAGCAAAAAGACGATGGGTTGTATCAAATATCTGTTGATTAGTGCCAAGTTAGCGTACACAATATTGCACGTACTACTATATTTGGATATTGACCGGTCACCTTTGGCAATACAGTGTATTTAGGTTCTTATATAGATATTTTTTAAATTGTCCTTCATAAATACAATAGTGGCCAAAATTGTGGAAACCTTTTGGAAAAAATGCTTCTTTGAAGTTTGATAGCTCATAAACCCAATATTTCTAAGTTATAACCATAAAAGTTATATTCCACTGGAAAGATAATTTACTCAAGAATATCATGCAATACAGTTTGATCAATTATTTTATGAAACGTTATAGCCAAATAATCAGAAAAAGGCAGTAAAACCTGGTTAGGTTGACAATAATTATTTTTCTTTCTCTTGAATGTAGCCAATGCATATAAATGTTTGGAGTGTCCAGATAGATTTCATTTTATTTGGTAATGTGTCAATCAAAGCTAGGTTAGGATTTCAAAAAAAAAGTATGCCATATTTTAGTACTTTGATTCAACTCCACATTTCAGTGCGCCATTTCATGTTCCATTCACCGAGATAATGTTTTCTGTGACCTATAATACACTGGGACCTTACTCTATTAACTATTATTATTATTACTCTATTATATTATTATTAATTATATTATATTACTAACCTTACTCTGGGACCTTACCGCTTATTGCACTCCTGAACCTTTTCCTGCCTTTACCAGTCATGTTTTGCTTGACATGTTAATTTACTCTTTGTTAATTTACTTCTAATTTTACTTCAAATTTCTTCATAACCATAGCTTTCTACACTTAAGGTATTGTTACACATTGATTCCTGGATAACTAAGCAACTCTTTATGATGTTTTGTTAATTTTATTATGCTTTACTAGCTCAAAAATTGAAAAGGGGCAAAGAACTTTAGCAACTTGATAGCAATCATGAAAAACAGTGATAAAAGTCCTATAAGTACCAAAATATGGCATATACTTTTTTCTCATATTTCTATATATATATATATATATATATATATATGTATATTATTATTTTTTTTTTAATCCAACCCTAGCTTTGATTGACGCATTACCAAATAAAATGAAATCTGTCTGACACTCCAAACATTCATATGCATTGGTTACATTCAAGTAAAAGAAAAATCATTATCATCAACCTAACCAGATTTTACTGCCTTTTCCTGATTATATGGCTATAACGTTTGATAAATTAATTAGAATTGAAAAAACTGTATTGCATGATATTTTTGATTAAATTATCTTTCCAGTAGTATATAGCTTTTATAGTATAACTAAGAAATATTGGGGCCCCAATTTTGGGCACTACTGTATATACAGCTAGATAACGGATTCATTGACGATTTCCGCTGTTATGTGACATGTTTTGTTATTCTAAAATCATAACATTTCTGGAGGATTCAGAATGGAGATTTTAAAAAAAATCTGAATTTTTTGAAGAGTCCTATGTTTTAAGGTGAAAAAATTGTAAAGAATCCTTTAAAAACTCAAGTCCTTCCTAAACTGCTTACAGATCATATTTTCTATGTTAACATTTTCATGTGAGACACTGGACATGAAAAAATACAAAGAAAAAATATCAGAATGCAGCCAAAATAACATTTTGAATATATTATTTTATAAATTAAATTTCAATTTTTCCAATTTGGAAAAATTAAAAAATACCCCTTCGGAAAAAGCGAAAAAAAAAACAGTTTTTTCCCAAAGTTTCCGGTTTTTTCCGAGCACTCCCATCTCTAATCACAACTAAAAAAACTTTTTAAGAAAACAGAAATAAAATAGATACTTTTTTCGAATGTGACATAAGGAAATGAAATGGTTTTATACTTATGCTTCAGGATTTCTGCTATCAAACCAAATAAAATTAAGGTTTTTTTTTTTTTTTTTTTTTTTTTTTTTTTTTTTTTTGTAATGAGCATTTATGTTTTGCAGCAAACTAAATGAATATGTAATAAGAAAACGAAAACTAATGTGTCAAGCATAGATTAGGAAACACTTTCCAACATAGCCAGAAAACTGTAACAAAACTTCACCGTTAAATAAGGGGAAAGAAGATATGTAAGTAAGCAGTTTAGAAAACACATAAGACCACAGTTTTCGAAATTACCTTCCAGTGTCAAAAAAGTAGTCGAATTATTTTGTGCAGCCCTGTATATTATCAATAGATGTGGATATATAGTATGATAAAATTTATTTCAGTTAGAATAATCACATTTAGCAATTTTCGCCAATCGATGAAAATGCACTCGAAATCTTTTGTACAGCCCTGTTTATTATCTGAAGACTTTTCTACACACCCCCTATTAAACTAAAAGGTAACTTAAAACTCACTTGCTGCAATTACCAAACGTAAACGACAATGTATCTTTTTATTTTCGTAGCCCTGTATATGAATTTACAACCTGTGGCCAGAAAGTTCGGTGAAGAAGCCTGTAGAGGTCGCTGCTGTACTAGTAGAATATCAACGCGCCGCGCGTGGTGAAGGTCAATATCTGTTTGAACGTTTGACAAGGTTCCGCCACTCCGCGCCGCTCCGCCACTCCTGAGTACGCCACGCAAGGCTCCTGGACTCTTCTCCTCGATAATACCCGGCCACACACCGCCTTGGTTGTACGGCAGTTCCTGGCCGCGAATGGAGTTGTTACACTTGATCACCCCCCTTATTCACCTGATTTGGCAACTGCAGACTTCTTCCTCTTCCCCAGATTGAAGTCAGCCCTGAAGGGAAAGAGATTTACGGACATCACCGACATTAAACGCAACGTGACGGCCGAGCTGAAAGCCATTCCGAAAGAACTGTTTTACAGGCGTTTCCAGGACTTACATACTCGTTCCCAACAGTGCATTACCATCCATGGAGATTTTTTTGAAAGACAGTAAAATGCATTTGATGCTGTACAATACTGTATTTGAAATGAAAATTCATTCACCGAACTTTCTGGCCACAGGTTGTATTTATATTCCACAAACTCTTATTAGTCTACTAAACACAGTTCAGCAGGGAAATAGTTAACGCAATTAAAAACTACCCTTAAGCAATTCACTCCCATTGTCTGTAATACTTACGGATTCCCTTGTGCAGCCGTGTATATGAACAATCGAGTTTATAAACACACACGTACTACGAAAAAAAAAAAAGTTAAAAATGCAAACCAAAGTTGAAAACGCAATTAACACACATAGATTGTAAATATCGCACATGTACTGGAACCAATATCTTTTATGTGTCCCTGTAAATAAACGCAATGCACACAAGAGAGCAATTTATAGTGCATCTCAGTAATGCATATAATTTTCATTATGTTTCAGATAGTGAAATATCACTAAATTACACTGCAAACGATTTTTCCCCATATAACGATGTGTAAAATAATTCTTTTGTTTGAACCTGTAAATGAATAGTAAATGCTTTGCACCCCATATTCTACAAAAAGCATGTTTTAATGCGCTTAATAGTTATACATAAATTTCATTATGTTTTAAATGACGTAGCGTCATCAAAATGCACTTGAACCGATTATTCCCCATTGACTTTAATGTAACGGAATAGTATTGACTGTCCCTGTAAAAAAACTATAAGTGCAACACACTTCTGTTGAAATAGGGAACATACTATAGTAAACAACAATAACATACAAAATTTCAGGACAATAGAAGCATATTTACGGTAGTTAGAGCACGGACAGACGGCAGACGGACAGACGGCAGACGTCAGACAGATCGAAGTCATGAACACTTTTCAACTAAGTTGGAAAGGGTTAAAAATGGTAGTTATAAATGAAGTCAAAGTGTATAAAAGAAGCTTATAACACGCTTCTAATATGAAAGCATCATCCGAAAAATTAAATTGTGTTTAGTTTTTTTAGTGGGAGACTATTCAAACTGAAATATTTATTTTTCAAAGTAACTGTTGTAATGGGCTCTTTAAATATTTTATTATTTAATATCAGTAAATGATTATTAAAGTATTAAATAGTTCATTTTTAGGGTTCCGTTCATCTCACGTAATCTATTACCCCCGCTCCGTTGTCTGTCAGTCACAGAGCCATTCTCAAAAAGTATGTAACTTACAGAGTTGAAACTTAGTGTATAAATCTGAATAGCAGATGTGAAGAGCTCAAAATATTAAAATTTAAAAAATTCGTATTATTTTAATAAATAGAGATAAAAAGCCAAAATTCTAACAGCCTTTTCCTATTAAATTGAAACATTTTTTATTAGAGCAGATGCCAAAGATTTAAAATCCACAATAAAATTCTTTCTAAAATAATTAATTTTCTATCAGATGATTTTCACGTCACAAATGAAAATGAAAAAAAAAGTTTCACCAATTGAAAACAAGAACGAAAAATCATGCGTCAAGCATAGATTATGTAACACTTTCCAACGCTTCCAAAATAATTTTACGAATCATACTCTTTAATAAGCTAAAAGATAACATCTAAGTAATCCGAATACTTTTATTCAGCCCTGTATAGGATCTATAGATTTGTATATATACTACATAGGATGTTAAATTTTAGTTCAGTTAGGAAACACGTAGCACAGTTTAAAATTCTCCGTCTGGAGTTAAATAATACGGAAATGTGTTCCCGAACTTTTGTGCTTCCCTGTATAGGATCTACAGAATTTATACACACCACGTAATATACAAAAAGCGATTTAAAATTAAAATCGCATTCAGTAACTTAAAACGCACTTCCAGGAATTATTGTTAACGTACAGTAGAGAATTCTTTTGTGTGTCCCTGTAAATGAACGATGACTGCTATACACACAATATTCTGTAGTAAGTCTCTTGTAATGAACCTTATATAAATTTCAATGCGTTTAAAATAGTGAAACATTATTTAAATAAACCGCAGACGATTTTTCTCCATAGACGTAATGTAACGGAATTCTTTTGACTGTCCCTGTAAAGTAAGTATAAGTGCTATGCACATCCTATTCCATATTAAGCTTCTTCTAATGCACCTTAGTGATATATATAAATTTCAATGCGTTTAAAATAGGGAAACATTATTTAAATAAACCGCAAATGATTTTTCCCCATAGACCGCAATGTAACGGAATTCTTTTGAGTGTCCGTGTAAAAAAAACTATAAGTGCTACACACTTCCGTTGAAATAGGGAACATGCTATAGATAACGATTATAACATATAAAAATTGCAGGGCAATCCGAGCATATTTACGGGAGTTAGAGCACGGACAGACGGCAGACGGCAGACGGCCAGACGGCCAGACAAACCGAAGTCATAAACACTTTTCAACTAGGTTGGAAAGTGTTAAAAAGATAAATATGAAATGAAATTGATTGACGTCATAGTCGTATTAAAACGGAAAATGTCTAAGATTTCTCAATAATACAAGGAGTATGAGTATATGTAAGTGGAAAAAGCAGATTAATATCACGTCATTAGAGAATTAAAAAGAAAATCTGACGTCCTATAGGAAGTTTAACTAATTTTTCAACTGTTTGAGAATAATACAAAGCGAGTATCAATATAAATAATAGAGAATAGTAAATATATGAGTTTCAGAAACATATTGAATCGTGATAAAAATCCGATTATGAAAATATTCGCATATTTTAACAATTTGAAGGTGTACAATTTGTTTAATTTTGAAATTATTTTTTTAAATATTGCATTTAGTCCGTATGACGGATATTATTATGACAGAATATAATAGCGGTCTTGGACCGCTATCCAGCTGGTTCAGATATTCGAAAAAAGGAAAAAAATAGACCGGTAAATTTTTACTTTATAAAAAACATGACCCTTTTTTTTTGTTGTTGTTGTTGCTAAATGAAATTTATTTGGATTTATTGAAGAAAGGATAAAGTGTTTTGAAAGGGATATTAAACGAAACCCTTTGAGCGATCTTCGATCACACTTACCCACTTGTTTGAAATTCCTAACATATCAAAACGTAGCTTTGAAAAACTTAATTACTTAGCAATATTTGATTAAATCAATATACACTGCTCAAAACAATTAAAGGATATTTGAAGTTTTATATAAAATAAAGATATAAACGAAATTTTTTTTGCCGAAAATAGAAGAAGAGAATCACAAATGCAAATTTTTCTGGTTTTCAAACTGTGGAGTATGCAAATTTTGAGTTCGACGTCAAAAACGTCGCTTCAGCGGCAGCGAATGAAATTTGACTTTCAACTGCATAAAAGAGAATGAAGACAAGGATGATCGGCATTCAGTGATTGCTTTGTTTTGATGAGTACGATGTCTCAGCGAAGTCATTTGACAGATTCAGAAGCTTGGAGAATTGTTGGTAGGTTAGAAGGGGCCAAACTCAAGCCGAAGTAGCGCAAGCCATTGGAGTGTCACAAAGTGTCATTTCCAGGATCTGGAACCGTTTTTTGGAGAGTGGATGTGCAGGCCGAAGACCAGGGCAAGGTCGTAGACGGGCAACAACGCCCAATGAAGATCGGTATTTAGCGTTAACAGCTCGGAGACACCGAAACATGAACGCTACTCTTCTCCAACAACACCTTCGCTCGGCTACAGGCACCACGATTTCAACTCAGACTGTCCGAAACCGGCTCCATGCTGTAGGTCTGTATGCTCGCCGACCGATGGTATGTGTTAGATTAACATCAAGGCATCGTCGCGACCGCAGGGAGTGGGCAACCGAGCATGTCAACTGGAGGAGAAATGAATGGAGCAATATTCTGTTTTCTGACGAGTCCCGTTTTTCTGTGCATCCGGATAATAGGCGTAGTTTCATCTGGAGGGACCGTGGCAGTAGGAATAATCCTGCGTTCGTGCACGAAAGTGTCAGATTTGGCGGTGGAGGAGTGTTGGTGTATGGTGGCATCTCCATTGACGGGCGCACTGACCTCTACATCATTCGAGATGGAGCTCTGACTGGTCGCCGATATAGGGATGAGATCCTCAGACCTATTGTAGTCCCTTACGCTGCAGCAATCGGAGATAACTTCATTTTAATGGACGATAACTGCAGGCCACATCGTGCACACCTGGTGGAGGATTTCCTTTTCGAGGAAGGAATCGTTCGAATGGAATGGCCAGCGTGTTCTCCAGACATGAATCCAATCGAGCACGTTTGGGACGCTCTAGGAAGACGAGTTTCTGGCCGCCAACAACCCCCACAAACTCTCCAAGAACTGGAAAGAGCTCTTCTGGAAAAGTGGGGCAGAATACCCCAACTCGTCATTAATAGCCTCATTGAGTCCATGCCTCAAAGGTGTTCAACGTTGCTGGCCGCCCGTGGAAACCATACCCCCTACTGAAAATGATTTTCTTTGAAGAAAACACCTTTTCTTATTCTTTTTTTCTCATATGCACAAATTGTGTTTTTTTCCTTTTGTACACAAATGCGCAATAAAATGCATTTTTTTCTGCCAAACATGTGTAATTTATTCTCATATAACCTACTATGTCTGTCGACCATGTATCAATCAGCTAAAAAGTTTCCCAGATAAAAAATCCACCTAAAACTGCAATATCCTTTAATTGTTTTGAGCAGTGTATTTCGTCATAAGATAATTAAGTATGTAGGGAAAAGTAATTAAACTTCTACAAGAGTAAAAAAAATAATTTTTACTGTAGGGGAGACCGGGGCAAGATGAAGAGTGGGGCAAGATGACGAATGTCTTAATTTTTCCATTTTCCGCTAGGTGGCAGCATCAACCGGACACTACTGGCTCTCCTATCGGCCGTTCGTTAAACAATACTATAGAGACGCTGAAATCGCCATTTTTGTGTCAGTTGTGAAGCTTTGATTGTTTTCCGCTGCCACGTTATAACTTTTATGCATGTGTAAATAAGCTCTGCCACAGATACAGGTAAGATATATCGTTTCTCTTTAATATTTATGAGTAACTTAGTTTAAATACTACCTATTACCATGAATAAATGTCATTTAATCGCCTTCCTTCATGGCAATGAAAACGAATATTTTTAAACAGGCAGTCCGGGGCAAGATGACGAGCTCGTCATCTGGCCCTGTGTTTCGGAATTTATTAAACTAACTATGTTGTTCATTCTATTTCCATCCTGTAAACGCTTGTTTGTCTGTGTGTTTGTTCGCACGACCGTGCGCTTCTATCTCTTCTGGGGCTAAGGGGCGCATGGGATCGGGGGAGGTGTCGTTCGAAAGGGGGCGACCAGAGGAAGACATTTTTGCCATCCGCTAAGCTCCCCCCCTAGCCTCCCGAAAGAAAAACCCTATCGGGGTCCGTATCTCCACTTCCAAGCGTCCGATCGGTACGAAGAGAGTACCGTTCGACGGGGTAAAGACCTGCCCCCTCCCCCGCTGCCCCCCTCCTCCCAAAAAATTCAAAAAGCGTTTGAGACCAACTTCCGGCATTGTGACCCACCAACAGAAGAATGGATCCAGTGCTGTAAATGTCAAGAGTGGTGGCATGAGGAATGTTCCAATTATGAAAATGGCATTTTTATTTGTGACTATTGTTAGCTGCACAACTAAACACTTCAAAATTACGTTACAATCAATGCATTATGCTTAGTTTGATACTTTGTAAGATGTAAAATTACAGTTATCATTTGTTAAACCATGTAACATATTCAAAAGATAAAATATGTTCAATCTTTTTCAGTGTTGTCATCTTGCCCCAAGGCCAAAGTCATCTTGCCCCAGTACTGGGGCAAGATGACGATTTGTTAATGTTATGAAAAAATAAAATTATCCTTTATTTTTTTTATTTGAAAAATTAAATGGTAATGTATTTAATTCTACAAAGGTATACTCTATCAGTTCATGTAAAATTAATTTTACTATTACTTCAAAATAAATTAATAAACAACAAAAATTTTTAACATAGTCATCTTGCCCCGGTCTCCCCTACATGGACATACGGAAATGAAATCGTTTTATACTAATTCCTCCGAATTTCTTCTGTCACACCAATTTGAAGAAAAATGTTTTCTGGGTAATGAACGTTTGCCTTCAGCATCAGATTAAAGAATTCTCTCACAATAATGAAACAATTAAAAGAAAAATCGGTGCTTTTTTATTGACTCCTTGGCGTCTTTTAAAACAGCGTTGGCGCAATTCGTACTCGTGAAAATTATATTTCTTGTGAAATTATAAAAGGAGTATATTGTGAAGTCAGTTATTTGCTGTTTATATGAATAACACATTCCAACATAGTTGTTGTTCTTATCGTGTTAGAGAAAGTGCCATGGCACTTCTCCAAAAGCAGGGGTGCCAGAGCCTCAAGAGAGGTTGGACTTCTAGAGATGCTCTCCTAATTTTTGAACCAATGCCAGATGAGAGACTTGCACCTTAATTGGCACCCCCAGAGGTATTGTTTTCAAACTTGGAGAACATTGGAGCCACGAACAGATTTTATGTGCACCAGCTCCCATTAACGTACACGGTCCCACAGCAGCCGCAGTCGAGAGAGGTTGTCACCCTCCCAAGCATTGACCATAGTCGATGCTGCTTCACTTTCGGTGATCTTGACGGTAACCGAGCTTAATCATCTACGCAACTGCGGGACTCCAACATAGTTGAAACGTGTTTATGAATTCGGATTGTCTAGCTGTCTGACTGTTCGTTTTTTTTTCGACTGTGAATGGTATTTGTTGAAATTATATTTTGAAATGTGTCATGCGTTTTCTATATTTTCTGGGACAGTCAACCGTCGTCATCGCTTATTTATTTAGACATCATCTTTCAGTTTATTAAACGGTGAAGTTTTTTTTTACTGCATTTTGAATGTGTTGGAAGGTGTTTCATAATCCATGGTTGATGCATGATTTTTTTTCTTGTTTTATATTTATAATTTTTTGCAAATTATATGAAAAAAAAAAAAACTGAGGAACTATTATGCTTGCTTGAAAAAATTACTTCTACTCCGGGTACTACACGACAGAAATAATGCGAAACCTGCAAATCGTGATAAGAATATCCCTATTGGTCAGTAACTACTTTATAATAATACAATGCCTATAAGAGTGAGAGGTATCGTGTAAAGTAATAGGAATTCAAGATGGCGGCTTTAATTCTAAATGATGTCATTTTCTGGAATTTTTGCAAAATTCTTACTATCTATCATATAAAAGTGTGTTTGATGTAAATTTCGATGTGTTTTGGGTCAAAAATGTCATTTTTAACACTTTACAACATAGTTGAAAAGTGATTATGAATTCAGTTTGTGTGGCCATCTGTCTGTCTGGCCGAGCTCTAACCCGAGTAAATATACTAGGATAGCCATGTAATTTACATATGTTATTGTGGTACACTCTAACAAGATCGGCATTGAAAATGAAGAGTGTAGCATTTATAGTTCGTTTACAGGAGTACTCAAAAGAATTCGGTTACATTCTGGTCTATGGGCAAAACCGTTTGCAATGTATTTTAATTATAATAAACTCTTTGAAACATATTGAAATTGACATACGTTACTGTTTTGAAAGAGACTTACCATAGAATATGGTGTACATAGCATATATTGTTCATTTACAGAGTATAACAAAAGAAAATGTTACAGTACTGTATTTGAGCACAATGCTGTCTATGTGCGTTTTTAACTATAGAATTCGTTTTTAAATTTAACTAGGTGTGAAAAAACGACGAATTATTATAAGAATATTTTGGTAGGAATTCAGCTTATAAAAATACATTGTAATTATGATGGGGGAGCACCACCCATAGTAAGGTGAATTTAATATTGCGACTGTAATCCAAAATGTCATCACATATTTAACTTTCCTAAAGTATATGATACGTGAGAGTGTTTGGTACATTATTTAGGTTTTGTTTTGTTTTGAGTGTACTTATATGTTTATTTATATGTTAAATTTGATATAATATGCTGTGTTTATGTTGTATTTCAGGTGTGACAATGTGAAGGTTAAACACCAAATACAGCTAAACGGCTACGATTAGTTTCTGGGAGAAACTTGTGTGAAGTGAAATCAGAAAGCGTTAATTTGAAAATTTGTATACTGTTCCAAAACCAAAGTGGTGAAAATCTTATCTGTCTTGTAAATAATGCTAATGTAGCTACACGCAACGGTGAATATGCAGCACTTGCAAAACACTTAAACAATAATGAAAGTATTAATGCCTTGCCCATGGATATCCTCTTTAATAAAAAGCTATGCGTTGCTGACGACTGGGATTTTCGATAATTGTTGCCACAGATTAATCTCCGAAAATGAAACATTTGAAGTTGCTGAAAAAATTAATAGCTCGAAAAGTGTGTGTCTGAAAGTTGTTAGACAAACTTCGTTAGAAAGGTAAAAAAATGTATTTTTCTTGATATAAATTTCAAATCTAATGATTATGCCGTTTTTCAAATATTGAATTTCAGAAATTACCAAATTTCACAGTGGAGTACTATAGCAAAATCTACCCGCGTAAAATTATAATGATAACGGCCATGTGTCTTGACGTATACAAGCTATAGCACGAGTCACAAATTATAGTAGCCTTACTATTCTGTTAAAATATAAAAGGGAATTATGATCCCACGAGTGCATGATTTTATTTAATTTTAATATAATCATCTTAGAAACAAGGTTTTGGAATTTTTTTTCGAATAGGACTAATAAATTGGCCAGTACTGTATATCATTTTGAGTTTAAAAGAGCAAAGATAGGGGAGAGCTTTATATTATTTAGGTTTCCTCAGGAACTTTTGGTCAGAATTGAAAATTTAATATATCAAAAATTCAGCAATGAAATCGACATTAAACCGGCAATAACTATAACTACTGTCTTTCAGTTCATTTTGATAGATTTTCATTTAAAAATATAAAATCATTCAAGATTGATTTTAGGTATTTTTACGGTTATTATCACGGGCTCGGGCAACGCCAGGCATGTCAGCTAGTTAATACATGTTTGATGTAGACTGTTGTGGGATAGAAGATACATTCTTAAAAACACGAGCTAAGAGACACAAAAGTGTGCAATAAATTACAATTCTACAATATTTGAAAGAGCCAAAAAACGGAAACTTTCTAAAGGCAAGAATGAAGACTTGTAATCGACATCGCATGGACATCGTACTCGATTATCAACTTCTACATATGTATGCTCCTTTTGCGATATTTATGCAACAAATAAGGATCAGCTATTTAATGTGAATACTTCGTATGCACATCAAAAGGTGAAAAAATGCAGTATCGAATAAAGAAATAGTGTTCTAATTGCAAAACTAAGTAAAGCAGTTAAAATACGATTATTAATTTTTTTTTCTCTCGCGTGCCTTTTGCTATCGATCAGCTTTTTAGTAACTTTGATGAAATAAATGCAATGTTATTCTGGCTTTACAATTGTTGTTTACAGATATTTTGGTACTTTCGTGTTATAGCGACCCTCAACATTACTATTATGACAAGCTATGATTTAGCCAAGATCATCGCAAAGCTTATATATGCATCATATTTACACATATATATACTGCAAATACTCATATATACGCCAAATACGTCATTATGTAAACATTATTAACGTCTTAAATGTCATATATACATCATATAGTCTTACACACATGTTATATGTCTACATCATATATGCGTCATATATGACTATAACTTGGCCATATATGTCACGAAATGTTATATAAATCATATATTATTATAATGTCACCTATGCTTTATAATCTGGCGATAAATCTTGCTCTCTTGGCATTTATCCTTGGGGGCCGCTATAACACGAAACTACCGATAGGAGGCCTTATTTTTTTATAAGTGTAAACCTGCATCTAAAATATATTAGATATTGCTAAAAAATATTAGATTGCAGTGCAAAATCTTTGCACGGGTCCACTGGTAATAGATAAATGGCTTCTGTATGTAAATGTATAAATTAAATAAATTGTATTAATATGGAGAAAAGAAATTGCCCGCATGAAACAGTGATTATGTCGAAAAAATATTTGTGAAAAATTTTCTTCTTTTCCCAAGGTTATTTTCTCAGTTTGCTGACCTCAATAAGAGAGAAATCAATACGGTCTTCTAATTATAGTATGAAATGTTGGGAGAAAAATCAAAGAGTTTCTATTATTAGCATTGCAAAATAGAGTTAATTGAAAACAAGCCATATAAAAAAAATGTTTTTAAAATCATTTCCTACTTAGGTCAAAAAGAATTTTTTTTTCCCATTGATCTACACGCTTCGCCACAGACGGTATTTATTCCTAAGTTTATATTCTGCTAAATATGTTATCTAAGAGAAATTTTTGAACTATATTAAAAATTAAATAAAAAAAAAATAGCTAAAATAACAAAAATTAATAGCTCGAAAAGTATTTGTCACAAAATTGTTAGACAAACTGCGTTAGAAAGGTAAAAAATTGTATTTTTCTTGATATAAATTTCAAATCTAATGATTATACCGTTTTTCAAATATTAAATTAAAAAAATTACCAAACTTCACAATGAGGTACCATAGCGAAACCTTCACGCGTAAAATGATAATGGGGCTGTTCACAGAGGAAGATCAGGCGGCGCGCGGGCGAAGGAGACTAAAATATGGAGTGAGTCTATGCTTTTGAACAGAAATGAAATGGACTGAGTCTATACTTTTGAACAGAAATGAAATATAAAACTAAAATCAATTAATTAAATTTAATTAATGAATTAATATTTGAAAAAAACTGCATTAACATCAAGTGTCATCCACTACAAGTTTAAAAAAATGTATTTGAACTTGAGTAGATGAATAAAAAGTATTTTATTAACGTTTGGAAATTTGAATAAGATATATAAATATATAGACGGTGTGAGCTAATAGTAGGAATTGAATGAATGCATAAATGAATGAAATAGTACATTAAAACAGGAAGCAACAAATATGAGATTATTTCTGTAAAATTTCACTTTCTTCAGAAATGAAATTTTTTCTCTCTATTTTAAGACAATACATTTTTCTATATATATAGTCGAGTCTTTATACAGGGTGACCATAAATGATTGTCCCAGTTTCCTTATCTCATAATTAGAGTTGCAAAGAACCGGTTTATTCCCGGGTTTATTTCCAATAGACCCGGTGTATTCCCAGGTTTATTCCCGAAAGACCTGGTTTATTCCCAAAAAATCCGGTTTATTCCCAGGTTTAAACCGGGTTTTTTCCAGCTTTTGCAACTTTACTCATAATTTTTGATTTAAGAATATGGCGAAAAATATTATTACATATTCGTAAATTACAACTCAAAAAGTTTTTTTTTAATAACACAAACAAAGGGGGAACATAACATATGGGTAAAGTTGATACTCGACACGTTATTAATCAAATAATGATTTTAATGAAATAATAATTAATATTAAAAGTTTATAAAATTTATCAAAATATTATTATTGAATTATGTTATATCTATCTATCTAATTTTGTACTCATAATTCATTAGCAGCTTTTTGGTAAATTTGATAAACTTTTAATATTAATTATTATTTGATTATAATCGTTATTTGATTAATAACGTTTTGAGTTGCAACTTTACCCATAAGTAACTTTGTTTGTGTTATTAAAAAAAACTTTTTGAGTTCTAATCTACGAATGTGTAAAAATATTTTTCGTCATATTCTTAAATCAAACGTTATGAAGTAAGGAAACCGGTAATACCCTGTATAACGAAATCCATTATTGCAGTCAAAGAATTCGTTATATAGAACTATTCGTTATACAGAGAATATCGAAAAAATTCTATAAGATGTGTAATATTTAAAAATAATTGTTTTTGAGGTGTTTAATTAAGATTCACAAATGTATCTCTAAGTATTAACTTGATATTGTATTTTTTAATTATTTCTAACTATTAACTTAATATTGTATTTTTTAATTATTTCTAACTATTAACTTCATATTGTATTTTTTAATTATTTCTAACTATTAACTTGATATCGCATTTTTAAATTATTTAAATAGTTTCAAAACGGAAAATAACAATTTTTTTCAAAGCACAATAAAAAACGCACAAGAAAAACTTATATCATATCTTCTAATACGAGCAAATCTTGTGCGTGGTTATATATATATATATATATATATATATATATGCAAATTTTATCTTAAAAACGGCCTTAACGATTTTGACGAAATTTTGTATCATACCGTTTTGGGGCACCAGAAAACCATTGCGCTAGGTTAGGTGTTCAAGAAAATTCGATTAGTGGGTCATCAAGGGTCATCAAGGGTCAGGGTCAAACTAATTCTATCCAAAAAACGGTTCAAACGATTTTGACTAAATTTTGTATCTTACCATTTTCGGGCACGAGAAGACTATTGGGCTGGGTCACATGTTCGAGAATTTTCGATTAGTGGGTCATTTTTGGGTCAATCCGGTTCAAGTTAATTTTATCTAAAAAACGGCTCTAACGATTTTGATTAAATTTTGTATCCTGCGAGTTTAGGGCACGACAAAATCATTGGGCTAGCTCACATGTCCGAGAAAATTTGATTAGTGGGTCATTTTGGGGTCACTGTGGGTCAAGCCAATTTTATCTAAAAAACGGCTCAGACTATTTACACTAAATTTTGCATCCTATGGTTTTCAAACACGAGAAGACTGTTGGGCTAGGTCACCTGTACGAGAAAATTCGATTAGTGGGTCATTTTGGTCATGGGTCATTATGAGTCAAGCTATTTTATCTTAAAAACGGCTCAGACTAATTACACTAACTTTTGTATCCCATGGTTTTCGGGCACAAAAAAGACTGTTGGGCTAGGTCATGTGTTAAAGAAAATTCGATTAGTGGTTCATTTTAGTCATGGGTCATTATGGGTCAAGCAATTTTATCTTAAAAACGGCTCAGACTATTTATACTTAATATTGCATCCTATGGTTTTCGGGCATGAGAAGACTGTTGTGCTAGGTCACAAGTTCGAGAAAATTCAATTAGTGGGTCTTTTTGGTCATGGGTCATTATGGGTCAAGCTATTTTATCTTAAAAACGGCTCAGACTATTTAGACTTTATTTTGCCTCCTATAGTTTTGGGGCACGATAAGACTGTTGAGTTAGGTCACATGTTCGAGAAAATTTGATTAATGGGTCATTTTGGCCATGCGTCAGGATATTTGAACTCAAAGCTAATTTTGACCGAGCATAGCTCTGTCTTCCCTGCTCGTTTGTTTTAAACAAAGAAAGGCTGTAATTTTTGGTCGTTTTGATTTCAAAATTGTTACACCCTCGTAAAAATTTTCACACTTTAACAAGGAATGCCGAATTATATAACAAAATCACTTATCATCATTAAAGTGAAAATGTACATGATAACAGTACTGATAAAGTTTTATAAATACCTTTTAATAAACAGATTAATAAGTTTCGTACTCTAAATCGGCGACTTTTTCAATATCAATAATGATAAACTATTTTTTTTGAATGTTTGTGAAAATGAAATTGATAAACAAAATAAAGAATTAGGTAGCGGCACTCAGCTTTGAAAGATAAACCAGGAATCAGTGAAGGAAAATTGATTGCATGCGAATTTAAAGCTTTTTCTGAACCTATGAAGAAAGGTTTATAAATACCTTTTAATAAACAGATCAATAAGTTTCATACGCTCAATCGGCGACTTTTTCAATATCAATAACGATAAACTAATTTTTTTAAATGTTTCTGAAAATGAACTTGATAAACAAAATAAAGAATTAGGTAGAGGCACTCAGCTTTGAAAGATAAACCAGGAATCAGTGACGGAAATTTGATTGCATGCGAATTTAAAGCTTTTTCTGAACCTATGAAAGAAAGGTTTATAAATACCTTTTAATAAACAGATCAATAAGTTTCGTACGCTCAATCGGCGACTTTTTTAATATCAATAATGATTAATTTTTTTAAATGTTTCTGAAAATGAACTTGATAAACAAAATAAAGAATTAGGTAGTGATCTTTAAAAGATGAACCAGGAATCGATGAAGGAAAATTGATTGCATGCGAATTTAAAGCTTTTTCTCTGAACCAATGAAGAAAATTTTCTGAAAAAAATCGTTATATGAAGATAGATCCTTCGCTATATAGAGATTATTTTTAATGTAATCATGGGGAGAGGTGACCGTCCCTGATAAATTTCACTAAACAGTAGGGCACGGATTATCCAAACCTGCCTGGACCTGCGATAGCTCGGATAAGCAAAATTTCGGATAATTGAAAAGGAAATTTTAGTAATGGTCCTGACTATGCCAAAATGTTAAAAATGCATTTTTTGCTTGTAGCAGTTTTTTTATGGAACAAATGTATGTTTTTCAAATTATAGTAGTGGATAGATAGATTTAAAAAAAATATTTTGCTTGTACACGCTTTTCCTTCACAATCTAATAAGGCTTAGAACTGGCAGCTGTTAGTACTGGTATGTTTAAACAAGTTGGAAATTGTACGTCAAACGTGACAAATGAGGTGCGTTCGTACTATAGCTAGTTATATAAATATTCAGATACTTACTGATTTTACTTACCCATCATACGTAGTATAGGGTAAGTCTTGTAATCGTTTTGAAAATCGAAAAAAATTTTTGACGGATTTCCACGTTTCAGACACTGGAGATTCCGAAAAACATATTTAAAAAAAAAAAAAAAAATTGCCGTCCGTCTGTGTGTCTGTAAACGCTCTATCTCCCGAACAAATTGAGATAGAGACTTGCAATTTGGTATGTACTTAGTATGTAATAATGGGAAGAAGCCTATTTCATTTCAATAACCTCGATTAACCGGAACATTTTTTTTCGGACTCTCGAAATATTCGTTCTGATGAAAGGTATATAAAAATTTTCGAAATTGTTTATTTTAAGGAGTAAATATAAAAGACAATAAAAAAACATAAATTTTGCATAAAACATGAAGTCGATCGGATAATTAGTTGCCGAGATATTTGTAATCCTATTTCCACACTCTTCGATTTTTCATGACCCTGTATTTCATCCAAATTTCACTTCAAATATATATTTTAATTGGAAATTTGACGCTTAATCAGATGCAATAAACCGCTAGTTAATAGGAGTATTATTTTTGGAGTTATAAGGAAAAACCTCTTTCAAGCAATTCAGTAATCGAGCCTTTTTATGACGTCATCAAGCCACGATTTTATTTGAATATCAATGCATTTTATAAGTAGTTTACACATTTTTATTTTAATATTTTACATTATACATATACATGATGGGTAAGTATTACGGTGGCCCCCAACGACTAGTTTAATTCTGTGAAATGAATTACATCGTCTTCAGATTAATTTCTGTCATAAAATAAGTATCTCGGTCGCTTGACGATTAAACCTCGGAAGCTCCTATAACAACAATGCACGGATTTTAAAAAAAAAATCAAATTTCTTAATAAATGTTTTTATTATTATTTTCTAAAGTTTTTCTTCGATTTTTATAAAATTTGAAATGTCTCGAGAAAATTCTGCAAAGGTAATATATCTTAAATTTCAAACCATTCAGTTGGGTAGTTTTTGTGTTGTTATATGCGGACGGACGGACAGACAGACGGACGGACCAGACGACGACAGTAAGTGCTATGTATTTATATAATTACGAACGCATCTATTTTTTTTTTTTTTAAGTTTCTTGGTCATTTTTTATTTAAAAATATTTTTTTTTGTCTTTTTATACTTTTCTGAAGTGCATTATTTGAAATTTAAACAAAACAAAAAAAAAAGCTTTGGATTATTTTAAAGAAGATGTTCTTTTCAATGCTGCCATAGCGCGAATCCTTTTTAACACTTTCCAACCTAGTTGAAAAGTGTTTATGACTTCGGTTTGTCTGGCCGTATGGCCGTCTGCCGTCTGTCGTCTGCCGTCTGGCGTCTGCCGTCTGTCCGTGCTCTAACTCCCGTAAATATGCTCGGATTGCCTTGCAATTTTTATATGTTATTGTCGTTATCTATAGCACGTTCCCTATTTCAACTGGAGTGTGTAGCACTTATCGCTTTTTTATAGGGACACTCAAAAGAATTCCGTTACATGACGCTCTATGGGGAAAAATCATTTGCGGTTTATTTTAATGATGTTACACAATTGCAAACACATTGTAATTGATATATATCACTAAGGTGTATTACAAGAAGCTTAATATGGAATAGGGTGTGCATAGTACTTTTAGTTAATTTACAGGAACAATCAAAAGAATTCTGTTACATTACGTCTATGGAGAAAAATCGTCTGCGGTTTATGTAAATAATGTTTTACTATTTTAAACGCATTGAAATTTATATATATCACTAAGGTGCATTACAAGAGGCTTACTACAGAATAGTGTGTGTATAGCAGTCATCGTTCATTGACAGGGACACACAAAAGAATTCTCTACTGTCTGTTAACAATAATTCCTAGAAGTGCGTTTTAAGTTACTGAACGCGATTTTAAATTTAACTCACTTTTTGTTTATTACGTGGTGTGAATAAATTCTGTAGATCCTATACAGGGAAGCACAAAAGTTCGCGAACACATTTCCATTTATTGATAGAAACTCCAGAAGGAGAATTTTAAACTGTGCTACGCGTTTCTAAACTGAACTAAAATTTAGCATCTTATGTAGTATATATACAAATCTATAGATCCTATACAGGGCTGAATAAAAGTATTCGGATAATTTTCCGAATATTGTATACGTTGGAAATTCCTGAAATTATGTTTTTAAATATGCTATGCGTTTTCCAAATTGTTTACTTAGATGTTATCTTTCAGCTTATTAAACGGTATGATTTGTAAAATTATTTTGGAAGCGTTGGAAAGTGTTACATAATCTATGCTTGACGCATGATTTTTCGTTTTTGTTAAATACATAAGTAGAATAGTATCAGAATTCTCCTGTCATTCCAACATTTCATAGCTGTTTACAAACATTCAAAGGCTTCATTATGTGATGGGCCTGGATCATTTTCAAAACATTAGTTTTCATTTTCCTCAATCCACTGATCTGGAAAACATTTTTGATCTCAAGGACCGTCCTGAAAAAAAAAAAAACCCGGTGTTTTGATAGTTGGACAGTTTCGTTAATTGGAGTTTGGATAACCAGCACTCTACTAGTGAAATTCGTTATATGGAAGTTCGTTATAAAGTGACTCGTGTGTAGACTGAATTCAGCTAAATATATCACAACAAAGCTTTTAAAAATTTCCATGATATTGCAACATTTGATTAAACTATTGTATTTGATAAAATTATCCCGATAAAATAATTAAGCATGCGTGAAACTATAATTGAATTTCGTGAAGAAAGAAATACATATCATTTTATCTTTAATAAAAATTTTACTTATATGCATGAAAATTTTCAAAATGCACGAAAATATTTTGAAAATAAAAAACTATTTTTTTTTTCAGTTCCTACTATTAGCTCACATCCTCTATATATTTATATATCTTGTTCAAATTTTCAATCGTTCATAAAATACTCTTTATTCATCCATTCAAGTTCAAATACATTTTTTAAAACTTGTACAGGATGACAACTGATGTTAATACAGTTTTTTCAAATATTAATTCATTAATTAAATTTAATTAACTAATTTTATTTTTATATTTCCTTTCTGTTCAAAAGTATAGACTCACTCCATATTTTAGTCCCCTTCACCCGCGAGCCAACTGATCTTCGTCCGTGAACAGCCCCATTATCTTTTTACGCCAGAAGGTTTCGCTATGATACTTCATTGTGAAGTTTTGTAATTTTTGAAAATCAATGTTTGAAAAACGGCATAATCATTAGATTTGAAATTTATATCAAGAAAAATACAAGTTTTTACCTTTCTAACGCAGTTTGTCTACAATTTTGTGAGAAATACTTTTCGAGTTATTAATTTTTGATATTTTAGCTATTTATTCTTTATTTAATTTTTAATACATTTCAAAAAATTCTCTTATATAAAATATTTAGCAGGATATAAATTTAAGAATAAATACCATCTGTGGCGAAGCGTGTAGATCGCTGGAAAAAAAATTATTTTTGACCTAAGTAGGAATTGACTTTAAAAAAATTATATTACTTTGTTTAAATGTGATTTAGTAAGAAAGCATAAAATAGGGAATTGTTTCTGTAAACCTTCATTGGCGGCAGAAATGAAAATATTTCTATAATATTAAAAATAAATAAAACTGATGGGATTGTAGAATCCCCATAGTGCATCAAAATGTAGCTTTAAAAGCTTTCATTGTATGACAATATTTTAGTAAATGAATGCCTTTCCTGATAAGATAATTAAGCATGCATATAAAAAGTATTTAAACTTCGAGAGAAATTAAAGAAAAGTTATCACTTTATCTTATATGATACAGAAAAATAAAATATTTTTATAAAAATTCTGGAAAAGTAGGTTAGTTAAGTAGGTATTATATATTTTTTCGCATTTAAATTTGTTAAGCCGAGACGGGCTTGGAAAAATGAGAAAATAACTGAGTGTGTTTCTCCTCTTCTTTCTTTGCTTCTTAACCTCGGACTGTTCCGGAAATCACCATGATCGACAGAGGTGAGCCATTTTGCGGTGATCATCAGGTTTTTAATTAATATCTATGTTAATTAACAAAATATGAAAAGTCTGAGCCTAAATTGCATTCAGACTTGCCTTTGACTATCCTCTCCAAAATTTCCGACTTCCTAGCCATAGCGGACTCACACACAGAAAGCCCATATCGATATACTTACGTATTATCTGGGCTAGGAGATAGATCGCCAAAAATGGTTGACGATTGTCAATCTTGTTTATCGTAGCCACGCATGCTCAAAACAGTAACTTGACATATGCTTTTGTTTAAATACATAACATTTCAAAAAATGGTAAATAAGATTAATTTAGTAAATTAAATAAATGATAAACATTATAATAAATAAGAAAACATAATAAATATTATAATAAATGGTAAATAATGTAATAAATAATATAATAAATGATAAATAATATACATTGATTCTAAAACATTAATTTAGTACACATTTATGAAATGCATAGCATCAGGTTGGCAGTTTATACCAGTAAAAGATGCCAGTATAATACAAATATCGCTAATACGAAACCTTAATTTAGTATGACCTTTTAACATAAAAATAAATACTAGATGATAAAAAGATTTAAGGTGACATCTTGTTTACAGGAGGGAGTATTTCTGATATTGCCTTTAACAGGGCATCAAAAGTGTTGTTTCCTTGTTTACCGTATAGAGAAAACAAAAAATAAGGGTTGCTGTAATTAGTGTTTTTGGCGCCATGCTCGGCACAGATGTATCTGACCTGGCCTGAATAATACGTAAGTACCCTTACATCTATTACAATTAATCAGTGTTCTTTTCACTTTCTCGGCTCTCTTCATAGTTCAAAGGAAAAGAACACGATGGAATTCTAATATATGTGATGGTGTACCAGCTAAAAAGGAAAACAACCTAAAATAGAATTTTTTTTGTTAATTTGCTATTCTGTCTTAACAGGTTTTTACTGTATCGGGAAAAAAACTGTATACGTAAAATTGTAAAATTTTGAAAATAACAAAAATTTTGTTGAGAAAAAGAATCCCTCTATGAACCCCATCAGTGGTGATGTCACAAACAACTCAACTCCGGGAATCAACCTCAAATTGTTTCCAAACAAACCGCTGCGAAGTCGTGTGAATCTTATTTGAATGGTTTGTATGAAACCAATACGCGGAGTTGAGTTGCCTGTGACATCACACTGATGGGGTCTATTCTAGAAAAGAAAGTAACTAACGTTGTTGCTACTGTAATTGAAATTATTGTGACCTTTTCACTTTTTCGGCTGAATCTGCAAAAACTATTCAGTATAAAAACATGAAAACTGGTAGTTTTGTAGAAAAATGTGTAATAAACATTCTAAAGCAGATAGTTTTTAAACCGCATAATTATTTTAAGGACTATCTAATGTTGAAAATTTGTCAAGATATTTCAGTGACCTGGATTTGAGATTTGATAGGATCAAAAACTATGTATTGCAATTGTTTACAGACAATGTACTTCATTGAATTGTGGTGTGAAACTACCAATCATTTTTTTTTTTAATTTGACTATTTTTTCGAGTTTTTTTTTTTTTTTTCAAAGTTTCTATTCAAAATTTCATTATCTGAATAGAGATTTCACACACTTTTTGAAATAGACGTTTTTTATTTACTGTTGCCAGATTTTAAAATGCCTGAATAATAATATTACCAAACACTGTATTTTTAATTGGTATACATTTTTAAGCGTGACTACTGAAAATGATAATGCCTTAAGGTTATTATAAATAATTATGTGTGAAAGGCAATTGATGGTGAAAATTACGTCCTATGTAGCGATGGGATAGGTACATTTTTACGCGTTAAAGTTATACTTTTAATGATTCGGGAATCATAGACAACAAAACGTAAAGGAAAGTTTTAAGTTGCAAATTACGTCATGGTTAAAAGGAGACATTTTGAAAAAATCTAATTTTGATTTAAAAAATTATTTGAGACATTTATTTATTTTTTATGAATAAAATGAATTATTTTTTCCGTGTTTTTTTTTTCTTTTTAAACTGCGTATGATATAATAATAATAAATAATACATTTGATAATAATACTTTTTTAAAACATAAATCTTATGGTTTGTTGTATATGTGAAAGTCGCGGTCATATTCAGCAGATCACGTGCATTTGCGTATATAAATCATGAACTTTAAAGCTCCCGCTGGTGAAAATGCATTGCTATTTAAAACAAATTAATATAATTTTAATTAAAAAAAAAATTCTGATTTTTTATTGCGATTACACAAAATGGTATAAATTCCACAAACCTATCCGTTCGTACTTCATTTTTCCAGAGTTTTTTTTTTTTTTTTTTTTTTTTTTTTTTGGGGGGGGGGGGGGGGCTTTTCTTGCGTGTTTTTTTTAGAGCGGTGTTATTTAAAAAATAACATCAGAGCAGAAATGATATAAAAACTGAGAGATTCTAGAGTTTAAACACAACTGAATGCGTTAATCTTTATAGGCGGCATTGGTATCAATATACAACTTAACTTTGCACGTGCGTTACATATTTTTTCAATTTATTGAAATCCGATTTCTAAAGAACATCACTGCAGTTATTTATTCATAAATTACCAACAATTTTATCTGAAATGCAAATCTGAAAGTATTTAATAATGGAATCTTTTCAAAATATGCCAGGAAAGGCCAAAGATTCTGATGTTTGTAAACCAACGATGGATGAGTACATAAATGATATTAATGTGCAAGCTAAAGATCTTGTGCTGACTAAATTTCCACAAAGACTTTTGGAACTCGAAACACTTTTAAAGACTGAAAATTTCAATGTCAATGATTTAACTTCAGCGCATAATCAACTAAATGGTTTTGTTCCAGATCCAAAGTTACAGAGTGATAATGTCGATGAAATTGTCTGTCAGAAACGAAAGCGTGATGATGGTAGTCTTGAATCAGGCAATCCGGATAACAATGTAGTTCCATGCAATACATATATAAAAGATGTAGTTGAATTGATGAAGCCTCGTATATATGAGCTACTCGCAGACATTCAGTTGTTGAAAATGTGGATGGAGTTCTTGTCTATCCGAACAGAAGATAGCAATGATTCGATAAAGTCTGTAATTGACAATTTACTTTTCGAAATTGAGACATGCGAAAGTAACACAAGCGCATTTTCTGCACAAATTTCTGCATATTTCTCATCCAGAGGCAAAATAGTCTCAAAAGTTGTGAAATATCCTTATATAGACGACTATCGGAGATGTGTTCAAGAATTAGATGAGAAATTTTACTTTGAGATTCGACAAATGTTATGTGAAATCAAACTCTATTATGGAACTCTTCACGACATGATTTCCAAGAATTTTGAGAAAATAACGAAACTCAAAACCTTCGATCCACGTATGATGTATTAACAGAAGACTGTAATCAGATTTAATATGTAAAGCTTCTAATATGTCCAAATTTAACATTTCAATCATAAGTATTAATTTAAAGCAAGATTATGCGATGAAAATTTATTTTGTAATTTCCTACCTTTTTTTTGACAGGATCTTAAATTTATTTGAGTGAATCGTCCCTATAAAAGATTATAGTTTAAATAAAAACGTATGATTAATTATTAAAAAGTGTTTTATAAGTAACAATATGAAAAAAAAAAGGGCACAAACGTCATATACGCACCACATTGGCGCGATTGCAACAAAATGGCAATTTTATGCCTCACATGGTAACCCGGTTATTTTCTTTATATTGCTGTTTATTTACTTTTATTTTTTATTTTAATCCTATAAATTGTTTTTATTATGTACATCAATATTTATTTATATCAGAATATCATTTATTTATTTTTATTTCCTTTTTTTTAAATAATAGGAGCTATTTCATTTTTTACGTTATTTTATTTTTATATTGAAATAAAAAATCAGGTGCTATTATTCCATGCTATTTGTAACTAATATTCAAAAACAAAGTTTTCGCAAATTGGTGGGGTGAAAAATCGCGCCAATGTGGTGCGTATATGACATCTGTGCCAAAAATAGATGTATTATGGTATCTGTCTATCTAGTTACTTTTTTGCTACCAAAAAGTTCTCCAAACACGATTTTCGATGCATTTAACTGTAGGAAAAAACCGTTTAATAATGCATTTCTGCGTTAAATAACATGAATTGGCAGGCTAAAGTTCCATAAGTGGGTATGTCGCCAAACTTGGCATCAAAGAATAGCGATATTGGCAACAATGTGGTGGTGATTTCAAATACAAATGTATTAGAGCACATCAACAAATGATTGCATAATTAGAGATTATTTGGGAAATATGTACAGAATGTTCACAAAAATATTTAAATTAATAAAATCAATTTTATCGGTACTTACGTATTATCAGTGCCAGGAGATTGATCGCCAAAAATGGTTGCCAAGTACCAATCATGTTTTCAAACGCAGTAATTTAACATTATCAAATAACATTGTTAAAAATGGTAATTAATGTAAAATAAATAAAATGTAATATATGTTTATTAAATTTATAACATTGTTAAAAATAGTAAATAACATTATTTTAGTAAAATTAATAAATGGTAAATAGCGTAGTAAATAAGAAAGAATAATATTATAGATTATTCCCAGGCATGTACCATGTAGCAAGAAAAAAAATAAGGGTTACTACAATTAGTAATATTGGCTCCATGCCTGGCGCAGTTGGCTTAAAACTGGCACGGATAATACGTAAGTACCATTTTATCAAAATATATTATACAAAAAAATAACTGAAACGAAGTTTGTTACCTTTTTCTAAAAATTTTGTAAATTCGTTTTTATATACCACAGAAAATTATGAAACATACCATAATGTAAATACATTTAAAAAATAACTACTAAAATATATTTCGAACTTAAAATAACAGATAATTTAGACAATTTATTATGCATTCGTCGGAAAAACTAACAAATATGAACCAGGTTACAACAATGGAATTAAATTTGCACCATGTAGATTCAATAAAATGCACCAACTGGCGACAGACCCACTTATGCCTAATTTGCATCATGAATATAAATTTTTTTAGCTAAAATGTAACTTGATGCAAACAAATAAAGGCACAGATGTCATATACGCACCACATTGGCGAGATTTTTTTCCCCGCCACTTGGGCGAAAACTTTTTTTTAGGATATTCGTTACAAATAGCATGCAATAATAGCACGTGATTTTTTATTTCAATATAAAAATAAAATAACGTAATAAATGAAATATCTTCTATTATTTTAAAAAAGGAAATAAAAATAAATAAATGATAGTTTGATATAAATAAATATTGATATACATAATAAAAATAAGGTACTTCTCTATTATCCCGTCGACCACTTTTCATAACAAAAAACTATCACCAAATTGTAAGATTAAACTCCAAAAGTGCAGTCCCATTTACTTGATGTCGGAAGCATTATACGTGTTTGTTATGTCATCAAGTGGTTTTTAATTCGACATTTGCGTGTATTTTTCATTATGTTTTACAGATTTATTAATAATTTCATTATTTAAAATAACAATTGTGTCCTTAAATTCTTATATTTTATTTATATATTTATTTTGATATTCCAATGGCAACGTTCTCCGGTTTATTTGGCGTTACAGTTTGGCGGTAGTTTTTTGTTATGAAAAGTGGTCGATGGGATAATAGAGAAGTACCAAATAAGTTGTAGAATTAAAATAACAAATAAAAGTAAATAAACAACAATTTATTTTATTTCGCCAAATTGGCGGAGGGGGGGGGGGGGGGGTTCGTCTCAACGTGGTGCTTATATGATATCTGTGCCAAAACAAATAATGAAATTATACATAAACCAGAGGGCCCGTACTGAAATCTAATATTTTTAGGTACTTCTCTATTATCCCGTCGACCACTTTTCATAAAAATAACTATCGCCAAACTGTAAGATTAAACGCCAAAAATGCAGTCCCATTTACTTGATGTCAGAGGCATTATACGTGTTTGTTACGTCATCAAGTGGTTTTTAATTCGATATTTGCGTGTATTTTTCATTATGTTTTACTGATTTATTAGTTATTTTGGTACTTTTTGGTTAGCCGGGCGCCAGTGATATACATACATGTATATACAGGGTGATTCATAAAAGATGGGCAGAACTTTAAGGGGTTATAGTACACTTAAAGACAAATAATATTAAATAGGAGACTAAGGGTCCCAGACGTATTCCCAAGGAGATAGGGGGCATTAAAGTTTAGGGTCCGAAATTTCAAATGATTATAAAACATGGAAAAATTGGTCGATTCGTTTGCGGTTTTTGCAAAAAATTTTCTTTATGCCAGTATTTTCTTGAAATAAAATTTTAAAGTTCAATTTCAAAAAATGCCGATAGGGGGCGCTTTAGACTTTGGAGTAACAAACAACTATTTTTTAACGTTATTTTTTGTATTTCTTTAAATGATTTCGAAAGCTTAGACTTAAACTTAAATTTTGATCTAAAAATCTGAGTCCTAACGAGTAGTTAAGTAGCGTAAACTGAAATTTGAAATTTGAAACCCTTCTCCCCCCAGAACAAAAATCAGTTATTCCCGATCTTTGTGTCGTAGATTAGGCTCTAACTACTGCCGCGTTTTGCTAAAATTATTCTTTATGTCAGTATTTTCTTGAAAATAAATTTTAAAGAAAATTTTCAAAAAATTCTCGAAAAGTGCTCGAAAAGCCTGATGTTTTCGCGAATGTTCGCCGTTCCATTCGTCGCCGTTGTTCTGCGTGCATAACCTCTGGTGGTCACAATTTTGAACATTTATTGTGATTACATGTTAATAAATATGCTTTGGTAACATAATCCTAATTTGTGTCTTTTTACCTCGTATCACAGCACACAATGTGTGGACATGGTAAACTGAACTGTGCTCAGGAGTAGAAATTTCAAACCCCTCTCCCCAGAAACTTAACCACGTCTAACGATTCAGATTTTGGGCTGAAAATTTAAGTCTAAGCTTTAGAAAGCATTTAATGAGACACAAAAAATAACGGTATAAAATAGTTGTTCGTTACTCCAAAGTCTAAAGCGCCCTCTATCGGAATTTTTTGAAAATTTTCTTTAAAATTTATTTTCAAGAAAATACTGACATAAAGAATAATTTTAGCAAAACGCGGCAGTAGTTAGAGCCTAATCTACGACACAAAGATCGGGAATAACTGATTTTTGTTCTGGGGGGAGAAGGGTTTCAAATTTCAAATTTCAGTTTACGCTACTTAACTACTCGTTAGGACTCAGATTTTTAGATCAAAATTTAAGTTTAAGTCTAAGCTTTCGAAATCATTTAAAGAAATACAAAAAATAACGTTAAAAAATAGTTGTTTGTTACTCCAAAGTCTAAAGCGCCCCCTATCGGCATTTTTTGAAATTGAACTTTAAAATTTTATTTCAAGAAAATACTGGCATAAAGAAAATTTTTTGCAAAAACCGCAAACGAATCGACCAATTTTTCCATGTTTTATAATCATTTGAAATTTCGGACCCTAAACTTTAATGCCCCCTATCTCCTTGGGAATACGTCTGGGACCCTTAGTCTCCTATTTAATATTATTTGTCTTTAAGTGTACTATAACCCCTTAAAGTTCTGCCCATCTTTTATGAATCACCCTGTATACACACAAGCACACATATATATACACATATCTACATATACATATATATACATACACATATGCATATATATATGTATGTATATACATATATATGTATTTACATATGTATTTATATGTGTACATATATCACTGGCGCCCGGCTAACCGAAAAGTACCGTTATTTTATTAATTAAAATAACAATTGTGTCCTTAAATTCTTATATTTTATTTATTTATTTATTTTTTGATATTCCAATGGTCACGTTCTCCCGTTTATTTGGCGATAGTTTTTTGTTATGAAAAGTGGTCGACGGGATAATAGAGAAGTATCATTTTTTATCAATATGTAATATTTATTAGATGCAGGTTTAAACTTCTAAAGAAAAAGCAAGGATAAAAATATCTGCAAACAACATTTAGTTGTTAGTCAAGCCAGAATATCATCTAATTTATTCCATCAAAATTAGACTAAAAACTGATCCAAGATTGCTAAAGGCACGCGCGAGAAAAAAAAATTAACAATCGTATTTTGACTGCATTAGAGGATGACGTCATCCGCTTCGGGAAAAACATGGGACTTAGAAATATAAATCTAAACATTTCAATTTCACAATTGAATCCATTTGGACACTACACTATTAACTAGTATTTTAAAAACACAAATTGCACAAATTGTGCTTATTAGTTGCTAAAATCAGTGTAAAAATTGTTTTAAACTCATAAAAGAGCTAAATTCAATTTCAATTTCGCTTTTTAATCATAAGTATAAAATAAACCCGTGCGGTGTTTTTTATAATCATTGCTGAGTATCATGTAATGTGGTATTTTAATTTTTTTGGCAACAATAATTTCAGGAAAACCTTTCATTTCTTTTATGAAAATAATGCCGATTTAATTTTTAATTTTCAGCCAATTTTAATCAAAAACATGTTTTAACGAATTGTTAAGTGGGCTATGTCAGAAGCCGGTTCAAAAACCTTTCATATGGTATCTCATTCGTTGTTCTGCGATTCACATTTTCTTAGAAAAAGGGATGTTGACAGGAGAAATAATATATATGATGAGGATGATAACATTTGAACACGCATACTTTAAAAGTACCCATTTGCTTTGGTTAAAAAAAAAATTAGACTGCAATCCAATTGTTTTACACGAAATATATTTCACACACAAATTACAGAAAATTGTCACCAAACAATGTAGGAACCATACTACATCTTAGGAAAAATAGGTAATGAAAAAAAGATAATCTTCCTTATTGGGTGATTTTCGCAGATGCTAAAAGTTACGGATTCTGTGTAACCATAGTAGTATTTAATTGATGTGAAAACGCCATTGCAGTGATTACGAATGAATCCCGCATCTTATTACTGAAAAGCAACTTTCGAAGGGTGGCATTTCGGGTTAAAACCTGTAACGATTATGGAAATCCATATCTGTTCATATCTCTGGAGTTTATTAATTCGCTACTTTTATGTTAGCTGGGCGCCAATGATCGCCAATTTTTATTAAATCTCGCTAAGACTTTTTTTCGCCAATCTTTTAACATTAGTTAATATCAGCTAAGTAATACTTTAACAATGCAATATAATATTTTTAAAAACTTATTTAAAATTAGCTAAAATATAATCATAAAAAAATATCTAAACATAAATATATCAATACAAATAACAAAATTTCACGTAAAAGGTTGCAATTTAAATGATGGGATTGCAACAAGATTTGGCGAGTTAACACTGGTGCCCAGCTAACATAAAAGTACCATTTATTCTCCCAAATCACTAAAATTAATAAGTACATGGTTTAATTTGGGAGATATATTCTGCCACATTGTGCAAGTAAACAAAATTGGTTGATAATCAGTAATTCAGTTCATAGCCAAAGTTTGTTTTAAAATGAGTAAGAAAATGATCACCTAAAATACCATTGGCATACATACACACACACAAAAGAAACAAGTGGGTAAGTGTGATCGGAGATTTTACAAAGGGTTTCGTTATATTCCTTTCAAAACACTTTATCCTTTCTTTAATAAATCCAAATAAATTTCATCCCCCCCCCACCCAAAAAATAAAAATAAAAAAAAATAAATAAAATAATAAAAATAATAATAATTTTTTTTATAAAATCAAAATTTATTTTTCTCGTTTTTTCGAATACCTGAACCAGGCCGATAGCGGGCAAAGGCCGCTATTATACTCTGGCATAATAATATATCTCATGTGGACTAAATGCGATTAAAAAAAAATCAATTTCAAAATTAAACATGTTGTATAGAGACCTTCAAAATGTTAAAATATGCAATATTTCCATAATCAGGTTTTTATCATGATTCAATCGCGACCTACAAAATGCATTGTAAAAATACGTGTTAGAAACTGTTTCATAATCTATGATTGACGAATGATTTTTTGTTCTTGTTTTTCGTTGTAATGAAATTTTAATGAGACTATTACCAATTCTAGCTCCTTGCAACAAAAAGGAATGATCAAAATTGGAGCATCCGTTCAAAAGTTATGTGTGGATATACATAAGAAAATAGTAGTCTTTTATATAGTCTATTATATAGTCTATTTATAGTAGTCTTTAATTGGAAAAATAATCTGATTTCTTTTTCGTCTTATTAAGCGAATGAAATCGCTTCGAAGCTTAAAATCACTGTAACATAGCATAACGAAATACAAAATTCCATGCTATCGAAATATTTAATTGATTTATTTTTTTCCCAAATACGGTAATTAAGCATGCAGTAGAATTCGTTAAGTCTTATTTCGCTCTCTTATACAAAACCTTTTACTTCGAGTTATTTGAAGACTGCTTCTAAACAGTGCTTCATTTTATTTGGAAATTAGATAAAATATCTAAACGTTTGAATTGTTATACATATGAACAAGTAATATAAAAAAATATATAAGTCAATTCCTACTTATGTCAAAAATAAATGTTTTTCCAGCGATCTACAAGCTTCGCCACTGACGGTATTTATTCCCAAATTTATATCCTGCTAAATATCTTATATAAGAGAATTTTTTGAAATGTATTAAAAATTAAATAAAAAATAAATAGCAAAAATATAAAAAATTAATAGCTCGAAAAGTATTTCTCACAAAATTGTTAGACAAACTGCGTTAGAAAGGTAAAAAATTGTACTTTTCTTGATATAAATTTCAAATGTAATGATTGTACCGTTTTTCAAATATTGAATTACAAAAATTACCAATCTTCACAATGAAGTATCATAGCGAAACCTTCACGCGTAAAAAGATAATGGGGCTGTTCACGGACGAAGAGTAGGAGGCGCGCAGGCGAAGGAGACTATAAATATGGAGTGAGTCTATACTTTTGAACAGAAATGAAATATAAAACTAAAATTAATTTAATTTAATTAATGAATTAATATTTGAAAAAACTGTATTAACATCAAGTGTCATCCACTACAAGTTTTAAAAAATGTATTTGAACTGTGAGTGGATGAATAAAAAGCATTTTATCAACGATTGAAAATTTGAACAAGATATATATATAGAGAGAGAGGGTGTGAACTAATTGTAGGAATTGAAGAATGAAAAAAAGAAAAAACGTTGGACGTCTTGATTAGACTACAAAAGATTTAGTGATGAGGAAAAAATAAGACAATTTGTGGATTTAGATAGCAATGAATGATTATATTCCAAATTAAATATTATTATCGATTTACTATGAAATTCAAAATATGCAATCTAATTTATGTCTTTTATTAAACATTATATTAAGTTTTTAACGTATTAAATGGAAAATTGATTTAAAAATATTTTTAAAATCCATTTTATCTAATAAAAAAGAATCGTTTAAAAGATAAAATTTAGTATTCAACATCAATGGAAACCAACAGGTATTCTTTTCAAGTCAGTAGATTATTTTTTAGATATGATCATAAAATTAAAATGCAGCAAGTCTTACGTTATTTATGCCAGCAGTTCATTGGCCATGTAATCTAATATTTTTTTCGTCTAACTTAAACCAATAAAAACTCCATGAAGAATAAAATCACTGTAGTATATTATAACGAAAGAAATATTTATATGTTATTGCACGATTTAATCGAATTATTTTTTTCTGGATATGGCAATTAAGCATCCTATAAAAATTTGTTTTATCTTACGTCACACACTTATACAAAATCCATTTCATTCATTAACAATTTCTAATCCATTAGAAGAAAAAGCCCTTCCATTATTGAAAGTTCGATTTTATTTGGGTAACAATAAAATCTGTAAACTTCCTAAAAGTTACCAGGTATTCTTTTCAAATAAATAGAATATTTCTTAGAAATGATCTTAAAATAAAAAAAAATAAAAAAAATCTTAGATTATTTATGTGAACTCCTTATTGGTCACATTAACCTAATTTTTTCATCTCATTTAAAGCAATAAAGCATGTTTGAAGCATAAAATTACTGTAGCATATAATACCAAAAAAAATTTTCTACTTTTTTTTTGATATGGTAATTAAGCATAAAAAAATAATCTTACGTCACACACTTATATAAAATCCATTTAATAATTCTGCGAGTTAGCCGCTTTTAATCCATTAAAAGAAAAAAATATGAGATAGGTAAATGTTTGATTTTATTGTGATAATAAAAAAAATCTACAAAGTTCCTAAAAACTACTAGGTGTTCTTTTCTAATCGGTAGAATATTTCTTAGAAATGGCCATATAATTAGAAAGCAAGTCTTAGATTATTTATGTATTGTACGTTTCATTGGCCACATTAGCTAATATTTATTCATCTCATATAAACTAATAAAAATTCTGTAGAAATCATGTGAAAAAACTATTTGTTTGTTATTGCAATATTTAATCAAATTATTTTTTTTCAGGCATGGTAATTAAACATAGAATTAAAAAAATCGTTAAACATTATATCGCACACTTAAACAAAATCTTTTTATAGAAAAATTTTTCTTCTAACCAATTAAAAGTGCTTTTGTCATTGTTAAATGCTTAATTTTATTTCAGAATTAGGTATAAAGCTCTAAATGGTTTAGTTTCTTTACATGTAGCAAACTATAGACATCTTGACAATAATGTAACAATAAACATGTGAATTTTAACATTGCTAACTAAGCCTAATACCGACCGAGTAAAAAATGTCGAAGCCGGGAATCGAACCCGGACACTGGGAGAACGCTCCAATGCTCTACCATTGAGCTACAAGAACGATACCCATGGCATCTCTCACTCACATATGTCGGAAAGGCAAAATAGTTATTATGAGCCCACTAATCCTGTGGAAAACTTGAGACGACACATAAAGTCACACAAAGAGCAGCATACGACACATATATAAGTAATTTTAATTAGTTTTTCAATTAATTTTCAATAAGTAATTTCAATTAATTTTTCAATGAATTTTCAATAAGTAATTTTAATTAATTTTTCAATGAATTTTCAATAAGTATTTTTTATTAATTTTTAAATTAATTTTCAAAAGTAATTTTAATTAATTTTTCAATTAATTTTCAAAAGTAATTTTAATTTATTTTTCCATTAATTTTCATAAATTAATTTTAATTTCTTTGAAATTAGTGTAACAATTTACACATTAAGGGAGGGACTCGAGCAATCATTTAAAAATAAATTGTACAATAACGATTGTCAATAATTATTAACCCTCTAACTCACCTGTATAAGCTTATAAATATTATGCATTCTTTTTTTTTTCAAATTCATATGTTGGTATTGTATTGTTTTCACTAAAAACAGTATATATATATATTTTTTTTTATTAAAAAGTACAAGCCACCTATGGGGTGGCACACAAATGCAAGACCGCATCACAGCAACAAAAAATAATCAAACATTAGAAAACTGACAAATATCAATTCAACATTTAATTAACATAACATTACGGGGAAAAAAGAGAGTCTTAACTGTTTTTATTAAAGTTTTTATCCCCCAAAAAGAAGACCCACTCAAGTCCTTGCTTGTTTGGAGGAGGTACAAAACTTTGGAAGTGGTGTTCTCAAAAAGTAAAGATACACCTCAAACAGCAGGAAAAAAAAAGTTTTAATGAGTGCGTTGACAACACATATTGTAACCTTGAACATTTGACCTTTCCCTCGCAGTCATTCGTTATTTGCACGGTGAGTCTGTTTCGTGTAGCATTATTTTTATAATGACTTCGTCAATTCATAATACCGCCAAATGTGAAGTACGTTCCGTCAGGCGTTTTCTTCATGCAAAAAGTGAGCGTCCAGCGGATATTCACAAATAAATTATTTCCGTCTATGGGAACATTATGAATCGACAAAATGTAACGAAACACTGTTGTGCTTTCTCTGGAGGTAGAACCAATGTTCATGAAGAACCCAGAACAGGTGTGTTCTCTGATTCTCCCAGCAAACTTGCACCCAGTGACTACCACTTATTCCTTACCTGAAGAAACATCTTGCAAAACTTCACGATGATGATGAGATCAAAATCGAAGTTGTAATGTGGTTACGACAACGTTAAACAATGACTGTGGGATACAAAATCTTGTACCCAGACATATCAAATGCTTAGACAATGGCGGCAACTATGTCGAAAAATAAGGCATATACCAGCGAATAATCTGTAATGGATATTTTATCAATTAAAATTTTTTTGAATGAGTATGAGGTATTGTATCTTTACTTTTTGAAAACACCTATATCGGAAAATTCGAGAGATGTATGGGACATTTTTCTGTGATTAGGTAAGCTCTTCGAGATCCAATAAACGCGGTACATATTCATGTAAAATCTAAGTCTAGAGGTCCTTTCAAATACGTGCCACAATGGGTGTTGGCGGATTAAAATACCTATAGAATTCGTTCAAGTTAATTAAAAATCTAATTATCTAAAAATTAAAACTTTAATCACTTTAGATTGAAGACTTAAGATTACTGAATTCTATACTAAATTCTAAATTGTACTGTTATTAACAAATTAGTGAGAAAGTAAGGAGTTTGGGTGGACAGAGTTCCACAGATATAACAAAAAAAAGTCATGGGCTTAGCACTAATATGACAATAAAAAAATGAATTTGATAGTTGAAAGTTTCAAACATTTAAAATAATAATTTGCTACTAAACCGACATCCAGCACTGACCTTGAGGCTCTAGATCTGCAAGTATACACCTTAGAAATATAATCAATATCTAAAGTGATTCTTTATATAAAGAGTTCATAGCCGCTGATTTTTATACATTTTTCCTAGAAAAAAAATTGTTTTTTTTTTTTTTATAATTTTAGGGTTTCGGGATTAAATGAGATAATTTTTTTTTCAAAAATAGTGGTAGGAAAAAATTGTAAAAGTTGGCTACTTTGACAGTTTTGAAAGAGGAATTATCAAACACTGAAGAATGGGAACAATAGTATTTGGTACACATTATGTGACAAAAAAAAAAAAGTCATTATTTGAACGGAGAGGACTTGAACCCATTCCTTTTCGTCGCCCCTGCCTCTTTATTAGAGAATAACAGATTTAGTGATGAGGAAACATAAAACTTTTTGTGTGATTTCAATTATGATGAAATGAATATATTCAAAATTAAATATTTCATGAAATTATTAATCATATCGTTATAATAAGTTATTACTGTCGATTTATATTTCTTGTAATCAATTTATGAAGATAGCACCTTTAGATATTTTATGTGAGGAAAATATTTAAAGAAAATATTATTCAGCGAAAATACATAGCTCTAATGCAACCTAATGTTGAGATCTAGCAGTTTTGCATTGAGGTATCCTGGTTTCGTATTTATGGTAATTTATCAAGACGAAAAATATATAAATAAATAAATAAAATTATAATTTCAATAAAAAGCATACAGCTTCTTCTTCAGTTTGTTAATAACTATTTATACAGTATTTATTTTAAAGCGTGTAAAACAGAATAATTTTATGTGACATGCTGTAACAATGAGTAACATTTTTAAAACTTACCTAAGACATATCTGTTTAATTTTCAGTCGACATTATTCCAAGTAAAAATGACAGAGCAAAATTGTATTCACTTACCTAAAGTAAAGAATAAAAGAAAAAAAAGATTAGAAAAATTATTTATTAGTTAATTCATAAAAAATAGTAAATTGAGAACTACTTCAGCCGAAAAAACTACAATTGTATCAATTTAATAAACTGGCTAAATGTACAAGGGAAAGTCATTAAGTAAGTCATAAAAGATAATTGAATAATAATTTACAATGATATTCACTTCAAAACTATTTTTATTTCTCAACATATTCTCCACCAATATTTATGCACTTATATCACCGTTTTATCAGTGTCCCAACACCAGTTGCATAACATTCTTTGGGTTGCTCTCTCAACCACATTAGGACTTCAACTTGAACCTTTTCATCATCTGTGAACATTATCTTGCTTCCAAGATTTTTTTAGTAGACTAAACAGATGAAAATTGCTTGGGGCTAAGTCGAAGCTGTATGGTGGATGTTGAAGAAGTTGCCAACCAAACCTTTGAACTGTCTCCTGTGTCCAACTGGAAGTCCTAATGTGGCTGAGACAGCAACCCAAAGAATGTTATGCAGCTGGTGTTGGGGCACTGATAAAACGGTGATATAAGTGCATAAATATTGGTGAAGAATATGTTGAGAAATAAAAATAGTTTTGAAGTGAATATCGTTGTAAGTTATTATTCAATTATCTTTTATGACTTACTTAATGATCTACCCTCGTAATTTAAAAACTATTTAGTTAACACGGTGTTGGCGTATTTTTCTGGAATTAGCATATTTATTATTTCCATTTGGTTAAACAATGTCTGCTCATCAACATGTATATTTTGCGTCATAGAAATTATTGAAAAACGTGAATGTTTATACCGCCTGTGTTTATATAATAACATAAATATAGGTAATAATGTTGCGTAATAATACAAGAAACATTTTGTATAATAACGTAAATAGCATAGTATGAATTCCTATATAGTCAATAGCAGATGTAACTAACTAGTTAAGGTTATCCGGAAATTAAAAATTTATTTTTTTACTTATGAATATTCTTTACTTGTTCTTGTATTGAATTTATCCTAATAATATTATAAATCAGATTGTGTGCAAATGTTAGGCTAAAGCCAGCGTCAAAATGAAGCATTTAATTATCCTATATCTTTGCATATAACTTGATTATAACCCTCAAATGAACATAGAATGATTTTTGTTTATTTTATTTCAATATTTTTCTTAATAATTAAAAATTTCATTATTTTCATAGAGAATAAATGGATATTTTTTCGTATATTTTAAAATGGTTGGTTGGTTTGGTTGGTTTGGCCCAAAGGGCCCGGTTTTGCAGCTTTTTTTAAAATGGTTAAATTTATTTTCCCGTTGCTAATACTTTATCGTTGCCAATATAAAGTAAAACCCCTGAGTAATAAATTTTAATCAACAATTTATTTTCAAGTGAAAAATTTCCACGTGAAAAATGAAAAGGAAATGAATTATTTAAGAATTAAACAGAAAATGAAATAATGTCATATTAGAAACAAAACGTGCGTTTTCAAATATTTGATAATAGTACAAAGTGCATAAATACGAGTAAGTATGGAAAGCAAGCGAATATGATGTCATATATAGAAAAATAAAACAGATTTGTTTCGATGTTGAAATAAAATGATCTTGGGTTATCAAATTGTTTGTGATTAATTTCTCTTTTTTTTTTCTTTTTTTTTTTTTTTTGACATGAAAGGAATTATTTTAAATGTACATAATATATATTTTTTAAATGTATGTGTTGTAAATTAAAGTTCTGTCTTATAATGAAATGAGTGAAATATTTATATTTTTAATGAATTCAATACAAATGATGGGATAGGTTGGCGATTTATCGTCTGCACACGGCTAACATAAAGATACCATATTTTTAATTTAAATTTTAAAAAGTAAAAATAAAGAAAATATATATATATATATATATATATATTGGATGGCAAATGTCAATGATATGCATTACAAAATTATCCGTATCGAAAATCAGAAAATATTAATAAAAATAACTATATTTTTTTAAAAGAAAGTTGCTTTTCTCATAAAAGCTAAAGATTTAATATGATTGTGTGGAAGTAACAGCATTTTTCCTCTATCATTTTCCCACAATCGAAACACATTTGTAAATCGTCGTTTCGAACCGGAATTTATTACATTTCTTTTAGTTTTAAAATAGGAAAAACTTTGTTGTCGTTTTTAAATATAGCTTTTTTTAAAGTTGTTTCATAATAGATTTTTGTAAAGTCTTGTAGGATGAGAAAAATTGCATAGATTTTAAAGCAATGTTTAAGTAAAATTACAATATTTTTTAAACTTAAAAAACAACAATGTTATCGAAAAGAAAATCGATTTTATCAACAAATTCGCGTAATGCAAAAGCAAAGAAGAAATAAAAAAGTAATGAATATTTTCTTCCAGCCGAATTGTGTAAACTTGAACATGCCGATCGTGCCAATTCATAACATTATAAACGTGAAAGCGCGTTCTATATAGTAGAATATTTTTTACATATAGGTAGAAAATTTCCGAGAATAACAAGGTTAGGGGTCTGTAATTAAGTCCATAGTCAATTTGCTTTTTTTTTTTTTTATCAAGCGAAATTTGGCGCAAAATTAAATACATCGTTGTTACCCGATTTGTTTTTTGCGTGGTAAACACTTAATAGTATTTTAGAAGATCATTTCCCCGCTCACCTTTGATGCCAACTATGACTGTAAAACATATTAAAAACTATTAGCCGATAATTTTCTAATTTTCTTATTGCTTCATGATGGTTCATACTTTAAACCTGAATCGGTCATGCCATTGTCGTTCAATTTTTATTCCTAATCCTAACCCTAATCGTATCCTATCCTAATCCTGATAATAACTTTAAAGAATATTCTTTGACACGAATATGTAAATTAAATCAATATCCATAAATGGAATGAATGGAAAATAGAATACATTGAAATGGCAAAATAAAATAACAAGAAAGTACATTTATTCGACACCTAATCCTAGAGAAAGCGTAAAAAATTTCAAGCGCATGAAATAAATTAAAAGAATCCTATATATACTAACAAAAATATGTAAATTTAGATAATCAGATTTGTGTCGACGGTATTTATTTGCTAATAGTGTTCTTGACGCGATAGAGAAAATATCGAGGTTAAATTGGGCAGAATTTAAAGTACTTTATAGCAACCTTTATTTACATTTTAGAATCGCATCAGATTGTTATATCTTTGTGAAATATCTATCAATGTATAAAATCCACAAGCAGTTTGTTCACTATTTACACCACTTAGCGTGAAACACTTAATTTAATATATACATAAACAAGATAATGTAGTAAGAAATATATAACATATGTCTATGCAAATAAACAATATAATAATGCACACATATACAAATTGTACACCAAATACACCTAACATGCACTGTTGTATAGAAGAATTCTGCCAGTGTTGTTTTTCGTTTTACGAAAAGGAATTCCTCGATTTTCACGATTTTACTGGGTCCTCCTTTTTTCATTAGTTGCAGTTTCATTTTCGCGATTGTATATATTATTTGGCATGAAATTTCACTTTTTTAAGACTGGGTTATGTCAAGGCCCCTATAGCAAACAAATACCGTATGGTCTCCTATAAAATGTGATAAAGCTTTGGTTAATTATATATGTTGATAATTATCAAGTGAAATGTTTTGCTAAATTAATGCATTTATTCTTTTTTTAATGTTACGTGAACGAAGTCACGGGTAACAGCTAGTATTTATATATATATTTTCAAATGTAAGTTCTTAAAAATAATTAATTTTAGCCAGTTTTTTTTATATAATGTATCTTCCGAAAAATAATGTTTTTTGCATGCTATTTTTCAAATTTGTGCACTGAAAATAATAGGACTTAACTTATTGACATGATTTAAATATATTTATAAATATTATTGTTTTCATGAGTACCTTTTACATCAAGAATCACATGTTCAAAATTTTCTAACAAAATAAAAATTCCTGAAGACAATTTAGCCAATAAATAAATGAAAGTAAGAGTATGAAGTCTCTTAACTTTATCTTTCTTAAAAATGTAGATATACAAATTTAAATATGACGAATTTTGGAAAAATTCATCCTGAGGATTGTTTTAAAATTTAAAACAAGAACGAAAAATCATGCGTCAAACATAGATTATGTAACACTTTCCAACGCTTCAATAATAATTTTACAAATCATACCGTTTAATAAGCTGAAAGATAACAACTAAGTAAACAATTTGGAAAACGCATAACCTATTTAAAAACATAATTTCAGGAATTTCCAACGTATACAATATTCTGAAAAATATCCGAATACTTTTATTCAGTCCTGTATATAATCTATAGATTTGTATATATACTACATAGGATGCTAAATTTTAGTTCAGTTAAGAAACGCGTAGCACAGTTTAAAATTCTCCTTCTGGAGTTTCTGTCAATAAACGGAAATGTGTTCTTGTGCTTCCCTGTATAGGATCTAAAGAATTTATACACACCACGTAATAAACAAAAAGTGAGTTAATTTTAAAATCGCGTTCAGTAACTTAATTCGCACTTCCAGGAATTATTGTTAACAGACAGTAGAGAATTCTTTTGTGTGTCCCTGTAAATGAACGATGACTACTATACACACACTATTCTGTAGTAAGCCTCTTGTAATGCACCTTAGTGATCTATATAAATTTCAATGCGTTTAAAATAGTGAAACATTATTTAAATAAACCGCAGACGATTTTTCTCCATAGACGTAATGTACCAGAATTCTTTTGACTGTCCCTGTAAATTAACTACAAGTGCTATGCACACCCTATTCCATATTAAGCTTCTTGTAATACACATTAGTGATATATATCAATTACAATGTGTTTGCAATTGTGTAACATCATTAAATAAACCGCAAATTATTTTTCTCCATAGACCGTAATGTAACGGAATTCTTTGAGTGTCCCTGTAAAAAAACTATAAGTGCTACATACTTCAGTTGAAATAGGGAACGTGCTATAGATAACGACAATAACATATAAAAATTACAAGGAAATCCGAGCATATTTACGGGACTTAGAGCACGGACAGACGGCAAGACGGCGAGACAAACCGAAGTCATAAACATTTTTCAACTAGGTTGGAAAGTGTTAAAAAGGTCTTAGAAAACCGCTGATAGTATAACATAATAAAAAAAAAAGATTTTTCTCTGTAGACCATTATATAACGGAAATCTTTTGTGTGACCCTGTAAATAAATAATAAATGTTTTGCACCCTATATTCTAGGGATGCATGTTTTAATACAGAATGGTGCAACATCATTAAAATGCACTTGATGAGGTTTTTGTCAATTGACCATAATGTAACGGAATACTTTTGACTGATCCTGTAACCGAACTATAAATTCCAAGCACTCTATCTTCAATAGCGATCATGCTATAGTAATCGTCAATAACATATAAAAACTACGCGACTACTACGATAGTTAGAACACGGACAGACAAACCGAAGCCATAAACACTCTTCAACGAAGTTGGAAAGTGTTAAAAACCAAAATATGGTGTAATTAAAAATTATCTAATATTTCCATTACATTGTTATTGTTTATTAGATACCCTTGTATCAAGAATTTAAAATATATTTTACTTGGTTCTTTTTAATAGAAGAACCCTTTAGCCACCTAAATATAATTTCTTTATAACATAAATCGTTGACGATGCAAAACAATTATTATGAAAATTTTCATTATAAACTTTAGATAAGAAAAACAAGTGGAGTAAGACAAAGTTAAATCAAAAAGTATACTTCTATGTGATCTTGATAAAACTAAATTTTAATGAAATATGACATCTAAAACAGAAAAAAAATTGAAACGAGTAAATATCATCTTAAAAATTATTCAAAACTTTTAATAAAGTAATTTTTAAACTATACGATAGGATGGAAATAAATTAAATGTAAAATTCTTAATTACATTTGCGAGGAGCGCATAAAATACCAGTTTGATGCAAATCTATGATTTTAAATGAAATATTTTCCATTTATGGATAATTCTTAAAGAATTTCACTATTTAATTAGTTAGGAGGAAGAGTTGTATTGATTAGAAATGCTATCTTTAGAAGAGGACTAATTGAATTTCAAACAGTGAGTTAATAATTTGGGAGTAAACATGCCAATTATATAAATCGGTAAAGAGTAGCAGACGTGAAATGAACAATCAACAAATTTTAAGCTTTTATAAATCTACAGGCTGTTTTTAAACTAATTAAAAAAATTAATAATACATGTTAAGATAAACAATTTTTGTATAAGAAACCATGATCACAATCCACTTATTCAGTCAAAAATACAGGGTGCATCACTCCGAAAACAACTCAGATTGCTATTCAATAACAATACTAAAGATACTCTGAACTGTGTGCCGCGGTCGTCCGACGTATTAAACAAACGAACCTTCTAATGGAATTTCAAACAGCGAGCATAAGATGGCAAAATTTCGTTCCAAGTTTCAACATTTGGAGCTGTGGTTGAATCAAAGCTCCAAATGTGGAACAATATCGCACCATCTTATAGTTGCAGCTACTACAGCACCAAAAGTTGGTATTTTGACAGCCGCTACTACGTAAAGTCGGCGGCGCATGCGATCGGGGGTCTTTTCCTTTTAACACTGCTCGGGACAGTTGTAGCAGACACGTTTATGGAAGATGCTACCGGAAATATTTAAAAGCTAAATTTGATAAGTTTAAGACATTGACCAACGGGTAGACCACCGATCGCATACGCCGCCGATTTTGCGAAGTAGCGGCGGTCAAAGTACCAGCATTTGGTGCTGCAGTAGCTGCAACTATAAGATGGTGCGATATCGTTCCCACATTTGGAGCTTTGCTTCAACCAGAGCTTCAAATGTTGAAACTTGGACTGAAATTTTGTCATCTTATGATTGCAGTTACTGCAAAACCAAAAGCTGTTTCAACCTAGATAAAAAAATTTAACAGTTTAACGTTATTTCAGCAAACGTACTTTAACTTCTTCGAAATGTGATGACGTTACGCGACGTGGTGTAAATGGCCGTCATTCACGTCTAAACAACACTGAACTAGAAGCTCCAAAATTCAGCATGTAGCTGACAGTTATATGTGGTGTCAGCAGGCAAATTTAAGTGCACTTCCAGCACTTCCCATGATGCCATCGCCTTTCATACAAAGCAAAGTTAAGCTGATAAAAATCTCACTAAAATGATCATTAACATTTCGAAAGAAAATTAGGGTTAAGATTTAGTAAAAAAAATTACTAGATGAGTGGATTATGATGCTGGTTTCCTATACAAAACTGAAATGCGTGTTATAACCCCTGAAAGTTTAAAAATACCTTGTATAACAAATATTTAAGCATTGTGACTTTATAAATACTAAAACCATTGTTGTATTTTTAAATGTAATACACTAGAGTCCGGTTCATGTGATATCTGTTAAAGCAATATTTGCTTTAATGGTTTTTATGGACATATAGTCTGAACCTGGTAACTTTCGCTAATTAACAATAATTCTTAATTCCATCGCACAATATCAATACTGCAATCCTCTTTTTCTATACTTTTAATTTTAAGGCTGGTTTTTTTTGTGTTTTTAAATAGAATACTTCTCCCTTTTTAATAATTCTTTAAGAATCCTAGCTAGGATTTAGAAAGACTTTATCTTCCTCAGGTGCAGTTAATTGCACGACAAAAAGTTAAAACACGACAAAAATGTTTCCATTATGGATTTTATTTAAAATTAAATTGCTAAAAGTAAGTTATTGGTAAGCGGAATATTTTCAGTATTTTAGACTATATCAGCATAACTAAAATGTTTTTATATATTTGATTAATCGCTTAATCTCCTCTAATACAGATCACTAATAAATAACTAAACAAACGCGTATTGCACTTGCACTAAGAAAATAAAATTCGTTTTTAGTGAATGTTTTTCACAGTTTCAAATAAAATCTTCCTTAAGAATTCGTTAAGAATTCTAATTACATGTTGGGAAAAAAAATTCCTCTCAGATGTTGCTAATCGTAGATGTCTGAGAATTAATGAAAACTTCCACACGCACTAATTATAAGAAAGAGCAAGTTGTAAACAGTTTTAATATAGCTGCCCGAATATGAAGAAGCTCAAATAGATTACATGATGCAGATTTTTAGGCATTCATCGAACATTAAATTTATAATTATAGCCTTTCAAGCAAATGGTAAAAGTTGCATTTGTACTTTTTGTTATATAACACCAGTATAACTGAAAATTTCATATAATTTTGTTTTACCTTTTAATCTTCTCCAATAAATTTCTTTAATTGCTGAAATAACTAAACAAGTCCGAAAGCTTGATGTTTCATTTACATTAAGAAATTAAAAGATAGTTAATTCAGGAAAAATAATACAATTTAGAAAACTTTTATCTTTCTTAGACGTTACTAATTGGTACTTTTCGAATTTCCAGGAAGTAATTAGAATTCCCGCACATTTTCCATGAGAGAGAACGAATTGTACACAGTTCTAATGTCTGCCTGAATTTGGAAAAATTCAAATATATTACACGATTTAGTGTTGCAGGTTTTCATCGGGATATTTATTTCAATTAAAATTAAAATTATATTCTAATAAACTATTGTTGAAGTGTACCATTTGAAGTCTTTGTTATGATATCAATATTATTGAAGAAGATTTGTGATTTTGGTTAATCTATAATTAATTCCCAAAACACTTGTCCTTAATTACAGGAATTCGCTGAGTAAGAATGGAAACTTGATCGCATTTCCAAAAATAAAATATTATCCTAATATAGTTATCCCTCGATATATCGCGCTATTTAGGAGAAAAGAAAAAACGCGATATACCGAGGAGGGCGAGAAGAGTATTTATAAATGAAAAATAAAGAGCCCTAAATTAAGCTACGAGGTCGATTTAATAATTGTTCAAAAGAGCAACAAGTTCAACACAAAGAAAATAGTAAAACATTAAAAAAATACAAAACCGTAGATATACAGTATACATTTCAGTTTACATTTTACAGTATTTTCTGAAAATAAGAATCCAGAATTGTTTGCTTTTGATTTTCTTTGATTATCTGCTTTCCAGTAAAAATTAATGAACGAAAATGTACTAATTGCATTTCAGTTATATGCTTAGATTTCGACATTTCAAATGTTTTATAAGCTTTTTTCGAGAAACTGAACTGCTTTGGTCATTGCAGTTAATAAATTCTAGTCAGATACTACCACTTCGTCGTTTTCTTCTTTCGCCAGAAAACTATTATCTGTTTGATCTGCAGAAATAATTTCTGCGTCAGTCAAATTTTGAAATATTGGTTCATTGTCGTCAAAATGTATCCATTCGATCGGGTCCTTTACAGAAATTTACACGTCTAATTGATTGGCAGCTTCAAGGATGTCTTGTAAATTTTCCTCATTTGAGTCATTTTGTATTTCATCGCCCATTTCACCGTTCGTTATTTTCTAGTTCGTTATTTTCTCTCGTTATCTTCTGGAATGAAAACTGATTCTATTCTGAGAAACTGAGCAATGCCGCTGACTATTCCGTATATTTTTTCTTTATCAACAAACCGGAAATTTACCGGGGGACAACTAAAAAGAGCAAAATAGCCGAATGCGCGATATAAAGAGGGGTTACTGTAATATTATAAATGTGAAAGTGTGTGTGAATGATTGGCTGAAGTTAACGTCAAAACGGAGGACTTAATGGCCCTGTATATTTGCATATGTTTATATATTTATATATGCCTGTGTTTTATTTATGTTATTCAAATATTTTGATTAATAATTCAAAATCTCCCTTTTTTCTTAGAGCATCAATAAAAAATTTTCCTATAAAATTTAACCACTCTTTCTTGTTGCCAATAAATAAAAACCCGGAATAATAATTTTCCCCCAGCAATTCATTTTCACTTGAAAAATTTCCATGTGAAAAACGAAAAAGAAATAAAAAGTTTCAACAATTAAAAAGAAGGTCAATATGATGTCAAGGGAAGTATAACAGGGATTTTTGAACATTTCTCAATAATACAAGGAATATGAGTATGAGTAAGATAAGAAAAAATATTAATATGACGCCATTAGAGAATAAAAAGAAAATGAATATGACGTCATGTTGGAAGTTTGACGGACTTTTTCAAATTTATGACAATCATACCAACATAGTATCAATATGAGTAAATACAGAAAGCATGTGTATAGGACGCCAGCAGTGAATATAAGACGTATTGAACCTTGATAAACACCCGATTATGAAAATATTGGCATATTATAATATTTTGAGGTTCTGTAAATTCGTTTTTGCTCTTTATAAATTTATTTATTTATTTATTTACTTTATTATTATTATTTTTTTTTTTTTTGCTGTAAAGGTTGGTCCAATTAAAAACTTGTCAGTATAAAAGTTGTAGATAATATTAAGAGGATTTATAATAAATTTAAACGGATTTGATGTCTTGTGAATTGACAAAGTTATGAATTTTTTTCTTCTTAAACCCCTATTTCCCCCTCCTCCCTTGAGGCCATTTTTAATGATAGTAAAAATCTGTCATACATAAATTTTTGGCCCTTTTCCTAGAAGTAATAATAACTTTAAACAGATTCGATAATGATTTCATAATTAAGAAGTTATGGGGTGTTTTCTGTTTTCACAACCCCCCCCCCCCATTCTCCCCCCTCCGTCCCTTGGTTCGATTTTGCCCATAAACGAACTTGACTAAGATTTTATGCCCCTTGATTTTATGTATCAGTTTGGAAGAGATTTCAGCAGAATTATTAAAGTTGTCGTGTCCATAAAAAAGTGATATAGATAGATAGATAAAGTTTTGAACTGCGGGTGGTTTTGGGTTCTCGGAGTCATGATCGGCGTAGATCTGCAAAAAATTTCCCGAAATTTTAACATAAGGGAGAATGTAATAGATAGTATTTCTGACGAAATCTACCTAATACCGCATTGTCTCTTATAACTTTGATAAAGATTTGGTTAATTAAATATGTTTTTATTTATCGGGAGTGAAATGTTTTGTTTAATTAATTCATTTCTTCTTTTTTTAATGTTACGCAAACGACGTCAGGGGTAACAGCTAGTATAATATAAAAATAATACTCTTTATATTTTATACTTTTGACATGCTTTCAAATAAAAACCTTTCGTCTCTCTTAACAATTCTCTGAGAACTGTAAATATGATTTAGGGAGGATTTATCTTTCTCAAATTTTCTTAATCGTATATATCAGATAGCTATAGCACTTAATTAGAATTTTCCCATACATATTTTAAGGGAGCGTTAATTTTACATGACTCTAATATTTATCCGAATTTCTAAAAACACACAAAATAGTAGTGCATAATATAGATTTTCAGGCTTTCATCGAGAACGGTATTCATATTATTTTTTTAAATAACCATATTCATATTAATCTTTCAATCTAATATTAAAAGGCACAATTTTCAGCTTTTGTTATGACATCAGTATTATAGGAAGTTTTAATCTGGTAACCCTTTTCAATACACAGGGTATCCATAATTAAACGAGCCTTCTTTAAAGTTGTCTACAGACGAAACTATTGTTCAGAATGTTGCGAGATTTTGTGAAGGACATAATGAAGGAATGGGAATTTGTTTAAGCAAAAAAAATAGTTCAAAATTTTGCCACCAGAGGACGTTTTTAATGAATTACACATTTAGCATACATTTACGATAGGTTACAAATTTTATTACAACAAAAGATGTTGAACAAAACTTTTTCGCGACATGTTTTTAGCATTTCCCAGAACACAACTGCGGTCAACTGTGGAACATGCTATCTTACGATTCCAGATGGTAGCTGAAAATGATGGCCGTCATGTGGAACATGTTTTGTTGCAATAAAATATGTGAACTATCATAAATGTATAATTAATTAAAAAACGTCCTCTGGCGGCAAAATTTCGAACGAATTTTTTTTTCGCTTAAACAAATTACCATTCCTTTATTGTGTGCTTCACAAAATTTCACAACTTTCTGACCAATAGTTTCGTCTGTAGACAACTTTAAAGTAGGGTCGTTTAACTATAGGCACTCTGTATTTTCTTTATTGTGGAAACAACTAAGCAAGCATGGAAGTTTGATTAAAATTTCACCAACAAATAAAACATAAATTTAAATGAATGTTTTGAAATAAAATCCTTATTCTCCTTTCATAAGAACTCTCCAGGAAATCCGACTCGGATTTAGGAAAACTTTATCTTTCTCGGATGTTGTTAATAGGATGTAATTAGAATTTTGAAACACACTAATTTAATACAATAGCAAATTGTACGAAATTCAAATTTCTGCCTGAATTTGAAGAAACTTAATGAGTGTTTGGAAACTTTTATAGTTGCTTTGGGAATTACATTTAAATTAAATTCCTAATTATATCGTTCAAAGCTAACAAGGTATATATTTTCTTTAAGTTCTTGCTGTGAAACAAGAAAAATTGAAAGGTGTTTATGATTTTGATTTATCTGCTAATCTTCCCGAATACATGCCCTTATTTGCGGAAATAATTAATGTACAATAGAATTATTGTTGTATTTTCAATAAGAAAATAAACAAATAATACAATAAAATCACTTGTGAATTTCGAATTAAAGTGTAATTATTGGATAAAAAAAACACAACAAAAAAGGTTTAAAAGTACTTTTTAATATAGATGACATATGTTTTCATCACTGAAACGGCGACATCGTCAGATCAAAATGATAAATAAAAAAGTCCTTCCGGCCTGTACCGGGAGCAAAAGGTAGCTTTTCTATATCTTCGTTTTAAAATTTAAACGAATTATACTCGAAACAGCAAGCTAAAATGCAAAGAAGATTCGTTAATACTGAATTTGAATGAGAAATTTGCCAAATTAGTGAACTATAGCCAAATTCGCTTCATTTATGAAGATTTATTTTTGGTCGCTAAATTTGGCGATAATTCGCCAAGTTTGGCGATAATTTGGCGCTAACGGATATAAATATATAGTTTTATACGTATGATTGGGAAAATGATTACAACAATGTAAGATAATAATTTGCAGGAAAATCGCGTACACTAAAACTCGTAAATTAATCGTTGATTTTTTGTAATGTGTTATGTTGTTTCAAAATGTCAGTTACCCTAGAATTTCAAACTGTTCTATCTTAGCCATTTTTTAAGATAAAGATTAAACAAAAAAAAGTTCCGGAATCCTTGTATTAAGGCCTAACACTTAAGCAAAAATATTTTTAATTTTTTGTATATTTATTTTAATTTTTAATTTTTCAGTGGCCGCCATTTTGAAACAAGATGGCGGACCAAGCTGGCCAACGAACTCGGTTTAGACATTGGTATACTTAATACATACAATTAGTTTCATCCAAATTGATTTATAAATAAGAGTGTTATCGTATGATATATGTCAGCTATATCGATATCTATAAATCAACATTTGAACAGAGGGTGGTTTTGGGGTCTGGGGATCATGATCGGTGAAAATATACCGAAATTTTCCGGAATTGCTTTCCTCGGAACGGCTGCAATAGGTAGCTTTCTACTTTTTTGTATTGAAAGCTACCTAATATTCCCGCAAAGATAATCATCTCACACGTTTTCCAGTTTGACCAATTTAGGCACCTGCTTACACTGGATATGTGATCTCGTGATTTATGTTTATCATTTTCAAAAACTTTGCGAGGATATTTTATTTATCATTTTGATCTGAAGATATTGCCGTTTGAGTGAAGAAAATATATGTAATCTATATTAAAAGGTATTTTTCAACGTTTTGTGTTGTGTTTTTTTTTTTATCGCTTTAAGCAATAATTACACTTTAATCTGAAGAAAATAAACTTCAATATAAATTAATACTTTTTTATGTTTTTAACTAAAATCCTTCTCTAGTATTAACAATTCTCTAAGAATTACAACTTTTATTTATAAAAGCTTTATTTTTCTCAAATATAGATAATTGAAACTCTCAGATGTCCAGCAATTAATCATAACTTCCTTACACACCAATTGAGGCACTGACGTGGAAAAGGTAGTAAATGAAGAAAACCTAATTTTACAGGAGAAGCAAAAAACGGTTTTACACTGCTAAATTACAAAGTTTTATTCGCAAAAAAATTAGCATATGGGATGCATGTATGGATATCTCAGCTTTACAACTAAGGTAAAGCCAGGAGAGATGGCGCGGTCGGAGAGATTGCGCACATAGAGGTTCGGGGGGAAGGAGTAGAGTGAGCGCGCAGTCACTCCAGGTAGTTGTACAACAACAGTAGTGGAGTGTCTACTTGAAAGTGCTCGTTGATTGCTTTGAGCGTCTAAGATAAAATATTGCTATTTTGTTTTGTTTTCCGAAAGTAAGTGCTTGAATTTTCATAGCTATTCATCAGAACTTCTATACAATGTCAACAGTACAAAATATTTTAAACTTAAACGATTTCTCATAAGCTACTAATCTACACTGTAAAAAAAATTCAGGAACGTTCCTGGAAAATAATGGGCAGCTAATGTGCCTAATTTATACCAGTAACATTTCTGGCAAAAAATAGAAAACTTTTTTAAGAATTCAGAAAAGTTAATATTAAAAGTCAGTAACTTTCTTGGATTATAGTGGTAAGGTTTCTCAATTCTTCAGAAAGGTTCCAGGTTTAAGTCGGTAACCTTCCTGTAAAAAACCATGAACATTCTAAAATCTTCCCAGTAAAAGCCAGTAATCTTCCTGAAATAAATCAACAATCTTCCAAAAATATTTAGATATGTTCACATCCTGTCATCTTCCTGGTAAAAACCAGGAACATTCTTTAAGAATTTAGAAAAATTCCACCGAAAGTCAGTAATAGTACTTGAAAATCTAAGGAAACATCCTATATATTTCAGGGATGTTTCTGATACATCAATTTGATTTTTATTGATATGTAGCTCACAATTTAATTAGCTTAAAATTTTTGCAAAGTAATTTTTGTATGTTTTAAGAATATTTAAAAATATTTAACTCATAAAATATATATTTTTTTTATTTAATATTTATCTTATAAACATATTTGTTTAATTATAACATCAAATTTGTCTGTATTTTTTTTTTTTTTAAATGTCACTGTATTTAAATTTTTTCTTACAAAATATAGTTTGATGTTAAAAATAAACTTTTTTTTTAAAGATAAATATATGTTGTTTCATTTTAAAATTGTATAATGTTTTCTTTTTTAAGTTAAATATTTTGAGTTAAATTAGTTGACAAAACTTTAAAGCTAATCGATTGCTATTCTGACATAAGAGCAATCAATTACTCATAAAAATATTATATTTTTATGAGTAATTGAAAATTCTCAAAAATGGAATACTTTTATGAGTAATTGACTGAGCAGTCAAGTACTAAAAAATGTTACATTTTGGATTATAAAGAAATATAATTTAGTTTTTATCCATGCAATGATCACCCGATATTAAATGTTGAAAATGTTGCTTTTTTTTCTGCAACGTCTTTTAAAAGAAATTGCTCGCAATATTTCTATTAAGCTACTGTATATTTTTTACAAATAAACTTTACGGTTTCAGAGATTATATCTATGTCTTAAGATTGGGCCAAAATGTGTTGATAATTCAAACACAGAAAAAAAAAGCATAGATAGAACTCTGAAAATTCTATGCAACCTGTTTAATTTTATTTTGAAACAGAAATTTTGCTAAAATATACACAAATTTATGTTCAGTCTTAATATAATAAATTCACAAAGATTGCAGGTAGAAACATTATCTAATATAATAAAATTACTGTGCACAATTTAAATAAAGTACGTTTTTAACATTTTGAGATAGACCATTTTAAAGTATCTTTTAATCACTGCTTACAGTGAGAACAACAGATATATTTTTTAGCCATAACTCGTGTAAATATCGGGATTTTTTAATACAGGTTATCTCAAAATGCTAAAACAATGTTGTTTTTTCGTGTTTCTTTCTTTTTTTTTTTTTTTTTTGAAAAGTTAATTTTTTGAAGATTAAAATTAAATTCCTCTTAAAAAGCGGATATACTTCAAATATACAAACATAGTAATATTTTTCATGTATGAGAAAATGTACATTTAAAATAGTATAATTCTTGCAATATAGGTTTAACTCTTTTTTCCGATTGTCGGGTGATTTTTAATAGGAAATAAATATTATTTTATACACTTACATTCTGTTGCTCTCAATGTATGCATCAAATTCTACAAGTAATAATAATAAAAATAATAATAATAATTATTATTACTATTATTATTTTACACTTCCATTTATGGATTTTATTTGGTACAAAAAGTTATATGTACAACTTTAAAAGTCAGAAGCATAAAAAATAATAAAATTTTAAACAGTATGTAACGTTTACTAATTTTAAGATTGTAGAAGTTAAAACCCAGAATTGTAAAAATATATATATATATATGTCAATTATTGATTTAAAATATTTGTAATTAAATTAAATTACGTACATACCTTTCTTTTGTTTATCCAATAGTTTTCTCGGTAATCCTAAGAATAATATAATCCAAAAATGAAGTAGAAGTTTAAATAAAGCTAAAAGGTATTCCAGGTAACAATGGAAGGATTAATTATTAACTTCGCAAAGCTACCCAGTACCATTTAACTAATACGTGCAATTAGATTAAAATACAATAGTTTTCCTCCGTCTTCCTAGAGAACCTTCCTTCTAGAACGCCTTTTGCCTTGTGGTTGAAATAATAAAATGGTAGGTTTTCTGTCCAGCGGCAGCTGTTATTTATTCATTGTTTGTCTAACGCAGATGATTTGATATTGCAACGCATTTTCAGATAGTTTTCATTTCAAGTACCGCTTTCAATAAGATATTTTTTAACTCAGGCCGCTGTAAGCATAAGTGCAAGGGTCCCCAAATTTGTAAATCGGCTCCTGGATATATGTCGAGAATCCAAGATGGCGGAGCTAACGCTAAGCGCAGACGTTGCCACGCAAAAAAAGGTTAATCCCTGAATTCAGGAAACTATAAACTTGTTCTTTCCAGGAATCTGATAGAAACGTGTAAAAATCCGGAACGTTTCTGGAACATTTGCGTAACGTTACGGATTTTTTTTACAGTGTAGACTAACAATGTGAACATCAACGGTTCGTTTTAGAAGAGGTCATGTTTAAATAAAAGGCCGCGCAATCTATCCTACCGAAATTGGAGAGTTTGCGCATCTGCTACTTAGGAGAGATGGCGCTGTGTTCCCATTGGTTTCCATGTTAGAAGAGATTATGCAGCTTATTGGCAAATTTGCATAAAAAAATGAAAAATGAAAATGGACTAATTTTAAGTTAAACGTGTTATTAAGTAACATGATTTTATTTTGTAATCTTATCTGGACTTGCTTTTTCTGATTCTTTAATTTTTTTCCCTTTAATTAGAAATTTTTAATCGTTTTTAAAATTATTTCCCTTTTCTGATTCTTTAATCATTAGGTTGAAATATTCACTCCTAATACAATAATATTTGTTCACAAAAACCTTACAGCAATGTCATTTAAGTGTAATTATTATTGTTAACAATTTAATTGTAGTTATTATTAGTAGCAATCTCTCCTACCCATGTGCGCAATCACACCAACCCTGTAAGGACAGATTGCGCAAAATAACTTTCTTTGTTTTATTACAACTGTTCTATTGAATTGCAACATAACAACAAAATAGCAATGGAAATGCATAAAAAACAAATGAAGTAAAAATTATTCATGAATAGTTTAGCAAAAAATTAATATTTAGATTTTTTATTGCTATTCTTTTCAATTGTGCTCAGACTATCCTAGCTTTACCTTATTTTTTTAAATCAACATATTTATTTCAAAGTAAATACTACTTCTTCTATTACAAATCTCAAAATCAATTTTTCTTGACTTACTACCTTTTTCATGACAATGCCTCAATTATATCAGATAGAGTGAATGGTGCATGATTCTAATATCTGTCTGATTTTGGAGCAAATCAAATAGAGCAGCATGCAGTGTTTTAAGTTTTCATCAAAAAAAAACTTATTTAAATTAAATTCCTAAATAAACTCTTTTAAGCTAACTGAAAAATGGAACATTTTCTAAAGTCAAAAAGGACACTTATCATTATAACCTGAAAGGTTTTTCTTCAATTTTTCTTATTAAGGCATGCATCCTTTGAAACAAATGCTGTTTAGATGTAGTGCAGAATTTTCTGAAATAATGGATTAGCAATTTTAAATATAATTTCCGCCTTAGCAAAATTAGAAAATAGCTAATATTCATTTACACATTCTTATTTATAAAAATTAATGAAAATATTCTACTTTTAAAGTAACTATACTTGTATTTGTTTTTTTGCTGTTATTGATTACTTCTCAACTGAGCAAGCATGTTTATCTTATTTAGAATATATGTTGCAATTATTACTCTAAATATGAATATATTATATAAATTTTATGTGCTTATTAGGTGCGTTCGTAATTATATAAATACGTACCACCTATAGTCGTCGTCTGTCTGTCCGTCCGCCCGCCCGCATATATAACAGAGCAAAAAATACCCAATCGAATGGTTTGAAATTTAATACATATAATAGATGCAGAATTTTGTCGAGTCATTTCAAATTTTATGAAAATCGTATCAAAACTTTAAAAGATATTAATAAGAATATTTATTAAGTAATTTGATTTTTTTTAAAAATGGTACTTCTTTGTTACTGTAGCTTCCGAGGATTAATCGTCAAGCGACTGAGATATATCGCCAAGTTATCTGACATGTATGACGTTATAGTCATATATAACGTATATGACATTTAATGTCTATGAGCAAATTATTGTCACATTTTTCATTCTATTAAATCCTGTCATACGTGAATAATTCAATGATATCTCACGACAGGTAATGATTCTAGGTTGCCATGGTGATTACGTTCTATTTAAGATAGAGTCCTATTATTTCCGTATTACTGAATTTAAAAGCCGAATTTGTATACTAAAATTGTTTAATTATAGTAATCCTATAATCTACCGACAGTTTTTTGGATAGATGTTTCCGGAGAAATAGATATTAAATGGAAAAATAGTCTAAATATGGATTTCAAGTTCTGAAACTTTCAAAGCCCATTGGAATTTTTAGTAACTGTCAACAAAAGATAAAATGTTGCCACCTTAAAATGTATTTATTTTTTTACGGAAATTACTCATATACAGACGATATAATTCATTTCACTAAAATAATAGCAGTACGAACTCATTTGTCACGTTTGACGTACAATTTCCAACTTGTTGTGTATATAGCGTTGTAATGTTTAATAGTTGTTCACTAACCAACAGTATACCTGAAATTATGTATTGATACAATACTATATTTTAGCAATAATATACTGGGTGTCAAAAAGTGGACTGACTGATTTTAAAAATCAACAACTTGAAAACGGTGACAGATATTAAACAAATTCTTGCAGAAGAGTAATATATGATGTCAGGAGTTTTTTACTCCGATTCCTGGTTTTAGTTTCAAATATCAGTGATAGATGGCGCTGAAAGCAGGTTCAGGTTCAGCTTAGTGGGGTGGCCTACCGATTTTCTAAAGCTCTACAGGCTCCGCTCAGCGGGGATATCCACTATCCAAGGACCCTAACCAAGAGGAAGGGCCCGGCCAAACCTTTAAATTATTTATACACATATAAACAAATACAAAACAGAAAAAAAATTAAAATAATAAATTAGTTACAATATAATTCTAATTAAAGTACTACAATATAATTCTAATTAAAGTATCTTTAAATTAAAAACTTGTTTTAAAGTTGAGATTTCTACTAAAGTCAGTAAACAGTATTCTATTAAAGTCGCAAGCAAATCACAAGGTTAAATATAAAGAGTAGATCTCATTCGTCAATACAATCTTGTTCCACTCAATATTTTGTGTGATATCAATATGTGATAGTTTGGATAAAATTAAACTATAAACACGTACTAATTGTGCTTGAGTGCTTCATAAAGGAACCACCAAACCAGGAATTATCTCATTAGTGTCCATGCAGTATATTAAAAATAGTTGTTAGCATAGAAAATATAACTAACTGCATCAAAATAATAGAAAATCGACAATATATATTTCAAAATGTGTGTTTAGTTCTAATAGACAGTATAAATGAGGTTTCAAGTTTCTCGGAGGCTAAACATTAACCTTAATTTAATAATGCTATATACACTGAGTCTGTGCATTCTGTAATATTTTGTTAGCTTGTATAAAAAATATATGTATCCTTTGCAACTATTTTGAAAATAAATGCCAATGCACTGTAAACTAGTCGTTGGGGGACACCGTATTACTTACCTATCATGTATATGCATAATATAAAATATGAAAATTAAACATGTGTAATGTAAACTATTTATAAAATGCATTGCAATTCGAATAAAATCGTGGCTCTATGAAGTCATAAACTTTAAATGCTCTATTACTGAATTGTATAAAAGAAACATCCTCCATAACTCCAAAATTGATAATCATATTAACTGACGGTTCACTGCGTCGTTTGATGCGTCTCATTTCCTATTAAAATACATCTTTGAATTGAAATTTGAATGAAATACAGGATAATGAAAAATCGAAGAGTGTGGTAAATAGGATTATAAATACCTCGGCAACTCATTATCCGATCGACTTCATTTTTAAACAAAATTTGTGTTTTTTCATTGTCTTTTATATTTACTCCTTAAAAAAAAAACAATTTCGAAAAATTTTTATATACCTTTTATCAGAACGAATATTTCGAGAGTCCGAAAAAAATAGTTCCGGATAATCGATGTTACTGAAATTCAATAAGCTTTTTCCCATTATTACATACCAAGTACATACCAAATTTTAAGTCTCTATCTCAATTTGTTCGGGAGATAGAGCGTTTACAGACAGACGGACGGATTTTTTTTTTCTAAAAATATATTTTTCGGAATCTCCAGTATCTAAGACGTGTAAATCTGTCAAAAAAAATTTTTCGATTTTCAACACGATTACAAGACTTACCCTATACTACCTATGATGGATAAGTAAAAACATAAAAGTTTTTTTATCTACAAAAATGTAATACAACCACGAACGAAAATATACCAGAAGTTCTTTCGAGTTACCCACGGTTCCTGAAAGAGTACTTTATCCTGAGAAACCTCAGAAACCAATATATGTTTTGAGATTTTAAGAAGCATTTATAAAAACCAAGTTTATTTTGTTTCCCCAGATTTTCGAAAACGTTTCCCAGTAGTTTTGATTATGTATTAATTAGTGTTCTCAAACCAAAATATCGGTCTCTAGGATGCTATCAATTTTCAATTAAACATTTTCAGCTGCGTAACTGAATTTATTTATGCAAGCTTAACAAAATATAACTAGTTTTAATGCTAATGTTAATGCTGTTAATTTATCGCGTCTGCCTATAACATATGCTTGTTAAACGTGAAAATGTTTACTTGAGTATTGATAGCATTCGAAAAACTGATTTTCCGGTTTGATAAAACTGAATAATGCATTACAAAAACTACTCGGAAACGTTTCCGAATATCAGTGGCAGCAAAGGAAATTTGTTGTTTAAACATGATTTTTTACATCTCGAAAATATATTAGTTTCTGAGGTTTCTATATACAGAGGTGTTTCTAAATGAATATCGGGGTTTTAACGCTTGGTAGTATTTATTACATACAACTTAAACTTATAATTAATACATAAAATGAAAGAGCAACTGAAACAGTTTTACCTACAAGCTTACAAGTGTTCAATGTGAACACCTTTCGTCACACAGCACACACAGTAGATACCTCAGTTCTTCCCAAACGTTAATTCGTGTTTGTGGGGTAATTGTTGCAACAGCTGCCTCAATCCTGTTTCTTAGGTTGGGTAGGTCAGCTGGTAGTGGAGGCACATACACTCGATTCTTTATGAACCCCAACAGGTAGAAATAACATGGCGTCAGATCGGGTGAGCGTAGAGTGGCGTTTGAGAAGAACTGAGCTATCGACTTGATGTATGCCGTGTGACGAAAGGTGTTCACATTGAACATTTGTAAGCTTGTAGGTAAAACTGTTTGAGTTGCTCTTTCATTTTATGTATTAAGTATAATTTTAAGTTTTTTATAATAGATACTACAAAGAGTTAAAACCCCGATATTCATTTAGAAACACACTGTATAACCAACCCTTTTCGGATTTCTGGGCAGCTTGGTAAAGGCTATTGTATATTTTCGTTTGTGGTTTATATTATATTTTCCTAGATTAAGAAACACTGCTTCTTCACAATATGGCGCACAAAATATATAAACGGTTGGCTGTTGCACTCGGTCTGACTCTGTTAATTATGTTAAAAAATTACTAAAAATATTACCTTAAATTCATCAGTGCAAATGATAAGAGTTTTAGTGGATATATCGTTTAGAAAATATTTCCTTTAGCCATGGAAATCATTATGTAAGAACCAATAGTAATTGCAATTTCAGAAAAAATATTCAACAAGCTCAAAAATTAACTGCCATTTTTGTAAGAAAATGGAAATAATTAACACGTTGACGGACACTTGCGGCTATAGCCGTCAAAGCGAAGTGCACTATGTGGCATGACGGCAATAGCCGCCCAAAACGAAACGGTCGTTTTTAGACACTACGACTATAGCAGCACAAATGTGCATTTACCGGCGTACAAGTCCCCAGTGTCATGTTTTGGAAACAATTTTTTAGGTTGAAGTTCGTTTTCCACCTTTTATACGAGTTGCAGCTTAAGTATGCACGTGCAGGGTGGCTAGTGGTCAGGGAAAAATACAGTAAAAAAATGAAAATTACCAGTATATTCTTATAGAAAAATTCAAATTGTTTATTTGATCGAATAATGAAGATAAATTTTTCTATAAGAATATACTGGTGTTTATCACCCTTTTTTTTTACTGTATTTTTTCCTGACCACTAGCCACCCTGACGTGGTTGTGAAGGGAGTAGTGCAACCTAATTAAAGGTGCTGCATTAATCAAAATTAAGTTTATTTAAGCAGAAAGAGTAAAACTATACTTCTAATATTCTAAAAATTACAAAAACATATAGTGTCAATTTTCGAAATTCACTTGTTCCTACTGTCCATCAATGTGTTAAAATAAGCTATTATGAAGTTCTAAGCTGCATTCTCTTTACTATATTACTTTTCCGTATATTAGAACTTTCTAAGGATTCTTGCGAATATCTAGAAAGTCTTTTCCTGATACAGATATCGCCCAATCCCTTGGAGGATAATGGTATTTCCCAATGGATTTTCACAAATTGTAACTAAAAGTAAATATAAAAAACGTTTCTAATGTCTAAATCTAAGACATTCAAGTAAGTTATTTCATCTATTGCTTTAGATTTTCATTGAGTATTTCCTTTTAATTAAATCTAGATTATATTCTTCTTAGATAATGATAAAACAGATAATTTTGAATTATTTTTATTAATATGCGTGAAAAGTGTCTTTTCTTAGTCTGTATTTTCATCCAATATATTTTTATTTTTTACTATGTAAATATTGTCAAAAGTATAGAAACGTTTTTTTTTTTTTTTTTTTTAAGTTTGTCTGTGATACTTTGATTAAATCACATTTTTACTTTTATTGATTTAAAAATACTCCAATATTTTATCGAAAAAACATGTGTTTTGAAAATGAAGGATTCTAAGTTAAATTTACATTATTATATTATTATATTATATTATTATTACATTATGTCTTTTGTCAATTTTCTAAGAATTGTATAGAGTCTTTATTTGACATGGATATTGCTCTTTCACTGAGGAGTTAATGGAATTTCCAAGTACACAACACAAATTGTGAACAAAAGAATGTATAACAAATGATTCTAATACTTATTTGAATCGTAAGATGTTCAAGTAAATTAATTCATGCACTGCACAAGGTTTTAATCGGTTGTTTCCTTTAAATTAAATTCCGAAGTACATTCTTTCTAGCTTATGGTAAAACCGTTCACGTTTAATACTACTTACGGATGTATATGAAAAGTGATTTTCCTTTATTAACCATTTTAACAATTTTAAACACCCTATTAATTCTTAAAGTTTACAGCTTTTTACTCCCCACCCTGTATAAAAAATCGAACTAAATAGACTTTGGTCTGTTATTGATTTGGGTGCATTTATATGATGCATTTATCTGCCAAAAATAAACAAAATTTTGAAAGTAACGCAAGTACATTTTTAGAAGTTTGTAAGGAAAGAGTAGAATGCGAACGTTTTGAACAAATGAGGACTCCTTGTCTTCGTTAATCGGTGTGTGTGTGTAAATGGAACACTGTCCTATCATGGTATTCTGCAGAGTGGCTAAGATAGCATGATAAAAAGCTCGCCATTTGATTCGGAAATATTAGATCATGCAGAATGTAGCTTGGCCATACACATATACAAATGCCTTTCCGAAGCTAGAAACATAATTCACTGAACCTATAATTGGATTGGATGCAGACAAATCACTGCTCTTGGAATAGAATGGCCCCTTTATAGCCCAGATCTAAATGCATACGACTGTTTTCATTGAAGTCCATAAAAGAAAAAATTAAATACCGCTACTAAACATGTAGACTTAAAGTTATTCTTTTATAGGGTTATTAAAGCACTTGTTCTAAGATTGATTTGTCATATAGAGACAGTTTCAAAATTGACTCTGTATCACTGCAGATGCAAATGGAAAACACTTTAGAATATTAAACATATTTATTTACAAAGCATTTTAGAAAAGTTTTCAAAAACACGTATTTGCCTGCATTAATTATAATTCTTTTTTACATGTACAAATTTCATTCATCCATAAATTTTCTATATAACTTAATTATAACTATAGACTAACTAAGAATATATAACTATTTACACTAGAATTATATAATTATTAAAATGTTCAAAAATAATTTTAAAAAAAGTATTAGTTCTAATTGCAATGCGTCTTCAAAATTTTCATACAAGTAAAAATGCAATTCATTTTTGATATGCGTACATTCAAATTATACTGCTATTACTTTTACTTTATCTAAAATTGCAAAGTCTTCTAATTTTATTTTATTTTATTCTTAGTTTTAGCAAACATTTGTGTAAATCCTAAAGAAAACTTTACTTTACACATTCAAATAACTAAGCATGCACGAAAATTATTTTTTTTTTCAGTTAAAACAAAATCTTTAGAATATACAGTTCTAATTCACCTTCTTGTTACTATATTACCATTCCGTATCTTGGCAATTTTCTAAGACTTCTAGGTACAGTTTGTAAAGTCTTTATTTGACACGGATATTGCCTTTTCCCTTGGTAGTTAATGGAATTTCCAAGGACATAAATTGCAAGTGAGGGTAAATATAACAAACGGTACTAATGTTTAAATCTTAAAAGGAGCTCAAGTAAATTACATCATGTAGCGCTTTAAGTTTTCATCGAGAATTTCATTTAAATAAAATTCTGCAGCATATTCTATCTAGGTAATAGTAAAATGAATCTTACATAATGCTTGTTACATCAGTAATTAGTGCATGAGTGTAGTTTATATGCTTTATCTCATGCCAGACATTTACAATAAGAATACTGTTTTAATTTTTTGTTTCATTTGTTATAAACACATTTTCACTTACTTTAATTTTAAAAAAGCAATTATATGTACAAAAAAACATGTTTTAATGACATGTTTCAGCACTTTTGAGTTAGGTTGTATGTTTCATTTTGTTTTCAAGCATGCAAAATATCGTTAAATGTCCTTAGTAAGCATATAGACCTCAACACTGTAAACGAAAATGTCTGAAATTGAGACACATAAGTGTCTGAAATGGATGGTTCAAAAACAGACATTTTAAAGTGTCTGAATTTTTAAGACACTTATCTGTGTCTTAATTTCAGACACAATGTCTGAAATATAGCCATTTTTTACCCGGGCAAACAGCTGGTAAAAAATTACAAATCAAAATTGCGCCAGTGCTGCCATCTATCTATTGAAGCAGTTTGATTTTATGATACAGGATAATTACTTTTTCAGCCAAGGGAGCATCGAATCCGAGACCAGAGGATTAGGAGCTTAACGCCTTTATCCATTGCGCCATCGGTACTACGTAAATATTGCATTTTAAATACAATTAATGGAATGATCCGGCTGTGTGTTCATTTTCTTATAGGAAAGATTGTAATTTATCAGCGTTGTCATAATTCTTAGTACTTTTTATTATTGAGATTAATTTATTACTAAAGTTTTTGTGCTTAATGAATATTTAGAATGTCATTTGATTAGTATAATGTATTAGGGAAATTCTCTTTGCTTAACAAATGGTTAGAATATGGTTTAATTCATTTGTTGCTGATAAAATTGAAAATTTTGAACAGGATTTTGGGGAGATATGTTCAATTTGAGATGGTGGCAAAGATTGTATAACTTTATTATTTATGTGGGTGGAGGCAAAGCAGGCGCAACCATCGGGCAAATGGAGGGCCCCGTTCCAGTTGAGTCTCGTTAGGGACCCCGAGCGCCTATTACAGTCCTGCGTTAGTCCTATGACACTTATGTGTCACAATTCCTGTGACACTTATGTGTCTGAATTCCTTTTTCAAACACATATGTGTCCAAATTTAAGACGGCTCTATTTGCAGTAAAGTTATTCATTGAAAGTAATATTAACGAACTTGATCCTAGCATTACTTCAACAAGTAGAAACACTTTTAAAATCGACTCTGTATCACTACAAATGCAAATGAAAACATTTTAGCATATTAAACACATCTATTTACAAAAATACATATTTGTCTGCATTAATTATCCATTTTTCTTACATGTAAAAATTTCATTCGTCCATACATTTTCGGTACTATAAATAGTACACTACAATTATGCAACTATTAAAATGTTCAACAGTAATTAAAAATATATATTAGCCCTCATTACAGTGCGTTCCTCCATTAATTTTCATACGTACAAATACAATACAATGTTTGGTATGTGTATTAAAAAATTATATTCAAATCATACAGCTATTATTTTTTTATTTAATCAAAAATTACAAAATTTTCTAAGTTTATTTAATTTTGTTCTTAATTTTTTCATAAATTTCGGTAATTTTCTTTTTAAAAAATCTTCTTTTACACATGGGAATAACTAAGCATGAACAAAATTAACATGATCTTTACATGATCTTTACATGATCTTTTACATGATCTTTACATGATTACAAAATCTTTAAAATGTTCTGTTCTAAATCACCTTCTTATAATTAATTATGGGGCTGTTCAGAACAGAAGATCAGGCGGCGCGCGGGCGATGGAGATTAAAATATCGAGTGAGTCTATACTGTGAATGAAATTGAAAGGCCTGCGTTCGTTATCATTGATTTGGACATCCAAATCAATGATAATGAACACGGTCCTTCATTTGACTAATTAGCGTATTTTAATGATATTTTGTAAATTAAGAAGTGAACTTGGTGGCCGAATGGTTAGAGCACTGCTCTTGATTCTGAAGGTAGCGGGTTCGATCCCCCAAAATTTCTGTTTGATTTTTCTGTTTTTTTTTTTTTTCATGTTTTTTCTTTTTTTTTTTTTTTTTTTTTTTCAAAATGTTTAATCGGTTGCTTTGTATTTTTCATGATTAATGGAATATATTTTATAAAAGCAAAATTTGATATTATTAACAATTACTTATTTAATTAAATATGACAAATTCAGCTATTTTACGATTAAAATTTTACATTACAGTGTCTTTTAATATTTAAACATTATTATTTTTTTTTTCTTTTTAGCAAATGTAAAATAAGAAATGAAAATATAGTCAATTTGCACGAATTTCTCCATGTTTTTATAATGAGTACTTCAACAGTGAATTTTTAGTACGAATAGAATGCAAAGCATATTTTACAATGTAAAAAATATTATAAAAATAAAATGTAAAATATATACATTATTTAAACTAGAAATATCAGTACCTATTTTTGTAAAGAGGTAAAATACATGTGGTTTACCGTCTAGTTTCGTAATGAATATAAATAAAATATAGTTAGAATGTTTATAAATTTTCTACTGAATGTACAAGTATTTTAGCATTTGTTTCTCGTGTTTTATGATGTTTATTGCAATATAATAAATAATGCAATTTACATCGAAAAATGAATTTCAAGAAAAATAAATTTTTAGAAATTAATAATTATGTTTCAACAAGGCTGTTATCGAAAAATACATTTTAATAAAATGTTTAAAAGCTTTTTTATCAAATTTTAACAAAGATTTTATTTTACTATTATAAATAAACAAATAAATCTTTTAACATATGTTAAAAGATTTATCGTAAATCAAGGTCGTGATACCAACATATGTTGGTATCACGACCTTGATTTATTAACATTCTATTTATCCCAAAAAATATAAAGCAACTGCTAAATAATTTTTTAATTAATAAAAATAGGGGAAGAAAATCGGAAATAAACGGCGAGCATTCACTTTGTATTCATACTTTTCAGGTTCATCTGTGTAGGACAACCCAAACGTCAGTAAAGTACATAACAATTTTTGGTACTTTTCGGTTAGCCGGGCGCCAGTGAAAAAAATATATAAATATATATCTACATATATGTTTGTGTATTGTTTCACTGGTACCCGGTTAACCAAAAAGTACCATTTTTTTTTTTTAGAGTTTACATTAATTTTATTGAAACCACCAATACCGTGTTTCAGGAATTCGGTGATCCGAACGTCCTCTCCTTTGTTAGTTAAAGGTGCACTGGTTATAGAAAATTAAACTTTATAATATTATATGCATTGTTTTGTACAATATATATATTTATGTAACTGCTATCAACTAAACTAATATATCAGTTTTAGTAGGTGCTGTAGTTTTAGAGACATATAAGTTGACAGCAGTTATGTAACTATATGATGTATATATATATATATATATATATATATATATATACACATCATACTTTCGTATTCTATTATTTTTATGTTGGATCAAAGGCTTAAAAAATCATTTTAGAATGTTAAAAATTTTAAATTTTTCAGATATCCGATCATGTTGCTACAGCTGTATCAATCAACCTACCAAACCAAGTATGACACAAAAAAGCCCAATCACGTGATCAAATCGCCCACAGAATTTTTGTGAGTCACCCGCGCGCAGCCCGCGCTAAAAATTTGCAGGTTATGAACGCGGATCGGGCTATCTGATCACGTGATGCTTTTCATGAATGTTTCGGGGGTTTATTATGATGAAATAAAAATAGATATTCCTATTATAAGATCCATTTTTTTTGGAGGATAAAGATGTGTAGTCGCTAGTTTCACCTAATCCGAGCCATAGAAACTTAAAATAATTGAAATAATTAAATTATTTCAATATATTAAATTATTTAAATTTCCGATTAGACCTACTCCATAACCCTTCTCTCCATCGCGCGCGCGCCGCGCGATCTTCTTTCCTGAACACAACCCAAATCACTATTCCGTGTATCTTGGCAATTTCCTAAGAATTCTAGGCACTATTTTGAAAGTCTTTATTTGACACGGATATTAACTTTTTCCTTGGTAGTTAATGGAATTTCCAAGGACATAAATTGCAAGTGAGAGTAAATATAACAAACGGTACTAATCTTTAAACAGCTCGAGTAAATTACATCATGTAGTGCTTTAAGTTTTCATCGAGAATTTCATTTAAATAAAATTCTGCAGCATATTCTAAGTAGGTAATGGTAAAATGAATCTTATATAATGTTTACAACAGTTATTAGTGTAGTTTATTCGCGCTTTCCATGCAAGACATTTACAATACACAGTAAAAAAATACAACTGTTTCTTAATCTATCTTTTATTCTTCATAAGATTTACGAAACTATAATATAAACTCCTCCGAATTAATAGCGATTCCGAAAACTATTCCATTATTTTCGGAAAGTAATAGGTTTCCGAGATTTTAAGAAGTACTATTGAAACAAAAGTTCATTTTGCTGCCCTTGATTTTCGGAAACGTTTCCGAGTAGATTTACAGTGTATTAATCAACTTTCTTAGCCTGAAATGTGGACTTTAATGGTAATTGGGAATTTACAGCATTCGAAAAATCGATATTCTTTGCAAAGAAAATCGACTGTACTGCATTGTAAAAACTGCTCGGAAACGTCTCCGAAAACTACGGGTACCAATAAAAAAATTCTTTCAGGAACGCTTCTTTCAATTTTGGAAATCGATTGGTTTCAGAGGTTTTATTTAAAGATAAAGGAAGCTTTTAGTAATCGCGGACAACGCGGAAGAGGTTATATTATATTTTCGTAAACTTAAAGAAAAATAAGAGTTAGATTAAGAAGCGGGATTTTTTTTTTTTTTTTTTTTTTTTTTTTTTTTTTAACAGTGAATTCAAAAAACCTCATAAAACAAAAACAATCAAAAGGAATTGTTTCGATGAAGCAATACATTACTCCTGATAAATTCTGGATGGAAGATTGTGATAACGTCACTATCACTAAATTCATCATTGCTATTTTAGGTATTATTTTTTTCTATTCGCTATAAAAAAAATTGTCACACTGATACCTTTTTCATTTTGCATCGCATTAATTTTAAAAATGCAATTATATGCATAAAATACATGCTTTAATGACGTGTTTCAGAACTTTTGAATTAGGTTGTTTTGTTGTTTCATTTTGTCTTCAAGCAATTCAAATTTCTATTTTTGTTACAATTCTGAAAAAGGAATACATTTGATAGAATTTGATATATTATACATTGTAAAAAGAGACAGATAGTTCTTAATTTAGCAAAAAATGAATGTAACCGCGAACTAAAATATACAACAACCTCTTCCTCTTTCAAGTTACACACGTTTCTGAAAAGCGTTCTTTATCTTTAGAAAACTCAGAAAACGATATAATTTCGAAATTTAAAATAGCATTTATATAAGCAAAGTTTCTCTTACATTTAAAAATCTTATTTCTAGTTTACCAATCTTCAGGCTTGGTAATGATTTTTTGTTGAATAATAGTAGCTTAAATGTGTCTTTTTCTATATCATTATATAAATAACATTATATTCTTTTAAAAAATTTATTTATATTGTCAATAAAATATATACATTAACACTTATTAATAAAAACATAGTTAGCTATTTTCTTTTAAAAAAACCATATAGATGTCATAATAAAAAAAATCGACATTTTTATTTAATTAATTTATTCCAAATTCTTACAATTCTACCTTTTTTCTTGTCTTTTAAATATATCTTAAATCTAAATTATATTTTTGTTCCATATCTTTAAACAATATATTCTTTTAAATCTTATTCTAAAATTCTTAATCTGTTAAAAGCTACACATATTTGTAAAAAACTTTAATTTAATTCTTCTTTTGAGCCATTCAATTTTTATTTCTTTAGAACGTCTCTTAGTATCATTTTTATTTTCATTAAAATTATCATTCGATATCCCATAATTCATTTCGACTCACGCGTCTAACTTTTTCACCTCAAAATTATACCGTGTATAAAATTAATTTCCGCAGCCTTCCAAGCCACTCATTGGTTATTTTTACCCTGTACTGGCGAAAAGATTCATACGCCTTGCTACCTTTAAAACGCAGCTACGCAGTCCCGGAGTCAGAATCTTTACGTGTTTTCAATTGCTAAACAAACTCCCGTTACTTGGAGGAGAAGTGTCCATTTGCTGTAATTCTCAAATAAATGGGACATCTTCATGCTGTTGTCTATGGCGTAGCACAACTCATCTATGTATTCTGAACATGATTCTTAGTGGAATTGTCTTTGATTGGTGAAGTGTCAATAAAAATTATTGATACTAATGCAGCTTTCTGTTATTTATCGGGAAAACTCCTAATGTTTTTACGAAACATCCTCTTCCATCTGGAACCTTTGACTGCAAAGCGTCTACTGTTTTACGGGATCATCGATTGCCAGAGTTGATATATTCACTATGAAATGGAAATCATTTCATAGATATAATCCGACGTCCCAGAAGGTATATTCCTTTATTGCCTCGGATTTTTGGAAACTTTTTTGAAGTAGTTTCGATAGTGTATTAATAACTTTTCTCAGCCCGGAATATACCCGGTTTTTCGTATGCTATCAATTCTCAAGTGAACACTTTTATGTCTAACAAACATGTTTTGCAGACAAACATGATGAATTAACATCATTAACACTAACATTAACATTAAAATTAATATTATTTTGTTTCTTTGCATGTACACTGCTGTCGAAACATTAAGGGGCAGTGAACGGACTCTTTCGCTTTTTACACGGTTTGTCACGGTTATCTACTAAACTTTTTGATAATTTATTCTTGAAATTTGAGAATATAAAGCACATATTGGACTTCAAGAATAGTAGAAACAGTATACTGCAATTTAAAAAATTAATATATTGAATATTGGATGAGATATGGGCATTTGTATGAAGTAATTTATAACTGCGCGTGCACGAACTATACCAAAGATGTTTTTTCATGATTTGGTAGTCAATTCTATAGAGTAACTCATATAAAAACACCATTCAAATATCGTAAAGACTCAGAAATATACCAGCAATACAGTAAGCTAATTGACAAATTCGGGGGGAAATCTCATACAATCCCAAGGGAATACCCCCATAATTCCCCCAAAAATGTCAGTATATATTGAACAAACCGTGTTAAACGCGAAACCGTCCGATCACTTCCCCTTAATTTTTGGACAGAATATATTTCAGCTATGCAGTTGAAAATAATTAGTTGAGAATCATCCTAAAAACATGTATTCCGGTTTGAGAAAACGGATTAATACACTATAGGAACTACTCGGAAACGTTTCCGATAATCAATGGCAGTAAAATAAATTGTTTTTATAAATAATTTTTAAATATTGAAAATATATTGGTTTCTGAGATTTAAAAAGATTAAGGAACGATTTCAAAATCGTGGGTAACACAGAAGAGATTAATGTATATTATATTTCGTGGTTTTATTGCACTTTTGGAGATTAAGAAAAATGTGACTTTTTAGGTGCGTTCGTAATTATATAAATACGCAGCACCTATAGTCGTCGTCTGATCCGTCCGTCTGTCCGCATATAACAGTGCAAAAACTACCCAGCCAAATGGCATTAAATTTAATATAGATAATCGTTGCAAATTTTTGTCGAGTAAATTCAATTTTTATGAAAATCGAATCAAAACTTAAAAAGATATTAATAAAAATATTTATTAAGTAATTTAATTTTTTTTAAAAATCGGCACTTCCTTGTTATAGCAGCTTTTGAAGATTAATCGTCAAGTGACCGAGATGCATCGTCAAGTTAGCTGACATGTATGACGTTGTAGTTATATATGACGTATATGACATTTAATAACCCTCTATGACCAAATGATAGTCATGTTATTCATTCTATTAAATCCTATCATACGTAATTAATTCAATGATATCCCATGATTGGGAATGATTCTAGGTTGCCATGGTGATTACGTCCTATTTAAGATGGAGTCATATTATTTCCATGTTACTAAATTTAAAAACCGAATTTGCATACTAAAATTGTTTAATTATAGCAATCATATAATCTACCGACAGTTTTTTGGATAGATGTTAACGCAGAAGTAGATACTAAATGAAAACAAAGCTAAATATGGATTTCCATTTCGGAAATTTTCAAAGCTAGGCTTAAGTTTCCCATTTGAATTTTCAGTAAATGTCAACAAAAGATAAAATGTTGCCAACTCAAAATGTACTTATTTTACTACGGAAATTAATCATATTATAATAACAGACGATATAATTCATTTCACTGAAACAATAAGAGTACGAACACACTTTATTTGTCACGTTTGACGTGCAATTTCCAACTTGTTTTACAGTGTAATAACAACAGAATTCAGTGACAATATAAAATTGAAAGAAGGTTGATTCAATAATTAAAAAAAAAACAGTGAAAAAGTAATTGTTTGATCATGACGAAAGACTGAAATTAAATGACACATTTAAATTGAACTGGTGATGAACTACATAGATACCGAGTTACAACAGAAAGTCTGTAAATATCAGAACAATCTCTACATTAATAAATCATTTTACACATTTTAGAACATCCATGATGTGACATTTTGTGATTTATTTCCCTGTCACTTTCTTTGAGCTTCATTAATGTCACTTGAATTATGTCCTATCTTCCGCAATACGACAACTTCCGAAGATATTTGTCTTCATTTCATTGGTTGATCAATATCTTCGCAGTTATTTGTTTCAAAAGTGGTAATTGCACTTGAAGCCTGCGATATTAACAAGTTTAATATAGTTTTAATTGAAATTAATACTTGTTGTATTATCAACATGCAATTATAATAATGAATGTTTTTAATAGAAACATGTGATACGTTATATTGACAAAATTTCCGACGTCTCGGCCTACAGGCACAGGTAGATTTCGAAGACCCAGACCGTGGAGCGTCTGTTTGTTGGGAATTGCGGAAGAAATTACCTTATTGCCATGATGCCGCAGTTGGGTTCCATATACCCGGAACCGCCTATATCTCAAACCATGTGGTTACATTCGAAAATCGCTCCAATGGCCGGCTAAGTTAAAGGCGTTTATAGGTAAGTGGGAATGCTCTCTTCGGTTTTATTCGACGTCTAAAGTTATTCTGTTCAAAATGAGACCAGCCACGACCAAATCGGTCATTTTTTGAATGAATTATGTCCATTTTAGTGATGCTTCTTTGGCCCTATGGCCAAAATACATGGCATTCGAGCATCAGTGTCCGCCATGTTTATCAGCTTCTCATACGCGCAAAAATTGTACATATTCTATAAATTATCATTGTATTTATTTTCATTTATATGTATCTCATCATGTAGTACCATTTATTAGTCATTTTAAACAATAAAATTCGCGTATTTAAAAAGAAAAAGAAAAATTCTGAAAACCCGACCCGCCTTTTAACCACCTTTTTTTTTTTTTTTTTTTTTTTTTTTTTAAACTATATCTTCTATTCATCCGATCTCTTGGATTTTTGGTGTGTTCATGTATATAGTGCTCCGATAACCTCTCAAAAATTTTTAAATCTCTAGCTAAATTTTAAGTTGGGTTATGGGCCATAAGTTTTTCAATTCTGGCCCCCGTTTAACAACTCTTCTACTTTTATAAATTTTTAAAAATACTTCCAAATTTTATTTCACCCTGTAAATTTACGAGCACATGTACTTAGTGCTCCGATAACCTCTCAAAAATTATTGGAGCGCTGGTAATATTTTAAGGTGGTGTACCAGCTTTGTTGATTAAAATTCGTTGTTTCGCATGCAGTCGTGGCGTGGGCGTGGCTGTCTGTTTTTACATAAGTAAGTTTCAAATTAGCTCCCTTTTTTTATAATTAATTTAGTGTTCCCGAGAGTGTTAAGTGTTCATTTGACTTTGTAGAAGGTCTTCCTAAGCTCTGTGGGGCACTTTGGCATATTTTCTATGTATTTTAATACCTTTTTTGAGCATTCTTCCATACCTTGTCACGTATTTTATTATCGCTGCAATATCTTTTCAAAGTGTATATTCTTCAAACCCTCGTAAAAAATACTAATTATGTCTTTTTCATATTTCCATCGTTTCTTATAGATGCTCAATTAAATTTCCTACACATAGATGCCATTCATTTTTCTCTCAGTTTTTTTTTAAGTGTCTGTTTTGTAGCTTTAAAGTGAAATGTTCATATTTATTATAAATGGCGGCCATTATAACAGATTCACGCCAAATTTTCCCAACGATTGGTTGGTTGGCTGTAACATGACGCTGCATAAAACTCGAGTAGGCAAACTCAATAAGAACTGGGATGCCTTTATGGAGAGTAGTGGCGGATGAGTTGGTTACTAGGCAACCAGTATCTAGTGCTAGAGGCTTTGAACACACTAGCCCAGCTTCCAATAAAATTGTTAGTCTTAATTTAGAAATCTGTCTCCCATTGCATCCTGGGTAATATCATCAAACCCAAGCATAGGTGTAGATGTTAATATAGTTATATCCCAGACTCAAACCTGCGAACTCAGGCCTTTTTTTTTTTTTTTTTTTTTTTTTTTTTTTAACTAGTTTTTAAACAGCTCAGATCGCGCCCCGTCTTCCCTATTCGTAATGGATATTTCGTGGGCTTTACGATTCTGAGGCCTTCATAAAGCTCAGACCCACAAGAAAGGGCCCTGGGGCCCCCTCAAGGGCCAAATTAATTTCAACTCCATTTCACTAATGCAATATATAAAATATAGTTTTTCAAGAGGGCTATACATCCCCGTAGCCCATTCTCAGCAATTCTCATTTTTACGCCCCTGGCCCTATTTTTAAACTTTAAATTAAAATTTTAAATTCTTCATTAATGCTCTCAGCACGCCCGTGTCGCATATTGTTTCGTAGGCAATTACATTCTACATCTTCTATTCTTAGTAACTATTTCATTCATTCACTCAGGGGCGCAGGGGGCCTCCTTTTCCCGTAACCAGGTCTGGTCTATCTTTAAACTAATAAAATCTTAAATTAAATGCTCGGATCGCCCTGTCTTCCCTATTCGGAATGGAATTTTCGTGGGCTTTCCGATTCCGTGGTCCTCCTCAAACTCAGACTTACAGGGAGGGCCCCAGGGCCCCCTCTAGGGCCAAATTTATATCTACTTGAAATCACCAGTGCATTATGTCAATTTATAGGTCCTCAAGAGGGCTTTTCATTCCCGTAGCTCTTTTTTAAATTACTTTCATTTTTTAGCCCCAGGTTCCACTTTTTAAACTTTAATTTAAATTTTAAAATCATAAGTTTTATCCTCCAGCATACCGGTGTTGGATATCATTTCATAGGTAATTTCATTCTACATCTATTACACATTGTTTCAAAACCAATTTGTCATTTCTAAGCCCCTAGTCCCTTTTTTTTTTTTTTTTTTTTTTTAACTTTTAATAAAATTTTGAAGTTTTTAAAATCTATTAAAATAATCAAGTGTAGCATATCTGCATATAGGTATTTCAATTCTACATCCACTAAAATAAGTACAAATCTCTCCCACCCAATTTGTGGGCGTAGGGTGCCCCCTCTCAACTCCTTCAATGTGTATTTCGACAACAACACGAAATATACATTATAATTTTTTTTTTTTTTTTTTTTTTTTTTTTTTTACGTCCATGGCGGACACTCCTTAAACTATATTTCTCAAAAGGGCATTATCTCATACTAATAAATTCATAATCTCCCATAATCATTGCATTTAGGCATCTTCAAAATTCTAAACTCCTCTCTGCATCTTAAAATCTCACATATTTCATGTTCCAACGTTAAGAACTTATAATTTAACTACACTCCAATGGGGAAACTCTAAATTTTTTTATAGTTTCTCTCAGAGTCAATGCCCTTTTGTCTTCTCTACATACTTTAATCAATAACTCATACCCATAACTATTCATCACATACCTCGGCTGGCCTCATATTCTTCATACAATCTTAAGCCCATAAGGCACCCTTATTATCATAGTATAGATATTGTCAATAACCATCTCCCGTGAGAATATACACAATCTACATCTTCCTCAATCTTAATAATAATAATCTTAAGCCCCTAAGGCATTCTAGATCTCATAGTTGAATAATTGTCTTAATATCCTCACATCTTACGTTCTCTTAAATTAATTTATAACTCTTGCATCTTTTGTATTAGTACTTACAGTCCACATGCCTTGACCGGAGAGAGCCCCCCACGAACCTCTAGCTTTAATTAGATTTAAAAAAAAAAATATTTTTAAAATCCATAGTCTAGAAATAGAGTTATTACAGAGCACAAAGAAGAGAAAAAAAAAATTGCAAAATGTCGAGCGACAGTGAAAAACGCACCGTACACTCAATGAATAATGAAACGGACTGTTCCGAATCACCGGACTCTGACACTTCCAACATATCGAAACAAACAACAACATCTATATCATCCAATGCATCAAGAACCAACCCAAGAAAACCAAAATCTACCAAAAAAGAAAAGAAATACATAAAATACAACCATATAACAGCTACACGAATGAATTTAACACAACTCTTACAACAACACAATGACTTCTTGAGAAGAAGGGATAGAGGTGACGCAGATGAAGCAGCTTCATACAAAGAAGAACTGATGGAAAGACTGGAGAAATACGACGAGGACATCAAAAACATAGAGAAAGAGAAAAAAGAATTGAAGAAAAGCGAACAAGACCAACTACAAATGCAACGAGAAATAACTGTTGAAAACGAAAGGCTAAAAGAAGTCATAAAAGCAAGTGATATAAACACAGAAATAATAAAACAGAAAAACGTAACACAACAACAAGAAATAGAAACGATTAGAAAAGTGAATAGACAACTGCAACTACAAATCGATGAACAAAAAGAAGAGATACCAAAATTGAAAGAAGAGAACAAAAAACTAAGGGAAAAAATAACCAATACAACCAAAATTCACAAACACACACAAACACAGATTGATGAAACAGAGAAAAACAGAAAAGAACACCAAAGAATAAAAGAAATGTCAACACAGATAGAAGTCCAACTAAAAGCGATAGCAGACTTAAATAAAGAAATCACACATATTAGCAAGATACAGGAAATCACAAAAGACCACTTAGAAAATCAAACTGAAGAGAACAAACAACTACAGACACAAATAAGAGAACAAGCACAAAAGCTAAGAGAAGAGGAACAAAAGCTAAGAGAAGAAGAACAAAAGCTAAGAGGAGAAGAAGAAATAAACCTAGAAGATATAAACCTTGAAAATCTGAAAATAGAATACGCGAAATTAAACGAAAATAACAAAAACCTAAGACATGAAATAAAACATCGATACACAGAAGTAAACAATAGAACAGAAGAACTGCAAAAAGTATTTGAAATGTTTAACCACATAAAGCAAGAAAAAGACAAGAAAGAAAAACGTAATACAGATGAAGAAGAGGAAATCACAGTAGAAAACAACAACAACACAACATATGCAAGAATCACACAAAAAGAAAAGATAATAGATACGATGCAAACAAAAACAGCAACATCATCAGCAATACTTGTAAGAAGAACAAGGGACACAAACCTAACACTACATAGCATCCGAGAAATACTTAACCAGGAAGCAAGAAAACAAATAAATCTGCCACCAGTCCAATGCTTCATATCACGAGACAAAGAAACACTAATATTCACGACAGAAACCGAAAACAACATGAACAAGATCACAGACTTCATAAACAAAATACGCAAATTAAAAGGAATAATAGAAGTTACCACCAAACCATCTAACAACAAAAAATTAATACTACTGGGTATACCAAAACAAACTACAGAAGAAGAAATAAAACGAATATTACAAGAAATAAACAACAACACCTCCATAGAAACACACAAGATAATAGATAACCCACGTGCAAAAACAAAACAGATGGTGATCCAAACCAATGCACAGCAAGCTATAAAACTACTATCAATAGGAAAAATCACCATCTGTTTCAACACTTGTAAAATAGAATCATACCGTCCACTCATCAGATGCAACAACTGCCAGAAATACGGACACACAGGAGATCGGTGCAGAACACGCGCAGTGTGTGAATTCTGCACCAGATTCCACAATTCAAACTTATGCCCAAACAAAGACTACCCACGCTCACACCGGTGCATACACTGCAAAGTCGCAGGCGAAGATGACTATCACAGAGCCTCCTCAAGTAAATGCCCGGTATACCAACATTACCTGAAGAGAAGAAGTGACACAACAAATACACGTAACTACAAACATAACATCCCAACATATTCGATCCGATGACGCAAACAAGTAACACAGGCAACAACTCCCAACAAGACACACCTACAGATAACAGCCAACACACAGAAGAAGACATCCCCAAAAATCCAATACAAGAAAACGACACAATAAAATGCATCCAAATTAATCTACAGGGTTCCAAAGCAGCTACAAGCAACCTGATGGGCAGAGCCAATCAAGAAAAAATAACCATTCTGCTCATACAGGACTATTACAAACACAAAAACATGATCTGGGGAGTACCATCAAAAAGATGGCAAATTTTCGAAAGTAAAAATAACACAGCAGCAATAATAATAACAAGACCGGACATAGAAGCACTACACTCATATACAGATGAAAACTCCAGCTTCACAAACATAACCACAACAACAGGACACATCACCATCGGATCGATATATTCAAAACCAACATCAGACATAACACAAGACATGAAATGGATCGACAATTACACACCACTACAGAACATCATAGTAGGAGCAGATCTCAACGCCCGTCTCTCCTTGTTGGGATACCTCAAAGAGGACAGTAGAGGTACCCTCCTAACATACCTAATAATGTCAAAAGGACTAATACTAATAAACGACACGGAGGCCCCAGAGACTTTTGTTGGACAACCAAACAGGAAGTGCTCAAGTACGCCTGATGTGACGTTATGTACCGAAGATGTGGCAGAAACAATCCAATCCTGGAACGTAGACGTCACTAATGATAGCCACTCAGATCACAGGTATATCTATTTTACAATTAAACTCCAAACAAAAAAAATAGAATTAGAAAGATACAAAACTAAACACACAACTTTTAAAAAATTCAACAAACATATAAAAAATAAGCTAAATAACTTACAAACAAAACTACAAGACACACTTACACAAGAACATCTAGACACCTGGTTAGAAAACTTTAACGATACAATAACAGCAACAGCAAATGAAACACTAAAAACCAAAAAACTCAAACTCTACCCAGAATTCAACTGGTGGAACAACAAACTAAAAACACACAGAAACAAAATTTCGGCACTCAGAAAAAGGTTTAATAAAACAGGCGAAACTAAATGGAAAATTCAACTTAACAAAGAGAGAGCCCTCTATAAAAAACATATTAAATCAGAAAAACTAAAATCGTGGCAAACCTTCTGCACACAAACAAAAGATAAATTTGGCCAAACCTTCAAAATTGCAACATCCAAAAACATAACTAATAAACACTTTATACACACAACACTAGAGGACTCTCACACATACGCGACAAAATCAGATATCTTTAAAGATCTAACAACACATCACTTCCCAGTGCCTGTAGTCACACAACAACAACTAACAGACCTGACAACGGGAGAAGACGCACACTCTACATCCCCTCCACTATTCACATTTAAAGAAATCAAAAACGCAATAAAAGAACAAAATAATCTTAAAGCTCCCGGCTATGATAAAATAGACGCATTCATCATAAAAAACCTATTCAAAAACTTTAAACACATAATAAGAGACCTACTAAATAAATGCCTTACCCTTAATCACTTCCCAACAAACTGGAAAATAGCCCAAGTAGTATTTTTCACTAAGAAGAACAAAGACCCAAAACTACCTACATCATATCGCCCCATCTGTCTCCTCCCGATGCTCGGTAAAATACTGGAGAGGCTCCTAAAACACAGAATAACACACCATCTAGAAAATCTAAACTATCTTCACCCATCCCAATATGGATTCAGAGAGGGCAAAAACACAACACAACTATTAAAATTAACACACACAAAAATAAAAGACCTCCTAAAAACATATAAATATTGCATCCTAATATCATTCGACATAAAGGGAGCCTTTGACAGCATAGACTGGCAGGTACTGGGAGAAACAATAATAAATTCTCCACTTCCCACATATATCAAGAAACAACTACTAAGTTTTCTAACCAATAGACATGTAATAACAGACTACACAGACAACACATCAAAACGAAAAGTCCACCAGGGCTGTCCACAAGGTTCGTGCCTTGGACCCCTGCTGTGGCTACTCATAGCTAACAAAATACTAATAGAGTTCTATAAAAAATTTAAAAACCTTAGATGTTTCTGCGACGACTTTAACATGATAATCCATGCGAACAGTCGTCGCGATCTAGAATTAAGAGCTAACAAAAGAATAAAACTATTCCTAAACATATGCAACAACTTAAACCTCACACTATCTACAGAAAAAACAGTATACATAATGTTTGGTAACAACATCCTAAAAGCCCGCCCACCAACACTAAAACTTAATAACACTACAATAAAACAAGTAGAAAACATAAACCTCCTAGGCATAGTCTTTGAACAAAAACTTATATGGCAAACCCATCTCCAAAACATCAACAACAAACTATTATCAATAACATCTTCAATCAAAAGGGTTTTTTCGGCAAACTGGGGGGTGAATCGAGCATTCCTCAGAGAATGGTACCTCACCGTGCTTGAAAAAATCATTGATTACGGCTCAGAGGTGTGGTTTGACCACCTACGAATAATCGACAAGAGAAAAATCCAATCAATTCAAAGACTATGTCTCACATCCATAACAAAATGCTACAAAAACGTATCAACACCGTCCCTACAAATTCTGCTCGGAATACCACCGCTACTCATAACTCTAGAATATAAAAACATCAAAAATAATATTAACACGAAACAAGGAATCCTAATACACAATAACGAAATAATAACAAAAGAAAAAATAGAACAAAAAATCCATAGATATCAAATAAACCCAGAAAACCACATAAATAACTTAATAACGACAGAATCCATAATAAAACAACACAATACAATACACATCTACACAGATGGTTCAAAGATAGAAACAAACACGGCATGTGCTTTAATAGCTTTTAAAAATGATATTAAAATCCATGAACAAGTACACAAGCTACAAAACAACAACACGGTATTCCAGGCAGAACTCCTAGCAATAATAAACACAATAAAATGGGCCATAAACCGAACAGAATCAATATTCCAAATTTTCAGCGACAGCCAATCATCAATACTAGCCTTAACTAACATATTCCCAACAATCCAGAACATATACGACATACATCAAACAATAAAACAAAACAAAAACAAACTCTTTTACCTCACATGGGTGAAGGGCCACGCTGGGAACAAGGGAAATGAGCTTGCAGACAAACTGGCAAATGAGGCTGCCACTTACTGTGATCACCCATTATCCAGAGACTTTAAACTCCCAAAATCGTACCTCAATAAAATAATTAAACAAAGTCTCCTGGATAAATGGCAATATAACTGGGACCACTCGGAAAGTGGCAGACACACATACTCATTAATACCGAAAGCTCATTTCTCACTCATATGTAGCGACAGGGTCTCCATGTTCTTTCTATCAGGCTGTGGTAGCTTTCCATCATTTCTACACAGAATAGGCAAGAAAGATGATGACCTCTGTCAATGTGGTCAACGTGGAGACCCGACTCACTATCTTTTTGGTAAGTGTCGCTACATGAAACATAAATTCCCACAAGACACAAGTAAAACCTTCCAACAAAACATAATGGAAATCCTCAAAGACAATACTAAACTTAAAAAACTATATGAAAACTATAACATTCTAAACGAAAAATACTCATTTATCAGATACAAATATCTAACTTAAATAAACTTAAAATAAATAATTACATCTCAAATTTAATAAATACCTGTGATCAAGACTGCACTATCAATAACAAATTGTAAATACTAACCGATAAACTGTAAAAAAGCAATCATCTCATCTTAAACTGTAAATATTATATTTATACTCAAGAATAATGCAAATGTAACTACAAGTAATAATCAAATCAACTAATATATATTAACCCCTTATAATGCCCACCCTCTTGCCAACTGGCAAAAGTATGTCAAATAAGATCTTCCATAAAAAGAAGAAACTCAGACAATATGCCATGTGGCATTGAATAATGCGATTATCTTGCCACTGGGCAATAGTATGTATAAAAGAAAAGAATAAACTTCAACAATATGCCATGTGGCATTTTAACAACTTGTCTAAGTCCGAATGAGGACTTCAGAAATTGTAACCCTCAATGTAAAAAGCCAAAAATTTTTCTTTTCAATAAATCAGGGCCGGCTCTGCCTGGGGGTTTTTTCGAAGGGCGTTCCCGTGACTGAAGACGCTAGTAGTAGCTATTTTCCTACCTCAGGCTTTGGGGCTTGTCCCAACCATATGCCAAAAGCGGGTTCCTGAGGTGGGGGCTTTCAGTAACTTTCAGTTGGGTTCCATAAGGGACCGCCCACTTCAAAATCTAATTTTTGTTCGCAGGCGGAGCCGGCAGGGATTTTTTTTTTTTTTTTTTGCTATAAGGGTTGGTCTTATAAAAAACTTGTCAATATAAAAGTTTTAGATAATTGTAAGAGGATTTATAATAAATTTAAGCGGATTTGATATCTTGTAAATTGACGAAGCTATGAATTTTTTTCTTCTAAAATGCCCCTTTCCCCTCCCCCCTTAGGGCCATTTTTAATGATATCAAAAATTTGTCATACATAAATTTTCGGCCCTTTTCCTAGAAGTAATAATAACTTTAAACGGATTTGATACGTATCATAATTAAGACGTTATGGGTTTTTTTCTGTTTTCACAAAAAGCCCCCCACCCCCATTTCTCCCCCCCCCCTTGGTTTGATTTCGCCCATTAACGAACTTGACCAAGATTTTATGCCCTTTGATTTTATGTATCAGTTTGGAAGAGATTTGTGAAGAATTATTCGAGTTATCGTGTCTATAAAAAAGTGACATAGATAGATATATAGATAGATAGATATATAGATAAAGTTTTGAACTGGGGGTGGTTTTGGGTTCTGGGAGTCATGATCGGCGTAGATCTGCAAAAATTTTTCACAAATTCTAACTTAGCGGAGAATGTAATAGGTAGTATTTCGTACGAAATCTGCCTAAAATGATCCACTGTTAATATGAAAATTAAAACAACTTTGGTTCAACAGAAAAAAGTTTTTAAAAGAATGTTGGACAATTCAGGCGCGACAAAAAAAAAAATGAAATGAAAAGTTTAAAATGAACTGGGGATAAATTACATAGAATAACAGAAAGTCTGTTAATCTTAGAGCAATTCAACATGTTTTTAAACAACAGTGATGGGACATTTCATGACATGTTTCTATGTCTCTTTATTTCAGCTTTATTAATGCGACTTAAATTATGTCCCATCCTCCGTAACACGACAACTTCCGAAGATATTTGTCTGAATTTCACGGGATGTTCAGTATGTATTACAGTTATTTGATACAATTGTGGTAATATCACTAGAAGCGTATGATATTAACGCATTTAACATATTTTTAATAAAATTAATGCATTTTATAAAATGAATATTTTTGAGAGAAATTTATAATATGTCATGTACTTAAAAGAACTTACATATAATCTAAAATTTAAAACAAATTCGTTCACGAGAAATAGGCGAAAAAATTATTGGGTGATAAATAAATGAAAAGTTTAAAATGAACTTGTGTTAAATTACATTGAAATCGAATCAAAACAGAAAGTCTGTAATTCTCAGGACTTCAATTTACGCATTTTAGAACATCTGCGATCTATTTGGTTGGTTGGTTGATTTATGACGGCCGATTATCTACACGAGGGATATAGGTCCTAGGGGGAGTGCCTTCTGTGGGTGTATTTATAAGGGATCTTAACCCGTATTTACGGCAAGGTTCGAAGAAAGCCACGGAAAACTCCGAACGGTTAGGTCAACGGACGCAACAGGAGTTTGAGCCCAGCACCTCCCGTCTACCAGCTATGAGAGCAGAATCTCTCAGCCACTGGTGGGGCCATCTGTGATCTGACATTTCATGATTTATTTCCCTGTCTCTTTCTTTGAGCTTCATTAAAGTGACTTGAATTATGTTCCATCCTCCATAACACAGCAACTTCCGAAGATATTAGTCTTCGTCTCACTGGGTTATCAGTATCCTTCGCTGTTACTTGTTTCAAAAGAAATAATTGCACTAGGAGCTTAAAATATTAACTGGTTTAATATATTTTTCATTGAAATTAATACATGTTGTATTATCAACATTATTAAATACGTAATTATAATAATTGCCATTTTTAATAGAAATTTACGGTATGTTATATTGTTAAAATAACCCACTGATAATATAAAATGTAAAACAAATTGATTAAACACAAAAAATAAATATTAATTGAGTGATTTAGGCACGTCAAAAAAATTAATTAAATGAAATATTTAAAATGAACTAGTGATAAAATGCATAAAAATCGGTTTAGAACAGGAACTATGTAAATATAAGATCAAACTTTACATTAACAATTCAATTCAATTCATGTGTTTTTAAACATCTGTGATGTGACACTTCAGGATTTATTTCCCTGTCTCTTTCTTTGAGCTTCACTAAAATCTTTTGAGTTATGTCCCATCTTCCGTAATACGACAACTTTCGAAGATATTTGTCTTCATTTCCTCGGTTGATCAGTATCCTTCACAGTTATTTATTTCAAAAGTGGTAATTGCACTAGGAGCTTAGGATATTAACGGGTTTAATATATTTTTAATTGAAATTAATACATGTCGTATTCTCAACATCATTAAATACGTAATTATAATAATGGCTATTTTTGATAGAAATTTATAATATGTTATGTTGTCAAAAGAACCCACTGATAATATAAAATTTAAAACAAATTTATTCAACAGAAAAAAATAAATATTAATTGGGTGATTTAGACACGATAAAAAAGTTAAATGAAATGAAATATTTAAAATGAAGTAGTGATAAATTGCATAGAAATCGCTTTGTAACAGGAACTATGTAAATATAAGAACAAACTTTACAATAACAATTCAATTCTATTTATGTGTTTTTAAACACCTGTGATGTGAGACTTCATGATTTATTTCCCTGTCTCTTTCTTTGAGCTTCCCTAAAATCTTTTGAGTTATGTCCCATCCTCCGTAATACGACAACTTTCGAAGATATTTGTCTTCATTTCCTCGGTTGATCAGTATCCTTCACAGTTACTTATTTCAAAAGTGGTAATTGCACTAGAAGCCTACTATACTAACGAGTTTAATATATTTTTGTTTGAAATAATTAAATTTTGTATTATCAACATTGTAAAATACGCAATTATAATTTTGAATATTTTTAATAGAAATTTATAATATGTTATGTTGTCAAAAGAACCCACTGAATATAAAATTTAAAACAAATTGTTTCAACAAAAAAAGGGAAACATTAATTGGGTGATTTAGGCATGACAAAAAAAATTAAACATTCAAAATTAACTAGTGATAAATTGCATAGAAATCGGTTTAGAATAGGAACTACGTAAATATAAGAACAAACTTTACATTAACAATTCAATTCAATTCATGTGTTTTTAAACATCTGTGATATGAGACTTCATAATTTATTTCCCTGTCTCTTTCTTTGAGCTTCACTAAAATCTTTTGAGTTATGTCCCATCCTCCGTAATACGACAACTTTCGAAGATATTTGTCTGCATTTCTTCGGTTGATCAGTTATTCACAGTTATTTATTTCAAATGTGGTAATTGCACTAGAAGCCTACTATATTAACGAGTTTAATATATTTTTAATTGAAATAATTAAATTTTGTATTATCAACATTGTTAAATACATAATTCTAATTTTGAATATTTTTGATAGAAATTTATAATATGTTATGTTGTCAAAAGAACCCGCCTATAATATAAAATTTAAAACGATTTGGTTCAATAGAAAAAATTTAAAAAGTAAATGGGTGATTTACGTGAGACAAGAAAAATGCAATTAAATGAAAAGTTTAAAATGCACTGATGTGGGATTACATAGAATCGATTTATACCACAAAGGTATATAAATCTCAGAACAATTAAATTTACACCCGTTTTAGAACATCTGTGATGCGACATTTGAACATTTATTTCTACGGGTATTTTTTCTTTCAGATTCACTAAAATCACTTGAGTTATGTTCTATCTTCCGTAATACAACTGCCAAAGATATTTGTCTTAATTTCATTGGATGATCAGCATCCTTCACAGTTGCGCATTTCAAAAGAGGTAATTGCACTAGAAGATTATGATATTAACGAGTTTAATATATTTTGAATTGAAATGATTATATTTTGTATTATCAGCAATATAAAATACTTAATTATAATAATGAATATATTTTATAGAAATATTAGATATATTATGTTAAATCCAATATTAATATCAAATTTAAAACAAATCAGTTTAATAGAAAAAAAGTGAAAAAAATCATTGGGTGATTTAGACGCGACAGAAAAAAATAATTAAATGTAAAGTTTAACAAAATTTTCGATCATGAGAAGAACTTTTATTTTTTATTGAAATTAATACAGTTTGTATTATCAACATCACTTAGTGAATATGCAGAATTTAAAGCGTTTCATCTCAATAGAAGAAAGAAATACCAGTTACATAATTTGGTTAAGATGAAAAAATTAAAACAAAATAAAAATATTGAAACGAACTGGTGATTACGTAGATTTACAAGGAAAGAGAGTAACAATAGAAAGTCAGTAAAACTTAGAACAATTATTACATTATTAATTCAATTCACAAGTTTTAGAAGACGCCCCGTGATTTATTTCCTCTTATCTTTCTTTAGGCTTTATTGTAATCTCTCTATTTATAATTCAGTCTTCGTAATTCAACATATTTTGAAGCATTCTGTCTTAATTTGATTCAATGAAAAATATCCATCGTAGTTATATACATTTAAAAAGTGGTAATTGCAAAATAAGCCTATCATATTAATCATATTAATATGAAGAATACCCCAAATTGTTGCACTCATATTATAAAGTTAATAATGATTTTTAAAAATTTCTAAATGGCATTTTTACGTTATGTACTGTAAATTCTTTCTAGACAATTAATCAAATTAGTTAGACAATTAAAAATATATATTTATTGAAACAAATTGAAATTGAGTAACATGTTCATGATGGAAAAACATGTACAGTGTCTCACATAAGTGATGGGACACTTGTGCTTTACAAAAGGAAACTAATCAAATAAATTAAAAAAACATGTACACATTTTTTGTGGGTGTGTTTCATACTTAAATTTAGTAAAGATTATTACATAACATACATTTTGTCAAAATATTAAAATATTAATTTAATAAAAATACAAATGTTTAGAACGGAGCAAAAAATAGCTCACATAAGTGATGGGACACCATTATATATGCAACAAAAATCGTCTGAAATAAGCAATAAAAATATTTTTTGGGGTTTTATTTTTACTTAAAAGCAATTGGCAATAATTTATAAAATCGTCTGCAGTATTTCTCTCCAGTTTGTTTTGGAATTTTTGTGTTTTTTAGCTCTGTGTAGCCATGAATGCTAAACGAAAAGAAACTTCGCCTGAAATTCGAAAATTAGTTATTAATTTGCATATTGAACGTGGAAAATCTATTAGAAAAACTGCTGAAACAGTTAACTTGAGTCGTTCAACAGTTTTCAATATCATTAAACGATATAAAAAGAATCATATGATTCAGGATAAAAGAAGACCTGGCCGACCATCAAAGCTATCCAATGGAATAAAGCGAATTATCGTTCGAAATATTAAAAAAAATCCAAGAAATAGTGCTTCAAAAGTTGCTGCTGATTTACAAACATTATATGGAATAATTGTTAATCCTGAGACTATTAGAAGGGTAATTCGATCTGCTGGATATCACGGTAGAGTAGCCAGGAAAAAATTCTTCGTAAGTAAAAAGAATGGAAAACTCAGACTAGCTTTCGCAAAATCCAACATAAATAAGAATTTTGATTACTGGAATAAAGTTATATTTGCTGATGAGAGTAAATTTAATATATTTGGTTCTGACGGTAGAATCTTTGTGTGGAGAAAACCCAGGGAAGAATTTCGCAAACAGAACTTGGTACCAACAGTAAAACATGGTGGAGGAGGAGTTATGGTATGGGGGTGTATGTCGTCCTCTGGAGTTGGTAATCTTGTTTTTATTGACAGTATAATGGATCAGTACAAGTATATTGATATTTTAAAGCAAAATTTGAAATCTTCAGCACGAAAATTGAACCTTCATAACGATTTTAAATTCTACCAGGACAATGACCCCAAGCACACTGCTCTGAACGTTAGACTCTGGCTGCTATATAACTGTCCTGAAATAATAAAAACACCACCACAATCTCCAGACTTAAATCCCATAGAGAATATTTGGCAAGAATTGGAATCAAGAATTCGCAAACACACCATTTCTTCAAAACAACAACTAAAATCGGTGCTTCAAGAAGAATGGGGTAAAATCACTCCAGAAATCACAAAAAAATTAGTCGAATCCATCCCAAAAAGATTAAATCATGTTTTAAAAGTAAAAGGAAATCCAACAAAATATTAAAACCTTTTAAAAAGTAAAATTTTTGGATAAATATTTGATGGAAAAGTAAGTGTCCCATCACTTATGTGAGCCATTTTTTGCTCCGTTCTGAACAATTGTATTTTTACTAAATTAATATTTTAATATTTTGACAAAATGTATGTTATGTAATAATTGTTACTAACTTTAAATATGAAACACACCCAAAAATTTTTTGCACATGTTTGTTTATTTATTTTATTGCAGTTTCTTTTTATAAAGCACAAGTGTCCCATCACTTTTGTGAGACACTGTATATAAGTTTAAAATAAACTAGTGACGCATGACATAGAAACCGGTTAACAAAAGATAGACAGTAAATGTTAGAACAAACATTGGATTACTGTTTCAATTCACAAGTTTTAGAATTTTATGATGCGATATCTCGTGATTCAGTTCACCTTTTAGACTTCATTTTAGTCTCTTGATTTATGTGTCGTCCGCAGTAATACATCAATTTCCGGAATCTTTCTGACTTAATTTTATTGTTTGACAAGTATCCATCGTAGTTATATCTGTTTAAAAAGTGGTAATTGCAAAAGAAACCTATCACATTAATCATATTAATATGAGGAATACCACATGTTGTTGTACTCATATTATAAACAAAATAATAATTTACAAATATTTCGACGAAGTTTTAAATGACATTTTAGGTCATACTGTACATTATTTCTGGACATTCAATGCAACTACTTAGACACTTAAAAAAATATACTCCTTAAAGCAAAAGGAAATTAAATAACATCTTCATAATGGAAAAACATGTATATAAGTTTAAAATAAACTAGTGATACATGACACAGAAACCGGTTAACAAAAGAGAGACAGTAAAATTTAGAACAAACATTATATTACTGTTTCAATTCACAAGTTTTAAAATTTTATGGTGCGATACCTCGTGTTTCAATTCATCTTTTAGGCTTCATTTTAGTCTCTTGATTTATGTGTCGTCCGCAGTAATACATCAATTTCCGGAATCTTTCTGACTTAATTTTATTGTTTGACAAGTATCCATCGTAGTTATATCTGTTTAAAAAGTGGTAATTGCAAAAGAAACCTATCACATTAATCATATTAATATGAGGAATACCACATGTTGTTGTACTCATATTATAAACAAAATAATAATTTACAAATATTTCGACGAAGTTTTAAATGACATTTTAGGTCATACTGTACATTATTTCTGGACATTCAATGCAACTACTTAGACACTTAAAAAAATATACTCCTTAAAGCAAAAGGAAATTAAATAACATCTTCATAATGGAAAAACATGTATATAAGTTTAAAATAAACTAGTGATGCATGACACAGAAACCGGTTAACAAAAGAGAGACAGTAAAATTTAGAACAAACATTATATTACTGTTTCAATTCACAAGTTTTAAAATTTTATGGTGCGATACCTCGTGTTTCAATTCATCTTTTAGGCTTCATTATAGTCACTTGATTTATGAGTCGGCCGCAGTAATCTTTCTGTCTTAATTTTAATTTTTGAGAAGTGTCCATCGTAGTTATATCTGTTCGAAAAGTGGTAATTGCAAAATAAACCTATCAAATTAATCATATTAATATGAGGAATATACCACAAGTGCTCATATTATAAACATAATATTAATTTACAAATTTTTGGACAAAATATTTAAATGGCATCGTATGTAGCAATGTAGAAATTTTCTAGACGATAAATGAAAGTAGTTAGACAATAAACAAAATTATATCTAAAACTGAAACATTTGCGACATTGTCATGACAAAAATTTAAAAAAATAAATACATGCATGAGGAAATAAATATAAAAAAAGTTTAAAATAAACTGATCATGCATTACATAAAAATCTATTTATAACAGAGATTCAGTAAATATTAGAACGACCATTACATTAATAATTCTAATTACACGTTATAGAACTTCTATGGTGTGATTTCTCGTGATTCATTTTCCCTGATTTTTCTTGAGGCTACATTATAGTCCCGTGATTTGTGTCTCGTCCTTAATGCAGCGATTTCTGAATCCTTCTGTCGTAATTTCGTAAAGTGTCGGAAGTTCGTAATTTCGAAAAGTGGTAATTGCATAAGAATCCTATCAGGTTGTTATGAGGAATACCACAAGAAAACATATTGCAAATACAATATTAGTATACAAATTTTGGACGACAGATTTATAAGACATTCTAGAGCATACTGTACAAATTTTCTAATAGATTAATGAAATTATTTAGAGAATTAAATAAAATTAGAACTTAAGACAAGTGAAAATTTATTGACATTGTCATGACTAAAACATAAATAAATAAAAGTTTAAAATGAACTGGTGATGCATTACATAAAACCCGCATTACAATAGATGCATTACAATAGAGGTCCAGTTAATCTTAGAACAATCATTACATTACTAATTCTAGTCACAAGTTTTAAAGCTTATATGGTGTGATTTCTCATGATTTACCCCCCGCTCCTCTCTATCTCTTTAGGATTCATTATAGTCAATTCATTGTAATATCGATTTATGTCTCATTCTCCGTAATGTAGCAATTTTCGAAGCCTACAGTTTTAATTTCATTGTATGACAAGTATACATTGTAATCACATCGACCTGAAAAGTGGTAATGTCAAAATAAGCAAATCTTATTAATCGTATTAATATGAGTAATACTACAAGCAGTTATATTCTAAACTTAATAATAATTTATAAAGTTCTCAGTGATAGGGCTGGGCGATGTCTCAGTTTCAATATCGTGATATATCGTCAGCTAAATATCGCGATATGACGATATACCCGTGATATTAAAACTAAATATACAGAATCAATAAAAGAATATTTTGAGAAGAAGAAAGGAAGAAAAAAATAAGTTTTACTCGTATTTCCACAATAGGGCTGGCTTTAGACGAAAGCGAATTAGGGCGACCGTTTGAGTCGCTAAAATCAAACTGGCAGGATATAGACAAAATATTTTGTTAAAACGTAAATTTAAAAGATATCATTAGCAGCAGTGAATAAAAATTTCGCCTTCAAGGGACCAGGGTTAGTAAAACCGTATCTGACACCAAACATGGAAATTTTAAATACCTCCATATTCCATTATTAAAACATTTGCTGTATATAACATCTTTTAAAAAGCATTACTTGCATAAAAAAATCTATAAATAATATAAAATAAGTTTTACTAAATTATTTGCCAATTTGCGCTTTATGAAATTTTAGCTTCTTGTGAAATCTCTCACAAAGTAATGAGACTGATTATTATAACAATTCAAACAAAAATTTTTGGTTTGCTCGTTGTAATTATTGGTTCACTTCACACCCTCCTACACTCAATTTATAATATAATAAATTTAACAGCATTAAAACAATCATTAATAATTACATTAAAACAATCTTCAATTTCCTGTACTGATGTATTCAAAATCCCAAATAACTGAAATAAACACTTCAGAGAAACATTATCTATCATGTAAAATATTTCAATAGAATTTGTTTTACTTTAACATTACAGTTAGTGAGGAATTCAGGGGTGACACTGAGTCCCTAGAGTTTCCACATTTTCGGTTAATTAAATTCCCGAAAGTGCAAATCTCCCCCCCCCCCACACACACACTTAATACCATAATGCCATGGACGCCGACGAAACACAGGGGTGTAAGATATTGAAACAGTTGTGCTGCTAGTCCTCAACAAGCAATACAGAAATTTAACAAATAAAAAATATCAATTATTTTTTACATCTCTTATGTGTTGATTATATATTATGTGTTGATAATATGATAATATGATGAATCATAATTTATGTATTGATAAATTATCTCTTTTTCGTCAGAGGAGATAATTTATCAACACATAAATTCAAACCAAATTAAAAAAAAAATGAAAAATTTGTTCCATGGGAGTTTTATCGGGCAGATCTCCGGAGACCAAAATTTCATAGTACTTCCTTTTGTCAGTGCAGGGTCGTACAGAAAAACCGCGGGACTCGGTAATAGGTCTAATGTGCACCCTCCCCCCCCCCCCACCACCACCACCACAAGCCTGATAAAATAAAACCTGCTTAGATGAAAAATTTCAGGATATTCCGTTTTAAATAGGGTTTTTTCCGTCCTAAAAGGTATAAATGCATATTTTTTTTTTGGCTAGACCATGATTTATTCTCCGTTTACAGCAGAATTCTGTTATAAACAGCTTTACTGTATCAGAAAATAAATATGTTGGATTGTACTTTTTTAGAAAATCTATATAGTATTTTCGTACAATTTTATTATTTTTATTTTGCCGTATTTTACAATAGTATTACGGTTTATCATGCATTGGTAACACCTTTTCATGTAAGGATTTTAAATAGAAATTTAAAATATTGAACATATATCAAAATTTTAATTCAATTCATCAGTTAAGGCGCCGATTCTCTGACGTTATTTTGCTTTACAATTCAGAAAATAGTTGTTCTATAAAACATAAATAAATAAATGCCTGCATCTTTGCTATGTGCGTTCTTCTGATTTTTAATAAAAGCTGGATTTTGTTTCGAACGTAAAATGCCTTCTGAGCACCCCCCCCCCTCTCTCCCCTCCTAGCCAGTCCGTAAAGACGTTCAAGCAACTTCTGACTTTTGAATTTTATTATTTATTATTTATTTTAATTAAAATTTTTATGTAAGAAAATACTAGTCTACTTTTCCTGGTATTTACTTAAAAACCAGTACCGAAGTCAGCCCACCTAGAAGACACGGCCCCTGGTAATTTGTATCGGCTCTACCCCCATCTGTACGGGCCTGTCTGTCAGTGCGTAAGTAATCATGCTACTTGGGGATAAGTAAATTATATATATTTTTCAACATAAAAAATACAAATTTAAATTTCAAAATTCGGGGAGGGGCAATTGTCCTCCTTTGCCGGCACCCATGATAATGCCCCCCCCCCACACACACACACACCTACCCGCCATCCCGAACCTTCGAAATACCTCCCAGAGAAAAATGTCTGAATTTAAGACTGATTAGAGTAGTAAATAGTCATCAAGCACATTTTTCATGATACTGGAAAAACACGAAGAAAATTTAAAAAATGGATGAAAATATGAAAAATAATTAAAAAATGAATAATCTGCATGTTCGATTATTTTTTTATCAGATAGTACATTAATATTTTACAACTAAAATTATGAAGAAATAAATATAAATTATCTTTTTCTTGTTTGCCGCGCCATCGCGTAAACTGTTTTTAAATGTCTCATTTGTATAGAAGGTGGAAGGAGGGGGGGGGGGGGGGATCGGATAAAAATATTGAAGAAATATTTCAACATATTTTATTCTATTAAAATTGAACACCTCGTATTAAAATTGCATGATATTCATTTCCACCGCTGCAAATAAAATATAATAATGGTTAATGGTTTTAAAAATGTAAATGCAAAATTACCACCAAACGATTTTAGGCAGTGACCAGTGGTCATATATACAGAGGCAGTCAAATACAAAATACTCATATCTGTCACGCGAACGTGATTTTAAAAATAAATTCTGGAGAGAAAAAAACTCGCGATATAGAAGTAAAAATATTTGCATTTTTAAAAATCCTTCTTTACCTTAGAATATGAATTAATAAATACTACTTAGGAATTAATATTTTTTTCATAAAAAAATAATTATATAAAACAAATAAAAAACATGTCTGAATTATTCTTTGCTCATTTGTCCCATTAAATCAACTGTTACAAATAAAATACTTTTTTTCTTTATCGCCCTAATTCACACATTATTCAACAAGAGCGAATATTCAATATTCATCCACACCGGCAAATTCTAAATATCATAATGAAATGAAAGCATAGGCGAAATCCCACGCATGCACTCAGAGTTTCAGCTTACACCGTCAATACAATAAAAACGATATATCATCCACTGTTAGTGGTCGCTTGCGAAAATCACCCTTCCTCTTCAAAAACTTTTTCAGCTGCGAGAATTCAAACCGTTAGTATTCATGAATACGGTATATCATGGTTTAAGCTGGGGGAATTCACACCGTTCGTATTCATGACTACTCGAAAACGAGGAAGAGCTGTTAATATCGTGGTTTTCACGCTTTTCGTCAAATTTATGATATTCACGATACACCGTTGGGTAGGATTTTTTGATATCGGTATCACGATATGCATTTTATATCGGTTTTATCGATTTTATCGATATATCGCCCAGCCCTACTTAGTGAAGTTTTAAATGACATTTTATGGTAAACTGTAAAATTTCTCTAGTCAATTAAGCAAACTATTTAGATAAATAAACAAAATTAGATATTAAAACAAATGAAAAATTAGTAACATGGTCATGATGAAGAAAAGAGTGATTAACAAAATATTATACTCTATATATTTTATTTAAGTTTCCCTACTTTTTAGTGTATAAAATATTTCTTTGCTGCAGTTTCACAGGCAGTTGTAATATTTTAGCGAGAGGGTTTGGCAATAATTAACTCCATTGTTTTTGTAACTCGTATACAGTTGTAGCCATGCAAAATGTTTGTCGATTTGTCACATGTGGATGGCTAATGGAAAAATGTCTGGAAATTATTGTTAATTTATAATTAAGCTCTATTAAAAAGATGTATTGTCATCGGTAACACATGTCTACATAATTTTTATAATTCTAATGTATCAGGAAGTGAGTTGAAAATCGAATACAGAATTCCATCTTTACATACAAAAAGCAAGTTAAATAAAAGAGTAGAAACATTAAAATGTACTAGTAATTCATTACATAGATATCGATTTACAGCAGACAGTCAGTAAGTCTTAGAACAATCATTATATTACTAATTCAGTTCACAAGTTTTAGAACTTCTGTGGTGTGACACCTCATGATGTAGTTCCCCCTATCTTTCTTTAGAGTTCATTATAGTCACTTGATTTATGTCTCGGCCTCAATAATGCATCAATTTCCAGACTTCTGTATTCTCTTACAAGCATCTAATCGATCGTAGTAATAATATATTTCAAAAGGGGTAATTGCAGAAGAAGCCTATCAAATTAATCATGTTAATATGAGGAATACCACAAGTACCTATATTTTAAACATAATAATAATTTGCAAATTTCTCGAAGAAATATTTAAATGTCATTGTATGTCATACTGTAGAAAATTTTCTAGACGATAAATGAAATTAGCTAGACAATGAAACAAAATTAGACCTTAATACAAGTAAAACATTAGTGGCACTGTTATGGCAATAAATAAATAAATAAATAAAAATAAAAGTTTAAAATAAACTGGTGATGCATTATATAAAAATTGATTTGCATTAGAGATAGAATAAATTTTAGAATAACCATTACATTAAGAATTCTACTTACACGTTTTAAAACTTTATAACATTTGGTTCATGGTGTTATTTCTCGAAATTTATTTCCCCTCTATTTTTCTTTACACTGTTAAAAATCTTCAGCTTTTGCTGCAGACACACTCCACCGCTTTTAGAGAAAACGGTTACTTTACTATATTATGGAGCATTTTCATTGGTCAAAATAGAGATATTCTATAAAAGCAGTGCAGTGACTAATGCAGCATAAGCTGAAGATTTTTAACAGTGTAGGCTTCATTATAGTCACTTGATTTAATTTTAATCTCGTCCTCAGTAATGCAGCAATTTCCGAAGCCTGCTGTCTTAAATTCATTGTGTGCATCCATCATATTAATCATCATATTAATATCTATTTGAAATGTGGTTTTGCAAAAGAGGTCTATCTGATTAATCATATTAATATGAGGAATACCACAAGTACTCATATTCTAAACATAATAATAAATTACAAATTCCTGACGGAAGATATATGCAGATTTTAGATCATACTGTACAAAAGTTTTAAACGTTAAACTAAATTAGTTAGACAATTAAACATAATTAGACCTTATGACAAATGAATATTTATTGACATTGTCAAGACAAAAAAAATATATAAAAGTTTAAAATAAACTGGTGATGTATTATATAAAAACCGATTTGAGTTCCTTTAAATATTACACTAAATGAAAGAGTGAACACTAAAATAAATCAAACGACCATAATGAAAAACACAGTGGGAAACAAATCATGAAAAATCACACCATAGAAATTCAAAAACTTGTGACTAGAATTAGAAATGTGTTTCATGTTCAACAGTCATGTTAAAGAAAAACATAATAACAGCATAACTTAACATTAATATTAATATCGCTTTGTTATTCGTGTACGTATTAACTCAACTCCGCAGCCAAAAATATTTAATTGAGAATTAATAGCATCCAAAAATCTATATTCTTGTTTCAGAAAACTGATTAATACGCTATAAAAATTACTCGGGAACGTTTACAAAAATCAAAAATCAGTTTCAGCAAAATAAACTTAGTTCTTATAAATGTTCCTTTTTTATATCGAAAATACACTAATTTCTGAGGTTTCTAATAATGAGTAATTCGGTAAAAGTTATTATACATTTCCGTCAATGGTTACATTATATTTTCGTAAATAAAGAAACATTTTTTTTTTGCAGTGTATCTGAAATGGAGCTCAATCAACACTATCAAGCGAGATAGATTTTATGCAAAATATCTATTATATTGTTAAGATACACATATAAAACATATACATACCATAAACTCTAAGAATTTAACCAGGATAAATTTTTTTCAACTTGAAAATTGTTTTATAATGTTGATATTTTTAATACGTAATTTGTATGCCGACATCTGAGTGTGAGATTATAAAAATGCAAAACAGAAGACATTAAACTATATGACATACATTACGCATGAGATGATAGTCAATTAAGTGAAAACAAAATCATCAACATCTCTCTAACAATCATTATATCACAGTCCAATTCTGAAGTTTAAGAACGTCTTTGAAAATGCTCGAATTGAAAGTTCTAGTAATTTATTTCTCAGTCTCTTTTATTAACCTTCATTAATATTGTTTGATTTATGACTTGTCTTTAGAAACACGGCAGTGTCTGATGTCTTATGTCTTAAGTTAATTATAAGACGGGTAATCGTCGCGGATATCTGTCTAGAAAGACATAATTGTTTTAGAAATCTATCAAGTAATGAGATAAATTTGAGGAACACCACAAGTACTCCACATGATTATAATTTCCAAAGTTTTACAGCAAAAGATTTATGTTGCACGCCTCATCATATTGTAGTAAGATAATTCGGTAAAAGTATTTAACAAAAGAATTTTTCTAATGAACCTAAGATCGCATAATGATGTGGATGGTAGCGTTGGTCTTCCGAAAGTAACACAATGTGCACTTTTTAACACAATTGTTTGAAATGTCTATCACACCTAATGAGATTAACAGGAGGTATAAATTACTCATATTGGACATGGTTATAATTTTCAAACTTTCCACAGAATATTTTTTTGTGTCCTGTCATATTGTAGAAATTTATTTAGTAAGAGAGCTTAAAAACTATTCCCATCTAAATTGGACATCAGACAACATTATCAACTCATCAAAGGTGGATTTTTATTCAATATATTTTTTAAATTGTTACGGTACACATTAAAAACATATATTTAAAAAATTATAAGATAATATAACTCAGATAAGTTATTTTAACGTGAAAATTGTTTTGTAATATTAATATTTTTAATTAATATATACATATACTAAAATAACTACACATTTTTTTTAACGTCTGATATATAAAATTTTAAACAATAAATATACCACATTTAATCAGACCTATAAATTAAAAACACATAAAAATCTAAGAATTACAGAGGCATCTGAGCTTCGCCCGTCTTCCTCTGTTGTTCGTAGAAACCCCACTAGTTATGTATCAATTTTTATTACAAAGATCTTTCTGAAAATATTCCTAGTCTCTTTAAGTCTAATAATATCAGTACAGATTTCAAACCACAGAATATTTTAAAAGATATGCTTTGTAAGTCTAAACCTAGAAGCCTCCCTTACTTAAAACCGGCGCAGTTCACAATATCTCCTGTAAGATCTGTGACTCAGTGTATGTTGGCGAGACATATTGTACTTGAGCCATTCACCTTGCCTAACGTGCCTACAAATCTGGAAGCCTCCAATCGAAACAAGCACGGGATTCTTTGGATACTGACCATAGTATGGATATCGCAAGTATCACAGTAATCAGATACAGCTGTAATAACGTTAAGAGTAGAGTGTTTCTTAAAGGTTCACTCGTATGCATATTTCACCGATTAATGATTCTTTTATAGTTCCATCTGAATACACGATCTGGATTTCATGCAAGTTCTATGGAGTTTTCTTGATTTTAACTGTTAAAACTATCGACTATAAACATGTTTTGAAATTGTCTGGTCAATCTATGTTATTGCACTGATGAGGGGCTAAAATGCAGCCTGAAACATCTTCTTGAATTTTTAATTGTATTTTTTATGTGTTTTTAATTTATAAGTCTGATTAAATGTGATTTTTTTATTGTTTAAAATGTTTATGTAATTTGTATGCCGGAATCTGCGTTTGAGATTATAAATATGCAAAATCGAAGACATTCAATTATATGACATACATTATACATGAGAGGGTAGTAAATTAGGTGAAAATAAATATTTTACATCTCTATAACAATCATTATATAACAGTCCAATTCTGAAGTCTAAGAACGTCTTTGAAGATGTATGAATTGAAAGTTCTCGTAATTTATTTCTCAATAACTTTCACTAACCTTCATTAAAATTGCTGTATTTATGTCTTGTCTTGTGAAACACGACAGTTTCTGATGTCTTATGTCTTAATTTAATTCGCGGATATCTGTCTAGAAAGACATAATTGTTTTAGAAACCTATCAGGCAATGAGATTAATATGAGGAACACCGCAAGTGCTCGACATGCTTATAATTTCCAAAACGTTCCAGCAAAAGATTTATATTGCATGTCACATTATGCAAAATATCTATTAAATTGTTTTCACGCAAAATATCTATTAAATTGTTACGGTACACATTAAAAACATATATTTAGAAAAAACTTACGATAATTTAATTAGGATAAGTTATTTTAACGTGAAAATTATTTTCCAATATTAATATTTTTAATTCATGTATATGTAATTTGTATGCCTACATATGAGTTTAAGGTTATAAACATGCAAAATAGAAGATGTTGAATTATATGACATACATTACGAATGAGATGATAGTAAATTAAGTGAAAATAAATATTTTATATCTCTTTAACAATCATTATATAACAGTCCAATTCTGAAGTCTGAGAACGCCTTTGAAGATGCTCGAATTGGAAGTTCTTGAAATTTATTTCCCAATCTCTTTCATTAACCTTCATTAATATAGCTTGATTTATGACTTGTCTGTAGAAACACGACAGTTTCTGATGCCTTATGTCTTAATTTAATTGTAAGACAGGTAATCGTCACGGATATCTGTCTAGAAAGACATAATTGTTTTAGAAACCTATCAAGCAATGAGATTAGTATGAGGAACATTGCAAGTACTGGACATTCTTATAATTTCCAAAATTTTCCAGCAAAAGATTTATGTTGCATCATCATGCAAAATATCTATTAAATTGTTTTCATCCAAAATATCTATTAAATTTTTACGGTAAACATTTAAAACATATATTTAAAAAAAACCCTACGATAATTTAACTAGTATAAGTTATTTTAACGTGAAAATTATTTTCTAACATTAATATTTTTAATTCATGTATATGTCATTTGTATGCCTACACCTGAGTTTGAGGTTATAAAAATGCAAAATAGAAGACGTGGAATTATATGACATACATTACGACTGAGATGATAGTAAATTAAGTGAAAATAAATATTTTATATCTCTATAACAATCATTCTATAACAGTTCAATCCTAAAGTCTGAGAACGCCTTTGAAGATGCTCGAATTGGAAATTCTTGTAATTTATTTCCCAATCTATTTCATTAACCTTCATTAATATTGCTTGATTTATGACTTGTCCTTAGAAACACGACAGTTTCTGATGTCTTATGTCTTAATTTAATTGTAAGACAGGTAATCGTCGCGGATATCTGTCCAGAAAGACATAATTGTTTTAGAAACCTATCAAGTAATGAGATAAATGTGAGGAACACTACAAGTTCTCGACATGATTATAATTTCCAAACTTTTCCAGCAAAAGATTTATGTTGCATGTTACATCGTGCAAAATATCTATTAAATTGTTTTCATCCAAAATATCTATTAAATTTTTACGGTACACATTTAAAACATATATTTAAAAAAAACCTACGATAATTTAACTAGGATAAGTTATTTTAACGGGAAAATTATTTTCTAATATTAATATTTTTAATTCATGTATATGTAATTTGTATGCCTACATCTGAGTTTGAGTTTATAATAATAAAAAGAAAAGTGCCCAGTTAAACTGATGGCATTCAGCTCACAGGCTATTCACAATAATTGTATATTATACTCTTATTTCAAAGAATAATGCCCTCAAAAAATAAAAAATCGATAATAAATTAAGGGGGGGGGAATAACCCCCTGTTTCACCCTTTATACTTAACCAGTGAACCCACAAAACTAACCAGGGAAGCGCCTTATCACATTGAACCTATATACAAAATTTGAAGCAAATCAGATAATTCTGCATGAAAAACCAATTTATCTAACTTAAGGGGGGGGGAGAATCAGCCCGGGGCCTCCGAGATGTCGCTGTGTGTCCTTCACCGGGCCTGCTACAAGTATTAGTGACGTCACAGTAGTGATCCACTTTGGTCAATGTATTGCAGCAGAAAGATGTAATAAAAAGAGCATTTCCGCTCTTATAATTTGTGATTACATAAATAATATTAAATTTCATAATCGTGAAATAAAAGGGAATCAATACACTTGTATTATTAAAGGAAATTAAAAGTTTTACATTAAAAAAACGCTAAGATTAATAAATCAGATTGAACCCATTGATTTACCTTTTCCTAAACACATTATTTTACAATAAATATATGTACAAAAAAATATAATAAATCTACCAAAAACTTTACAAAATCAATCCCATTCCTCCCTTTTACAACTACATACCATAATTTAACCACCAAAACACAATAAATATCAATTTAAATAGAGAAATCGACATTTTTTAACTATAGAGACCTTGGCACTTTTTTTTAACGCTTTGGCGTAATCCGGGCTTCAGAAAGTTAGATATGTTTTTAAATTATATACACAATTATGAAAACAAACCTAATGAACTTTTATGTTTACTTATATATATAAAATTATTTATATATACAATTCTGTTCTACCTGCATATAAAAAGATATATATGGCTTCTTTATGTTAAATAAATTATATAAATATTGAAAAAAAATTATTTATATGAAACTACGAATAGGTTGCCAGAAAATATGTTGCCAACTTTCCTTCTCTCGCCATAAGCCTTTTTCGGTACTTTTCGGTTAGCCGGGCGCCAGTGATACATGTACATATATAAATATATATATATTAATTCATACATATATGTGTGTGTAGATATGTGTATATATATGTGTGTGTGTGTGTGTGTGTGTATATATATCACTGGCACCCGGCTAACCGAAAAGTACCCAATTTTCTATCTTAACTTTGTAACTGACTTGTAATATTTTAATAATTGTCTATTTATTGTACTTGGGTCTAGGACCTAATAACCACTCAAATTAACTTATCAAAAGTTTTATTTTCATAATATATTTGTACACTTAAGTTAGCTAAAATGTTAAATGAACTACGTAGAACTACTAAGTTGTGTAAATCAGTTACTTTTAATTTTATAAACAAAGCACACTCACTTCTAAATAAATGTATCCAGATTTCATTCAATTTATTACAGTATTTCTTTCAAAATCATTTTTTAAACTGTTTATCGTCTGCTTCTTTTATTTATTAATTTTTTTTCTAAAGATCATTTGACTCTTTTCGATTTGGAAGTACAAATTCATTCAAATATGCCAGAATATTTCCATTACAGTAGGTTAGACATTTGTTGTTACGTTTTTTTTTCTGCACAACAAGCTCAATACAATCATATTAATTCTAGCTTCACGAATTGAAACGTTTATCAAAACATTTAATGCAGACTACTTCTGTTGAAATGTAAAAATAATTATAACAAGGTAATTTTCGTAGCTAAAATTTCTTCTTTTCATTATCAGTAGCGAATTTGAAGACTTAGATTAGAAACTAGGAGCACAACATTTTCTTCTCATTATTTTATAGATATAATCTACACTTTCTTTAATAATTATAATCAATAATTATTGGTAGCATTATAATCTAAATACACTGAAAAATATTATTAATTACTATATAAAACAATAAATAAAATCAAAATACTATCGTAAACAATACGAACAAAGTACATGAAAATTTTTAAGTTATTATGGATCACTGTTTTGACGTCAGCAGGTTGTGACGTCACTTGTAGCAGGCCCGGTGTAGGACACACAGCGACATCTCGGAGGCCCGATCAGCCCCCCGTTCCCCCCTTTATAGTTAACCAATGAACCTCCAAACTAATTAGGGAAGCGCCTTATCTCAATGAACGTATATACAAAATTTGAAGAAAATAGGATGATTCTGCATGAAAAACCCATTTATCTAAATTAAAGGGATTTATTCATTAAGGGGATTATTTCAAAGAATAATGCCCCCCAAAAATAAAAAAAATCGATAATAAATTAAGGGGGGGGGAATAACCCCCCTGTTCCACCCTTTATGCTTAACCAATGAAACCATAAAACTAATCAGGGATGCGCTTTATCACAATAAACCTAGAACCAAAATTTTAAACAAATCGGATATTTCTATCAAGAGTTATCGCGTTACGTACATACGTACATACATACATACATGCAGAACGGGCGGGCACATTAGCTCTCAGGCTTTGATAGCCTGTGAGCTAAAATTGCAAAACAGAAGACGTTGAATAATATGACATACATTACGCATGAGATGATAGTAAATTAAGTGAAAATAAATATTTTATATCTCTTTAACAATCATTATATAACAGTCCAATTCTGAAGTCTGACAACGCCTTTGAAGATGCTCGAATTGGAAGTTCTCGTAATTTATTTCCCAATCTCTTTCATTAACCTTCATTAATATTGATTGATGTATGACTTGTCTTTAGAAACACGACAGTTTCTGATGTCTTATGTCTTAATTTAATTGTAAGACAGGTAATCGTCACGGATATCTGTCTAGAAAGTCATAATTGTTTTAGAAACCTATCAAGTAAGGAGAAAAATGTGAGGAATGCCACATGTACTCGACATGATTATAATTTCCAAAGTTTTCCAAGCAAAAGATTTATGTTGCACGTCGCATCATATTGTGGTAAGATAATTCAGTAAAAGTATTTAACAAACGACTTCTTCAAATGAACCTAAAATGGTATAATGATGTGGTTGGTATTGCTGGCCTTCCGAAAGAAACACAACGTGTGCTTCTTAACACTTTTAAAAGTAGTTGCAAAGTGTTTGTGCATTTGGTTTGTCCGGCAGTGTTCTAATTTGCGTACATACACTCGAATTGCCATGACACGTTGCCACGGTATGATCGGTATTGAAAATGAAGTATATAGCATATTTACAGGGGTACTCAAAATAATACCGTTACATTACAGTGTATGGTAAAAACTGTTTGCAGTGTATTTTACAACCCTATTATGATGAATTTTTATATGAAACGCTATTTCGAATAAATTGAAATTGACATACATCACTGAAGTGCAGTAGAAGATGCTTATTATAAAAAATGGCGTGCTTGGTATTTATCGTTCTTTTACAGGGACTCACAAAAGATTTCGGTTAAAATACTGCCTATGAGCAATAATTCTTGGAAGTGCGTTTCCAAGTGTGGTGTGAGTTTTTAAATGTAAACATTTTTTAATATTATTTTTTATCTATAAATTCTGTAGATCATATGCAGGGCCGTACAAAAGAATTCGAGTACATTTCCTCTTATTGACGGAAATTACTAAAGAAAACTTTTTCAACCGTATTATACAGTTATTAACTGAACTAAATTTTTTGATACTATGTCGTAAAGATGTAAATCTATAGATAATATACAGAGATACACAAAAAATTCGGACATTTTTCTGACTGTAGTTAGTAATTACTAAAATTAGATTTTCAAATGTGTTATGCGTTTTCCAAATTGTTTATATAGACATCACCTTTCACCTAATTAAATAGTTAAAAAATGTTACACTATTCTGAATGTTTTGGAAAGTATTTTAACATCTATGCTTGACGCAGGATTTTTATGCTCTATTTTTACTAAATACGTAATAAAAATGTTACCGAACATGTGTAAAACCCATGAAATAACCTGAAATAGATTAAGTATGGAATTAGTGTTTTTTTTTAAATAATTTTTATTAAGTTTCGATAAGTACTTTGATGTTTAAAATATTGATATGTCTACTTGCAATCTATATGCCGACTTCTCATTAATGCAGTTGAACTTATATTTAAAGAATCACATGGTTCCTCCAAGAAAATCCTTTTGAAGTTGCGTTAAAAACAGATATATTTTCTAAAGTGGAAAATTTATGTATCTTTTTTAGTTCTGTTTTAACGCAACATTTTAAAGGGTTTCTAATTATTTGGCGTAATCTCCACATGATTTTTATACCTTTTTTTCGGTTACTATAATCTTCAGACTTTTTTCGGTTACAATTAGATATCCTCTTCGGACTTTTTTTTGGGTTACAAAGAGATATCATCTTCGGAATTTTTGCTTTATATTTGTTCACTTATATATTTTAATATTTTTATATCTTATTATTCTCTATTTAAATCACTTATATTTTAATATTTTTATATCTCCGATTACATGTATCCGAAAAAAAAAGGTTGCCAAATTATGAAATGTTATTAAATTCTCTTGAGCTTGAGCTAAAATTTATTTTTAAAAGTCGATTTTTGACAAAATAGCTATCATTGCAACAATAAAGGTTATTTTTCGCCTTTTGTTTTGCCTTTTGCGAAGTCAAAACATATTTAATCATGAAATTTATACTTTTAGTTAATATAATCTCCTCTAAAACGATTATACCTTTCTTAAAAAAAATGAAGGCGATCGGCCGATTGGTTTTCGAGAAATATGATCGGCGAGTTTGAAAAACATGGTTTCGAGAAGGTTCCGAGCTGGTTTTCTACATGGTTTCGAGATATATTTTCGACGCAATAAACTTCCAGCGTATAGCTGCACGTTGCCGTTTTCTGGCTTCTGCAGTGCTACATTCAAAAATCAAAAAAGATTGTAAGACATTGGATTATCACGAAGCAACTTTAGGAAAACAAACTGCACACTTAAAGAATGTTCAAAATTTTAAAAAAAAATTGAAAATTTTGACCCAATGGACTAGAACTTCCCCTTAAGGTGGTAATTCTTATTGTTTTTTGTATTTTTTAGAAATACTAACTCCTTTTTGAACTTCGACTGTAAAAGAAAACTTTCTTCATTTTTAATTTTTTTTTATTTTTGAAGCTCGCAGTGCCAGCATTAAAGCACTCTTAAAAGTATTTATATTTCTGAAGCGCTTGAGATACATTTTTGGGACCTTTCTAATAATTTAAAGGCAGCAGATGGTTTCGAATTTCGAAAGCTTGAATCATTTGTCTTTGGATTGAATTTGCAGAAGCCTGTCTCATTTTAGTTTTTTTTATTACAGTTAAAAGATGAATTAGATCCATGAATGATTAATAACTAGAAGCTGTTGGTTAATATGTACTAAGCTCATTGACAAGAAAATGAAAGGATTTTTTTAAACTAAGTGTGAATACCTCATAAGTAGCTCACTTTTCCTTAATATCCAATAATATAATTATGAATATATAATTAACTTTACATTTCTATTCATAAGTGCTTTTCTAGGAAAAGTCTCCCTTTGTAAATTAAAACTGGTTGGCTGAATAGTGGCGCTATGGCCATCTTTTGCACACGATGTCTAAACAGGCCGATATCTCATTTTAAAGTGGAATATGACCCGCTACACACATCCATGCTTAAATTGAGATTCAAACCGCCATATTTTTGTGCGCAATATTATGTCTAGTAGCTAGAGATGGGCATAAATTGAAACTGATTAGAACTTTAAAATTTTGGTCTCTTAAAAACATGTTAAATAGAAATTACTCTTTGTTATTTAAAGGTTTCTCTATGTGTTATTTTTGCTCAGAATTAAGTTCCCAAAAAACTCATTAATATATAACTTTGTAAAGTAGAAGTTCGCTAAACAGAATCTCAACTGTGCTTTATAAAATGTCAAAAGAGGAAATATTAAATAATAATAACTATATAGTGTATGAGGTTATTCGAAAATTCTGAGAAAGCAATTCATTAATTTCTACGTAACAATCATTATAACATAATAGAATTCTGAAGTAAGAACTCTTTTGAAAATGCTAGAATTGAATGCCCGTCTTGTGTGATTTATTTCTCAGTCTCTTTCATTAAGCGTCATTAAATTTACTTGATATATTTCTTGTTCGTGAAAATACGGCAGTTTCTGATGCCCCATGTTTAATTTAATTCCTCGACAGCTATTAGTCGAAGTTATCTGTTTGGTAAGGTATAATTACTTTAGAAGATTAACAATTAATGAGATTAACATGAAGAACACCGCAAGTAATATATTCTTTACATGATTATAATTTCCAAACTTTCCAGTGAAATATGTACGTTGAATTTCACATCATATTGGGGAAAGATTATTTATTAAACTCGTTCAATAAACGTCGTCTTCTTCAAAATGAACCTCTGACATTATTTTGATAAGACTATAGATATTTTCTTATGCCTACAGATATATTAAATTGTTATGATATAGTTATAAAACTGGCAAATTGACAGAAAAATATAGGTGGTCCAAAAAATATTGAGCGCATTTCATTAATTTCAAGTTTGAAATCACGTTTAATCAAGTTTGAATTAAAAAAGGACCAAAATGAGGTACTTATGTCGTACATGTTTATTGTTTTCTTGGTAATATAATTTAAAACATTTCTACACAACAACCATTTTAAACATTAAATAAGTTCCACATTTTCCGTCAACTTAAATTGTTTGTACCAACGTTTTATAGAGTTTTTACTTGGAGAACTACTGTTTGAGTATTCTCAACGAAAACGTCTTCGAACAGTTACAACAGATTTACTTTCAAGAACCACAAAACAAACATTGCTTCAAACATTGCAAACATTAGCCATCTGCGGACAGACGCAATCAGTAAATTTTCCCCGCGCAATGTTTTAGCGCCATCTACCGCCTTATGTGAAACTTATTTAATGTTTAAAATATTGTTGTGTAAAACTGTTTTAAATTGCTTTTCTAAGAAAACAATAAACATGTACGTACCTAATCTTAGTCTTTTTTTTTTCTTTCAAACATGAAATGCGCTCAGTAATTTTGGATAACCCTGTATATAAAAATCTAGGATAATTTAAACAGAATAAATAAATTGTAATTGATACTTTTTTCTTTAAAATATATTCTTAAACGATTTTTATGCAATTTATAGACCGAATTGTGTTTAAGGCATTATATCAAATTCTAAAATAAGAAAACATTAAATTTAACAGTTGCACTCTGCATGAGGTGATTAACCCTTCTGTGTAAACAGATATGTAATAACTCCAGATCAAAAATTTTAATATAATTCCGAAATCCAAGATCACATTTGAAGATGCCCAGTAATTTTTTGTCGAATTAAAAATTCATCCCCTGAATTATTTAACTGTCTTTTTCTCTAAACTTCATTAAATTGACTTGATTTATGTATTTTCAGTACAAATAAGATCTCATGTATTTCTCATGTTTTCTCTCATTATCTCTCATGTTTTATGTTTCCCTTTAGTTAAACAATACGTATTAGTAACAGTTATATGTTTTGAAAGATATAATTGATTTAGACTTCTATCACGTAATGAGATTAATAAGATGATCAGAACACGGTAATAGGGGGAAAATTCTCAATTTTCTCACGATATAAAACTAGTCGTTGGGGGCCACCGTAATACTTACCCATCATGGATATGCATAATGTAAAATATTAAAACAAAAATGTGTAAACTACTTATAAAATGCATAGAAATTCAAATAAAATCGTGGCTTGATGACGTCATAACTTTATAGGCTCGATTACTGAATTGCTTGAAAGAGGTTTTTCCTTATAACTCCAAAAATAATAATTCTATTAACTAGCGGTTTATTGCATCTGATTAAGCGTCAAATTTCCAATTAAAATATATCTTTAAAGTGAAATTTGGATAAAATACAGGGTCATGAAAAATCGAAGAGTGTGGAAAATAGGATTCCAAATATCTCGGCAACTCATTATCCGATCGACTTCATGCTTTATGCAAAATTTATGTTTTTTTATTGTCTTTTATATTCATTTCTTAAAATAAATATACCTTTCATCAGAACGAATATTTCGAGAGTCCGAAAAAAAATTGTTCCGGTTAATCGAGGTTATTGAAATGAAATAGGCTTCTTCCCATTATTACATACTAAGTACATACCAAATTGCAAGTCTCTATCTCAATTTTTTCGGGAGATAGAGCGTTTACAGACACACACACAGACGCACAGACGGACGGCAAAAATTTTTTTCTAAAAATATGTTTGTCGGAATCTCCAGTGTCTGAAACGTGTAAATCCGTCAAAAAAATTTTTTCGATTTTCAAAACGATTACAAGACTTACCCTATACTACGTATGATGGGTAAGTAAAACTTTCTAGGAGATAATGGATCAAATACCCACATGTAGATAAGAAGAAGAAGAAGAAGCGATCATTACAGTAGCTCGAAACTAATTAACAGTTCTGTAAAAACAAATATTTAATATCTACGTAACAAACACTATAATAGGATTCGAAGGCTTTTGAAGATGCCCCTGTTGTAGATACTCAATTTGAAAGTTTTTCTGGTGATTTATTTCCAAGTTTCTTTCAGCATGCTTTATTAAAATCACTTGATTTATGCTTTGTATATGCAAGCAGGACAGTTTTTCAATTTTTATGTCTTAATTCAATTCCTCGACATGCATTACTCGAAAAGAAACATGCTCGTTTCTGATGTCTTATGTCTTAATGTGATTGAATGATAGGTATTTACTGCAATTACGTGCTTATAAAGCTATAATTAGAAGCTTACCATATATATTTATTAATATGAAGAATACAGCAAGTATTGATATTATGTACATAATTATACTTTACAAAATGTTCAGCTAAAGATTTATGTTTCCTGTCATGTCATATTGTGGTAAGATTATTTACTAAAAGTATTTAACAAGCGTCTTCTTCAAGTAAATATGAGGTATTAATAGAAATGTGATAGCCTAATCATATATTTATAATGATATTATTTGACATTAAGAGTAAGTGAAGAGTGTTTATATATAGTTTCATATTATTTTCTTGGAAACTGTGGTTTCAAAAAGCAACTTATACTAATGTATTCGATATACCCACTTTCCCCTACTCATACTATGGGCATAATTAAAATTTCCAAACTTTTCAGTAGAAGATTTATGCCTTCCATTTCATGTAAATTTGTGAATACATTCTGAATTGGATTCTAATTTTTAAATTGTGAAAAGTGTGATTTATTTTTATTTTATCTAATATTGTGGAAAATTTATTTATTAAGTGCGTTTAATAAGCATCTTTCTGGTTAAAAAAAATATCAAGTAGAATTATGATGTGATTCGCCTTATGAAATGAACACAAATGAACTACCTATTGCAGCCGTTCGGAGGAAAACAATTCCGGAAAATTTCGATATATTTTCACCGATCATGACTCCCTGACCCCAAAACCACCCTCCGTTCAAATGTTGATTTATATATATTGTTGTGAGCTCGGGGTTCGAAAGGACTGATGCCAATATATAAGAACAATAAAAAGGCTTTATTCACTATAAACAGTGCAATACGATCACAAATATCTTCTGAAAATTACAAGATATTCAGTAATCTTCAAATCCAATAAAAGCGCAGCAAAATTTCACACAGAAACAATGCGTTCAATACGACGTATCAACGACAAAATCGATCCGAGTAACACAGTTCTCAATGCAAAGCCTCTCGTGCGTATTCAATCGCATTTGACAGAGAACTCACTGAACTGGTGGAGGTCCCTTATATAGACTTCAGAGATCTTTCCAGATTATTCCAGGGCTTTCTAATGCTAGAAATTACCAGAAGGTCCTTCAACTCTCGATAGAGTACTCCAAACGTGAAAGGATCCCAATGTAAATGTATAAGGGGGGGGGGTGCACAAATAGTCGCCAAATCCGTCGCCAACTTGGCGACATTTGTCGATATATCGCCAAATTTGGCGACAAAAATAAGTCGCCAAAACCATCGCCAACTTGGCGATAAACTCATTCCTTGGCGATTTTCCAATAGAACTCCATTATAAACCGATGCTGTAAGGTTGTTTTTCTTGCAAAGCACCTGAGGCCTTTAGCATTGAGTTACATGATGCTCAATAGGAAATACATTAATAATACTGCAATTTTCACAATAATAAAATAAAATAAATTAAAAAGAATGAAATATTTACAGATATATACAAAATTCATAACATTGCCCCCCTCTCAAGGACTGCACGTCCCGGGCAGTTCAACCCTTGATCGGAAAGCAAGTCCGTTGCCAACAAATGCTATACTATTCAAAACACTTAATGCAAACATGCAAAATAACAATTAAACACATTCATAATGCTGAAATTATACAAAATATACACTTATTTAAAAAAAAAAATTAAAGCTTAGACATCATTACATACAAGTATTTAAATAATAATAACATTAATAATGATAATGCTAAGCAAAAGAAATTATTACATTAACTTATATACAAGACCATGGTCATACTAATTTACATTATTTACATTACACTATTTACAATCAATGAACTAAGTACTATGGCCATAGTATGGAGCCAGCCTGTCGTAATGAACGACTCTAGGCTTCGCACTTGGTGACTTTCGGATCCGAATTACGACATCGTTCAGTCTGTTTAGGACTGTATAAGGACCGTCCCAGTGCGATTGCAGTTTGGGAGAAAGTCCTTTACGTCGAGTCGGATTATAAAACCAAACCTTGTCACCTTCTTTGAATTGATGTCCCGTGGCTTTCGTGTCGTACCTGGTCTTCATCTTCTCCGTCTGTATATTGATCCGCTCTCGAGCCAAGTTGTGGACGTCTTCAAATCGTGCCTGGAGATTCTGCACGTATCCCTCTGGCGATGAAGGCGCATCTGGAGGGCGACCAAAAATCAGATCACAAGGTAGACGAAGATCACGACCGAAAAGCATCTGAGACGGGGAATAGCCGCTTGTTTCATGGACGGCGCTGCGATAGGCGAGAAGAAACAAGGGAAGTTTTTGGTCCCAGTCTTGTTGGTTTCTTGAGACTAGCAGTGAGAGATTGTTGAGGATGGTACGATTAAATCTCTCAACCATGCCATCCGACTGTGGATGTAAAGGCGTCGTCGTAGTTTTGTCCATTCCGAGAAGTTGACAGAGACCCTCAATCACAGCAGAGATGAAATTTCTCCCCTGGTCAGAATGCATTTGAAGGGGGACTCCATACCTTGATATCCACTGGTGTACCAAGGCATCCGCAACCGTAGAAGCTTCTTGATCAGGGATAGCATAAACTTCAGGCCATTTCGTGAAGTAGTCCATGACAACAAGGAGGTATTTGTTGCCATCAGCACTTCTTGGCAGAGGGCCTAGGATGTCAAGGGCGATGCGTTCAAAAGGTGCTCCTACATTGTAGAGATGTAGTCTTCCTCGGTTACGTTTCTTTGGTCCTTTCCGAGCTGCACATGCATCGCAAGATTTGCACCATTGTTCGACGTCAGCTCTCGCTTTTCCCCAGAAGAAGCGCTCTCGGACTCTGTGTAATGTTTTCATGATTCCAAAATGGCCACCAGTGGGACTGTCATGTAATTCCTTGAGGATCTCAGGGATTCGGGATCGAGGAAGTACCAACTGCCACCGAGATGTCTTCCCATCTTCCGATTCGAATTTTCGGAACAGGACACCATTTCTGACGTGGAGGGAGTTCCAAAGAGCCCAATATTGCTTCGTCGTAGGACTGTAAGTCGAGATGTCTTTCCCACTGGGCTTCGTGCTAGAAGATTCTAATAACTCCAAAATTGGTTTGATGTCAGAGTCTGCCATTTGATCTTCTCGAATCTTCTCATCACTCCAGGGATCTGGTGGCGTTGATTGTGAAGTCTTCGTCTGGCGTATGAGATATTCGGGATTATACTTGCTCTCCGCTCTGGAACAATAGCGACAGCTCTCGGGACACGGTCTTCTTGATAGGGCATCGGCGTTTCCATGCGATGAGCCTTTGTGATGCCTGATGTCAAAGTCGTATTCCTCGAGTCGTTGTATCCATCTGGCTACTTGGCCCTCTGGGTTCTTCAAATTCATCAGCCATGTTAGAGATGCGTGGTCAGTACGAAGGAGAAATTTCCTGCCATAGAGATAGTGATGGAAGTGTTCTATGGCTTTCACTATAGCTAATAACTCCTTGCGAGTGACGCAATAATTCCGCTCTGGTTTCGATAGACATTTGCTCCAGTATGCTACGACTCGTTCTTGGCCATCTATTTCTTGGGAAAGTACAGCGCCGACACTTTCATGGCTGGCATCCGTGTCCACAATGAATTGTTTCTCGGGGTGCGGATAGGTAAGGACTGGAGAGGATGTGAGAGCTTCTTTCAGCCGCTGGAAGGAATTCTCGCATTCTTGTGTCCATAGAAACTTCTGCTTGCTTTTAGTGAGCCTATGGAATGGTCTTGCGATGTTGGAGAACCCCTGGACAAACTTTCTGTAATAAGTGCATAGTCCCAGAAAGCTTCGCAACTGATGGACATTTTCCGGACGTTTCCAGTGCTTTACTGCAGACACCTTTTCAGGATCTGTACGAACACCTTCAGCTGAGATGATGTGTCCTAAATAATTTACTTCGCGTTGGAAGAACTTGCATTTCAAAGGGTTCAGCTTTAAATTCGCCGCTCTTAGTTTCGTTAACACTGTCCGAATATTCTCTAGATGTTCTTCAAACGTGCGGCCACCAATGATGACGTCGTCTAGGTAGATGAGACAAGCTTCAAAAGTCAGGCCTTTTAACACTGTCTCCATGAGGCGCTCGAACGTTGCTGGAGCATTGCAGAGCCCGAACGTCATAACTTTAAATTGCCAAAGTCCTTGTCCAGTAGTAAATGCGGTCTTCTCTTTGTCATCAGGATGGATCTCTACTTGCCAATATCCACTCTTCAAATCCAGCGTGGAAAACCATTTATGTCCTGAAAGAGTATCTAGCGTGTCGTCTATTCTTGGTAGAGGATAGCTGTCCTTCTTCGTGATATCGTTAAGTTTACGATAATCCACACAAAATCTTGTGGAGCCATCTTTCTTCCGGACCAACACGATGGGAGAGGCCCACGAACTTGATGACGGTTCGGTGATGTCACTATCCTGCATCTGTTGTAAGAGCTTAGACACCTCTTCTTGTTTAGCGAACGGCAAACGTCTGGGATGCTGTTTAATCGGTGGATGGCCGGCAGTACCAATTCTATGCCGTGTCAGTGAAGTGCGACCAATATCACTCTCGTTTTGAGAAAACACATCCTTAAATTCCTGGAACAGTCTTTCTGCGGCATGTCTCTGTTCAGGAGATAAATTTTCATTTCGTCCAATTTCAGGTGTTAAACTTGTAGGCGGCTCCGACAACATCAAGCTCGGGTCTTTGCATACACAGGTGACTGGAGCACAGGTTGCAAGCACGTCACCCTTCTGGATAATTCTAGACTTTTCACTTACGTTTGCAATTCTCACGGGTATCACATCTCTTGACAGATCTACCAGCGCTGATGCTATTAGCACTCCCTTTGGGCTCTTCTCAGGATATCCAGTCAAGCCATACTGGAAAATTCTTTCGTTTCCAGTTACTCCAGGTAACATCATTTCGGTTCGAGGAGGGATGGTAACATCTGCCTTGGCTGTGATCCGTTGAATGGACCCGGACTCATTTCCAAGTTTGAAAATAGTGACATCTTCTTGAGCAGAGCGTAACTCATTATTCTTAAAATCCAGTGTAAATCCATGCTCTTTTAAAAAGTCCAGTCCGAGTATGAAAGGGTCTGAAATATCGGCCACATAGACTGTATGGTGGTAAGCGGCGTTCCCAAACTTTATTTTCAGTGTCATTCTTCCATGTATATCGATCTTATCTCCGGTCACAGTTTGAAGAATAACACGCGGCGGGGTCCAGAAGAGTTTTTCTCTCAGTCGCTGAGCTAGATCTTTCCGAATGATGGTCACATTGGCTCCTGTATCGATGATCATATTACAGGGCAAATCATTCACGCTTCCGAATAGAAAAACTCCGTTCTCGCCGCAACTTCTTGCAGAAATTTCACATACTTGAAAATGGGGCTTCTCAAAATCTGGCAACCTCCGCCCCGCAAGATGGCCATTAATCAGTTTTCCTGCTCCTCCGTTAGCGGGTGAGATATTACCTTCGGTGCTGGGTCGTCTTGGGCAGTCGATTTGGATATGGCCTTCCCCACCGCATTTCCAGCACTTGATCTTCTTGTAAGGTTTGTTGGCCATTAAGGAATTCATCTTTCTCATTATGTCATTCATCTGCTTCTGTAAGCGCTCCACAGCTCTATCTGACGTCTCAGGCAGGTTGGCTGCTAGCACAAAGTGTCGATCTTTCCTAGTAGCTTGCTTGGCTGCCTCGAATTTCAGAGCGTAAACCAAAGCCCCTTTTAAATCATTCAGATCTGCAATCCGGAGTGCCGTCTGGATCTCAGGGTCACGCACACCATCAATAAAATGCTGCAGAGCCAAGCTTTCTCTAATTTCAGTCGGACAGTCAGGATAAGCAAGATGGGAAAGTCTCTCGACATCCGTAGCAAGCTCTTGCAGGGATTCAGTGGATTTCTGCTGTCGAGATTTGAGCTGGAGTCTGCTATATTCCTTCATGCATTTCTCGCCAAAGCGTAATTCTAAGGCACTGACGAGCGTTTCAAAATCCAGCGGTTCATTTGCAGGCAAAGTCTGTAGGACGTCGGCAGCATCAGCTCGTAGAGAAGCAGCTAACTGGCAAGCCTTTGTCTGGGAATCCCATCCATTGGCGTCCGCTACGATCCCAAATTGTGTCTTAAAAACTGGCCATGAGGATTTTCCGTCATAGGTCGAGAGTTTAATAGAGGCCCGGGGAAGCATAGCTTGATACTTGACATCTTCGGGATAGTTTTCGGCAGTTATCTTTTGTTTCTTCACATTTTCCAACTCCTTTTCTATACTCTCTATCCTTTCTTCTACGGTATTGGCTGTCTTTTGAACTTTTTCCTCTATTTCCAGAAATCTTCCTTCAAATTTGTTTTCCACGCTGTCAATTCTTTCATTTAAAGATGTTATTTTATTATCTATTAATTCTTTCAACTCACCAAGGTTGGTTGACATATCCTTCTTCATTTCTTCCGACATCTCTTTCATTTCATCCTGGTTTGCGGTCATTTTCTCATCTATCGCTGACATTTCCTTCTTCATTTCTTCCGACATCCCTTTCATTTCAGCCTGGTTTGCGGTCATTTTCTCATCTATCGCTGACATTTCCTTCTTCATTTCTTCCGACATTTCCTTCATTTCAGCCTGGTTTGCAGTCATTTTATCATCCATCGCTGACATTTCCTTCTTCATTTCAGCCTGGTTCGCAGTCATTTTCTCATCCATCTCTCCTAATTTCTCCAATAATTTGGTCAGTTGCGCTTCCATTGCTCTGGTAATCGGCATTCAACCCCACTCCTGACACCAATTGTTGTGAGCTCGGGGTTCGAAAGGACTGATGCCAATATATAAGAACAATAAAAAGGCTTTATTCACTATAAACAGTGCAATACGATCACAAATATCTTCTGAAAATTACAAGATATTCAGTAATCTTCAAATCCAATAAAAGCGCAGCAAAATTTCACACAGAAACAATGCGTTCAATACGACGTATCAACGACAAAATCGATCCGAGTAACACAGTTCTCAATGCAAAGCCTCTCGTGCGTATTCAATCGCATTTGACAGAGAACTCACTGAACTGGTGGAGGTCCCTTATATAGACTTCAGAGATCTTTCCAGATTATTCCAGGGCTTTCTAATGCTAGAAATTACCAGAAGGTCCTTCAACTCTCGATAGAGTACTCCAAACGTGAAAGGATCCCAATGTAAATGTATAAGGGGGGGGGTTGCACAAATAGTCGCCAAATCCGTCGCCAACTTGGCGACATTTGTCGATATATCGCCAAATTTGGCGACAAAAATAAGTCGTCAAAACCATCGCCAACTTGGCGATAAACCCATTCCTTGGCGATTTTCCAATAGAACTCCATTATAAACCGATGCTGTAAGGTTGTTTTTCTTGCAAAGCATCTGAGGCCTTTAGCATTGAGTTACATGATGCTCAATAGGAAATACATTAATAATACTGCAATTTTCACAATAATAAAATAAAATAAATTAAAAAGAATGAAATATTTACAGATATATACAAAATTCATAACAATATATATATATATATATGCCTTCATACATATATATGAAGCTCACCCATGCCTCGACCGAGTTCATTGGCCAGCTTGGTCCGCCATTTTGTTTCAAGATGGCGGCCACTAAAAATTTTAAAATTAAAATAAATATACAAAAAGGTTAAAAATTCAAATTTCTTAATTTTAATTAATTTTTTAATTAACTGTTAGGCCTTGATACAAGGACTCCAGAGCATTTTTTGTTTTACCTCTATCTTAAAAAATGTTTGAGATAGAGCAGTTTGAAATTCTAGGGTGGCTGATTTTTTTAAACAAAACAACACATTACAAAAAATTAACGATTCATTTATCAGTTTTAGTGAACGCGATTTCTCGCAAATTATTTTCTTTCATTGTTGTTTTCCCAATCATATGCATAAAACTATATATTCATATCCGTTAGCAACAAAATTTCGTCAAACTTGGCGACATTTGGCGAAATATCGCCCAATTTGGCGACCAAAATAAGCTTTCATAAATGAAGCCAACTTGGCTATAGCTCAATAATTTGGCGATTTTCTTATTCAAATTCAGTATGAACGAATCCTTTGTAAACGGTTTCTTTGCATTTTCGCTTGCTGTTTTCGAGTAACATTAGCTAAAATTTTAAAACGAAGATATAGGAAAGCTACCTTTTCCTCCCGGTACAGGCCGGAAGGACTTTTTTAAATTTAAATACAGTTAAATGCAGTTACAGTCTACATGCAATTTATTCGCCAACTTCTGAATAATACTTTATAAAGTTTCAGAAAAGACCACAGTGAGCTTTCGTTAGTGCGGATTTCTGAAGGAAGCCATTTTTGCCATACTAATGGGAATCCGCATTAAATGATGTGAAGAGTTGAATAGTGTAAAATTATTCCTTTCGTTGACTAAACTGAATTTCCGTTTTTGAGAGAAATTAAAAACCTTATTAACTTGATGCTAAAATAAACAACTTTTTTCTTTAATTTAATAATTTTAGTTAAAGCGCAAGTTTGTGACAATTTTTTAATGAAAAAGAATAAATTACTGAAGACAGTAGTATACGCCGGTCCTGGAGGGACAACTTTTTTTTCCGGTGGCAACGGGTCACGTGACAGGATCGTAGCGGTGTACGGGGGGGGCGTGTCCGAAAAGCGTCTTACGAGACGGGGGGTGTCAATCAAACGGCGTGATCTTGGACGGGGGTGATTTTGGAAGGGGGGGGGGCGGAAGTGGGGGGAGGCTTTCTTCAGGGACAACTTTTTTTTCCGGTGGCAACGGTCAGGATCGTAGCGGTGTACGGGGGGGCGTGTCCGAAAAGCGTCATACAAGACGGGGGGTGTCAATCAAACGGCGTAATCTTGGACAGGGGTGATTTTGGAGGGGGGCGGAAGTGGGGGGAGGCTTTCTTCAGGGACAACTTTTTTTCTGGTGGCAACGGGCAATTAGTTTCGGTATGGGACTTTGAAAAATTTTCAGATTTTTTTTTTGTTTTGTTTTGTTTTGGTTCGTTACCATAGTTACGTAACAGCGCCATCAGTTGGGGAAAAGTGGCAATCTTTTATGATTTTGGCGAATGGCAACGGGCAATTAGTTTCGGTATGGAACTTTGAAAATTTTTCAGATTTTTTTTTTTTTTTTGTTTTGGTTCATTACCATAGTTACGTAACAGCGCCATCTGTTGGGGAAAAGTGGCAATTAGTTTCGGTAAGGGAAAATTCTTTTACAAAACATAATAAAGAAAAAAATAATCTGTTATAAATAAATTAAGTCTTTAGAAAATCTTTTACAAATTAAAAACTTTTACGAAAAAGAAAAATCTTTTACAGTAAAAATATTTAACCAAAAAAAAAAGTTTTTACAAAAAGGTAAAGAAATGCTGTTAAAATATACATTTATATGAAAGAAAAAATATTTAAAAAATATTTTACAGAAAGAATATTTAAAAAAAAAAAAAAAAAATGTTTCACAAAAATATTTTACAAAAAAGAAAATATATATTTTACAAAAATACATTTTTATAAGAAAATGAATATTATATTTAATTTAAAAATATTGTACCAAAAAGGAAAAATTTAACAAAAAAGCACTTTAAGATTCAAATGATGTTTAGTGTTTCCATTCAGAGTATATTGTGTTACGATTTTTTTTTTATTATGTATTACATATGATTACATAATATATATTGTATATGATTTAATTTTAAACCTTTGGATGGCTATGCAGGAATTATATTTTATGTACTTTGGGAATGTTTTAAAGATAGTGTTGATTAAGCCTGTTAGGCAGGAAACAGTTCTGATAAGTACTAGTAGGTTAAAGTACTATAACTTTGAAAATGGTGGGTTCGTAAATTTAATTATTTTCCGTTAGATAACCTAGTTAACTTAGTCTGTTTTAGAAAATAGTAGTAAATGTATAAAGCAAAAGAATGCTAATTGTGTGTAAATGTGTTACATGCATTATGATTTTTAAAAAAAATTAAGTTCAAATATTACGCGTAAACAGAGATTTTCCCATGAAAAAGTTCATTTCGTGTCAATTAAAGCAACTCAATGAATAAAATTAATCTTAAACTAGTGTATAAATATCTAATATGTCATAAAGAATAATAGTTAGAATAGTCCAAATGTAGACACGTGATCTGGCGTATGTTGAAAGGTAGTATATGTATTAGCAGTTAATAAGTATGAGAAGTATGAACTATTTAATGTTGAAATGTTACCTAAGAGTATCTAATGTTACCAAGTGATATAAATCCATGATTCAAGCTATATAAAGTAGACATTTTCTAGATAAAAGTATTACTTGGAATTAAAGATTATATTCAAGCATACAGTGCATAAATTAAAAAAATAAATATTATAATTGAAATTATATTCGCAACAGTTCAAGAGAAATGCAAAATCAATCATATCGTGTAAGATTAAAAAGAAGTAGTTACAATTTCCTAAAAGTAAAAAATAGTTTGTATAAGGTACTCTTATGTAAGCTAGGTAACCTTATGGGAAAATGTACTAAAACAAAATATAAAAATATTGTAGTGTCTTTAAATGTTAAATGTTTCCATGATTAATATATTCATGCACAAACTATATGTAGATTACAAAAAAATTAAGATTATACTTGGAAATTAAAAAATAATAATAACGTAAAGAAAAAATTATACTTTCATAAATTTAGATGTAAGTATGCACAAATTTAACTACCTTAATAATATAACAAAATACGTTAAGAATGAATATATGTGCAAAACATGTGCTTTAGGTAGAAGTATGTCGTTAATTCAGTTGTATAATTGTAAGAGTATAAAAGCTTAAGCAATATGGCTAAGTTAAGGAAAACAGTGTATACTTGTAGTGTATGCATGAAACAGTGTATGCATGAAAATCACTAAAAATAATTATCCATTTATTTAAAAGACGATATAAACTACTATGTCCTTGAATTTCATATTTCCATCAATCTTGTAAAATTTTGATAATCTTTTACAATAGTTAGAAGTTTGTTTCAAGCATAAACTTTCCAAATGGTGATTTTTTTCATTAATTCTAATTTTTATATTACTTCTGAATTATTTTCGTTAGTTGTAATATTTTTCTTAATTTTTTTTTGTGTGATTAGGAAAAAAAATATCTTCAGTAAAAAAGTTGTGTCTAGGAAAATTATTTTTAAGTTCGTGGAAAAAAGATAATGTTTTGGCGAAGAGTTTTAGGTTTAGGAAAAAAAATATGTTCAGTAAAAAAAAAAATTGTGAATAGGAAAAAAGTTTTAAGTTTAGGAAAAAAAGTTTTGCGTTTTGGAAAAAAAGTTATGTGTTTGGGAAAAAAAGTTTTGAGTTTGGAAAAAAAGTTTTGTGAATAGGAAAAATGTTTTAAGTTTAGGAAAAATGTTATCTGTTTGGGAAAAAAGTTTTGAGTTTGGAAAAAATGTAATCTGTTTGGAAAAAAAAGTTATGTGTTTGGGAAAAAAGGTTTTGAGTTTGGAAAAAATGTTATCTGTTTGGGAAAAAAAGTTTTGAGTTTGGAAAAAAAAGTTATGTGTTTGGGAAAAAAGGTTTTGAGTTTGTAAAAAATGTTATCTGTTTGGGAAAAAAAAGTTTTGAGTTTGAAAAAAAAAACGTTTTGAGTTCAATAAAATGTTTTATGTTACGCAATAATATTTTTGGAAAAAAGTTTTTAAGTTTAATAAAATGTTTTATGCTAAGTAATAATATTTAAGGAAATAATATGATCAAGAAATTAAAAAAAGATAATTTTATGTTTTAGAAAATATATTTTTTATGTTTAGAAAGAAAAATTATGTTTAGGAAGATTTTTTCTGGCTTAGAAAAAAAAAATATTTTTATGTTTTAGAAAAAGAAAAATATGATTTGAAAAAAAAATATTTAGAAAAAAAAATTGTGTTAAAATTTTGTTTTAGAAAAAAAAGATTTGTGTTTAGGGTTGGGTTGGGTTGATTTTTGACGGCCGATTATCTACACATGGGATATAGGCCCGGGGGGAGTGCCCTTCGTGGGGGTCTTTCTAAGGGAACCTAACCCGTATTTACGCATGGATAAATCCACGGCTCGAAGAAAACCACGAAAACTCCGAACGATTAGGCCGACGGGCGCGATTGGGAGATTTGTGTTTAGGAAAAAAGTTTTCAGTTCAGTAAAAAGTTTTTGTTTTGGAAAAAAGTTTTATGTTCAGTACAAAGTTTTGTGTTAAGTAATAATATTTTTACGTTTAGGAAAAAAAAGAAAAGTTTCGTTTTGGAAAAAAGTTTTGCGTTCTGTAAAGAGTTTTATGTTAGGTAATAATATTTTTGCGTTTAGGAAAAAAAGTTTTGCGTTTAGGAAAAAGTTTTAAGTTGAGGAAAAAAAATTTGTGTTTAGGAAAAAGAAATATTAAAAGGATCAAAGTATGAAAATATATATATTTCTATTTTCATTTTCTGAAGTTTAACTTTTTTTTTTTTAATTCTACCTGAAACATTCTTATTAATTTTATAAAAAATCAAGACTAAAAAAAGACAAAAAAAAATACTATGCAAATGTACATTTATTCAGATCTTAAATTTACAAAGATAATTGCAAGAAATCATTTTCTTCTTGTGGTTGTTGCTCTTCTCCAACATACATTTTTTGAACAGATTCCAATATTTTTGGAATAATTAATGCATCAAAAAATCCTTCTTGACCAAGTACATATTTAAAGTCAATATTTAAGTTTTTCTGCACAATGTCTTTTGCAACATCACGCATGCTTATGGAGTACAATGCACGGTCAGAAAACTCTAGCCATTTTCCAGTTCGAGTTTTTGTTAAACAATCGTGCATAAAAGGAGCTTGATAAGACTCTCGACATCCGAAACAGTTTATCAGTTCAGTAATTTTGATAGTAATGGCAACAGTCAAACATTTACTCAAGGAATCAAGAAGTTCTAAAAAGGCGTCAGGATTATCCATTATATTAAACTGCAAACTGGCGTTGTTCAGTTCTTCATAAATAAAGTAAGATAATGAGTATGTGATAAGTGCGTCTTTCACACGATCCGTGATATTGTACATGTTATCAACTATTTTTTCAAACTCAGGAAGTGTAAGCACGACATGTTCAGGCACAAAATGGAGACTCATATTTTTCCTTTGTAAAAGTCTTTGGAAAACGTAAAGTTCCACACCATCCTTCACTTGTTTTGAAATGCACAAATCTGTTTCGATAACGGTCATTTTTTCCGAAGGTTTGTGATTTAATACAGTCTTGATTTCACGACACAAGGATTGCCAAACTTTGGGAGTTAAAGATATGCCATCTTTAGTAGGCTGTAATTCTCCCTCGGGATCAACAACATATTGTCTAATGTGAACTCGAGTTTGTCCCAGAAAATAATTCACGGAAAGAAAGTTTTCTCCACCTAAGTATTTCATATCCTTTGAATCATGCCATTTCACTTTTTCTAGAAATACTTGAACCTAAAAAGAAATAAAAAGAGACAAAAATAAATAAAAATAAAAAAAAAACAATTTAATAATGAATTAAAAAGTATAATTTAAAAAAAAAAAGATTTTTAAAAAACTTACCGGAGTTTGATTGTTCTTCGTTTTCTTGTTGCTTTCTTTAATTTCAGCAAGTTTACGCTTGTTTTTTTATCTCCATTCTGAAAATTAAGTCCGTCTTCCATGGCGCAAAGCAAAAAAAAAAAAATAATAAAAGTGAAGTCAAACTAACAAAGTCAGCTAACGATACTACCTTCAACAGAAAAATCTGAGCAACTGGCAAATTCTAATGATGCCAATAGTAGAAAAACAAACTTTTTGCTAAAACGGTTGCAGTCAATCAATATAAATCCAACTCAACTTAACATTTGTTTACAGCTAAACACATTTTTAACCCTATTAAACAACTCAACTTTTGAATCGGACCTCGTAATTGTATGTCTAGGTTGCAATCATTACATGACGTCACATTCATGTTCGAACATAAACCATCTTGTCTATATCACATGATACAGAAATATACTTAAAAGAAAGAAGGTCAGTAAACTTTACTTTCAGTTAAATTTAATTTTAAAAAAAAAACTTTAAAATCAGCTTAAAAATAATTATATTTTTAGTTAATTCATTCAATTAAATAAATTCCAACCACCGATTATGTCTTCGTGAAAATGCCCGTGTGATTTTATCTTCCGAGAAAATAACAATGTCCTCCAATTAAAAGTTAATCGTAATTCCTCATTCATTAAGTTTTAAAAATAATATTCTGATTTAAGTAATTTAATTAATTAAATACTTTAAACATGTGAGTCAAAAGAGATCTACCAAAAATTTTAAAAGTCCAGCTTTAACATGTTGCCACCTTTGAAAAGTAACTCAGTGACACGTGAGTCAGCAAAACAGGAACGAACCTATTCTAACATGAATGTATGACGTCATGTGGATCATGTGATCCGTAAAATTAATGCATATTAAAAAAAAAAAATCTGAAAAATTTTCAAAGTCCCATACCGAAACTAATTGCCACTTTTCCCCAACAGATGGCGCTGTTACGTAACTATGGTAATGAACCAAAACAAAAAAAAAAAAAAAAAATCTGAAAAATTTTCAAAGTTCCATACCAAAACTAATTGCCCGTTGCCATTCGCCAAAATCATAAAAGATTGCCACTTTTCCCCAACTGATGGCGCTGTTACGTAACTATGGTAACGAACCAAAACAAAAAAAAAGAATCTGAAAAATTTTCAAAGTCCCATACCGAAACTAATTGCCCGTTGCCACCGGAAAAATCATAAAAGATTGCCACTTTTCCCCAACAGATGGCGCTGTTATGTAACTATGGTAACGAACCAAAACAAAACAAAACAAAAAAAAAATCTGAAAATTTTTCAAAGTCCCATACCGAAACTAATTGCCCGTTGCCACCAGAAAAAAAGTTGTCCCTGAAGAAAGCCTCCCCCCACTTCCGCCCCCCTCCAAAATCTCCCCTGTCCAAGATTACGCCGTTTGATTGACAACCCCCGTCTTGTATGACGCTTTTCGGACACGCCCCCCCGTACACCGCTACGATCCTGACCGTTGCCACCGGAAAAAAAAGTTGTCCCTGAAGAAAGCCTCCCCCCACTTCCGCCCCCCTCCAAAATCACCCCTGTCCAAGATTACGCCGTTTGATTGACACCCCCCGTCTTGTAAGACGCTTTTCGGACACGCCCCCCCCGTACACCGCTACGATCCTGACCGTTGCCACCGGAAAAAAAAAGTTGTCCCTGAAGAAAGCCTCCCCCCACTTCCGCCCCCCCCTCCAAAATCACCCCCGTCCAAGATCACGCCGTTTGATTGACACCCCCTGTTGAAGAGAAATATGCATGGCTCAGTTATATTATTTATTTAAGATTTTTTTATTCTTTAATTTCCCTTCTAATTGCTGCCCATTCCAACATAACCCTTTTGCTGGGACAAGTTGATCAAAATTACAGCTTAGAATTAAATACATAAAGGTTTCTCTGGGGTTGGCTAATAGAATAAATTAATTTACCAAGATAATAATAATAAAAGGAATCCTTAGAGATTAAATTTTGGATATGTTCCCCCATCGCGTTGTGTAATTTCATAGTAGCCCATTACCCTTTTTGAGAATGATCATTCTTGCCCCTAGCTGACTTTTAAAGTGGAAATCTAAATAAACAAACACATACTAGATAATTTAAATGAGAAGACTCCAAATAATTAACACTATTATTTATTTACAATATTTACAGTTATTTCAAGAAAAAAAAAGATTTATCAGAACACATCTGATTTAATTTCCTAACAAAATTTCTCCTATAATATTGGCATTGACACTTTGATCCTTGCAAAGGATACTTATATTTGTTTGTATTTATATTTAAATTGATCTTTGACAACATTATTTGTTTACAATTAAAATACTGACTTCCATTTGTGACTAAGGTCACACTACCAGCTTCTCTTATAATATTTTGATAAAATCAAATAAACTGGGGAATTACTTAGGTCAGAGTCATATTTACCTATACACATTGATTGAAGAAGGTTTCTCTTTGTATCAGAGCACACTTTCCGCTAACTAAATAGCGCTGCACTTATTGAAAATGTTCATTTCACAAAACTTAGCGCAACTTCACCACTCTCCATATATGTTGTTCGGGTTCGCTGCTTTCTTACCATCAGAATTGCCACTTACATATATTTTCCTCTTTCGGACCGCACAAAATTCATCGCGTCCTTTTATTTCACCTCTCACTTTCGCTTCTGATATCGATGTGATGTTCTGTTTTCATTCTTTTTCACAACTGCTTTTTCATGACCACGGTGGGCCGTACTTTGTTCTGCCCAAAATTTGCATGACAGTGCTTTAAGCCCATCCTTCTTTTTTTTCATTGGGTAGTTGATCTCCCGTTTTAACTGAAATTTGCATAACAGAGGGTCAGTTTCACCTCCTCCTTACCAACCCCAACCAATGGCTATGCATCAGTTGTTTCTGTAGCGTGTTGTTTTTTTTCTCGGAACGACGTGTGTGTTCTTTGATATTATCTCCCAGACCAACTTAAATCAAAGTTCTTCTTATTTGACTTTTATGGCTTAAAATTGTCGCCAGCGAGTCTCTGGTCATAAATTTGCCATCCTAAATCTTTCAACTGAGGCGACTTATGGGAAAGTCCCGATAATGTACTTTCCTTACATTATCTTTCCCCCCGTACTAAAAGAAAGAAAACGTCCAGTTTTCTTTAGCATTGCATACCCAAGAAGTCCATCACCATTGCAGATAATCTATAGATCACATAGATGATATCAGTCCACGTTCATCTATACAGAATCATCTTGTAGACTAGAGTTCATGCAGAGGAAAATGTTCATTTGTAAATTAGTTGTGTGACTTTAATAAAGAACAGTTCATATATGTACACATTTCCTAAGTATTCCCAAACAATTTAGAGATAAAATATTATCATTAGTACAAAAATTTAAAATTTTGTGGTTAAATATAACCGGTGTGTCTAAGATAGAGCACTCACCAAATTCAAAATATCTAAATAGCCAAACAGACCATACAAAACAAAAAGATATAATACACTGTGATATGTAAGGATCAGTATTCAACTTTACAATGATTCTTGATAATTATTTTTAACACAATACATGCATCATACAATATATAAAACCCAATTCAGGCAAAATCTTACAATTACACATACATAACTGAATATGTAAGATACCTGAGAGAAAAATTATGATAATGAGTATACATTCAAAATATGTATATATATATACATATTTATATAGAGCAAAGAGTTTAATCCAATATAAAACTGTACATCCACATTCTCAGATTTTCTTTTTTTTTTTTTTTTTTTAAATTATTTAATTATATCTAGTGCTACTAAAATTGAAACCAAAATTAGGCCAAAACAAACCAAAAGGAACGAATGTAAATCTATACATACATATATATACCTATATATATATATATATATAATAGCAATACTCTTCTGAGTTCGATGAAATGGCATGTCTTCCACTTTACAATATTTACACATATTAATGAATGAATTCAGCACTATATCTAATTAATAAATGCAAACAGACAAATATTTTAGATGGACACAAAAACAGTCCTAGCAATCTGAAAACATGACACATTCATGATGTTGTAACTTTATGATATTCATCTACTACTTGACCCAATTTTATGGATTAATTCAGTTACCATTTGTATTGTCCATTCATATGATTGTTGTAATTTTATTATATACATACAATTCTTTCGAATTATTAAACAACAAAGAATGAATAAAAAGAAAAAAAAATGAAATTTTTCTTTAATAATTTTCCCTTCTTTCCTATTTTATTTTTTTTTATTTATTTATTTCTCTCTTTCCTTTTCTTTTTCTTTTTTTTTTTTTTAAACGCCTAAGCGTAAAAATTCTCATGTTACTTCTAACCTGTTGAAAATAATAACTCCCCGTTCTGTCACTGTTCATTTTTTTCTGCCCGACAGAAAGAAGAAAAAAAAAAAACTTCTACTCAATGATAAGAATCGGAAAGCTGCGTGACCTCAGGTCAAACACTCACCCCGTTTCTGTCAATCATGTAGCCCTACTGAACAGGTGATTCATTCCTTCCTCGTACACCTGAAAATGCTGGCCTAATCCCATACCACGACCGGTTCAACACCTACATGCTTCTTTACCTGGGATAATGCGTTTCTAACACGCCACCTGAACGCACCCTTTTTTTTTTTTTTTTTCAACCCTGCAGGTGAATAGCGTTTGCGATCCTTCGGTATGCATAACACCTCAACACATCTCAGATCTACCTTCTTGATTTGCCCCGTCACATGGAGTATGGCTGCGAATTATGATGTAAGTTTACGAGTTATTATTCTCATTATTTATTTATTTAATGATATTTATATCTATATATATAATTTTTTGATATATATTAAAAGCTTAATTATTAAAACTGACTATAAGCCAATTGTTTAAACTAACCCTTCGTCTTGACCCGTAAATTGAGATCAACCAAATAACATGCACGTGGTCTTTCATGCAATTCAATATTAAGACAAAAATCCATTTCCCGTTAAATATGTTACCAAATTACCATCTTTATATAAAACAAATATCCTTGAAAGTTTATTATCATCTAATCACGGCCTTATAATTACAAACACTTAGCGAGAAGGAGGGAGAAAAAAAATGACTTCAAGCCTACAAGATCGTGTGAACTAAGTCATCTCCACGCTAAATGATTATTAAATGGTATATGTCCACTACCGGAATGCCATACATTTATTTCGTAAAATCCGTTATCAAATTAATTTCATAAATATGCATATGGGAATCTTATCAATTTCGTTTCCCCTTTAGATGAGCAGCCCACGTTGAAATGCATAGTACTTAAAAGCCTCTGAATCACTGACAACTTTTAAGATTATCTCCAAATGCTTATTTAAAAAAAAAAAGTTTGAATATATTAAAACCGATAAAATTTATTTATTTATTTATTAATCAGTATAATAATTATTAATATTATTATTCTTATTATTTTTTTTCGTATTCTTATTTCTTTCCTTTTTTTTCTTTTTTTTTACTACCGATCTACTTATTAATAAATAACATCTTAGAACATTTAACCTAACTTAAATGGAAAAAAAAAAACTTTTATTTATTTATTTATTTATTATTATTGTTTTTAATTACATATTAATTGCCCGCCACCAATTACTGCAGTTAAGAAACTTTTGCCCGCAAAAATTTCCAATTAGTGTTGGAACTTAATATGCAATTAGCATCCTAGTAATTAAAAAATTTTACACAGCTGGAATTATATGTATATATACTTTATTATTCATTATTATTAATTTTTATTTTTTTTAAAACTCAGCTTAACGAATTAGTTAATGAGATTAAATGTTAAATCCAAATTGTTTAGTTAAATTAAAAAAACATAATGTAACTTAATTAATTACTTAGTTATTTTTTTTTTTTTTTTTTTTTTTTTTTTTTTTTTTTTTTTTTTTAAACGGCTTGGCTTTACCATGCAAATGTGAATGAAATGATCTTTTGACCGATTCATTTCCCAATTTCATGCAGTCTTTTGAAAAGTGAGCCTTAATTTATAGAAACAAGAAAATAAATTCTGTCATTATTATCATTATCACTTAATTAATTAACTGAATTATTTCCTTTCGTCTTATTATTATTATTATTATTGTTATTATTATTATTATTACTATTTTATCGTTCTCTAAGAGTTTAAAATCGTTATCTAAATTTTCCAAAAAAAAAAAACACGAAATTAAAACAAAATGATACCCTGAAAAACGAATGTTCGATATTTGTTTATCTGTTTATTGATTTCGTTTTTTTTTCCTTTTTATGATGTGGCCCCTGCCAACCTGACCAAGCGGACGAGCTAGGAACCAACTGCTACCGTTTCACGCCCCTGGAGGAAAAATGTCTCAGTGTCAACAGGAAAAGACCGGGGGACGCCTATGGAAAACTCCCCCCCGGTGTGTGTTTGTGAATTTAAATATTTTTTTATTTATTTTGGTGTAATATGGAAAAAAAATTGGTGTGTGTCAGGGACGCCTGGATCATCCCCCAAGGAATAGACACACACCCAAAGAGTGCACCCTCGCGAAGAAGACATCATCAGAGTAAGTGATACCCTCATTTATCTATTTTTATTTATTTATTTTTATCTTTACTGACCCTTCCTTCCGCGAAGTTGTCCGCACTGCTTGTTGACATGGCAACTGGGGATGTTTGTTGATAAACAAATCCCCACTCCGCGCCTACCTGGTACGTCACCAAAATCTTTCACACCGCCTCAGATATTTTATTGCCCTGCGTAACCTAGCCTATTGATTTATTATTACTTACTTGCTTATTTGTCTTTATCCAAATATTTATTCAATTGATTATGTGATTTTCTTTGTTTTTTTATTATTGTTTGTGATACCTTGGGTCGCTTTTACTATGAAATTATTTCTTATCAAAATTTGAAAAATGTGCCAGGGATATCTTATTTTATGTTATTTTATTGTACTTATTTATTTATTTATTTATTTTATTTATTTTTTTTTTTCAACCCTAGTTGAGTATGCCATCGCTTTTTTTTTTGAGAATATTTAAATTTGACAGTTAGTAGAATTCTGCAAACCGCAACTAAAAATTTTTTTACATAAACTGTTTAAGCGATAAGTCTTTCTGTAACCGTAACATCTTACTACCCCTTTTTAATGGTATTTTATTCCCACTATTCTTCCTCCGATGAGCTTGACTCCTCTGTTTTGCACCTGTCAGCATGCTTTGGTGCCCAGAGTCTGTCAATGTGTCTTTTTATAGTTCCTTTACTTTCTTCCGTTACATCTTGTAAAATGTAATTGTTATTTCGCACTTTTCGAACCACCTTAAATGGGCCTTCAAATTTTTTTTGTAAAACAGTAGGGTTAATGGACTTAAGGTAAACTTGTTGTCCTAGTTCAAGTGTTTTTATTTTATCAAGGTCTTCCTCTGTCACATATTCAGCCATCATTTTCTCCTGCTGTGCCAACGCTTGCAGTCTAACCTCCTGCATGTGGTCCATTCGGTTTTTGACATATGTCTGAGTGTGAATTTGTTCTGTTGGCATGTGTGCAGTAAAAGGAGTGCGTAAATTTCTTCCAAAAAAAGGAAGGCGGGTGAAAATCCCGTCGCTCTGTGCTTCGCCATATTGTATTGGAGTTTGAAAAACTCTAGGCGAATGTCCCATTGTAAGGAACTTTGTGCCATGGCTGTCAGTGATCCTTTCAGTATTCGATTCACGACTTCTATCAGTCCATTTCCTTGGGCTCTGTAAACTGAACTGAAGCGAATTTCAATGTTTAGAGCACGCATGTACTCTTTGAATACCGCTCCCCTAAAATATGGCCCATTATCTAATTTTAACTGTTTTGGCAATCCAAAATAACTGAAGTATTTATTAAAGACATTGAGAATAGTCTGGGACTCGACATTGCGAATAGGTATGGCTTCTAGGAATCTTGAAGTAGAATCCATAATCGTGAGAATAAATTTATTCTTGCGAAGTGTAAGTGGAAGCTTTCCGACGATATCCGCATGTAATACACTCCCTATCTCATGGTCCTTAACCATTTTTTGAATAGGAACTTTCATTTTTTTATGTGGCTTTGCGGTGTTACATGGTACACAATTGGCACAATAAGTTCGAATATCTGTATACATCCCGTGCCAAAATATTCTACTTTTCATGGCTTCATAGGTTTTGTCAAAACCAAAATGCGGTTTGTGCACTTCTTCCATCAAAGCAATCTTTAAAGCATCCGGCGCTATAATTAGTTCTGTTTTCTGTTTCCCCGGTTTTAAAATTAGCATCTTCTCTTCATTCAAAGTATACCTTTTGGTATTTCTGTTTTCTTTACCTTGTTCTATTTTCTGAATTATTTTGCTTAATTTCTCGTCTGAATATTGATGTTGTTTAATATTCTCATTAGATAATGCGGGATTAACGGAAAATAAATTATTGTGTAAATTTGTATCCGTAATAATATTATTTATATTTCGCGAAATATAGTCCGCTGGGTTGGTGTCCCCTTTAATGTGATCGAATTCATAAGAGAAATCGCTGAGATTTATCACCCATCTTTTAACCAAATCGGACTGATTCTCTAGATGTAAATTTTCCGTGAGAGCCTTGGAATCGGTGAGAATCTTGAAGTGTCTGCCTTCCAACATAGTTCTGAAGTGTAACACCGCTTCATGAACCGCTAATAATTCGAATTTCAAGCTCGGGTAATTCTTTTCCGGTTCCCGTAATTTTCTCCCAAAAAATTCAATAGGTTGTAATTTTCCTTCAATTTCCTGCGCCAGTACCGCTGAAATTGCAATTTTTGAGCCGTCTGTGATTAAAGTAAATTGTTTGGTGTAATCAGGAGGATGTAATGTTGGGTTGTTTATAATTTCATCTTGGATTTTCTTAAAGGCCATTTCAGTATTTTCATCCCATTTAAATTTAATTTTATCTTTAGTAAGATTAACTAATGGGTTTACTATTTCCGCATATTTTGGAATAAGTGTTCTAAAGTAGTTAGCCAAACCTAAGAGTGACCTTACTCCTTTTTTTGTTTTAGGTCTTACTAAACTTTTAATTTTATCTATATTCCTTGTGGATGGTGAATAGCCGTGCTTGTGAATTTGAAAACCAAGAAATTCTATTTTTTCTTTACATATTTGCATCTTGGATGGCTCAATTGTTAGATTATGTTGGATTAGCGCCTGTAACACTTCTTCCAAAATTCTTATATAATTATCTTATTCTTATATAATATTATATATAATATCTAATAATTCTGATATAGTGTCAGCCCCTATTAAAACATCATCAATAAAGTAGGCTACCTGATGCTTGTTAAAATGACCCAATACCTTATTTATCAGTTCAGCGAAATAGGCGCTCGAATTTCGAGTTCCGAACGCAAGTCTCAGAGGTCGAAATTTACCATTTTCTGTGATAAACGATAGTTTTTGGCTATCTTCAGGTCGTAAATTAATTTGGAAGAAAGCACTGTGTAAGTCCAATACTATATAGTACTTCTTCCCACTAATATTCTGTAAAATTTCTTTAATATCTGGAATCGGATAGGAATATGGCTCTAAAATCTGATTTAGCAGCCGGTAATCTACCGCCATTCGAAATTTAGGATTGTTTTTGCTATCAGCTTTTTTTCTTACAAAAATGACAGGAAATGCGTAATTAGAGTCCGATTCCTCGATGATTTTCGCTTCTAATAATTTTCTTATCTCTGTCTTTGCATATTGCTTCACTGCTTGTGGCACTTTATAGGGTTTTGTTTGAATAGGATAGTCGTGGTTAAGTGTAAACTTTGGTGTCACCAGTGAGCATTGACCTAAAGTTTGATAGGATTTCGAAAAAGCGTGTACATGTTTTAAAAGAATTTGTTTGAACGAATCCTGTACATCCGATGGTAAATGATTAAGATCAAAATCTTCCTCATTTATCTCTGCCTCTCTTAATTTATGTACATCTTCCAAATTTAATGCATTGACCTCAAAAATTCTCCCTTGCTTAATATTGTCTATAGATTTATCTTGTTTGTATTCCAAATTAGTGAAAATTTGCCCGATGTTCATACCTGTTTCTAAATGTATCTTGTTATAAGTAATATTTTTAATTAAAATATTTATTTTTCTGTTATTTGGGGTGTCATGGATAGATCTTTCATAGAAAATTTTATTTTTGTGCTGTATTGGTTCTAGGATAAATGTTTGATTTTCCTTTAATTTTATGGGGCATTCTAATTTTACAAATTTTTCCTCCCCTGGGTTTATAATATTATGGCCTACCGTTTTTGCAAACATTTTCCCCTTTGTAGGTTTTCTGTATTTTTTAGTCCTTGTGTTTTGTTCTGTAATTAATGTATTTACTTCCCCAGTGTCCTCCGAATCTTTGATGTTTAATGCCATTTTTCTTCCTTTGAATTTAAGATACTTCTCTTCAAAATCTAGAACCATTTGATTTTCTTTTAAGAAATCGTACCCTAGTAATAATTGATATTTGCGGCCAAAATCTTTATTTGTAACATAAAAAGTTCCTTTTACAAAAGTGTCCTGTAATTTAAATGACATTCTAATGCACTGTTTGAATGTAATCAGTGAATTTGTAAGTGTTTGAATCTTAATTTGATTTCCCAAATATTTAAATTTTATATTTGCTTGTTTTAAATTTTCAAACAAAAGCGGTGAGATCAAGCTCACTTGTGCGCCTGAGTCACAAAGGCTGTTAATTACAATATCTTTAATTTTAAATTTAATTAGAGGAAGTTCATTTGTATCGTTCTGTACACTTGCAATAGTTTTATCCCTTAAAGTATGCCCGCTATCGTGAGACTTGCTCGGGTCTTCTTTATCTGTATTTACAAGTCTCGTATTTAGTTTTCCGCATCCTTATCTTTGTTCTGCTTGTATCTTTTATAATTGCCCCTCTGAAATTTACCCCTTTGATTACTATCCTTGTTACTGTTCGTATGATTTTCTCTGTTTTCCCTAGAGTCCGTATATTTATTGCGATAGTTATTCCTCTGTGCACCTCTATAATTTCCTCTCTGTTGAGTGTAATACCTTTGTGCATCATAATTATTAAAGTCAGGTTGATAATAAGTATACGGCGTGTTGTAATGTTGTTGTGGTGGGGGTGGAAAAGGTTGAGCATTTGGTACATGATTATAGTAAATATTACCCTCCGGAAATGCATTGTGAGAATCGTGTCTTTCATACTGGTTATAATTCTTGTAATTTGCTCCGTAATTACCCCTATTGTTTACAAATCTATGCCTATAATTCTGGTTGTTGTTTTTATTAGCTTTATTATACCAACAACTATCCTCATTGTGTGACCCCTTCTTGCAGATATTACAAAATTTTTCGACTTCCTCTCTTTTTTCGATTGTTCCCAATTTTATGTTATTTATTTCTTTTGATAAATTATTAATCTGCTCCGCCGTTTCTACATTTAATTTCAATAACTTCTCAAAAAGTTGCGATTCATTGTTAGCTGTTATAGTATTTACCTGTTCTGCCCCTATATTATTGTACGCCTCTTCTAATTTAATTGCTGTTTTGCAAGCATCCTCAAAATTATCGGGAAAGGTTTTTCTTAAATCCATACTTAAATCCGGTCTAATCGCATCCAAAAATCGTGTCAATCTTACTAAGTCCAAAAATTTCCCGTTTCCGTTCGGATCAACTTCTGTATGGCTTTTCTCTATATAAAGAGACGCTGCGTTTTTGAATTCGCTAATAAAACTTGTTAAGTCTTGTCCCGGTTTCTGTTTCAGATTGAAAAATTCAGTCTGTACCTGCGTAAATGATTTCTTGATTTTAAATAAATCTAACAATTTCTTTTTGAATTCGTTGTAGTTTTTCTCTTCTATAAGCGATTTATTTTGTGAGAGTTTCTCTCTCGCAGTACCCGACAATTTTGCTTTCAAAATTGTAAGCTTCGCATCGTCTTTTAATATTTGTTTAGTTAAGTCCTCAAATTGTCTGAGAAAATACTCGCAATCACTTAACTTTTTCCCATCGAAATTCGGGATTAGAGAAATTATTGTGTCCACTGATGGATCTGCCATCGTGTTACTCGAATCAATTTGCTTTTGTTTATTTAACTTTTTTATATGCCCTCGCGTTAATACGCCAGAAAAACTCGAGTTCAAGCTATTTCTATGATTTCTACGATTCTTTTTTGGCATTCAGCTTTTTGATAATTAAAATTTATTTAGATACTGAATCCTAAATCTAACTTTAAAAATGCATGGAAATTCTTACCCCTAAAAATATTATTAAGCCAAGTGTAAACATTTGCAAAATTTCAAAGATATCAAAATATAAATGCATTATACAATAAAGTATACAGTATCAAAATATATATGCATTAACAATCTACTAATACACTATTTTATCTGCTACATAAATCCTTATCTTTTTATTTTTTTTATTATTCATATCATTTTACGCTATCATTTGATTTTTTTCTTTTTTTTATGATTTACTTTCTTAGCACAATGTTTCAGTATACTGTTAAAGATCAAATGCAAAGTTCATATAAGAGTAACATAAAATATACATACAATTACGAATATACTGATTTTACTAAGTTGAATACTGATATTTACGAAATCACCGACTTGCTGGTAGTGGAGCCTTTTAGAGGAAGTCAAACAAACCATCAAAATAAAAAATCTCCATTTAATCTTCCAATAACTTATCATTAAAATAAAAGAGTTGAAATTATTCTAATTAACAGTTTCATAATTATTATTTTGCAATATACTATATAGATTGTAAATTTCCACAATTTGAATATAAAATTTGAAATTGATTACTTTTAACATGAGCCTGTATTTTAGAATACGTTAAAGGTATTTAACTTAATGTTTGACAATAACCCAGTTGCAATTTTTAATCATTAAAATTGAAAACTCAATTAACAATAATTAAGAACTGGACGGCACCAGTGAATTATATAGGAATTGCAGATGTTGAAGAGAAATATGCATGGCTCAGTTATATTATTTATTTAAGATTTTTTTATTCTTTAATTTCCCTTCTAATTGCTGCCCATTCCAACATAACCCTTTTGCTGGGACAAGTTGATCAAAATTACAGCTTAGAATTAAATACATAAAGGTTTCTCTGGGGTTGGCTAATAGAATAAATTAATTTACCAAGATAATAATAATAAAAGGAATCCTTAGAGATTAAATTTTGGATATGTTCCCCCATCGCGTTGTGTAATTTCGTAGTAGCCCATTACCCTTTTTGAGAATGATCATTCTTGCCCCTAGCTGACTTTTAAAGTGGAAATCTAAATAAACAAACACATACTAGATAATTTAAATGAGAAGACTCCAAATAATTAACACTATTATTTATTTACAATATTTACAGTTATTTCAAGAAAAAAAAAAGATTTATCAGAACACATCTGATTTAATTTCCTAACAAATTTTCTCCTATAATATTGGCATTGACACTTTGATCCTTGCAAAGGATACTTATATTTGTTTGTATTTATATTTAAATTGATCTTTGACAACATTATTTGTTTACAATTAAAATACTGACTTCCATTTGTGACTAAGGTCACACTACCAGCTTCTCTTATAATATTTTGATAAAATCAAATAAACTGGGGAATTACTTAGGTCAGAGTCATATTTACCTATACACATTGATTGAAGAAGGTTTCTCTTTGTATCAGAGCACACTTTCCGCTAACTAAATAGCGCTGCACTTATTGAAAATGTTCATTTCACAAAACTTAGCGCAACTTCACCACTCTCCATATATGTTGTTCGGGTTCGCTGCTTTCTTACCATCAGAATTGCCACTTACATATATTTTCCTCTTTCGGACCGCACAAAATTCATCGCGTCATTTTATTTCACCTCTCACTTTCGCTTCTGATATCGATGTGTGTTCTGTTTTCATTCTTTTTCACAACTGCTTTTTCATGACCACGGTGGGCCGTACTTTGTTCTGCCCAAAATTTGCATGACAGTGCTTTAAGCCCATCCTTCTTTTTTTTCATTGGGTAGTTGATCTCCCGTTTTAACTGAAATTTGCATAACAGAGGGTCAGTTTCACCTCCTCCTTACCAACCCCAACCAATGGCTATGCATCAGTTGTTTCTGTAGCGTGTTGTTTTCTTTCTCGGAACTACGTGTGTGTTCTTTGATATTATCTCCCAGACCAACTTAAATCAAAGTTCTTCTTATTTGACTTTTATGGCTTAAAATTGTCGCCAGCGAGTCTCTGGTCATAAATTTGCCATCCTAAATCTTTCAACTGAGGCGACTTATGGGAAAGTCCCGATAATGTACTTTCCTTACATTACCCCCCGTCTCGTAAGACGCTTTTCGGACACGCCCCCCTCGTACACCGCTACGATCCTGTCACGTGACCCGTTGCCACCGGAAAAAAAAGTTGTCCCTCCAGGACCGGCGTATACTACTGAGGACAAACAAAATATGCAAAATAAATGTCGAATATACATAATTGGTATTAATATAAATTCTGGACGATTACACCATGAAACGTTAGTACATTAAAGACGTGAGTATAAAGCATCACAAATTTACAGAATGGTGTATACAAATGTCAAATTTAAAATTTGTACATACATTAAAATTAAAAATATCGACGTTTCGACCACCTTCTATGGTCATCCTCAGGAAAAATCTTTTTAATTTTTAACTTTTTATTTTTTATTTTTTTCCTGAGGATGACCATGGAAGTTGGTCGAAACGTCGATATTTTTAATTTTAATGTATGTATAAATTTTAAATTTGACATTTGTATACACCATTCTGTAAATTTGTGATGTTTTATACTCACGTCTATAATGTAGTAATACATAATTGGACTGTCTTAAAGTAATCTTTTACATTTCTTTGCATTACCTGATTTTTTTTTCAACATCATTTTAGAGTTTGTGCGACACTTTCGAAAATTCGGTCTGTTATATGGCATTTTGATTGATAATATCTTCGAACAGTCATTATGTATATTTCAACCTCTTACGTTTTTGATAATAGAAATTTTTATATATCTTCATTACTGACAATGACAATTTCTTGATCGTTCAATAACCAATGTTAGATTAAAGTTGCTTTTTGTAATATAATATACAAAAGCAGTTTCGATTCTGCTTGGTCAGTTTGTGAAATATTATCCTCATTATCCGATGAGTAATACGTTTTAAGCAGTGTCTTTAATATTAATTGCAAATAGGAAATGCTGGTGAAAACCAAATTGCCATAATTAAACAGAGATAAGTCTTAACCGGATACACATTAAAGCGAGTTCACTGTATATTAAATATTAATCTTTACAGTACGTTTGAGGGGATAGAAAATAGAAAATAATATTCTAATGTTTCGGTAACAATCATTGTATCCTAGTTCAATTCTGAAGTTTTATAATTTCGTTTGAATTGCTTGGATTTATTTCGTTTATTTTATTAAGTTTCATAAAATGCACTTGATTTATGCCTTATGTATAGACAGAAAACGGAAATTTCTGATGCCTTATGTCTATTTGTTTTAAATGCTAAAAGGTGTAAATTAACAACATAATACAAATTAAAATAATTTTTATTAGGTTGTTTTACATGTTTCAACTCACTTCGAGTCATTTTCCAAAACAAATGAGAATGTTCCATAAGTGCACGGGCTTTGAAGTTATTAATTCATGTACTTTTTTAGAAATTACGCACGTTATATTTTATTTTTACTTTGTTGTTTATTTTAATTTCTGTGACCATGGCGTAACTCAAGCCACAGATTTCCACAAGATTATATCAAGAAGAAACCATCCAAATAAATTTCAATGAAAGTAAAATAATATTTCCCTCCAGTCTATACTGTCCATCCATAATAAGAGAAACCATAGAGATACTAACACGCAAAAATACAATATGTAACGATGCGGCATCTTTTAATTTACTGAAACTGTGGCTCGAGTTACTCCATGGTCACAGAAATGAAAATAAGCAACCAAGTACAAAATAATAGATAACGTGCGTAATTTCTAAAAAAGTACAGGAAAATAATAACTTCAAAACCCGTGCACTTATGGAATATTCTCATTTGTCTTGAAAATGACTCGGAGTGAGTCGAAACATGTCAAACAATCTAATAAAAGTTATTTTAATTTGTATTATGTTGTTAATTTGCACATTTTAGCATTTAAAACAAATATATTATTACAAGGTGTTATAACTTATTATATTGCCTTATGTCTAATTTAAATTGCGTGATAGTCATTAACCTCACTTATCTCATTGAAACTATATAATTGCTGTAAAAGCCTATCAACTATGGAAATTATTATAAAGAACACCACGCCGTAAAAAAAGTCAAAGGTTACTTAAACTAAGAAAAAATAATATAACTAAGAATGAAACTATGCAATAGCATATTCCGAGTTACCAACGATTCGAGAAGAATACTTAATTGTTAGAAAACTGATAAAGCAATGTATTTTCGAGATTTAATGAAGCATTTACAAAAATAAAGTTTCTTTTGCTGCAACTGATTTTCGGAAACGTTTCCGACTACTTTTTTTAGTATATTAATCAGTTTTCCCGGAATGTAGTTTTTTTGTGTGCTATCGATTCTCAAGAAAACGTTTCCATGATCAACAAACATGTCTAACAGACAAAAATGATAAATTATAAGCATTAACGTTAATATTATTTTGTCACTCTTGCATGTATAAATTCAATTACGAAGGTGAAAATGTTTAATTGGGGATTGATACAATCTTAAAAACTGATATTTTGAAAAGAAAAACTGATTAATATACTATGAAACTACTTGTAAACTTTTCCGGAAATCAGTAGCAGCAAAAGAAACTTTGTTTTTATGAATGCTGCTTTAAATCTCGAAAACATATTGTTTTCTCAGGTTTTAAGAGATAAAGAAAGCTTTCTGGAATTATGAGTGACACAGAAGAGTTTATTGTATATTCTCAATAGTGGTTATATTATATTTTCCAAGATTAAGAAAAAAAAATCCGTGTACAACAAATCATATTCTGGACATGACTACAATTTTCAAATTTTCCAGATAAAGATTTGCATTCCATTTTCTATTATATTGTGGAAAGATTGTTTAGCAAAAGTGATTAACACGCGTTTTCCTTTTAATAACGAAACTCGGATAGACATATGATGTAAATTAATATAGATATGTCTACAGATCTATTAAAATTCCGCGATACAGTTTTCATACTGGCAAATTGGAATATAAATAACATAGCAAAGATATGATAAATAATGTGGATAATTTAATTTAACATGACGAAAAAAAAATCGCTTCCTGCAAAACAAATATGTAAACTTGTACAGATTTAATATTTCTAAATCTAAAGATGACATCCAAATTGTTCCACAATATGCCATTTTTCGGAGAAACAATTTTATAATAATAACAAATAGGGAAGGATTATTATATTATTTTGGAATGCTAGATAAAATTGTCATCATAAAAAAAGTAGTTTCAAATTTTTAATTGCTTAAAAGGCGTATAGTCAACATAGTGAAAAAGTATCCAAGCTGGGACTCGAACCCGGGTCACCAGTATTGACGTTCTACCAACTGAACCACTTGGAACGATACCCAGCCTGGCACTTTTCATTATCACATGTTGGCAAGGCACAAGATGGAATATTTTTCCGTGAGCCACTAACTCTTGGGCAAACACGAAACTAAAGAGAATCTAGCATCGACATTTTCACTTTTAAGCAATTAAAAATTTGAAATTATGCATGCAAGGCGTGAGAAATTTTCTATGAAAAAATTTCCAATTATTAAAATAGATGAAAAAAGTAGTTTCACTGCTTTAAAACCTCTTCGCTATTGAGTATTAATATAATAATACTGATTATTACTGAATTATTTCTTATCAAATTTGACTTCCGAGCAAGAGATCTAATATGTTTGGATTATTTAGAATCTTAGACATCAGAGCATTATGAGATCGAACTTGCAATTATTTTCGAGTATCAATAACAGAACGGGAAAGAACGCTGTTCTATATATGTGGACCTAGGGAGCGAAGAGTTGGAATAACCAAGGTAATAGAATATCTCAGGCAGGGGAACGCCGTATTACGGTTTTGACCACAAAATGAAGTTTGGTAATGCACAGTCATGGTAATAGAATTTATTTAAACTTCCTAGGAATAACACATCGGTGAAATATACATCATGAAAATCTAGTTTGTTGATATTTGTGTCACGAAATATTCTTTTGGTGGCTTCTCTCACACCCTTTCGTGTACAGCAGTATCAAGTAACATATTCTTATTCCCTTTGTCTCTGTATATCGCCTTATGTTTTTCTGCATTTCTTTATAGGCAATTGACATATTATTATGTACATTCTTTTTTTCACAATTTCCACTTACGTTATAGTAAGACATAAAATACCTTAATTTTGAATACAAGCTATTCCAGTTAAAACATTGTATATGATGCAGTAATTCCATTGCTATATTTTCATTTTATAACGTAAAGTCTGTATGAATCAACTATTATTATTATACGGAGGATTAAAAGCGAAACTATTAAATTATAACAATTATATATACACTACGTATGAGAGGCTTAATACTTCTGTTAAAACAAATCTTTAATATCTCCATAACAAACATTATACAGAATGTTTCTAAATGAATATCGGGGTTTTAAAGCTTTGTAGTATCTATTATAAAAAACTTAAAATTACACTTAATACATAAAATGAAAGAGCAACTCAAATAGTTTTAACTACAAGCTTACAAGTATTCAATGTGAAAACTTTCGGCACACGGCACACATCAAGTCGATAGCTCAGTTCTTCCCAAACGCCACTCTACGCTCACCAATCTGACGGCCAGAGAATCACATGATCTGATGCCATGTGATTTCTACCTGTTGGGGATCATAAAGGATCGAGTGTATGTGTCTCCGCTACCAGCTGACCTACCCAACCTAAGAAACAGGATTGAGGCAGCTGTTGCAACAATTACCCCACAAACACTAATTAACGTTTGGGAAGAACTGAGCTATCGACTTCATGTGTGCTGTGTGACGAAAGGTGTTCACATTGAACACTTGTAAGCTTGTGGGTAAAACTGTTTGAGTTGCTCTTTCATTTTATGTATTAATTATAATTTTAAGTTGTATGTAATAAATACTAACAAGCGTTAAAACCCCGATATTCATTTAGAAACACCCTGTATTTTAATTCTGAAAATTAAGAATTCTTTTGAAAATTACTCTATTTAAAGATGCTCTTATTGAAAGTTCTTCTCATGATTAACTGTCGCAGTCTCTTTCATTAAGCTACATTGAATTTACTTTATTTATGTGTCATCTGTACAAAGATGGCTGTTTCTCATGCTCTATCCCTTAATTCAATTTTTTTCTCTGTATTTATTTATACGTAATTTACTACCTATAATTATGTACATCCTTTTTTTCACATTTTCCACTTATGTTATAGTAAGAAATAAAATACCTTAATTTTGAATACAAGCTATTACAGTTAAAACATTGTATGTGATGTAGTAATTTCATTGCTATATTTTCATTTAATAACGTGAAGCCTGTAAGAATCAACTATTATTTTTATACGGAGGACTAAAAGCGAAACTATTAAATTATAACAATTATATATACACTACATATGAGAGGCTTAACACTTCTGTTAAAACAAATCTTTAATATCTTCATAACAAACATTATATTTTAATTCTGAAGATTAAGAATTCCTTTGAAAATTACTCTATTTAAAGATGCTCTTATTGAAAGTTCTTCTCGTGATTAACTGTCGCAGTCTCTTTCATTAAGCCACATTGAATTTACTTTATTTATGTGTTATCTGTACAAAGATGGCTGTTTCTCATGCTCTATGCCTCAATTCAATTACCCGACAGTTATTAGTTTCAGTTATCTATCTAGAAAGATATAAATACTTTAGAAGCTTATGAGACTAATGTGAAGAATTCCACAAGAATTAATATTCTAAGATATGATTGTAATATCTAAACTTCCAGTAAAATATTAATGTTGCATGTCACGGCATCTTGTGGTGTGGTAAGATTATTAATTAAAAGAATTTAACAAACATTATCCGTATTATAGTTAAACTCGGGCAGAAGTACTATGCAATGAAAGATAGCTTTTTATGCTTACAAATCAGTTAAATCGTATTCCAAAGGTTGTCTTGAAAATGGAAAATCGCTGATGTTGCGATATTTAATTGTGTCCTTTCTTAATATTTAATTGTGTCCTTTCTTAGAAGCGTAAATTTTCCATCTTAAAATTAGAAAATACCAAAACGAAAGTTTTGTGAAAAAAAAAGGAGAATAGACGGCTATTTTGCTGCCATTATATTTCCTGTTTTTTCACAGTTTTTTTTTTTTTTAACAATGTATATGCCGACTTAAAAAATATTTTTATAAAATTGGATACAGGAAAAAATACATTGTAACAATTACATTCCGTATGAGGTCATTGATAGTCTTCCTATAAAATATTTTTTTAACAATAAATCAATTTTGATTTCCAAAACAAAAACTAGTCGGATGTTCCAATCCCAAAACTTTCTTCTATATCATACATGTTAATACTTTAAAAAGCGTAATTTTTTTAATTATGTATTTTAGAATTTAAAAAATGTAACTTGTTATATGATTTACACCAAACCTAATCAACAACATCTTATGCCAACGTGTGACTGAAGATGAAGTTTGATGAAAATTGTGCTTTACTTCTTGAGATAGAGCTATTTCAGAAATCGTGAAAAACGAAGCATACCAGTGCCACCTGTTGGGCGATATACACCAAAACCTAATCAGCACCAACTTATATCAGGTCTAACTGAATCTAAAGTTTTATTACACCCCGTGTATTAGTTCTTGAGATATGACAGTTGCTAAAATTGTGTAAATCCTAAACAATGCAGCATAGCAGCGCCACCTTTTGGGTAATTTACACCAAAACCTAAACAGCAACACTTATGTCAACGTCTAACTGAATCTGAAGTTTGCCAAAAATCCGTGCATTAGTTTTTGAGATACACCTATTGCGGAAATCCTGAAAAATGCAGCATTCTAGAGCAACCTGTTGTGAGATAGACGCCAAAACCTAAACATGCAATCATTTATATCAAGGTCTAATTGAATCTAAAGTTTTATTATGTTCCATATATTAGTTCTTGAGATAGAGCGTCCACAAAATTTTCATCACATATAGACACACTCTCAGACGTACTCACAGACATACATTTTCTAAAAACAGTGAAATCGTGTTCAAGAACTTCTAAAACGTATAAATCCGTCAAAAACGGAAGTCGGATTTTTTCACGAATCCAATACTTTCTTCTTTCAAAAATAGAAGAAAGTTATTATATTACAACACAGTTCTGAATGTCTAGGAACTCTTTTGAAGATGATGGAATCGGAAGTTCGTCTTGTGATTTATTTCCCTGTCTCTTTCATTAAGTTTCATTAATTTTACTTAATTTATGCCTTGTCTATAGAAACACGCCAGTATTTGAAGTCTTATGTCTTACTTAATGACATGACATGTATTAGTAATAGTTATGTGTTTGAAAAGACATAAATGGTTTCGAAGACTATCACGTAATGAGACTAATAGGCGTAACATTACAAATACTTGTATCCTGAGTAAGGTTATATTTTTAAAACTTTTTAATGAAATATTATGTCATATCCAGGAAAAAAATAGTATATAATTATATATAATTTAAATATGAAAAAAGAAGACTTATTGCACTCTTTTAATGCACTTAACTTCAGGGTTTAATTTCTAACAACAAAATGTACCGGAGCTCTAATATTCTGCAGTAATAACAACCGTAGTATATTCCTTCATTCTCTCCCCTCGCATATTTATTTTTCATGCATTATTTGCAGCATTTAAAGCAATTTCGTCATCAACAAAAGAAAATTTTAAATATATTTCTACTACATCTATATGGCATTTATATATAATAAAATCTAATGAGCAGAGCAAAAACATTGTGAGGAATTTTCAGAAAATTGTAAATGTAAGAAAGTCATTATATTACAACACAGTTCTAAATGTCTAGGAACTCTTTTGAAGATGATGGAATCGGAAGTTCGTTTTGTGATTTATTTCCCTGTCTCTTTCATTAAGCTTCATTAATTTTATTTAATTTATGCCTTGTCTATGGAAACACGCCACTGTTTGAAGTCTTGTGTCTTAGTTTAGTGACATGACATGTATTAGTAGTAGTTATCTGTTTGAAAAGACATAAATGGTTTCGAAGACTTATCACGTAATGAGATTAATAGGCGAAACATTAGAAATACTCGTATTAAGGTTATACTAGCTGACTCCCGCCCGGCGTTGCCCGGCCCGTGATAATAAATTTTAAAAAAAAATCAAGTTTTTATTATTTTATATCTTTAACCCGATTTTGTATGAAATTATATTTTAAGCTGAAAAATTTGCGAAAAAATATTGATATTTAGTGATAAAAGCACTCATTTTCTTGTTTTTTTACGTAAAGTCGTTTCATATAGTTTAAAAATAAAAAGTTCTTTTTGTCCGAACTCTTTAACCCTTTGAGCGTTCTGAAAAAGGGTAAAATTGTAATGTTGTTTTCTCTGCATTTTGTTTTAAATACTAAGAAAATATGATTCTTTCAGCATTATAAATAAAACTTAATTACAAATATGAATCTAACCCTTGAGGGTATTAATCATTCTTCAATGTTTTGAAAATTCATTAAATCTATAGAATTATATTGCATATATTGCAGTGAAACCTGGAGCTTAGTATACGGAATATTACGTTCTACACGCTTAGAGGGTTAAAATCTTTGATGGTGATAAATAAAACGGTTTTACAGACCGTGTAAAACTTCGTGAGAAAATATTGTTATACAGTTGCAAAAGAAATGCATTGTTCTCGCTTTTTTGTTTGTTTGTTTGTTTTCGCGTCTGCTCGTTTAACATAGCAATAAAAGAAAAGTGCTCATCTTCCGCAGTCTCTGACATTTCAATCGGTTAGAAATATAACTGTATCCAAGCTCGCTTTAAAATTTTGTATGAAATTATATTTTAAAATGAATAATTCACGAAAAAATAGTGATATTAAGTGATGAAAGTGCTCATTTTCTTGTTTTTTCACATAGGGTTATATAAAAAAATATATAACTGATATATAGAAACCGTATGTGCAAGAGTTGTTAACGTTTAAAAGAGCAATTATATTATTATTTGCATTGCATAAACATTTGCATTAACATTTTCCTATCATTATGAGTTACTTTATAACACGAGTGGAGTAAATTTCCTCCCTTTGGCATTTTTATTACAAAAGAATGGAAAATCCACAACCGGAGGTATATTCTTCTAGGCCACCTCTTGATATCTTTCAGCTTGAAAGGTACTATAAAGCTCAGGATGATCACGAATGATTTTCGTACATTTTTAAGTAATAGTTGTGAGCTGGTGTAGATTTTATCCCAGCGCGTGTGCTGACGGGTTAAAAGAGTATTTATCATAAAAGCGTATGTTTTTTTATTTCACTGTGTCGCCAACCAGCGATAAATCGCCAAAACACGAAATGTTCATAATTTGTTTACGGACGTTACATCGAAATTCAGCTGCAATTTTTTTATAAATGTATATATCCTCATAAGAATAATATTCTGTATTTTTTTTCAGATTTTTCTGAGTGTGCGTTTATGGAGACCTTCCTTGGCAGTTACTCCCCTCTGAACTGGTAGCACCTCCTCTTTATTCACAGCTCCATTCATTTGAAGTGCTCGAATGAGAAATAATTCCTGTGATTTATTTCCCAGTCTCTTTCATTTACCTTCATTAAATTCACTTGATGTATTTCTTGTACTCAGAAACTGTTGCCCGTGTTACGGAATAAGCCTCCTAATTAAGATAAGTGCTAAAACAAAATAAAGAAATAGTCAACTCCATCTAATAGAACTTACATGTGGACAATCTTTCTGTGCCGCTGACATCTGGTTAGCCGATACTAACGAGGAGAATTTATTGCCTGTTAGAAAAGACTTTATCCGCTAGCCATCTGCGGAACATTTGTGTTAAGTATCATGGGACATTTTCAAAGACAGTTTAGCTCAACTCCCTTTTTAACCAGACTTTTACTGACTCTCTATTTTATAAACACTTAAATTTGACTTTTAATGATGCAAAATGGCCAATTTTAGATAATGATGTTTATCACGCATATAACCTTTTAAATGTAACACACTTGTTGAGAAAAGCACGTGTGTATTTTCATATATATGTTTTCTGCTCACTTCTCGCTTGAACATCCGACTGAGAGGATGCAAAAATGTTCTTTCTTAATTTTTATCTTATATTAAATTCTTTTCTTTTTCCTTTAAAAGTGTGAAGATGATTTTTCTACTTAGTGCACCACTACAATACGATGGAATACAAATTTTACAGCAGTGTTCATTTTATAGTGAAATAATATAATTTTCCAACGGATACTTCATACAAAATAATATTCACACAACAACAAACAAAGTTGTTAAAATGGATTTAATCGATATACCACTGATGAAGCTACCTAATGGTAAGAATATTCCTTTTTACTTCTATTAGAAGTTTGTGAAGAAAAGCGATTAAGTATTTAGAAATAAAATAAATGAGGTAATTAACCGTTCTCACGCCTTAATACTCGTTAGGTAAAATATTGTCTAACAGAAACATGTCAGATTCTGATGTCGTATGTCTTAATTTAATTATGCAACAGACATTACTCTTCAGTAATCTGTCTTTGAATTTATAATTGCTATAGAAGCCTTACGCGTAATGAGATTAAGATGAGTAGCACCACAAGAAATCATTTTCTGAATGCGATTATAATTTCCAAACTTTACAGTGAATGATTTGCATTGAATTTCCTGTCATTTTGCTGAAAGGATATATAGAAAAAGTGTTTAGAAAGCGTATTTTCAATTATAATTAGGATCAGCCACAGCTTTATATGGCTAATTATGCAGGGTATCCGAAAAGTCTGGAAACGCTCGAATAACTCGAGAAATATACATCAGATTGAAAAACGGAAAAATACATGTTTAATATTTTAGAAAAATGGCAACTTTGATATCCCTAAATAGATTTTTCAAAACTATTGAACATGCATTTTTCCGTTTTTCAATACGATGTATATTTCTAGAGTTACTCGAGCGTTTCCAGACATTGCAATGGTAACGATTCTCACAGCATTGCACTCGATTACAGCGCCATCTACAATGTTTCGAAGAAAATGTTCAATACAAAAGTTACGTATTTTTTCCAGTACAATCCGAATTTGCAATAAAAAATGGGGGTCATCATTTAAGGTTTCAAAGCTGCCCCCCTTTCCCCCCCACCCAGGGGGGGGGCAACTTTCATATCCCTAAATAGATTTTTCAAAAATATTGATCATGCATTTTACCGTTTTTCAATCCGATGTTTTCTCGAGTTATTTGACCGTTTCCAGACTTTTCGGAGACCCTGTATATTCAATCATAACTGTACAGTTACAAAACATATACAGGTTGCCCATAAGTTTTTGCCGGGGTTTCCTTACCTCATAACTTTTGATTTAAGAACATGACGAAAAATATCATTACATATTCGTAAAGTACAACTCGCAAAAGTTGTTTTTTAACAACACAAAGTTAGGTATGCATAAGGTTGCAACTCAAAACGTTTAAATAAAACAACGATTATAATCAAATAATAAATATTTTAAAATTTTATCAATTTTATCAAAAAGTTCTTAATGAATTATCTAATATCTATCTACATAAGTTTGTGCTCATTTTTGAATAATAACTTTATAAATTTATACAATTTTTACATTAATTATTATTTGATTATAATCTTTATTTGATTAGTAAGTTTTAGAGTTGCAACTTTACGCTAATGTACTTTGTGTTAGTGAAAAACTTTTTGAGTGGTACTTTACGAATATGTAATAATATTTTTCGTTTCTTCAAATCAAACGTTATAGGGTAAGAAAGCTCCGACAATAATTTATGGACACCCTGCATATTAAATTGAAATAATTTAAATAGAATCAATTATATTTTGGGAATTGTTATTTTTTTAGTATATCATATATTCTAATACGAAAAAATCTTGTGTTTGGTTATATATACAGTGAAACCCGTTTAAGATACGTCCGCTTAAGATACGATCCCGCTTAAGATACGAATTATCTTCTTTAATATACGAAGAAAATTTGTCCCTTGATGTAAAAAAACCCGCTTAATATACGAAATGGTGCTTATATAATCCGTTTATCACGTGTCTTTAGGCCAGAATAGCTAAAAAGAGCAACTGAATTGCGCTGGAGTCTTTCTCTTGGCGGTTTTACCCCCCACCCCTACCCTTTTCTTCTTCCCGTTTTAAGTTCGAAGTTCCTATGGAAGATTCGGGAAAGTTATCCTTTACGTCATAATCACGTGATGTGACGCAACTCCATACCGTGCCTTCGCAGCGTTTTCCGATCTAGGGGAAAATCCCTATATCTAGGGAAACTCAAGCCTATTTAGGGAATTCCTTCTTATTTCTAGGGAATTTTTAGAAGATTAGCAATATTTTCTCGAAATATAATGGAAAAAAGGATTTTTTTAGACTTCTGTGTTTTTCTGGCAATGAACGTGATAGATGGAAGAGGAAGTAAAGGGATCGGAAGTGGGGAGAAATTGTCTTCAAGCAATTCTTTCGCTAACAGAGGGTGGGGGGGGGAGGTTGTTTTTCTATAAAACAAACCGGTGATCATGAATCTCGTATGTGATTCAGCCAAGTCGTTACAGCCAATCAAAATGCAGAATTTCTTCCATGTCACGTGACTTTAGAATCTAGGGAATTTTTATTCCGTAGTCTAGGGAAAAAGGTAAAATCTATCTGAGAACACGGTGCCTTCGGTAAAGCTGTCGAAAGGTCATTGCGTAAATCCAGTCTTTTGTTTATCTGCTGAATAGTAATAGGAGTAAATAATGGATGAGCAACTTAAAGTAAAAAGAAAAGCACTTTCTTTGACTGAAAAATTGGATGTCTTAAGGAAATACGACGCTGAGAATGTGATAAACAAGACAGTCTTTGCCAAATCTGTGGGAATCCACGAGTCAACTCTTCGAGCTCTGTTAAAAAATAGACAGAAACTGGAAAGCAGTGCATCAGCTGGTGGCTATGGCAGGAAGAAAATTAAGGTGGCAAAATTTGAAGAATTGGAGAAGATTTTATTTGAGTGGTTCACCCAAATCCGATCGATGAACATCCCAACTAATGGATCATTGATTAAGGAAAAGGCCTGCGAAATTGCTACACGTCTTGGAGTGGATTTCACGCCTAGCAACGGTTGGCTAGACCGCTTCAGACAAAGATACGGTATAGTTTATAGGAAGGTATGCGGAGAGTCGGCAGCTGTGAATGTAGATGATGTCAATTGTTGGAAAAATAACGTGCTCTCGCCGCTATTGACAAAGTACTCAAGATGCAATATTTACAATGTTGACGAGATGGGCCTTTTTTTAAAAAATAATGCCTAATAAACTATGGCGTTTAAGGGTGAGAAATGTTCTGGAGGCAAACTTAGCAAATAACGTATAACTGTTCTTGTTGGTTCAAATATGAGCGGAACGGATAAATTAAAACCCATCGTCATCGGCAAGTCGCGGAATCCTCGCTGCTTTAAAAATGCTAGAAATCTGCCCTGCGATTATAAAAGTCAAGCCAAAGAATGGATGACAGGCGATATATTCGTTAAGTGGCTCCGCAAGTTCGATGAACGAATGAAGAAAGAGTCCAGGAAAATATTGTGTCTCGATGACAACTGTCCCGCCCATCCCAAGGATATCCCCGGTTTACAAAATGTCGAACTAGTCTTTTTACCCCCTAATGCAACTAGCGTTGTTCAACCCATGGATCAGGGCATAATTCATGTTCTCAAAATGAAATACAAAAGTCGTGTAGTTGTACTTCATCTACACCAAATAGATCATCGTGAAAATGATCTGTCCTGCCCAACCTGTAAGCCTATTAACCTCTTGGACGTCATGCATTTCCTGAGAGCGTCCTGGGAAGACGTAACACCAACCACCATTGAGAACTGTTTCTGTAAAGCCTTTGACGTCGGCAGTACTTTTCAAAACGTTGACATCGCAGAAGAGGAGCAGTATCAAGAAGAATGCGAAGATTGGGGCTCATTTGTCAATATTGACGATCAGCTTGTAACAAGTAAAGTTCGTTCTATCCCGGATATAATCGCGGATGTCAAAAGCTCCGATGAACCAAGGCCTTCAGAAGAAGCAGAAGACGACGCGGATGAAGAAACGGATGTGCCAGTGTATATATATATATATATATATATATATATGCAAATTTTATCTTAAAAACGGCTCTAACGATTTTGACGAAATTTTGTATCCTACCATTTTGAGACACCAGAAAACCATTGGGCTAGGTCACGTGTTCGAGAAAATTCGATTAGTGGGTCATCAAGGGTCATCAAGGGTCAGGGTCAAGCTATTTCTATCTAAAAAACGGTTCAATTTTTTTTGACTAAATTTTGTATCTTACAATTTTCGGGCACGAGAAGATTATTGGGCTGGGTCACATGTTCGAGAACTTTCAATTAGTGGGTCATTTTTGGGTCAACCCGGGTCAAGTTAATTTAATCTAAAAAACGGCTCAAACGATTTTGATTAAATTTTGTTTCCTACGAGTTTCGGGCACGACAAAATCACTGAGCTAGGCCACATGTCCGAGAAATTTCAATTACTGGGTCATTTTTAGGTCACTGTGGGTCAAGCTAATTTTATCTAAAAACGGCTCAGACCAGTTACACTAAATTTTGCATCCTATGGTTTTCGGGCACGAGAAGACTGTTGGGCTAGGTCACGTGTTCGAGAAAATTCGATTAGTGGGTCATTTTGGTCATGGGTCATTATGGGTCAAGCTATTTTATTTTAAAAATGGCTGAGACTAATTAAAATACATTTTGCATCCTATGGTTTTCGGGCACGAGAAAACTGTTGGGCTATGTCTCATTTTCGAGAAAATTCAATTAGTGGGTCATTTTGGTCATGGGTCATTATGGGTCAAGTTATTTTATCTTAAAAATGGCTCAGACTATTTAGACTAAATTTTGCCTCCTATGGTTTTTGGGCACGAGAAGACTGTTGGGCTAGGTCACATGTTTCAGAAAATTTGATTAGTGGGTCATTTTGGTCATGCGTCAGGATATTTGAACTCAAAGCTAATTTTGATCGAGCATAGTTCGGTCTTGTATGCCGACTTAAAATATTACTTTTATAAATTTCCAATCAGTAACTTACACTTATTACAATTGCAATACGTTAGAGGTTGACAATGTTTTAGTGCTTAGCAGTGCTGAACAGTGCAGCAGCATTGAGGGGCTTCCTAGTTGCTGTCAACTACGCACAGTCTATTGATGAGATGTCTTATTGTGAGCCATTGGGTAAGGTAAAACTGTAGTTTAAAACTACTAGAGAAGAAAAGAATGATTTAACATTGAAGAATTTAATAAAAGTATAAGTTAAAGTTAATATTTAAATTAATAAGTAAGCCAGGAAATAAAGAAATTAAAATTAGGATTAAAATTTAAGTGAGTAAATATACAGACTGAAAAACGATAAGAGGATTGACTGAAAGTATAGCTGTAATTACTGGAACTACTAAATACGTTTAATAAAGAAAGAAGTTAAAAATTTATGTTAGACAATTTTAGAGACAATGTTTTAAAAAATAAATCATTTAAAAATCATACTACAACCTAACTCTGATGCTTAAGGACTATTTAAAGATGGTTCATTTAGTAAATCTTCTTATAATTTATATATCTTAGTCTCTTTGAATAAAGTTCATTAAATTAATTTGATGTATGTCTTGTTCGCAGAAACACGCCAGTTTCTGATGTATTATGTTTTAATTTATGTGCATGGTAGTTATTAACCTCAGTTATCAGTTTCAAAAGACATAATAGCTTGCGAGGCCTTTCATGTAATGCTATTAATAACAGGAACACCACAAGTATTTTATATTCGAGATATGGTTATAATTTTCAAAATTTCCGCTGAAAGATTCATATAGCATTCAATGTCCTATTTTGAATAGATTCTGGACATAATTATGACTAAAAATGTTATAAAGATGCTTTATATTGCAGTTAATATCACGCTGTGAAAGACATGGTATTATTATAATTTTAAAATTTTAAGATCTATATTGAAATTTATGTCAAATATGAGGAAATAACATTCATAATTACGCGACATAATAGCTCGCGAGGCTTTTCATGTAATGCTATTAATGAGAGGAACACCTTAAGTATTCATATTCGAGATCTTATTACAATTTTCAAAATCTCCGATGAAATATTTATACAACATTCAGTGTCATATTTTGAATAGATTCTGAACATAATTAGGACTAAAAATGTTATAAAGATGCATTATATTGCAGTTAATATCACGCTGTGGAAAGACATGGTATTATTATAATTTTGAAATTTTAAGATCTATATTGCAATTTATGTCACATATGAGAAAAGATTATTCATAATTACGTAACATAATAACTTGCGAGGCCTTTCATGTAATGCGATTAATAACAGGAACACCACAAGTATTCATATTCGAGATATGGTTGTAATTTTCAAAATCTGTGGATAAATATTTTTATAACATTCAATGTCATATTGTGAATAGTATATGGACATAATTATAACTAAAAATGTTTATAAAGATGATTTACATTGCAGTTAATATAATGTTGTTGAAAGACTTGAAATGATTATAATTTTACAATTTTAAGATCTATACTGAAATTTATGTCAAATATGAGGAAAGATTATTCATAATTACGCGACATAATAGCTTGCGAGGCCTTTCATGTAATGCTATTAATAAGAGGAACACCACAAGTATTATATTCGAGATCTGATTACAATTTTCAATATCTTTGGTAAAATATTTATACAACATTCAGTGTCATATTTTGAATAGATATTGAGCATAATTATGACTAAAAATGTTTGTAAAGACGCTTTATATTGCAGTTAATATCATCCTGTGGAAAGACTTGGCATGATTATAATTTTCCAATTTTAAGATCTATATTGAAATTTATGTCACATATGAGGAAATAACATTCATAATTCAGCGACATAATAGTTTGAGAATCCTTTCATGTAATGCTATTAATAAGAGGAAGAACACAAGTATTCATACTCGAATTATGGTTATAATTTTCAAATTCTTCGGAGAAAGATTTATATAATATTCCTTGTCATATAATGAATAGATTCTGGACATAATTATGATTATAAATGTTTATAAAGATGCTTTATATTGCAGTTAATATCATGCTGTGGAAAGACATGGCATTATTATAATTTTACAATTTTAAGATCTATGTAGCAATTTATGTCAAATATGAGGTAAGATTATTTATAATTACGCGACATAATAGCTTACGTGGCCTTTCATGTAATGCGATTAATAAGAGGAACGCCACAAGTATTCATATTCGAGATATGGTTAAAATTTTCAAAATCTCTGGAGAAAGATTTATATAAGTTTCCATGTCATATTATTAATAGATTCTGAACATAATTATGACTAAAAATAAAAGAGGCTTTATTTAAAGATTTTATATAAAGAGGCTTTATATTGAAGTTAATATCATGCTGAGGAATGATTTGGCATGATTATAATTTTACAATTTTAAGCTGTATATTGCAATTTATGTCAAATATGGGGAAATATTATCCCGTACGTAATTTTAATAGTTTAATAAGCATCTTCCTGTTTCAAGGAATCAAAGATAGCAGTATGATGTCATTAACAAGTTTCGTCTTCTGCAATTAACGGAAAGATTACATTATAGACTTTAACATCTATGGAAATGTAATAGTACAGTTAATAAGACTTGTGTAATAACTTCAGAAGATACATATTAGAATAATTAATTTAAAGGACAATATTTTTGGAATACTGATATTTTCATTGGAAAACTATTTTTAAATTTCGTATCTGCTCTCGTTTTTGAGTGGCAAACTATCCTGCAATTCGGCATTTCCGTGCCTGCGAAGTCCGTAGTTAACCCTTTGTATCGCCGCGTTGCATATCTGCAACATCCCAAAAGTCAATGTTACTTAGATGGTGGGTAACAATATTACTTTAAGAGGTAAAGTACTCTTTGAACTCACAAAACACATGCAAAAGGGACCTCTATAAGAATTACAGTAACTCCGTAGCTAATTGACTTTGAATTATAAAATTTAAAACACATTTTAATAAAGGTTTATTGAATCAATTAAAATTTTCAAAAAATGTACGAACTGATATAAGGTTTTTTAATTTCTTTAAAAATATAATACACTTTTCACGAAAGAATTATTCTTTCTTGTATTGCGCGCATAATTTTTCACATTTGAATAGCTAAAATCAGCCGAAACTTTTTTAATGAGTACAAATATAGTGTTTTCTCAAAATGACCTCGATGAAAAAAATAAAATGTGTAGATCCTGAGAAAATCATTTTCTTTGAGAAATTCGAAATATCGAGTATTTTTAATGCAAAAGTAGTCATGAATTCTAAACTGGTTCCTTGAGAAACATAACAATAGGTCATTTTGTTCATCTGTATGGTTAAAACATTCAATCAAAATTTCATGAAATTCTAACCAACTATTTTTTAGAAATCGTGCGCGCAGTTACCAAAATCGCCGTTTTGAGAAAATTGACTTTAAAGATAAAACTACCCCTCGATCATATAAAATGAGCTCAGATTGTTTTAGACAAAACTCCTCTTCTAAAGCGAATTTTTGCATAGGGTTTATTTTAAAATGTTCCTAAAGAATCGTATTTAATTATAAGATTCTACAAAAAAATCGCATTTTTGACACTTTAAAGGGTACCTGACCCTTTAAAAGAAGAATGTATTTATTGCTGCTATTTCCCAACATAGCAGTTAATATAACTTGTTCATAGAACTCTCACCAGACGGCGATACTGAGTTAATCTCTCATGCCAAAGTTTAATTCATCAGTTGAGTAGTTTCTGATAGTTATTGCTAAAATGAACTTCGTACATTTTATAAAATTAAAAAGGCTGGAGGCGTCCAAAAATACATTTTCTACAAAGGTAAGGTCGTATACGTTATAATTTTGTATTAGAAAATTAAAAATATTTATGTGAAGTATGTAATTTTCTGTTTATTGCAGATGTGAAAAAGTATCTTTTAGTCAATAATTTTTTTTAACTCTCTAAATTTTTTTAAAATAATTTTTTTAAATGCTTAAAATGCTGTATTCTAACATTTGAATAAATAATTTTCAATTCGGAATTGATCAGACACAAAAGGTTAAATCCGTGTGGAATGAACAATACGCATGTAACTTCACAATGGGAATTACGTGACATAAAAGTTACGGCTAGCGTGTTTGTTTACCTATTTTATTACTTGGTCTGCATAAATACAGAAAAATGCATACGCAAAATACTTTAGATTTATTTTGTTCAAATTACTACTCGATAAATATACATTAGACTATTCATATATACTTATTAATTAAAAATAACAATTTTCGTTTTATAAATAAAGTGAGAAATATGTATGAAGTTGCATTAAAATAGCGAAAATAATTCATGTATAACTTATACCTGTCTCTGAAAAGATTTAAACCTTGATATAAACATAAAATATAAGCGTAAATTTTCTAAACACAGTGCTTCTCAATGGCGTATATCAGAATTTTATTCCCAAGCAGACGAATTTTTGTAATCTCGAACCCAAAGGAAGAATATTGTCCACTAGTAAATAACACCTTGGTAATGTTTGTCTTGTAAAAAGTGTTTTATCATTTGCTATTACTTTCTACTGGAATTTTTTTACATAACAGAATGGCAACATACATGCAGAACGCATGCTCAGTTATAAGATTTTGTGCAAACATTGTCAATTTTAGAAAGTACATTTTAGAAAGTACCTGGACAATTTCGATTAGACGAATGAGAGAAGTAAATAAACAAGAGCTTGGCTGTAATTAGAGTCACCAAATTTTAAACCGAAACTTTTTTCAAAGCTTTCATAACTTTGGAATATATAAACTTTTTAAGCTTTATATATATATATATTTTTGACTCGCGAATTTTAACCCTTTTTTAATGTGTAATAAGTGTTTTAAATAAATAAATTGCGAAAAATGCATGAACTACTGTCCGAGAACCTGAGAATGTCTTCGAATTTTGAGGATTTTTGGTCGCCGTAGCACTAATCGGAGGTTCGAAACAATTTTCTTCAAAATTGTCTCAGCGAATCCAATTTTATTTCTCGTATTTGACCACTCTGTTATGAATAAAGGCACTGTATTTCGTTCCTGTATGCGGCATCCTAAAAGATAATTTTCACGCTGTTTTATAAATGTTGAACTCAGACATGCGTATTGGAAATGTGTTTAAAAGAAAGCCGATATTTGGCGGGTCTTACAAGGAAGGTCTCCTTAAAGCGCATACTCAGATTATTTTGAAAAAAATGCTAATGAGACTACTCATGTACATAATAAATTATCAGCCAAATTTAGCTGCGGAATCCCAGTAGAAAATCTGTAAAAAAAATAAAATACTTTCGAGTATTTGGCGCAAAAAGATGCGATTTGGCGAGCAAAACTTTTTCTTCGCCAAATGCAAGTGACTTTAATAGATTTGAAAATGCCTGGTTAGATGAGTGTTAAAATGCATAGTACTTTATGAATTTAAAGTTCAACAATTAAATAGTTTATTATTTTTTCTATAAGCTTATATAATGTAAATACAAATTAAGTATTGATGAAGTTATTTAATTTTACACGGTTACGCTGGATGGATAAGTTTTAAGTGTATTTTAACAGTAAATGACGGATTAAGATGCCTCTTATTATACATTTCGATGTTGAATAAGTCATTCTTTCCATGGCAACAAGGCTCTTCTTGTCTCCGGCACTAACAATATCGAAGTCAAATTAACAGTTCTCAGAATCGGACAGTTAATTTTTAGTTAGAAGCATTTTTAGTCAATTTAAATTTTGTTCTAAACCGTAGAGTACGATCGTTAATTTTCTTTAAATGTACATATAAATGTATATGGCAAAACCGTAGTTATAAAAGTGTATTTATTTAAGTTAAACTTACTTAAACTAGTTCAGTATAAAGAGAAGAAAACGTTTTTCCTTAAAGCGTATTTATCGTAAATGCGCATTTAACAAATTTCATTGTGTCGCCAACCCAGCGATAAATCGCCAAAACACGAAATTTTCATAATTTTTTTACGGACGTTATATCGAGGTTCCGCAGCAAATTTTTTTATAAACGTATATATCCTCATGAGAATAATATTCTGTAATTTTTTCAAAATTTTCTGAGTATGCGCTTATGGAGACCTTCCTTGTTAGTTGCCTTTTGTATTTGTATCTGTTCCTCGAGTTTCGACCTTTTCTCGTATGTGTATTTATTTTTAGTTTATGTAATTTTATTAGTTTTATTTTTTAATTGATTTAAACCTGTCAATATTATCATTTTTGTTGAAGGTTATAATTGTATTTAAACTATCCCTTTTACGAATGCGTAAACACCTGTTAATGGAAGGTCTAAAAGTGATTCCACTGTAACAATTTTTAAACAAATAGCAATCCATATATAAACTTTCTTCTGAGTATTCCATTATACAAATTTCAAAGGAGGTTACATTACTATAATAATAACATAATATATACGTTACTACAGTAATAATAACTGCATTACACATAAGATGATTGAAAATTTTCTGAAGAATTATGTTCATAACAGTTCTTTAGTATTTTATAGCAACTAACATGCTATTTTAGTTACTGTTATTAATATATTAGGGTAGTTAATGTATAATGTATTGTTTTATTTTATGAATTTGTTTAAACCTGTTAAACTTAGTTAAAAGTAACAATTGTTTTTAAAGCTGGCACATTTTCCTTTGAGCACTTTTCCTCCACTTGTTTGTGGAAATTCTACCATAACATTTTTTTTTTACCAAAATATGTACCCTCTTCTGAATTTTGCACTATAAAAATTCGAAGGAGATAACATTAAATAATAACTACAGCATTATGTATCAGGTGGTTAAAACTTTTATGAAGATAAATGTTTAATATTCTCATAATAATTGCTGAACTACTATCGAAATCTGATGTTTTAGAATTTCTGTAAAAAGGCTCGAACTAGAAACTCTAGTGTTAAAGTACCCCAATTTTTTGTATTAAACTGGAATAACTGGAATTTATGAAGAAGCACATGTTTTAATTTAATTGTGAGTCATTTTCACATTACAATATGAGGATATTAACAGTTATGTGAAAATAAATATTTATTAAATGCATAACAATTATTATATTACAATATAATTTTCAAGTATTAGAACTATTTTGAAGAAACTTGAACTGAAAACCTTTAATTTCTTCTTCATTCTGTTCCATTTATTAAAATTTCTATATTTATGTGTTATCCACATAAACATGGCGGCTTATGGTGTCTTAGTTTATTTAAGAAATATATATTAACAATACATATGTGATGACTGGCAATTTTCTAAAAAAAATGATTTTCTCTAAATAATTGAATAATATCATATCTGTTAAATTAAATCATCTGTAATATATTTATACCAATTATTATATTCCTGTACAATTTTAAAGATTTAGAACTACTTTGAAGAGGCTTTAACTGGTAATCTCTGCCTTTCATTTTTTCTTCATTCTATTTCGTTAACCTGCATTTAAACTATTTCAATTATGTTCTGTCCAGAAAAGCATGGCAACTTGTGGTATCGGAACAGATGTGTTACACTCACGCACCAATATTTGGTGACTTTTTGATTGGCACCAATTTCAAACCCGCGCCAAACCAATAACTTAAAACAATAGCTAGGTTGCCATTAAAGGAAAAAATTCCCTAAATTTGGCGACTTGTTTCCTTTTTATAAACGATTAAAAAAAAGAAAAACTGTGCGTGAGTGTATGACATCATAGCCGTGGTATCTTATGTCTAAATCTAATTGAAAAATATATATTCACATTACATATGAAATGATTGAAAATGTTTTGAAAATAAATCTTTTTCTGTAAATAATTGAATAATATCATTTATGTTATAATGAATCTTTAATATATTCATATCAATTAATATATTCCTATACAATGTCCAAGATTTAGAACTACTTTGAAGAGGCTTTAACTGATAATCTGCCTTTCATTTTTTCTTCCTTGTATTCCGTTAGCCTGCATTAAAATTATTTCAATTATGTTTCATCGAGAAAAGCATGACAACTTGTGGTATCTCATGTCTAAATTTAATTGAGAAATATATTCACATTACATATGAAATGATTGAAAATAAATATTTTTCTGTAAATGGTTGAATAATATCATTTATGTTATAGCGAAACTTTAATATATTCATAGCAATTAAGATATTCCTATGCAATTTCCAAGATTTAGAACTACTTTGAAGAAACTTGAACTGGTAATATACCCTCCATTTGTTCTTCATTCTTTTCAGTTAGCGTTCATTAAAACAATTAAATTATGCTCCGTCGAGAAAGCATGATAAGTTGTGAAATCTTATATCTTAATTTAAATGAGAAATATTCACATTGCATATGAAATGATTGAAAATTTTGTGAAAAAAAAATCATTTTCTGTAAATAATTATATAATCTATGTTCCCAATATTAGAACTATTTTGGAGAAGCTTGAACTGGTAATATACTCTTCATTTGTTCTTCAATCTTTTCAGTTAGCGTTCATTAAAACAATTTAATTATGCTTCGTCCAGAAAACATGTTAGCTTGTGGTATCTTATGTCTTAATTTAATTGAGAAATATATTCGCATAACATATGATGTGATTGACAATTCTGTGAAACTAAATCCTTAATTTACTCATATCAATTATATTGCATTACAATTTCTAAGTTTTAGAACTACTTAGAACAGACTTGAACTGGAAATCTACCTCTTATTTCCTCTCTCACCTCAAATTTATTAACATTCATTAAAATCACCTCATTAATGTAATTTCTACAGAAACATAGCAACTTGTGATATCTTATAATCTTAATTTAATTGTGAAAGAGGTATTCATGATGGTTATATGCCTGAAAAGTTATAATTGCAATAGAAACTTATCACATAATGAAATTCCTAAATGAGAAATACTTAAAACAAACGTGTTCCAGACAAAATTATGATTTAAAGTTTTATGTTTAAATATTTATCTTAGATTTTCTATCCTATTTTGGAATTTTTAATGAGTAAAAGTACTTTATAAGTTTATTTCTAATTAAAAAGTACAATATAATGGTAGAAGGGTTTCGCCTGTTTCTGTTGAGATGAAGAACGTTAAGAATCGCATTTCCTCAGAAGCGTGCAGTTTTAGTTTAAACTTTTTCAGAAAAAAAATCAAATTGATTGTAACAAATGTTTTTATATTGCTTTGAATTTATGTAACATCCTGCCAGTACTTTTCCAGATCGTGAGAAATATTTTATTAAAACTGTATTTTTTTTTTTTAAACAAAGAAAGTATGTTTGTTAACATGTTGTCTAGAGACCTGATTTTTATTTTAAATAATTTCTAACAAACTGAATATTAGACTGATTCGAATGAAACTGTAGAATTATGAAACATGTACATTTTATTTGCTATTTAATTTTATTATTTTATAATCCTCAACAGTTTTTATCTTGACTACGGAACTGATGGTATGATGTTTACGTTTATGTTTTTTCACAGTTATTAATATATATATATATTACAAAGCTAACAGTTGCAGCTTATTGCTACATTTAAAATGATTAACAAGTTTTTTTTTCACCTACAGTTTTTTGTACTGCATCTGTTAATATGTTTAGCAACTATTAACTTCCTATTCACGAACATGACTTAATCGCTTGTGATAGATTTCATTTATCGCATAAAACAATAAATAAAATTATTCTCAAAAGCTTAATATGAGATTAGATGTAAAATGTACTTAAACAAAACAAATCATGCTTCACGAAATTAATTTTCAATCAACTTTATTGGTTTTTATATGGTACAAACTAAACCTGTGATTTCCAAGGACATAATTTTTCGAGTTTTGTGGACATATTTTTTTCTTTCACGAAAAATTAATATTTTTATTATTTAATTTTTTCCTGTATTGTAAGGTTATTCCACACCACACTTCTGTTATAATATCTTTTGGATTGAAATTGCTTTTATTAATATATATTCTGTAGCATTATTTTGAACTTTTCTAGGAGAATGACCCTAATGAGAAACAATGTTTTATATTTTTCAAGATAGAATAATAAGGAAGTTTTCAAAAGATGCCTAATAATTAAAGCTATTCTAATCAAAGGTATATTCCGTAATTTGATTAATTTTCTGTCCAATAAAATAGCTTAGCAAATCTCTGTTTAAAAACGTCTTCGAAAATTGATACTATTTTCTGAATCAATGATTTTTACATATAATAAATACATTGGTGAAACTTAAAAGAAAACAAGGTTTACTAATAAGGATTATATTATCTTATTGTCGCGACCATTTAAGCTTATGTGACAGAACTTTAAAAGGAAACTAGTATCCAATATATATATATGTAATAATAAAAAAATTCGCCATTTTTCCTTAATTAATTTATTCCAAATTCTTACAATTCTAAATTTTTTCCCTTTCTTTTAAAATGTCTCTTAAATCTAATTTATATCTTTATTCCATAGCTTAATCAAAATATTCTTTAATTATTATTCTAAAAATCTTAATCTGTTAAAAGCTACACGTATTTGTAAAAACCCTAATTTATTTCTTCTTTTGAAACATTCAAATTTTATTCCTTTAGAACGCCTCTTAATATCATTTTTATTTTTATTAAAATTATCATTCGATATCCCATAATCCTTTCGGCTCCCGCGTCTTCCAGTTCACCTCAAAATTATGCCGTATACAGTATTAAGTTCCCCGGCTTTGCAAGCTTCTTATTGGCTAATCCACCCCCTGCATTGCGAAAATATTCATTCGCTCTTTACCTTTAAAACGGGTTGCCCCGGCTTGGAGAGCAGATTTTGTACGCTTTTCTTACTGCTAACAAAAAGCACGTCACCTGGAGGAGGGATTTTGCCAAAATGGTGTAATCTTTCTAATTCTTTAACATCTACATGCTGTCAGATATGAACTATGAATTTTTACTAAGTGGAATTGATTTATGTTTAGTATCGTGTCAATAAAGAACTAATCTCTACTACTCATCTTTTATTTTCTACGGGAAAACTCCATGTTTCAATAACCATCGTCTCGTCTGTGGAATCATGACTGCTACGATTGCTACTTCCTATTGCTATGTATGTTACGACGGCCACTGCTTTATTTATGGAATACTCGACTACTTATTCGATCTCTTGATTGTGAAATGCTACATTTAACACACACACACACACACACACACACACACACACATACACACACATATATATATATATATATATATATATATATATACATATAAGTTTCACGATAATAACTATGAACCATGTAAGAATATATATATATATATATATATAATAGATATAGATATAGATATAACCATTAAATAAACATTACCAACCACCAACAAAAACTGTGAAATTATGAATAAAATTAAAATAACTAATTGACAACAATACAGTACCCCCAACACACTTAACTTAGATTCCAAAAACATAGTAAAAAATAGACGAAATTGAATAACAGAAATTGAATAATAGAAATTTGTAGAACTTAAACAGAATCGTCAGGTCCCAAATGCCTAAAGTTCCACAAATAAAATGTGTGGTTTCATCTTCCTATTAGCCATAAAACAGCTAAAGAATATGAGTTTAGGACAACCACACCCATAAAATAGAGGGTTCTGTGTCAGTTCGTCGCGCACAATTCATCGCGGAACAATTCATCGCGGAACAATTCATCGCGCACAATTCCTCACAGAGTCATTTCGTCGCAGCGTCAATTCGCCGCAGCATCAATTCGTCGTGGTGTTCATTCGTCGCAACAAAAATGTTGTTGAAGGCTATGATGATAAAATAAAGACAATTTAGTAAAATTGTTTAATGATAATTAGTTTTTTAGATATAGAGAACTATAACTAACAATTAACATGCGATTATATCTAAAAACAAATTATCATTAAATAATTTTACAAAATTATCTTTACTTTATCTCATATAGCTTTCCAAAACATTTTCGTTGCGACAAATTGACGTCGCGACGAATTGACACCCCGACGAATTGACGCTGCGATGAGTTTTCGCCGCGACGAATTCACGCTATGATGAATTGTGGGCGATGAATTGTACCGCGATGAATTGTGCGCGACGAATTGACGCGACACCAAAATAGAGAAATAAACTATTAAACAGCAATTAAGTTCAAAATAAAACAAGATTAAAAAGGAGAGAGGAAAAAACAGCAACAAATTACCAAATTGAAAACATGATCTAAGCATGAGGAAGCACATAATAGAGGCATTGGGGATCACCAGTGCATATTGACAAAAGAAAAAGTTTTTTAAATGATGATGGACCATGGACCAAGCATCAACAATGTACAGCATAGCCAAGTACACACCCCAATATATATATATATATATATATATATATATATATATATTGGTCATATGAACCATATTATGCACAGAGAGTTATTTTTATCCATCCTGTATTGCTAATTAGAGCTTCATAATTGATTTTAAAAATTCAACACTATTACATATATATGAACTAAATTCAGGTAAAATCATTTCAATTAATAAAACTTATCGTCTTTATAAGAGTTATTGTTTTTATAAGACTTATCTTTTCTTAATGAATTTTAAAGAACAAAACAACATACAAACAGACAACTAGAACAAACAAAATTCATAATTTTTGTTAGTTGTAAATGATAAAATATTGTATTATCATCAATATTAAATATAAAGATTTGAAGAGGATCGATTTAGTACAGAGAAGCAAACAAAGATCCAAATAATTTTCCAAAGGTAAAAAATAAATGTTATTGTGGAATAAATGAAAAATATAAATTTTATTAATGTTATAAAAGGTTAAGCATTTATATAAACTGACTGACAGTACAATAGAAAAAAATTTTAAGTTTCACACACGAATGGTTGTTACTAAACAACTCTGAACATCTGAACTTCTGTCAAATAACTCCATGATTTATTTCCACTTGTCATTCGTTAAGTTTCATTGAAATAACTTGATTTATGTCTCGTGTGTTACAACACGGCAACTTCTGATGTTCTTCATCTTAATTTAATTGTGTGGCAAATGTTCATTGCAGTTATCGTTTCCAAAATACATAATTGCAATAGATGGCTATCGAGTAATAAGATTAGGATAAGGAAAACAACGATTATTTATATTCCAGGGATGTTTTAGTTTTAAAAACGTTTTAACTAATGATATCAGTAGCATTTTAAGTTATATTGAGTGTTTTATTGAATAAAAGTATTAAACAAGAGTATTTTTATTTTGTAAATCAATGACAAGCAGTGTTATGGTGTGGTTGATAGTTTTTTTTTAATTAAATAATTTAAAGTGTTAAGCATTTTTATGAAGACTAATAATGCAAAACAAACAAATTTCTAGTTTCACACAGGAATTGTTCTATACTCTCAACTTCTGGAACTTCTCTCAAATAACTCCATAATTTATTTCCATTTTCCTTTTGTTAAGTTACATTGAAATAACTTGATTTATGTTTCGTGTGTAGCAACACGACAATTGCTAATGTTTCATATTTTAATATAATTGTGTGCAAATGTTCATTGGAGTTATCGTTTCCAAAATACATAATTGCAATAGATGGCTATCGAGTAATTAGATTAGGATAAGAAAAACAACGATTATTTTTATTCTAGGGATGTTTTAGTTTTAAAAACTTTTTAACTAATGATATCTGTAGCATTTTATATTATATTGAGTATTTTATTGAATAAAAGTATTAAACGAAAGTATCTTCTTTTTGTAAATCACTGACAAGCAGTGTTATGGTGTGGTTCATAGTTTTTTTTTAATTAAATAATTTAAAGTGTTAAGCATTTTAATGAACTCTAATAATACAAAACAAACAAATCTCTAGTTTCACACAGGAATTGTTCTATGCTCTCAACTTATGGAACTTCTCTCAAATAACTCCATAATTTATTTCCATTTTCCTTTTGTTAAGTTTCATTGAAATAACTTGATTTATGTTTCGTGTGTAGCAACACTACAATTGTTGAGGTTTCATATCTTAATATAATTATGTGGCAAATGTACATTGGAGTTATCGTTTCCAAAATACATAATTGCAATAGATGGCTATCGAGTAATTAGATTAGGATAAGGAAAACAACGATGATTTTTATTCTAGGAATGCTTTAGATTTAAAAACTTTTTAACTATTAATATCTGTAGCATTTTATGTTATATTGAGTGTTTTATTGTATAAAAATATTAAACGGTAGTATCTTCTTTTTGTAAATTAATGACAAGCAGTGTTATGGTGTGGCTGAGAGTCGTTTTTTTTAATTCAATAATTTAAAGTTTTAAGCATTTTTATGAAGACTAATAATACAAAACAAACAAATCTCTAGTTTCACACAGGAATCGTTCTATGCTCTGAACTTCTGGAAATTTTGTCAAAAAACTCTTTAATTTATTTCCACTTTCAAATCGTCAAATTTCATTGAAATAAATTGATTTAGGGTAAAGCCAGAAAAGATGGCGCGGTCGGAGAGATTGTGCACATAGAGGTTCGAGGGGAAGGAGTAGAGTGAGCGCGCAGCGACTCCCGGTAGTTGTACAACAGCAGTAGTGGAGTGTCTACTTGAAAGTGTACGTTGATTGTTTTGAGCGTCTAAGAAAAGCAATGCTATTATGTTTTGTTTTCCCAAAGTAAGTACTTGAATTTTCATACCTATTCATCAGAATTTCTATACAATGTCAGTAGTACAAAATATTTTAAACTAAAACGATTTCTCATAAGCTTCTAATCTAGACTAACAATGTGAACATCAACGGTTCGTTTTAGTAGGGGCCATGTTTAAATAAACGGACGCGCAATCTCTCCTACTGAAATTGGAGAATTTGCGCATCTGCTACTTAGGAGAGATGGCATATTGTTCCCATTAGTTTCCATGCTAAGAGAGATTACGCAGCTTACTGGTAAATTTGCAGAAAAAAATAAAAAAATGAAAATGGACTAATTTTAAGTTAAACGTGTTTTCAAGTAACTTACTGTTATTTTGTAATCTTATCTGGACTCGCTTTTTTTTATTCTTTAATTTTTTTCCCCTTTAGTTAAAAATTTCTATAGTTTTTAAAGTTATTTCCTTTTTTTTATTCTTTAATCATTAGCTTGAAATATTCACTCCTAATGCAATAATATATGTTCACAAAAACCTTACAACAATGTCATTTAAGTATAATTATTATTGTTAACAATTTAATTGTAGTTATTATTAGTAACAACCTCTTCTACCCATGTGCGCAATCACACCAACCCTGTAAGGACAGGTTGCGCAAAATAGCTTTCTTGGTTTTATTGCAACTGTTCTATTAAATTATAATAAAATAGCAATGGAAATGCATAAAAAATAAATGAAGTAAAAATTATTCATGGATAGTTTAGCAAAAAATTAATATTTAGATGTTTTATTCTTATTCTTTTGAATTGTGCGCAGACTCTCTTAGCTTTACCTTATGTTTCGTGTGTAGCAACATGACAACTTCTGATGTTTTGGATATTAATTTAATTGTGTGGCAAATGTTCATTATTATTACGTTTTCAAAATACATAATTGTAATAGAAGTCTATCGAATAAGTAATTAGGTTAACATAAGGAGAACAATAAATATTTTTAGTCTAGAGATGGTTTTAATCTTAAAACTTTTTAAACAATGGTATATGTAATATTTTATGCTATGTTGAGTGTTTTATTGAATAAAAGTATTTAACGAGAGTATCTTCTTGTAAATTAATGACAAGCAGTATTATGCTGGGTCTCATAGTGTTTATAGAAATAAAATTATTCAACAGTTTAAGCATTTATATGAACTGACTAACAGTACAATACAAACAAATGTTTAGTTTTACACTTTGTATTATTAGATAACTCTCAACTTCTGGAACTTTAGTCAGATAACTCCGTGATTTATTTCCTCTTCTCATTCGTTAATTTTCATTTAGAGAAATAACTTGATTTATGACTTGCTTGTAATAAAACGACAAAATCTGATGTTTTTCATTTGAATTTTATCGTGTAACAAATGTCTGTTGTATTTATCTTTTTACAAAGATGTAATTGCAATAGAAAACTGACAAGTAATTAAGTTAAGATGAGGAAAACCACAATTACTTTTTTTCTGTGTATGATGATTCTAATTTTAAAATTTTCTAACTGAAGACTTAGATATATTCCTTTTTTAGGTTACTATGGGTGTTTCATTGAAAAAAAAATATTTAAAAAGACTATCTTTGTGTTAATTAACATCAAATACTATTATAATGTGGCTGACAAGATTTCATGTTTTTAAATAAAGAAAAAAAAGACTTATAGTTAAAATACTTGTTTAAGGAATAATACAATGTAGTGTATTAATGTTTAGAAATTTATAAAGGGAAAAACTATTTATATTAAGTTATGTGTAATGCTTTGATTGTGTTTAAATAAAACATTTGAGACAATAATTTGGGTAACCGGTATGAATGATATATTTTATAATCCTTATTCTGTCATTGGTAATCAATGAATTATAATGTATAATAATGTACCAAATATGATTTTAATTCCACTCAGTATCATATAACATGTAACGTATACCATGGGTAATAAAACTGTTGAATTATAGCTGGTCCTTACTGAAAGATAGTTACCTATCCCCTGAGTTTCTGAATTTTGCTTGGCTAAAGTCTTACGGCACGTCCTCAAATGAGTGATCAAAATATGTGAAAAAGTTTGACGTTGTTGCGGGAGGATCTCTTAATGTGTCTTATAGGAGACGAAAATATTAAATCTACTTCACAGTTTAAAAGTGGATCTTTTAAAAAAAATCATGGATAGTTATGCATAAGCGGATGCTTTACTGATTTTCATAGATCCAAAAATACACAGTTAATGACAACAAAATTTCATTACAGAATATTGCCAACTGATGCCTACGTAGTACACTACAAAATCATCGTAAATTTCAAGTATATTTTTTAATGCAGTCAATTTCAAAGTTCTTATTGTCGAAACGTTAGTGAAGGCTCACTGTGGAGACATGAAAAATTTTTGGTTTCCGTCTGTTTGTTTGTCTGTCTGTCTGTCTGTTCCACGATAACTGCCGTAAAAAACGTCCGATTAGTTGGATTTTTGATGGGTATGTTGGTGAGATATCCGGAATTGGCTGTATAGTTTTTAGTTACATTTGGTTCATTCGTTCGGAAAATATAGAGCATTTCTTTTTAGGCCATAATGCTTTCCTATGGGAATGCAGAAGATTTTCAAATTTAATTTTTAACTGAAATGAAAATCACATATTTGAATAATGGATTTAAACGTAAATTTATGGATGCTAAATTTTTTATATGCAGGTTTTAAATATATAATAAATGTATTTTTTTAACTAAACAATTACACGAAAAAGAAGTTCTTAAGAGTGTCAAAATATTATTTAATAAACTGTATTTAATTCAACGTTTCTAATTTCTGAAACCTTAGAATTATTTTATATGCCTACAAATATGTATGTAATTTAAAAAAATTGAATTTTCGGATTGTAAGATGTTAAATATATGAAAAGTGAGATTAACAAACAATGACTTTCAGAGCTGATGTTGAGGCTCCTGATCTGCAGAGTTACTAGTTTAAGTAAAACATATTTTTTCGATAAAAATTAAGGAAGTAATTTTTGAAAATGCTCAATGTAAGTATAATACGGCAACATTCTGTTAATGGAAACACTGGGAACATCTAACACAGTGCTCAACTCGATAGTTTAGAGATTAACCTTAAATTCTAGGAGAAAAATTTACTGAAAAAAATACGTATTTATACATAAATATACTTTTTCATCTAATCACAGTGATAGTTACATAGTGTTAAAATCATCAATCATCAAAATATTAAAATCAAAATGTTTCAATGAATAATTTCTGATATAGCAACTACATTATTAACCGTTATTATAATAAGTTCGAAAATATATCGAACATAAAATAATCTTATAATGAAATTTCACTATATTAAGAAAGCATTCCGTGATTTTGAGTTTTTTAGCTCCTACATCATATCATCTTTTTATTTATTTTTTTAACGGATTCCGTGAAAAGAAAATATATAAATATAGCATAATTATATATGTTATAAGAACTTTAAAACCGTTTTTATATTGAAAGTTTAAATTACTATCCACTTTAAATGCACAGCAATATATAATGAAATCACTGCACAAACACCAAAGACATTTAATATAGAAACAATGAAACAAAGCTTTTTTCGTAAGTTTAATGAATATGGGGAGTAAATTTCGCCTAAAGTAGCTTTCATATTTTCATGTTTAAGAAAAAAACAAGCAGTCTTAGATTTGATATGAATGAAAAAATTTCCTTACGAAATAAATGAACATGGTATACATGGTGCAGAAAAAAAAGCAAGAATGAAAAATCATGCGTCAAGCATAGATTATGTAGCACTTTCCAACGCTTCCAAAATAATTTTACAAATCATTAATAACATATTTAAAAACGTAATTACAGGAATTTCCAATGTATACAATATTCGGAAATATATACGAATACTTTTATTCAGCCCTGTATATGATGTATAGATTTGTATATATACTACATAGGATGCTAAATTTTAGTTTAGTTAAGAAACGCGTAGCACAGTTTAAAATTTTCCTTCTGGAGTTTCTGTCAATAAACGGAAATGTATTCGGGAACTTTTGTACTGCCCTGTATATGATCTACAGAATTTATACACACCAAGTAATAGACAAAAATTGAGTTAAATTTAAAATCGCGTTCAGCAACTTAAAACGCACTTCCAGGAATTATTGTTAACAGATAGAAGAGAATTCTTTTGTGTGTCCCTGTAAATGCACGTTGACTGATATACACATAATATTCTGTAGTAAGCCTCTTGTAATGCACCTTAGTGATATATGTAAATTTCAATGCGTTTAAAATAGTGAAACATTATTTAATTAAACCGCAAACGATTTTTCCATAGACGTAATGTAGCGGAATTCTTTTGACTGTCCCTGTAAATGAGCCATGACTGCTATACACGCAATATTCTGTAGTAAGCCTCTTGTAATGCACCTTAGTGATATATATCAATTACAATGTGTTTGAAATTGTGTAACAACATCAGTAAAATAAACCGCAAATGATTTTTCCCCATAGACCGTATTGTAACGGAATTCTTTTGAGTGTCCCTGTAAAAAAACTATAAGTGCTTCACACTTCAGTTGAAATAGGGAACATGCTATAGATATCGACAATAACATATAAAAATTGCAGGGTAATCCGAACCTATTTACGGGGTTACAGCACGGACAGACGGCAGACGCCCATCCGGCCAGACAAACAGAAGTCATAAACACTTTTCAACTAGGTTGGAAAGTGTTAAAAAAAAGGAAAGCATTGCTCGGTTCTGTATAGAGGTACTATTGCAATGGCCATTATTTCTTTAGATCCGTGAGGTAATGTAGTTTTTAATTACCACAATGACATGGAAGAAGCATTTGCTGCCTTAGTGCAGAGGTACTGCGGTTGATCAGTGTCCTCTTTAGGTAGCCTATGCTGCCTAGGCTGACATTGGATTTGGTTACTTATAATTTTTTTTCTACATGGACACCTCAAATCAGAAGTGTGCCAACCAATAGCGGCTCGTGATTGTCTTTTTGGGGATGTCTCATGTTAATTGCAAAAGAATCTCCACAAACTTTCTTTTTATAAGCCTTTTACTTCTATTTCCGATTATTAATCTTCCTACGATTAAATGAACTGAAGATTTGTATTCGGAAGCCGTGATGCTAAATTACTTACAAAAGTAAAAACCTTGAAAATAACACGCAGAACCCCAAATTATACATGCACGAGCCTTTACTGGTACCAACACCGGCAAACATAATATCAACATATCTTAAGGAGTCTTACAAGTTATAACAAGTCTTAAGGGGTTACATACGTTCTCGGCGGCGAAATAGTTATTGACACATTTTGGAATTTTCTTTTTAGGAAGGGAGTAAAATTAATTGAAAAAACAGACAATTCCACGTTATTTTTTATTGCTTCAAGTATTTAAAAATATTTGGTTTGTTAAATTTGGTCACATATTACGTCGGAAACCTGCACCTGTGTTGAGCTGTACCAAAATATCCGGGTTCGATGGGCAGCATTCTAACTTCCTGTAGAAACCAAAAATTATTAAAATCTCAATTTCTTCTTGTAAAATAAGGTTGTATCTAAAGTCCTTCGGTTCGAATTTTTAAACTTTTAAAAAATAAGAAAATTGCACTTTTTTGAAAAAAAAAATCATTTTTTGTTTAAAATTTTGACTTTTAAAGTTATGGAAAAAATAAAAAATAAATAAAATTTTCAAAAAATGGCTTGATGGCCCTTAGACACTGTAATTATGCGTGGATAAGTGCAAATTTGATCCAAAAATGTTAAAAATTGTACAAGTTATAATGCTGCCCATGTTGAAAAATGTCGTTTCCATAAAATCTTGTTTAAAGTTTCAGAAGTAAAAAATATACTGATATATTTTTTTCAACTTTTACACATAACTTGCTATTTCTGCGCCAGACTGTAGGACCCTCCTGTGCTTCAATCTGCTCATGTAAAAGAATTAGAATTTTTAGTCGAATCTTTTTGGCGAGGTTGGTTTTATCGATCGTGCGCACGCTCACATTTTTGCTCCTATCTTTCTTAATACGTCAATTTAAATCTTTTGGTCCCATAATTCTACGGACTATAAAAATTTAATTTCCGTAAAAAATAAAAAATAATAAATAATAAATAAATAAAAAATCGATTTTTTGAAAGTTGAGAACGTATGTAATCCTCTAAGGGCAGCAATAACGCATCAAATAACGGCTATTTCAATGGTCCGAAAAGCAATGGAAAATATCATAGTGAGAACTTGAACATCATCATTCATGAATGCAACATAGCTGATATAATTTTCAAAACTTAATGTATCGAAAGAACATTATATGTAATTTTAGGTTTAAATAATTCCTCTCTATATCTTAGTTTGTTTTGTATTTATGGACATATCAAATCTCTCTCTCTCCCAGAGTGTTCTTTATACAACATGTGTGTTGCAGTTCAGTTAAGAAATATGAATATTCCAAGGTCTATTTTTATTTACTACTTTCAGAATCTGCTATTTCCAGTATGCAGTGAATATTTTCCAATCCATATTGGAAACCGTATTTTAAATAAAAGTAAAAATAATTCCTCTCTTTTATAAGCATACAATTTTATCATTAAAATCATGCCTAATTTCATGACTGTAATTCATGTAGTTCCAAAAAATGTCATTACAATACTTGGAAAATTTAGTGCTTGATTTACGCTTGATAGGAAGCGCAAACTACAATTTATTTTTAAAAAATCGTAATTTTTGCTCTATTTGTTTTAAGTTATGGCAACAGGAAAGAGAAAAAAAACTTCATTTAAACTGTCAATTCAGGATTCTTAAATTGTTTTCTCAATGCATAATCATAATTTAATTATTATTAAACTATTAAACGAAAGAAAGAATCTTTTTGAAAAAAAAATTACACAATTTATTTTCCAATTATATTTATACGTTTTAGTGTTTAAAATATTTAGTTATTACAGTTTCATGGTCTTTTGCCAAATTTTGGCAAGAGTGTTTTTTTTTCTTTTTCGTGTAATAAACTACGTTGTTTTTGTAACTCGTAAGCTGTTAGTCAGTTTGCAAATTTTGGCAAGAGTTTTTTTTTTTTTTTTTTTTTTTTTTTTTTTTGTATAATAAACTACGTTGTTTTTTGAACTCGCAAACAGTTTTAACCATGAAGATTAATTTGCGATTTATTAACTGCAGTCGGCTAGCAGAAAAAATGCTTTAAAATTATGTTATTAATCACTTATGTACATAATTTTGATAATTCTAGCATATCAGAAATTCAGTGAAAAATCGATTGAGAAATCTCATCTTTAGATACAAAAACCAAGCTGGGTTATGTAAAATAGTGAAACAAAAATACTTTTAAATTATTTTTTACAAAAATTATGCGAGCTGAGTCTGATTCTCAAAAAGAAAAAAATCGATTATATTAAGCCTTTTAATATTTGCCTTATCATTAATCTTCCGTACCATAAATTTAATTCTATTTATTTCTGCCTGATAAAATCAAGCATGTGGATTCTTAATGGTTTTGTATTTTTGTTTAATTTTATCGCTTTATAGATTTTCACTGAATTTTATCTTCTTTAATAAGTTCACGCATTTCTGATTACACAATTATTTCAGTTTTTTTTTCCAATGATATTTTATAATGCAATTTTTAACACATCTATCTGATGTATATCTACTTAATCAGCAGTCTTCTGACTCATAAAATTAAATCTATCTATTTATGCTTAATAAAATCTGACGAGCAGGGAAGACCGAGCTATGCTCGGTCAAAATTAAATTTGAGTTCAAATATCATGACCCATGACCAAAATGACCCACTAATTGAATTTTCTCGAACATGTGACTTAGCCCAACAGTCTTCTCGTGCCTGAAAACCATAGGATGCAAAATTTAGTGTAAATTAAGCCGCTTTTCAGATCTTGACCCACAATGACCCAGAAATGACCCACTAATCGAATTTTCTCGAACATGTTACCTAGCCCAATGATTTTCGCGTGCCCGAAACTCGTAGGATACAAAATTTAATCAAAATCGTTAGAGCCGTTTTTTAGATAAAATTAATTTGACCCGATTTGACCCAAAAATGATCCACTAATCGAAAGTTCTCGAACATGTGTCCCAGCCCAATAGTCTTCTCGTGCCCGAAAATAGTCGGATACAAAATTTCGTCAAAATCGTTTGAATCGTTTTTTAGATACAATTAGCTTGACCATGACCCAAAATGACCCAAAATGATCCACTAATTGAATTTTCTCGAACATGTGACCTAGCCCAACAGTCTTCTCGTGCCCGAAAACCATTGGGTGCAAAATTTAGTGTAAATTGAGCCGCTTTTTAGATCTTGACCCACAATGACCCAGAAATGACCCACTAATCAAATTTTCTCGGACATGTGACCTAGCCCAATGATTTTATCGTGCTCGAAACTCGTAAGACACAAAATTTAATCAAAATCGTTAGAGCCGTTTTTTGGATAAAATTAATTTGACCCGCGTTGACCCAAAAATGACCCACTAATCGAAAGTTCTCGAACATATGACCCAGCCCAATAGTCTTCTCGTGCCCGAAAATGGTCGGATACAAAATTTCGTCAAAATCGTTTGAACCGTTCTTTAGATACAATTAGCTTGACCATGACCCAAAATGACCCAAAATGACCCACCAATCGAATTTTCTCGAACATGTGACCTAGCCCAATGGTTTTCTGGTGCCCCAAAACGGTAGGATTCAAAATTTCGTCAAAATCGTTAGAGCCGTTTTTAAGACAAAATTTGCATATATATATATATATATATATATAACCACACACAAGATTTGCTCGTATTAGAATATATGATATATGGAATACTAAATCATTTTATATTTTCAGTTTGATAGGATTTAAATATGATCATTCATTCTATTATTTTCATTTATTCAACTTCCCTGGCATAAAAGTATTTTTTTACCTGTGTTTAAGTTGCTTTTTATAGTGTATTTCAAAACTGTCTGATGGATTTTGAAAGTCAATTAAAAAAACAAAAAAACAAAAACAAAAAACAAAAAAAACGGAACGCGATAGAAATGCATCGTTTGCGGCCTTATGTTTGGGAAACCAGGGAATTTAATCCAACCAATTTCAGTGATGGAACAGTGGCGCACCAGAGAACCAATTGACACCGTTAAATTTAATAGTATTCTTTGTCTTATTTAAGGACAGAATTATTTTAGATTTCTTAAGCCGAAGAATTCTTTTAAAATTTAGTGTTGACAATCGCCCAAATTGTGCGCTACTGTTTCATCACTGGAATTTGCAAAATTAGTTAACATTTTTGCCAAAAGAGGGCGCTGCAACAACTGTGTTCCAAGCGGTGATACTGCAAAACAAGAAATATCCGCTGTACCAACGAATAAACTATTTTCAATAGTGTATACGCTTTCAAAAGCACTCATTAGCAGATTACGTATCAAAATACCGAATGAAGATGTGACGGATCAAAATTTCTCTGGAGCTCTCGCATACCTGTAGCGCCATCTTTTGGCGAAAATGTTAACTAAATTTGAAAATTGGTGGGATAAAATTCCCTGGTTTCCCAAACATAAAGGCGCAAACGATACATTTATATCGCGTTTCGTTATTTCTTTTTAAATTTTTTATTGACTTTCAAGATACATCAGTTATTTTTGTAACACACTGTATTTACATACTCATTAGACATTAAGTTATAATAGTCATATAATGCTTTTGGTCTAACAATAATAAATTAATTGAAAAGACTTAAAATTTTTAGTTTGAAGTTAAACTATTTAATGACGTAAAATAGAGGTGTTCAACTTTCCAAACTTGTGAAACACATCAACAAATTCTTAATGCCCTGCTTTTCACTCACAAATCACTAAAGTAGTCAAAAAATATACACACACTCAGATTTCAAGACCAGGCACGGGTTCTATATAGACAAAATTTCATAATTCTCATGTTTTTGATTAAAAAATAACATTTATTTATATTGCCAGGTAACATTTCATTTTGACACCGAAATTTCCAAACTGAGATCTTATTTAATAATAGTAGAAGTAATAGCAGCTGCATTTAAAAATAATAAAAAAAATATGCATCCAGTAGCACTGTGTTTACTACATTACCATATTGATAAAACTGAAAGCATACATATTGGGGGTTAATAGCATAAAGCGGCACTTTTTGTTTCACAAAATTGCAGCTTTATACAGCAAAATTTACCTCGCCAGAACGTTTGAAGATGAGAAACAAAATTATGCGTAACCTTTTCCTTTATTTCTTGGTTATTTTCCATCTAAATAAAGAATTGGTCCAACAATCTTCAAAAGTATTTTCAATGTTGCTGTAAACCTTTGATTATTAGGTGCGTTCGTAATTATATAAATACGTAGCACCTATAGTCGTCGTTTGGTCCGTCCGTCTGTCCGTCCGTCTGTCCGTCTGTCTGTCCGTCCGTCTGTCTGTCTGTCCGCATATAACAACGCAAAAACTACCCAACCAAATGGTTTGCAATTTAAAATATATTATCTTTGCAGAATTTTGTCGAGACATTTCAAATTTTATTAAAATCGAATCAAAACTTTAGGAGATATTAATAAAAATATTTATTAAGAAATTTGAATTTTTTTTTTTTTTTAAATCGGTGCTTTTTTGTTATAGGAGCTTCCGATGGATGTTAAATCGTCAAGCGACCGAGATACTTATTTTATGACAGAAATTAATCTGCAGACGATATAATTCATTTCGCAGAATTAAAAATCATCAAGATCTGAATATTTATATAACTAGCTGATACATATATATCTGAATATTTATATAACTAGTTAAGATATTTGTATGAACAGTGTCATAAAATATATACTTAACTAGCTGTTTAACACGTTCTACGCACGGGATATCATGAATTTAATTCTAAAACGTGCGTACGAACGCACCTCGTTTGTAACGTTTGACGTACAATTTCCAACTTGTTAATATTTGGAAGGAGACGACGAGCCACCCATGGCCCGCTGTATACATGTTGAAGACACCTAGTGTAAAGTTATTGAATGTACCACGATATCGTTATTTTTAACTTTAAAAAAATTTCACAGCGCTTGTGAAAGAGTGCAAACTTTACATGTACTTCTGTAGGTTCATGATAAATCCTAATGTAAAATTTTGACGCATTCTATGCTTGATACATACTTTTTCGTTCTTGTTTATTCTGAGGACATTTTCACTTTCTTAACCGGTTCCAAAATAGAAAGTGTCCATATATTAAAAAAAAAAAAAAAAAAAAATTGCAACTGAAATCGCCAAGTACGGAGATAGGCGGTTAAACGAAAACGGAACACTTTAATAATGATATCAACATTCACCAAAAACTGGAGCTATTAAACAGCATATCAAATCAAATAGTTCTGTGCATTATTCGTATAGAGCTTTGGACCACGAGAATATTTACTTGCTTTTCAAATTGTCAGAACGCTGATTGGAAGCCAAGAAGTGTCACATTCGAATTCTGGTTCAGGTTTTTGTGTTCGTTGTATGCTGGATTTTCCTTTACACAGAGACCCTGTGTACATATATACAAAAACTATACGTGGTTCAATATTTTACCAGTTTATTCTTCAACATTGTATGATTATTATTATTATGATTATTATTATTTCATGATATAACCTAATGTAAAATTTTGATGCATTCTATGCTTTTTTGTTCTTGTTTATTCTGAGGACACGTTCACTTTCTTAACCGGTACCAAAATCGAAAATGGCCACAGATTAAAAACAAAAGTCCTTCCGGCCTGTACCGGGAGGAAAAGGTAGCTTTCCTATATCTTCGTTTTAAAATTTTAGTTAATGTTACTCGAAAACAGCAAGCAAAAATGCAAAGAAACCGTTTACAAAAGATTCGTTAATACTGAATTTGAATAAGAAATTCGCCAAATTATTGAGCTATAGCCAAGTTGGCCTCATTTATGAAAACTTATTCTAGTCGCCAAATTTGGCGAGAATTTGGCGCTAACGGATATAAATATATAGTTTTATACGTATGATTGGGAAAATGATTACAACAATGAAAGAAAATAATTTGCGATAAGTCGCGTTCACTAAAACTTATAAATTAATCGTTGGATTTTTGTAATGTGCTATTAGATAGCTTTCAATACAAAAAAGTATAAAGCTACCTATTGCAGCCGTTCGGAGGAAAGCAATTCCGGAAAATTTTGATATATTTTCACCGATCATGACCCCCAGACCCCAAAACCACCCTCCGTTCAAATGTTGATTTATATATATATATATATATATATATCTCCATATATATATATATATATATCTGACCTATGTCATACGATAACGCCCGTATTTATAAATCGATTTTGATGAAACTAATTGTGTGTATTAAGGTCACTAATGTCTCGACCGAGTTCGTTGGCCCGCTTGGTCCGCCATTTTGTTTCAAGATGGCGGCCATTTAAAAATTTAAAACTAAAATAAATATACAAAAAAGTTAAAAATTCAAATTTATTTTTTAATTACCTGTTAGGCCTTGATACAAGGATTCCAGAGCATTTTTTGGTTTACCTTTATCTTAAAAAATGGCTGAGATAGAGCAGTTTGAAATTCTAGGGTGGCTGACATTTTGAAACAAGACAGCACATTACAAAAATTTTCATTGTTGTAATAATTTTCCCAATCATCATACACATAAAACTATATATTCATATCCGTTAGCGCCAAATTCTCGCCAAACTTGGCGACATTTGGAGAAATATCGCCAAATTTGGCGACCAAAATAAGTCTTCATAAATGAAGCCAATTTGGCTATTGCTCAATAATTTGGCGAATTTTTTATTCAAATTCAGTATTAACGAATCTTTTGTAAACGTTTCTTTGCATTTTAACTTGCTGTTTTCATGTAACATTAGCTAAAATTTTTAAACTAAGATATAGGAAAGCTACCTTTTCCTCCCGGTACAGGCCGGAAGGACTTTCTTGTTTCAATATGTCTGCCACCCTAGAATTTCAAATGCTGTATCTCAGCCGTTTTTTAAGATAGAGGTAAAACAAAAAATACTCTGGAATCCTTGTATCAAGGCCTAACACTTAAGCCAAAAATAAATTTGAATTTTTAACTTTTTTGTATATTTATTTTAGTTTTAAATTTTTAAATGGCCGCCATCTTGAAACAAAATGGCGGACCAAGCTGGCCAACGAACTCGGTCGAGACATTGGTGAGCTTAATACACACAATTAGTTTCATCGAAATCGATTCATAAATACGGGCGTTATCGTATGACATAGGTCAGATATATATATATATATATATATATATATATAAATCAACATTTGAACGGAGGGTGGTTTTGGGGTCTGGGGGTCATGATCGGTGAAAATATATCGAAATTTTCCGGAACTGCTTTCCTCCGAACGGCTGCAATAGGTAGCTTTATACTTTTTTGTATTGAAAGCTACCTACAAATGCAACTGAAATCGCCAAGTACGGAGATAGTCGGTTAAACGTCTAGTTCAGATATCCTACGCAAAAAAAAAAAAAAAAAAAAAAAAAGTCCTTCCGGCCTGTACCGGGAGGAAAAGGTAGCTTTCCTATATAAGATATTAAAATTTCAGCTAATGTTACTCGAAAACAGCAAGCTAAAATGCAAAGAAACCGTTTACAAAAGATTCGTTAATACTGAATTTGAATAAGAAATTCGCCAAATTATTGAGCTATAGCCAAGTTGGCTTCATTTATGAAAACTTATTTTGGTCGCCAAATTTGGCAATATTTCGCCAAATGTCGCCAAGTTTGGCGAGAATTTGGCGCTAACGGATATGAATATATAGTCTTATGCCAATGATTGGGAAAATGATTACAACAATGAAAGAAAATAATTTGTGAGAAATCGCTCATAAAACTCATAAATTAATCGTTAGTTTTAGGTAGCTTTCAGTACAAAAAAGTATAAAGCTACCTATTGCAGCCGTTCGGAGGAAAGCATTTCCGGAAATTTTCGATATATTTTTACCGATCATGATCCCCAGATCCCAAAACCACCCTCCGTTCAAATGTTGATTTATATATATTATATACATATATATATATATCTGATCTATGTCATACGATAACGCCCGTATTTATAAATCGATTTTGATGAAACTAATTGTGTGTATTAAGGTCACTAATTTCTCGACCGAGTTCGTTGGCCAGCGTGGTCCGCGATTTTGTTTCAAGATGGCGGCCATTTAAAAATTTAAAAATAAAATAAATATACAAAAAAATTAAAAATTAAAATTTATTTTTTAATTACGTTTTAGGCCTTGATCAAAGGATTCCAGAGCATTTTTTGGTTTACTTCTATCTTAAAAAATGGCTGAGACAGAGCAGTTTGAAATTCTAGGGTGGCTGACATTTTAAAACAAAACAGCACATTAACGCGATTACTCGCAAATTATTTTCTTTCATTGTTGTAATAATTTTCCCAATCATACGCATAAAACTATATATTCATATCCGTTAGCGCTAAAATTGGCGACATTGGCGACAAGATTGGCGACATTTGGCGAAATATCGCCAATTTTGGCGACCAAAATAAGTCTTCATAAATGAAGCCAATTTGGCTATTGCTCAATAATTTGGCGAATTTCTTATTCAAATTCCGTATTAACGAATCTTTTGTAAACGTTTCTATGCATTTAACGTGCTGTTTTCGTGTAACATTAGCTAAAATTTTAAAACGAAGATATAGGAAAGCTACCTTTTCCTCCCGGTACAGGCCGGAAGGACTTTTTTTAATGTGCTGTTTTGTTTCAAAATGTCAGCCACCCTAGAATTTCAAACTGCTCTATCTCAGCCATTTTTTAAGAGAGAGGCAAAACAAAAAATGCTCTGGAATCCTTGTATCAAGGCCTATCACTTAATTAAAAAATAAATTTGAATTTTTAACTTTTTTGTATATTTATTTTAGTTTTAAATCTTTCAGTGGCCGCCATCTTGAAACAAGATGGCGGACCAAGCTGGCCAACGAACTCGGTTTAGACATTGGTGAGCTTAATACACACAATTAGTTTCATCCAAATTGATTTATAAATACGAGTGTTATCGTATGACATAGGTCATATATATATATATATATATATATATATATGGATATATATATATATATATATATATATATAAACATTTGAACGGAGGGTGGTTTTGGGGTCTGGGGGTCCTGATCGGTGAAAATATATCGAAATTTTCCGGAATTGCTTTCCTCCGAACGTCTGCAATAGGTAGCTTTATACATTTTTGTATTGAAAGCTAGCTAAAAGAAAAAGAAAATAATATCCTTTAAAAATATTTAAATGTAACGAGAAATCCATTGGTTTTCGTATTTAACAAACATTTACTTACGAGTGTTTTCCTTTTGCTAATGTAGGCTCACATTTCTAATTGATTGAAAGTCTATAATCAGCTATCTCGTTGTGAATTTCTCTTGAGAATAAATGATATACATTTTCAATAAATTCCTTTTCAATAATTCAAATAAAAATGACAGAATAAAGAATCTTTAGATTTATTGTTAATGTATATGGTTAATGTATATCGACGAAGTAAAAGAATTAGAGGAATGAATTGAGATAATAGAAAATATTAAACAGAATTATCTGCGGATGGAATTTAGCTTCTGGAAAAGTAAAATAAATAATTAATTAATAGCAAAAATGCTTCTATTTGTAAAGTTATTTTATGATACTAATGATAGATATTATTCTAATCTTCCAATTTGAATTATTAGGCGTAATGTACTGTTTTATTGTAACAACACATTTAATTTTTTTTTGTGGTATAAGGTTTTTGTCTTAGCAGCTTGTATTATCTTTTCCAACGTTTTAAAACATATTTTATAAGAACTGAATTTTACAAGCAGATTAATGAGAAGTTTCACTTCGTTATGAACATAGTCTATGACAGTGAATTGTCTTATATAAGTATCGTTAATGCATGGAAACTGATAAAAGAGAAAATGTAGTTTAAATCTACATATAAACTCTCAAATCCCCTATCTGATTGTGAGTTCTCTTGTAGGTAAATGAGATAATTTCCAATTAAATCCTTTTTAATCATTTGAATAACCATAGTTGAAAGTAGCAGTTTTAGATTAATGGGAGATACGTTAATAGCTTTTGATGAAGTAAAGAAATTAAAAGAAAGAAGGAATATTAAATAGAATAAAAAATAGTTAACAGAATTATCTGCCGCTGGAATTTAGTTTTTGCAAAATTTAAGTAATTCAATAATTAGACGCGTTAACATTTTTAATGTGAAAATTTAAAGGTATATATTCTCGTTGTGCTTTCTGTTGTGAATAAATTAGATACATTTCCAATAAAATCCTTTCTAATTATTTAACTGAAGACGATAGAATACAAAAACTTTAGATTCATTGGAGATAGTTTAATATCTTTCAACGAAGTAAAGCTATTAGAGGAATAAAAGAGATTCAAAAGAATAGAAAATATTAAACAGCGGCTGGAATTTTTCTTCTAGAAAAGTTAAATGAACGAATAATTAACAACAAAAAGACTCCCCTATTTATGAAATTATTTTATCATAGTAAACACAAATACAATCATAATAACCAATTCTGAACTATGAGGCTTATTGTACAGATTCATTGTAACAACTCCGTTTGATTTTTTTGCGGTATAAAACTATTAACAAATTGGTTTATCTTTTCCAATGTTTTGAAACATGTTTTATAAGAACTGAATATCACAAACATATTAATATGTTTTTCATTTAGTGCACGGAATCTGATAAAAGAGAAAATGTTGTATAAATTTACTTCATCTAAACTCGCGAATTAAATATCTCACTTTGAATTATCTTGTAGATAAATAAGATATATTTCCAGTTAAATCCTTTTTAAATCATTTAAATAAATAGATTTGAAAGCAGAAATTTTAGATTGGCTGAAGATAAGTTAATAGCTTTCGATGAAGTAAAGGAATTAGAGGAAGGAATGAATATTAAACAGAATAGAAAATATTAAACAGAATTATCTGCCGCTGGAGTTTAGTTTTTGTAAAATTTACGTAATTCAATAATTAGTAGCGAAAATATTTCTAAATGTGACATTACTTTATTAAAATAAAGATATATTTTCGTTGTGAGTTCTGCTATAAATAAATGAGATACATTCCCAATACAATTTTTTTAATAATTTAGTAAAGACGATAGAATACCGAAACGTTAGATTCATTGGAGATACTAGGTTAATATCCTTCGACGAAGTAAAGCAATTAAAGTAATGAATGTAGATTCAAAAGAATTGAATATATTAAACAAAATTATCTGCGATTGGAATTTAGCTTCAGTAAAAGTTAAATAAGTCAATAATTAATAGCAAAAATACAGAGTGTACAAGATAAAAGAGGCCCGGTATACAGAAGTACAAATGCTTACTAATTCAATTCCTACTATTAGCTCACACTCTCTATATATTTATATATCTTGTTCAAATTTTCAATCCTTAATAAAATATTTTCTATTCATCCACTCAAGTTCAAGTACATTTTTTTTAAATTTTTCGTGGATGACACTTGATGTTAATACAGTTTTTTCAATTATTAATTCATTAATTAAATTAAATTAATTAATTTTAGTTTTATATGGGATAAAAAAAAATTCTCCCATTGTTTTCATAAATGAAATGAAATATTTTCCTCAAATTAGTGATGACACAAAAATAAAATACCGAAACGATGATTATAAAAAAATAATTCAATAAAGATAACGTGGGACATTAATGCTGCACGGGTTTATTTTATATATTTATGATTAAAAAGTAGGAATTGACTTAATTTTTTTTTATATTACTTGTTTTTATTTAAGAGTAGTAAATACAGAATTATATTAATAACAACATACTGAACATTCAATAGTTCTCAGGTGGTCTTGTTATTCATAATATTTTGTATTTACTACTTTTAAATAAAAATAAGTAAGTATTTGTACTTCGGTATACCAGGCCTCTTTTATCTTGGCCACTCTGTACTTCTAATTGTGAAGTTATTTATGATAGTAAAGATAGGTACAATTATAATATATATATATATATATATATATTGTGTAAAAGGTTTTTGGCTTAATTACTTGGTTTATCTTTTCCAAAGTTTTGAAACATATTTTATAAGTACTGAACATCACAAGAAAATTAATGTGAAGTTTTAATTCATTATTAACGTAAGATGATTAAAGAGAAAATGTAGTAAAAATCTACTTCATTTAAACACTGAAATCTGCTACCTCGTTTCGTTTCATTGTAAGTTCTCTTGTAAGTAAAATAGATATATTTTAATTTAATCCTTTTTAATCATTTAAATAAATATGGTTGAAAGCTGTAATTTTATATTGATTGTAGATAGATTAATAGCTTTCGTTACAGTAAAGGATTAGAGGAATGAATGAAGATTAAGCAGAATTATCTGCTGGTGGAATTTAGCTTTTGTAAAATTTAAGCTATTCAATAATTAGTACACTGTTAAAAATTTGCAGCAAACTGTCCAGTCATTCGACCGTTTTTACAGAACACGGTTACACAAACATAATTTAACTTTATTTTGATCATAATATAGGCCATTATATGGTCAGAATAGAGTTATATTACGGTTATGTAACCATTTTCTATAAAAACGGTCAAATGACTGGACAGTTTGCTGCAAATTTTTAACAGTGTAGCGGATGTAAATGTAACATTGTCTTAGTAAAATAAAGCTACGTTAAATCTCTACGTTAAATTAATTATTTCTTTTGATCCTTTTTATCATGTAAGGTTTTTAGTATTTCATTTTGATATAAAAATACGCGCTTATTAATAATTATAAAATCATTGCTTTTATCAGCTTGAAATATGTATCTCTTATCGTCTATTTTCATATTGGAATTAGTTTTTCCTATTACTAGTTTAGCGAAAATTAATTGTTTTTTTTTTAAATCTCTGTACACACTTAAAATTATCAAACTTGTGACATCCCCTTCCGGGCTGTTTACTTAAAAGGAGGTCATACCACAGATGTAACTAAAAATGCAATAATTTATTTATAACAATAAGCAAAGAATTTGGAAGTGGAGCGGGTATATTTAAATGCAGCCATTAAAAATAAGCTCAGTTTTATGAAAGACCGAGAAGGAAAATTCTTTCCCAAATCTTGTCACAGTTAACTCACTTTACTCGGATCCGAATGACCTCACTGTTCGTTCTATTTTAACCCAAGAAATTCACTCCAGGAGACAATATCACTATAAAATGGAATCCAGTGGATTCCGATGGCTCTATATCCAAGTAGTTCAACCAAATTGGCTAAAGCTCACAGCCGATCACTCTATCAAAACTCCTAGTTGGAAACTCAGCTTAAAGTTAATGCGTGGCTCTATTTCACGAGAGAACGCGCAAACCCTTGGACAGCATGCGTTTTAAATCCACTGATTCCATCTCCTAACACACTACGCATAGCTACTGCACAACCACAGTTATCTAATTAACATATCATTGCTGAAATAACTGTTACAAATATATTTCTGGAGATACATATGCACTTTTAAAGAAATGACGGAATATCAGAGCCCATCCACGCACAAAATTTAATATTCAGAACACCTTTCGCAAAATCGCAAAACTGACTTACTACCCTTATGAAAGAGTAGCTAGGCTCTCTGCTATAAACTTCGTTAATTAATAACTTTATTTTATTTCAAACATGCATTTCATTCTTTAATTTAGAAAATAGGGATTATTAATCCAAACCAATAATTTGTGAAGAAAAATTAAATACTACTAGAAAGTTTAATGTATATTTAATCCCGTTGGAATGTGACATATTTAAAACCATCTCTAGAATTCTTTCAAAGACTATTGCCATTAACAGTACGTAGAAATAAAGCCTTAGAATTCAGTAAATGATATAGTTGCTAAATTTCAATAATGTTTGTCATTTGGATAGTTATTTTTTTTTTTAACTCTAAAAGTATTTTCTGAAAGAAAAAAAAAAACACCCGAAAGGTTAAATTAATGTGGTGTTTATACTCAATTATTTATTTTGCACTTTAATATATCGTGAAGTATATTTCAACCGCATCGTTATCAATGAAAAATAATTTGCTAAACTTTTGTTTCTAGTTAAAATAGAAGTCTATTAAACAATTATGTGATATAATTACGTTAAGCTTTATGATCAGAGAAGATAATCCATACTTAATTTTATAAGAAAAAAAATCAAATGAATATTATATAATTCTTGTAAATCAGCATATCCCCTGTATACTTTAAAATGTAAATACCTTAACAAATACATCAGTATGAAGCTCTACTTTATGAATAATGCAAGCTATACAGGCTACTTCTATACAGAACTATCTCACATAAATCATTTTAATGCTTGGAAATTGATTTAAAAGAAAACATGGCTACAATTCTACTTGATCGAAGCTTTTAAATGGGCTTTCTCGAGGCGAATTCTGTTAGGAGGAGCTAAGTGGGATACACTTTAATAAAATTCGTTTAATCGATTAAATAAATATAGTCGAATATAATAGCTATATAAAGGTTAATATGGGAGCAGATAAATAGCTTTAGATTAAGTAAAGAAACAAGGGTAGAAATTATTGGAATTTTCTAGAAATTTATCTGCTGGAAAAGTTAAATCAACACTTAGTAACAGAGATATTTCTATTTATCAAGTAACTAAGTGTAAAAATATAACTTCGAGCAACAAAAATACAGTTGTTTTTTCACTCTTATATTTAACTTAGCATATTTTTTTCATGTAAAGATAGAATTTTTCAATTTTACTCACTTCCTGTTATGCTAGAATTATAAAAGTTATGTACTCAAGTGTGTTTTTGATGGCAGTACAACATTTTAATATTTTTAGAACTTAATTCAAAATTAATAAATTAATTTTAAGGCATTTTTTCTTTAACCGACCGCGGGTGAAAATTCGCCAAATAATATTTATGGTTATTTACGCGTCACCAAATAATGGAGTTCATTATGCCCCAAACCACTCTCACAAAAATATGACAATTGGCTGTAAAACTGAAACAGTGAACTATTTGAAACACTGAAAAGTAGAAAAAAATATAAATGAAAAAAATGTGTAATATTAAAAATAAAAAACCCCTTTTATCGTTTAATAGTTTAAGATTAATTGAATTATGATTATACATTGATAAAACAATGTAGAAATCCTGAATAGGTAGTTAAAATAACAATTTTTCTTTTCTCCTGTTGCCATATGTTAATTAAAAAAAACAGAGCAAAAATTATACATTTTTTTAAAAATAAATTCATATCTTCAAGCGTAAATCATGGCGGTGAATTTTCCATTTTCGGAGCCCACGCCAATTAACGTATTGTAACGGAATTTTTTTCGAATTATATGAATTGCACACACGAAATAAGGCGGAATTTTTAAGATAAAAAATGAATTCTTATAAAAGAGTGTTTTTGGAAAAGCTAATTGTATTCTTGCTCAATCAAAAAGAAATTTGACAAAATATTTTTTCCATTTGTCAAACAACAAACGGATTCGGCAATGAAAGTAGTGTGATTGATTTGAAGTAATCTAGTCATCCAACCAATTTTTAGGTGCGTTGCTAATTATATAAATACGTAGCCCATATAGTCGTCGTTTGGTCCGTCCGTCTGCATATAACAGCGAAAAAATTTGAAATTTAATATATAATCGTTGAAGAATTTTGTAGAGTCATTTCAATAACGGTACTTATACATTATTATCCGTCCCAGAAGAGAGGTCGTCAAAAATAGTTACAAAATACCAATCTGGTTTATCACTGCCAATTATGTTCAAAACATTAATTTAACATTATTAAATACATAACATTGTTAAAAATGGTAAATAATATAAATTAAATTAATTAATAAAATATAATAAATGAACAATGATAAATAAATAAACAAAACTATAAACTATAATAAAAAATTATAAATTATAATAAAAAAAAACTATAAACTATAATAAAAAAATAAATTATAAATTATAATAAAAAAACTATAAACTATATTAAATAAACTACAGTTGTCAAAAAATAGGGTTACTGTAATTGGTATAATTGGCTACTTGCTTAGTACAGCTGCATCTGACCTGACCCGGATAATACGTAAGTACCCTTTATTTTAACTGCATAGTTAATATTATACACTGTAAAAAAAAATTCCTGAAAAAAAAGGAAATTGTACTGGCAATCGGGACGCCAGTACTTCTTCTACGCATAGTACTTCATTTTTTCGAACATATACTTTTTTTTAATTATTTGTCTGATGATCTATTTATCAATTCCAATAAAAACAATAATTATCTTAAGCAGACATCTTAAGCTTATTACATGTTATTAAAATAAATTTTCGTTATCTCTTATTTTAAAAGACTTATGTAAATAAACAATTTTATAATAAATTGAATTATTATATGTGAGCTATGCTGAGAACTGGTGTACGGTTCTTTTAAAGTGAATAGTTTTTAAAATATTTAAAAAAATATATTTTTAAGGACAATTTCGAAATTAATGATTTTGTGATAGGTAAATTTAAATTTGGACTGACTGATTTAGTTTAAATTAATTTAGTTTAATTTATAAAATTATAAGCTAAAGAAATAAAATTATAAAGTTTTTAAAATTATAAACTTCATTTTTATAAAAGTAAAATTAACTATTTTTATAAATTTAAGGAAAAAATTATAAACTTTGTAAAATTATAATTTATAAAATAATAAATTTTAGTTTAATTCATCAGTTTATAAGCCAAATCAGTTTAGTTTAATATCAATATAAATAGCGATAACTTAAAAAAAGTATTATGCTATGAAACCTTTATATAACCCAATATTGCCTCACGATAGAAAAATTAAAATAAATTTTTAAAATATTAGGGAAAACAAATCTTAAATTTGAAGCATTATTAAAAAAAAAAAAAAAAAAAAAAAAAAAAAAAAAGGAAAAAATGTGTAACTTATAAAAATAAAATAAATTTCTAAATATGTCGTTATAAAGTATAAATATTACTATTATTGTCACCAAAAATTACCGTCCAGACATGGCCCCGGTTAAAATATGGGCCAGTGTGTCGAGCCGGGTCAGGCCTGGATCCTTGAAGAACTCTAGTAGAGAAACAACAATCTTAATTCGCATTTCAAACAAGGCAATTTCTGTACGCAAACCTCTAAGCGTTATTTACGGAAATTGCACTGTTTTGGAAGAATACGAACATTGTACTGTTTTTAAAAAAATACGGAAAAAATCCATTAAATTTACGAAAAACGTTTTGCATATTTACGGATTTGAAATTTCCTTTACGGAACTAATGTCATTTACGAAAATTGTACTGTTGTTTTCGAAAAATGGAACTTCTCCGTAAATTTTTACGGAAAATCTCTTGTATTTTCACGGATTTTTTTTTTTTTTTTTTTTTTTTTTTTTTTTTTTTTTTTACAGTGTATATTTGTCATATTAAAGGTAGTGACGGAAGTATTTATATATGTATACGTATATAACAAGATATAGCATATATATAGATATAATAGATTATATACATTGATACAGTATATTTGCATTACATAATATTTATATTTTATTCATTCGGGTGGGCATAACAAACCACTAGAAATAAAACTACGATCGTTCATATCGTTTATTGCTAAAAGTCGTCAATTTGATGTTATGTATTTAATAAATGTATACTAAATTACTGTTTTGTATTATTTCAGCTTGCTTTTATATTATTTATCATTTTTAACAATGATATGTATTTATTAAATGTACATTAAATAACCATTTTCAACACGATTGGCAATTAACAACGATAAAAAAAAATTGATGATTGACAACAATTTTTGGCGATTTATCTACCTGGCCTGGATAATACGTAAGTACCGAAATAACTACCAGTGTATGAATGCACAAACAGTTTGTTTTATAGTTACACTATTTAATACACACATTCATGAAACATTTGTTTAATTTCTACATAAATAAGCCATACAATAATGTAATATAAAATATGTAAAGCCATATGAGATTAGGAATTTTTTCATTGGTTGTATTTTCACTTGCGTGAATTTTTTTAACTATTTGGCGCGAAATCGCTCTGTTTCAGGCTGAATTATGCCAAGTCTCCTGTAACAAAAAAGTACAGTTTTTTCTTTCAATTATTTTTTTCATATGTAAAATGATAACTCGTAAAATATATTTCAGAATCATAAATATCGATAGAAAACATTATACGCTTATGGGTTTCCGATTTAAAATAAAATGTGAATGCATTCTATTGTATACTCAAACTACATCTTAAGATTACCAAGAAAAAATCTCTGATGCAAAGAAATAGAATATTCTAGACACCCTTTAATCTAATTTTTGAAACTTTATCATTCTGGATATTTTAAATATATTTTAAAGCATATAGAACTTAGCAAACAAATTAGTATGAAATGTTGCGTAATCATTAATGCAGAATATGCAAAGTGGATTATTTCGTATAAATAAAATGTTAAATTAGTAACTGATTAAAGAGAAAATGCAATATAATTCTACTTGATCCATATTTTAAAATCTGCTACGGCGATAAATATTTTCGTAGATAAATGATATTTAATCCACTAAATCAATAAAATCCTTTTAATCGATTAAGTGAAATTTGGTAGAATACGGTAACTTTAGACTAATTAAATCATTTTAATCCATTAAATAACGACGATAGAATACAGTAACTTTAGACTGATTAAATACTTTTAATCCACTAAATAAAGACGGTAAAATACGATAATTTTAGAATATTTGAGCACAGATGATTAGTTTTCGTCCAAGTAAATATTGCGGAGAATTATCATAAAGTTTAACTGCTGGAAAAGTTAAATTAATCAATAGTTAGTAGCAGAAGTTATTTTATTGCACTAAAACTATTAATACATTTAAAATCGATAATTCTGAATCATGACGTATTTGCTGACTGTGAATAGTGTTTCTTTTTTCTCATCATAGAGTGATTTTAATATTTTATAAGCTATTTGACATAAATCCTCTCTTAACATGTTAAAAATGAATCAATCTAATAAGTGTATCTCGAAAAATTCTTGCATTAGAACAATCTCTGATGAAATAAATTTCCTTAATATTCAAAATTGTTAATTTTATTTATCAAAAACTGTGTCTGTTTCATCCAGTATTAAATTTCACTTTATTTGTATGCCATAAAGGATAATTTTTAATTTGCCAGCTTCAATACAAAATATTTATTTACCCTACAACTAGAATTTATCCTGCAAAGTGAATTGAAACAATGTAATTTTTGTTTTCAATTTGCTTGTTTGTACATACAACACACACTTAATGCCTCTCAATATATATTTAATTAATACTGAAATCACTAAGTTACAATCACATATACATAAATGTTTCCAATTCAAATGGAATTCTATTAAGGCATCGTATTTAAAAAATATATTATTCTTTAAAATTAGCATAACCTATCCATATATCCAGCTCAACTAAAAACAAAGTATTGACCTTTTAAAAACATAGTAGATTTGGTTGAACTTTTCCTTACATTTTAAAGCATATTCTAAATCTATGTGAGCTACATATTACCCTGTCAGCCATTTTGAATACCGTCTCCAAAATTGTTAGTTCTTCGGCCACCGCAACTCAACACAACTCTCAAAAGACCGGAAGCGGTTTCCAACTCCATGCACTTGCGCGCCATCTATTACCAAACAACAGAAGTGTCTCCAACGCGGCTCCCGCGGGCGTCATGGCACCCGCTGAGGTTTTTTTCTTCATTTTCCTTGGTTCTCTTCAAATAACATTCTATTACTTGCTTTGGAATAATAAAATACTTACTTTATCTTAAAATCATTAATGTATGCATTTTTGTTTTCATTGTAATCGTCCTTAAGTTTTTTGGCTATCTCACCTGCAATATACTCTGAGATAGTGCCCCCAAAATCAGAGAAATCTAATGTTAAATTTATTATGATTTATATTTTTTCACTGCAATTTATATTTTCACGAGACCTTTATTTTGTAGGGGCCTTAATATTGGTTTACCTTTTCCTAGATTTTAAAGCATATTCTAATTATGATATATATGCGTATAATTGCCGAAACGTCAGTGAAGGCTTACTGTGGAGACCCGAAAAGTTTTTGGTTTCTGTCTGTCTGTTTGTCTGTCTGTCTGTCTGTCTGTCTGTTCCGCGATAACTGCCGCAAAAATGATCCGATTAGTTTGATTTTTGGTAGGTATGTTGGTGAGGTACCCGGAATTAGCTGTATAGTTTTTAGTTATGTTTGGTTCATTCGTTAGGAAAATATAAAACATTTCTTTTTAGGTCATAATGCTTTCCTATCGGAATTCAGACGATTTTGAAAATTTTCATCCATTGAAATAAAATGGCGCATTTGATTAACGTATTTAATGTGTAAGTTATGAAGGCTAAAATTTATCAAGTCAGGTCTTAAATTGTTCAAATTAATTTGAAATTTTGTTAATACATTCGTCAGATTTTTTAAATTAGGTGTACAATGTTTGGTGGAATTTTATACATCTGCTCTAATAATATAATACATTTTATTCTATCATTTTTTACAAAATTATTTTCTCATTTTTTACAAAAATTTCCGATGCATTTTTTTTCTCTCTTTCATTAAATGGTTGCTAAGCAACTATATTTCAAAGAATATCAACAAAGGAAAATTCAAGTGAATCGCATTATTTTTAAGCGAAGTTTTATTAAAAATTGCCAATTTTCGGGTTTTAAGTTTTTAATATGCTTTTTTTTAATGAAATAGATGAGAATTTATTTTAACTACTAAAAAATGATTACCAAATCGGTTTTCCAAATGAAAATAATAAAAACGTTGAATGCGTAAATTGAATATAGGTCAAATAAGATGAATTTAAATTTGTATAAGTATACTTTATACACGAAATCTTATTCATCTTCAGCAATATATGATGTTTAGTAGTTGAAATATAACTATTATTTTAAGGATAGGATAAAATCTCTTGTACAAAGAGATGGTTATTCTAATGAAATGAAAATTGCAAATACATTCAGACATATATTCAAGAAATGAAATAGCGCAATTACTGGAAATTGAGAATAGAATATTAAAGCGACAACGGGGGGTTCAGGGGGCCGGAGACCCCCTGAAATAATGTATTGTTATTCTGAAAAAATACAGTAACAAGTAGTTTATCCTATCATTGCATAACATTGTGTTTAAGGGGATATTTTTAAAATTTCCGAAACTTTCGATAAATTTATATTCTTATAAATGTATAAATAACTTAAAAAGATTGAATTTTAGTGTGTAAATATTATGCAGATAATGTTAAAAATTAGTAAGATTAATGAACAATGATTTTTTGAGCTGACGTTGAGGCCTCTGATCTGTAGATTTACTAGTATACGTAAACGCCTATGCATTCCTACTACACAATAATGAGATAATATTGCTTCATGATCACAATCACGTGAATAATGGTGCCCTTCACTGTTTGACGCAAATTAAGGTGCGTTCTTGCTTTCAGGAACGTTGGACAGGCCTGTTCTAGGTGATATAAAGTAAATGTATCACGTAAATGAATAAAAAAAATATCATTCGAGCAGGCCATGTAAAGAGAATTATAGTACATAAATAATCTCTCAAGTTCGAACACTAGCTTATGAGAAAATGCTATATAACTTGATAAAATTAAAAGTTTAAAATTATAAAATTCCATTATTGCAATCCAGGTTTGTTTTATATACCACTGAATTTGCATTTAATTATAAAAATGTATAAAAATTATTTTTTGAATTATATTCGTTTTCTTAAAATTAATTTCCTCATCACTGAAAACATCGCTTAAAACAACTTTTTTTTAGAAAAAAGTATAATACATGAACAGCAAAAACCAAACAAAAAACCAAACAAAAAAAAAACTTTTTTTTTTTACTAAAGATACAATGATACAGATTACAGAATAAGTTCATGTCAAATAAAAAGTATTTTGGTTTTATATTCATATATTTTTCTTTTACTTTTTATAAAATCGAAACTAGTAATCTGATTTCAGTTATCTGAAAATCAATACAAGACACTTTTTTCTGTTTCGATTTCAAGTGAAATTGTCTTTAAGCTATCATGTCTTATAATTACATTACACTTTAAAATTATATAAAATGTCTCTGTATCCTCCGCTGAAAATAAAAGAAATAATACTATGTAGATTCAATAAATCTCATTTTCGAAGATTTTATATATCTTTCTATACATTCTCCAGCATATTGTAAAAGATGAAGGGCAGGACAAATTAATCAATATTAAGTGCTACTTTATCAGTAAAAGAGACTCTAGAAAGAGAATTATCTCACATAAATAATCTTTAATGCTCGAAAACTTATTAAAGATAAAATGTAATATAACTGTATACTTAATCGAAATTTTGAAATCTGCTATCGCCATATGAATTCTATGGCAGGTAAATGAGATATATTTGAAATAAAAGGGCTTTATACAATTAGATAAAGAGCTAACACAACGATAATTTTAGATTAAGACAAGAAGATATTTAAAGTTTTTGACGAAGTGAGCGTGCAAGACTATTAAGAGTTATCGCAAACTTAGTTGCTGGAAAAACTTTAAAAAATCGATATTTAATAAGGGAGTTGCTTGTTTTAAAGTTTCACTGTTCTAGAAAGCAATTGAGATGTAGTGATACATTTTCCAACGATATTTATCAATTATATCTTTAATCAGTTAAATAAAGATTTAGACTAATAAAATTTTTCGATTAATATGAGAAGATATTGTTAGTTTTCGTAAAAATGAACAAAACGGCGCAGAGACTATTAGAGTTATCGCAAACTTTGTTGCTGGCAAAACATAAATCGATAGTTAATAAGCTGATTATTTTAAAATTATATTCTTATGATAAAGCTACAAAGTAAATTCAGTAATGTGATGTAGTGATAAATTACCTAACGATTTTTGTTGATTGAACATTTAATCGTTTAAATAAAGATCTAGACTATAGTAAATTTAAATTTATATGAGAAGATATTGTTAGTTTTTGTTCTTGGGAATGAATAAGCACAGAGATTATTACAAAGTTGTCGCAAGCTTTGTTGCTGAAAAAACTTAAATAACTTGATAATTACTAAGGTAATTGCTTGTTTTAAAGTAACATTGTTAGAGTAAAGCTATAACTTAAATTCAATGATATGATGTAGTGAATATTTTTTAACGATATCTATTAATTATATATTTAATCAATTAAATAAAAATATACGACCAATATAATTTTAGTTTAATATAAAAAAAAAATATATTTTTTTAGTTTTTGACGAGGTGAAAAAATAGGCGCAGAGACTATTAAGAGTTATCGCAAACTTTGTTGCTGGAAAAACTTAAATCGATAATTAGTAATCTAATTGATTGTTTTAATGTTATGTTATTCCAATAAAGCAAGAACGTAAATTCAATGATGTGATGTAGTGATAAATTTCCTAACGATGTTTATTGATTAAACCTTTAATCGATGAAATAAAGATCTATACTACAGTAAATTTTAGATTGATATGAGACGATATTGTTAGTTTTGTACTTGGGAATGAATAGGAACAGAGATTATTACAAAGTTGTCGCAAACTTAGTTGCTGAAAAAACTTAAATAAATCGATAATTACTAAGGTAATACCTTGTTTTAATGTTACATTGTTCTAGTAAAGCTATAACGTAAATTCAATGATATGATGTAGGAAATATTTTTAACGATATTTATTGATTATATATTTAATCAATTAAATAAAGGGCTAAGACAACGGTAATTTTAGATTAAGACGAGAAGATATTGTTAGTTTTTATCGAAGTGAACGAATAATCGCAGAGACTATTCAGAGTTATCGCAAACTTAGTTGCTGGAAAAACTTAAATAAGTCAATATTTGATAAGAGCATTGCTTGTTTTAAAGTTTCACTGTTCTAGAAAGCAATTCAATAATGTGATGTAGTGATACATTTTCCCAACTATGTTTATTAATTATATCTTTAATCAATTAAATAAAAATGTAGACTAAGTAAATTTTTCGATTAATATGAGAAGATATTGTTAGTTTTCGTAAAAATGAACGAAACGGCGCAGAGACTATTAGAGTTATTTTAAACTTAGTTTCTGGAAAAACTTAAATCGATAATTAGTAAGCTAATTGATTGTTTTAAAGTTATGTTGTTCCAATAAAGCTACAACGCAAATTCAATAATGTGATGTAGTGATAAATTTCCTAACGATGTCTATTGATTAAATTAAACTTTTAATCGTTTAAATAAAGAACTAGACTATAGTAAATTTAAATTCATATGAGAAGATATTGTTAGCTTGATTTTGGGAATGAATAAGGTACAGAGATGTTTACAAAGTTATCGCAAACTTAGTTGCTGAAAAAACTTGTAAATCGATATTTAATAAGGGATTTGTTTGTTTTAAAGTTTCACGGTTCTAGAAAGCAATTCAATAATGGGATGTAGGGATAAATTTTCCAACGATATTTATCAATTATATCTTTAATCAATTAAATAATTATCTAGACTACGGTAATTTTTCGATTAATATGAGAAGATATTGTTAGTTTTCGTAAAACTGAACGAAACGGCGCAGAGACTATTAAGAGTTATCGCAAACTTTGTTGCTAGAAAAAATTAAATCGATAATTAATAAGCTAATTGATTGTTTTAACCCTTTTATGGGCAGTGGTATGTTTATGAAACCACTTAATTTTAATTCCCAAACGGCCACAATGGCACCAAAATTTTGTTAAAATCTTTTCCATTTAATATGTATGTGCAATATAGCCTTTTTCTTATTTTCAAATAAATTTTTTTGTAAAGTCCGGTGCCAGTCATTTATTTCAACATTTTAGTACTGAAAGTACTTTGCCCCTGAAAGGGTTAAAGTTATGTTGTTCCATTAAAGCTACAACGTAAATTCAATAATGTGATGTAGTGATAAATTTCCTAACCATGTTTATTGATTAAACCTTTAATCGATTAAATAAAGATCTAGACTACAGTAAATTTTAGATTGCTATGATTAGATATTGTTACTTTTTGATATTGGGAATGGATAAGCACAGAGATTATTACAAAGTTGTCGCAAGCTTAGTCGCTGAAAAAAACTTAAATTGATAATTACTAAGGTAATTGCTTGTTTTAAAGTTACATTGTTCTAGTAAAGCTATAACGTAAATTCAAGAATAAGATGTAGTGAATATTTTTTAATGATATTTATTGATTATATATTTAATCAATTAAATAAAGAGCTAAGACAACGGTAATTTTAGATTAAGACGGGAAGATATTGTTAGTTTTTGACGAAGTGAACGAATAGGCGCAAAGACTATTAAGAGTTATCGCAAACTTAGTTGCTGGAAAACATAAATCAATAATTAGTAAATGAATTGTTTGTTTAAAAGTTACATTGTTCTAGTAAAGCTACAGCGTAAATTAAATAATGTGATGTAGTGATAAATTTTCCAAATACATTTATTGATTTTATCTTTAGTCATTTAAATTAAGATCTAAGACAGCGGTAAATTTAAATTAATACGAGAAGATATTGTTAGTTTTTGACGAAGTAAACAAATAGCCGCACAGACTATTAAGAATTATCGCAAACTTATTTACCAGAAAAACTTAAGGTAACGATAATCAATAAGGTAATCGATAATCTAAACGATAATCAATAAGGTAATTGTGTGTTTTAAAGTTACTTTGTTGTAGTACTTCATTTTAAGAGTTGCAAAATATTGCAATGTGTATAGTTTTTTAAGCATAACTCAAAAACTACTCAGCGGAATGAGCTGTAACTTCAGATTTGCATATTTGAAGCTTCTAGAAATATATCTCTATTAAAAATTGTATAGCTTATAGTTCATGTTTTTCAAAAATTAATTTAAAAAAAAATAGATATTCTTGAAAAAAATATGAATTGCAATCTATGAATTTTTTAACAGAAATCGATGTCTAGAAGCTTCAAATATGTGAAAGGAAAATTACAGCTGATTTTGTCCAGTAATTGTTTAGTTATACTTTAAAAACTGCCCGCATTATAATCTCTTTTGCAACGTTTACAAATGAAGCTAACATTAGACGTTTCAAACTTTAAACCTTTATAATTTATAAACTATTTGAACGAGTGATTTCTCGTTTGGAATCCCAAGGTAAAATTTACCTAAAATGCCAAATATGGTGTCAAAATTAGGTGTTCGTGTTGAAATTTTCCGAATTTGGTACAATTTCATCATGAAGACGACATCTTACGCTTATTTCTTTTTAAATATAAATTGAAAATATATAATTTCCAGTCGAATAGTTATTTATATTTTTTTCCGTGACAGTTTTGAAATTAAACTATATAGAATGTTCTCTTTTCTTGGCCGACTGTATCTGAATTGATCTACATGCTCTTGTAATTACAAGTATGTAATTCCAGTTATATAAAAGTCATTAATAAAATCGTGGTTATATTAAGTTTTGGATCAAACTTTGCTATTTTCCTAATTATGTCTGTTCTCAAAAAAATATTTTTTTCCATATGGACAACGTGAAACGTTCGACATATTTCCGGAACAAAAAAGATTAAAACTGGCAGTCATGATTATTAAGATAATTTGGAACCGCACAGCGTTTTCCATTAACACATTACATCTTGAGTTATGTGCGATTTCTTAGAGATACAGTATCCTAAAAATTTATTAAAATCGCCAAATTAATCAGCATTATCCGAAAGATCCTTCCGTTTTATCGAAAAATGAAAAGCGTTATTAAATTGTTTCTGTTTCTCTACAAAAATACCCGCTAAGTTCATGCGTCAAAGATTTAACTTGATTTCGTGAATGCGTTAGAACTTCGCAAGTTTGGATTTGTTGTAAGTTGCATTTTTGCCTTATATTAATTTCTCATCAAGCTTCATATTTTATATATACAGGGTGAATCTAAACTCTTAGGCAAAATTTTAAGGGGTGATAGTACACATCAAGACAAACAATATTAAATACGAAACTAAGGGTCCCAAACGTCTTCCGAAGGAGATATTCGCCATTAAAGTTTAGGGTCCAAAATTTCAAATGATTATAAAAAACGGAAAAATTGGTCGATTCGTTTGCGGTTTTCGCTAAAACTATTCTTTATGTCAGTATTTTCTTAAAAATAAATGTTAAAGATAAAGTTCAAAAAATGCCGATAGAAGGCGTTTTAGACTTTGCAGTAAGGAAAAACAATTTTTTACCGTTATTTTTTGTATCTCATTAAATGCTTTCAAAAGCATAGACTTAAACTTAAATTTTGAGCTCAAGATCTGAATCGTTGGGAGGGATTAAGTAGCGCAAACTGAACTCCGTTCAGGAGTTGAAATTTGAAACCCCTCCCTCCCCCCCTCCTGAACACAGTTCAGTTATTCCCGATCTTGGTGTCGTAGACCAGGCAGAAACAATATGAGCTGTAATTTTCCAACTGGAAGGAAAATGTCCGGGTCAGGATTCGAACCTGGGATCTTTTGGCTGAAGCTGCCATACTCTACTAACTGAGCTATCCCGGTTGAATCTGTAGGGCATAATTCATCCAGTTCATGCCCTGCAGATAGCTCCATTGATAGAGCATGGCAGCTTCAGCCAAGACATCCCAGGTTCGAATCCTGGCCCGGACATTTTTCGTGCAGTTGGAAAATTACAACTCGTATGTTTCCTTTACCAATTTTAATAATTGTGTTAAAATTAATCCAGTATGAAACTACTACCCCCTACACGTAAAATAAACGATAGAGTAATGGCAGAATTAAATCGAAAATTTATTCATAAGAGACATGAGCAATTTCTCCGCGCGAAATAAAAAGAAACAATTTGATGTATGCATGTAGTGCGCAATATGAATGAAGGTTGACACGTAGAAAATGGTACACGCATGATGTTCGTGAGGAATCACAAAAACTGCTCGAAAGAGTGTCCACCAGCAACGATGCAGGCCTCACACCGCCGGTGTAGGGAGTTGCGAACATTAGTGAATACCTCGGGCATCTCCCGGATATCGCCTGCTACGACGGCATTCCTCGCAACCAAGTCCTCATCGGAGTCGACCGTAAAAAATAGTTGTTCATTACTCCAAAGTCTAAAGCCCCCTCTATCGGCATTTTAAACTTTATCTTTAAATTTTATTTTTAAAATTAATTTTTTTATTTAATTTTGTCATCTCTCTATCGTTTATTTTACGTGTAGGGGGTAGTAGTTTCTGCCTGGTCTACGGCACCAAGATCGGGAATAACTGAACTGTGTTTAGGGGGGAGGGGGGTTTAAATTTTAACTCCTGAACACAGTTCAGTTTGCGTTACTTAACCAATGCCAACGATTCAGATTTTGAGCTCAAAATTTAAGTTTAAGTCAAATCTTTTGAAAGCAATTAATCAGATACAAAAAATAACGGTAAAAAATAGTTGTTCGTTACTCCAAAGTCTAAAGCGCCCTCTATCGACATTTTTCAAACTTTTTCTTTAAAATTTATTTTTAAGATAATACTGACATAAAGAATAGTTTTAGCGAAAACCGCAAACGAATCGACCAATTTTTATATTCATTATAATTATTTGAAATTTTGGTCCCTAAACTTTAATGGCGCCTATCTCCTTCGGAAGATGTTTGGGACCCTTAGTTTCCGATTTAATATTGCTTGTGTTTATGTGTACTATCACCCCTTAAAGTTTTTCCTCAAGAGTTTAGATTCACCCTGTACATAAAAAACAGAAAAATGTAACTACTTTCCTCAATTTAATTTTATTTCTTTTCGATCTATTAGAAATCATTTTCGCATCTTTGGTTTGCCTTCGCATATTTCACTACACATTCTAAAAATAAAGCACATAACAAATAGATCCGTGTGTATAATTACTTTATCATTAATTTAAGCTATATGCGAAGTGAATTATGAATTATATATTATCTATACTGATAAAAGCAGGTTTCGCTCTCTCTGTGTGTGGTGTCTGTCTACCATGGCTAGCGAAATCTAACGCACCTAGAAATCTGAATATTTAGGTGAGAATAGTCCAAGGCCTTTCCTGATGCACCTGAGTCTCATAATTTTAATATTTTAATAATTAAACAAAATATTAATTAAAACTAATAAATAACTCATGTCTTTCTTTGCGAGTCAGCTAAATCTTTTTGGGCAATCGCTCATGCCCAGAACCCGATTTACGGCAGCGAATGAGAATGAAGAACTATTTGAATGAAGAATGCGTTTATTTTGCAATTTTCTTTTAACTTCTATCGACTAAACCACTGTGGATTATTTAAAAGCAAAAAACATATTATGAAAGAGCGCGTTCTTGCGTCTAAAATGCTGCAATCAATTCGAAAAAAAAAAATTATTGTAACCCTTTGAAAAACATTTTTGAAAAAGGGTCGTTTTCCCAGGTGAATGTTTTTACCTTACGGCAACGCCCCTGAAGAGCACGATTTTAGAGATACAGACAAAGTGAATTTATGCTCTTAAAACCGAAATCTTCCTCTAATCGACAGTATAATTAATTTAAAACAAGTAATATAAAAACTTTTTTAAAGTTAATTCCTACTTAGGTCAAATAGAATTTTTTTTCCAGCGATCTACACGCTTCGCCACTGACGGTATTTATTCCTAAATTTGTATCCTGCTAAATATCTTACATAAAAGAAATTTTTGAAATGTATTAAAAATTAAAAAAAATAAATAGCTAAAATACCAAAAATTAACAGCTCGAAAAGCATTTCTCACAAAATTGTTAGACAAACTGCGTTAGAAAGGTAAAAAAATTGTATTTTTCTTGATATAAATTTAAAATCTAATGATTATGCCGTTTTTCAAATATTGAATTTCAAAAATTATCAAACTTCACTATAAAGTGCCATAGCGATGTTAGAGTTAGCGAAAATTCAGTTTTTTCAAATATTAATTAATTAATTAAATTTTATTATTTAATTTTGTTTTATACTTCATTTCTGTTCAAAAGTATAGACTCACTCCACATTTATAGTCTCCATCGCCCGCGAGCCGCCTGATCTTCGTCCGTGAACAGCCTTATCTCTTAGTATTATCTTTTTACGTGTGAAGGTGAGAATATAAATATGGAGTGAGTCTATACTTTTGAACAGAAATGAAATATAAAATTAAAATTAATTAATTACATTTAATTAATGAATTACTATTTGAAAAAACTGTATTAACATCAATTATCATCCAGTACAAGTTTTAAAAAAATTATTTGAACTTGAATGGATGAATAGAAAATATTTTATTAACGATTGAAAATTCCAACAAGATATATAGAGAGAGAGTGTGAGCTAATAGTAGGAATTTAAAAAGGCGAATGCAGGTCATTTCTCATCTCACGAAACGATTTTTTTTCTTACGCTAAAAGTTAGTAAACGTTCGTATTTCGGCACAATCTTTTTAGAGCATCTCGGTAGATTATTACTTTACTTTACTCTACTTTAATTAATCTAAAATTTTCGTGGCCTATCCTCCTTATTTATTTGATTCCGAGGGATTTTATTGGAAATTTATCTTATTTATTCACCAGAAAATTCATGCAGCAAATTAAAAATAAACAAACAATTATATTGTCTAATCACTTTCTTATCTCTTCTATATCAACAAAGTTTGAGTAACTTTGTTATATTAGATTGCCTTCTTCTTTCACTCCGTTGAAAACTATGAAGCTCTACTTTAATTAATCTAAAATTTTCGTGGCCTATCCTCCTTATTTATGTGATTCCGAGGGATTTTATTGGAAATTTATCTTATTTACTCACCACAAAATTTATGCAGCAAAATAAATATAAATAAACAATTGTATAATCATTCATTTATTTATCTCTTCTATATCAACAAAGTTTGAGTAACTATGTTATATTAGATTACCTGCTTCTTTCACTTCGTTAAAAATTATGAACCTCGTTTTGATTTAATTTAAAATTTTGATAGCCTATCCTCCTTATTTATTTGATCCGAGGAATTTTATTGGAAATTTATCTTATTTACTCACCAGAAAATTCATACAACAAAATAAATATAAACAAACAATTAACTTTTATAATAATGCATTTATTTATCTCTTCTATTATCAACAAAGTTTGAGTAATTATTTGATATTACATTACCGTCTTCTTTCTCTCCACTGAAAACTATGAACCTCGTTTTGATTTAATTTAAAATTTTCGTAGCCTTCCTATTTATTTAATTGATCCGAGGGATATTTTAGGAAATCTATCTGAATCACTCACCAGAGAATTCGTACAGCAAAGTAACTTTGAACAAGCAATTAACTCTTATAATTATTGATTTATTTATCTTTTCTATGAACAAAGTTTGAGTAACGTAAGTACTTGAGTTTCACAACTCTGTGATATTAGGTTCCCATCTTTCACTGCGTTGGAAACTTTGAAGTTCGTTTTGATTTAATCTAAAATTTTCGTATCCTATCCTCTTTATTTAATTGATCCGAGGGATTTTATGGCATGTTTATCTCAGTAATTCACCAGAGAATTCGTACATTAGAGTAACTTTAAACAAGCAATTTACTTTTATAATTATTGATTTATTTATCTCTTCTATCAACAAAGTTTCAGTAACTATGTGGTATTAAATTCCCTTTTTCTTTCACTTTGATGGAAACTATCAATCTCTTTTTGATTTAATCTAAAATTTATGTCACCTTTCCTGTTTATTTAATCTAATCGGAGTATTTTATTTGAAATTTATCTCATTAACTCTCCAGAGAATTTATAAAGCAATTAAATTTTATAATTATTGTATTATTTCTCACTTCTGTCAAAAAGGTTGAGTGACTATGTCGTATTATATTCCTCTTTTCTTTCACTCCGATGGAAACTATCAATCTCGTTTTGATTTAATCTAAAAAAATTTCGCCTTGCCTGTTTATTTAATTGAATCTGGGTATTTTATTGGAAATTTATCTCATTAACTCTCCAGATAATTTATAAAGCAATTAAATTTTATAATTATTGTATTATTTCTCACTTCTATCAAAAAGGTTGAGTGACTATGTCGTATTATATTCCTCTTTTCTTTCACTCTGATGGAAACTATCAATCTCGTTTTGATTTAATCTAAAAAAATTTTCGCCTTGCCTGTTTATTTAATTGAATCTGGGTATTTTATTGGAAATCTATCTCATTAATTCACCAGATAATTTATGCAGCAATTAATTTTTATAATTATTGTATTATTTCTTACTTCTATCAACAAAGGTTGAGTAACTATGTGGTAACTATGTGATATTCCCCTTTTCTTTCACTACGATGGAAACTATCAATCTCTTTTTGATTTAATCTAAAATTTATGTTGCATTTCCTGTTTATTTAATCTAATCGGGGTATTTTATTGGAAATTTATCTCATAAACTCACCAGAGAAATTATAAAGCAATTAATTTGGAAAATTATTGTATTATTTCTCACTTCTATCAAAAAAGGTTGAGTAACTATGTCGTATTATATTCCCTTTTTCTTTCATTCCGAAGAAAACTATCAATCTCTTTTTGATTTAAACTACATTTTTTGTCACTTTTCCTGTTTATTTAATTGAGTCGGGGTATTTTATTGGAAATTTATCTCATTAATTCACCAGATAATTTATACAGCAATTAATTTTTATAATTATTGTATTATTTCTTAATTCTATCAACAAAGGTTGAGTAACTATGTTGCATTATATTCCCTTTTTCTTTCACTCCGAAGGAAACTATGAATCTCTTTTTGATTTAATCTAAAATTTATGTCGCCTTTACTGTTATTTAATCTAACCGGGTTATTTTATTGGAAATTTATCTCTTTAACTCACCAGCGAATTTAAAAACAATTAATTTTTATAATTATTGTATACTTTCTCACTTCTATAAAAAAAGGTTTAGTCACTGTGTGGTATTATATTCCCTTTTTCTTTCTCGCCGATGGAAACTATCAATCTCTTTTTGATTCAATGTAACATTTTTGTCGCGTTTCCTGTTTATTTAATTGAATCGAGAGTATTTTATTGGAAATTTATCTTATTAACTCACCATATAATTAATACAGCAATTAATTTTTATAATTATTGTATTATTTTTCTCTTCTATCAACAAAGGTTGAGTAACTATGTGATATTATATTCTTTTACTGTTTCACTCTGTTGAAAACTATCAATTTTTTATTGAATTAAAGTAAAAATTACGTAATCTAGCTTCTTTATTTAACTTATTAACCCTTTATGCTAAAACGGTACTTTTAAGTACCATTAACTCTTTAAATCCCAAACTTTAAAAAACTGAAAGACCTTAGAATACCAACAAAATAGCCTAAAATGCTGTTTTTTTATCCCCCCCTTTTTCACTAGGTAAGTAGTGGAAATGATCCGACTGCTTTCTCCCATTATTCAAATTTCGACAGGTGTTACACCCCTCTGTTTATCATTTTTCCATATTCTGAAAAAAAAATCTTCTTTTTCTTTCTGTACTGTCCAGAAATATCAACACATTACCCCATCTATCATTGAGAGAGACCACCCGCTTGGAAGGCAAATCCTTTCAGCTATCCTGGGATATTGTGGGTTTCACTACATTAGGATGATTTCGGCTATTGCGGAATTCAAAAGATTAAAGAAAATGTAATTGAAAATTTATTTAATCCGTCTATTAATAAAAGTTGATTCTTGCGACCCCACATTAAGAGCCATTTCATTAGAAAATTCGGTGTTTCTCGAAATTCAGTGTCGAAGATCATGAGAAAATATCGCATTGAAGGGAAAACATCCACAGTAAAGAACCGGATTTGATGAAAGCCCAGATTCAGAGAAAGTGACGGAATTGTAGCATCTAATTAAAACCAGAAGACTACCGGTGTGAAACTGACTGCAGAACCGAACCAATATCTGCATAATTAGCTATCCAAGATTATATCTAGAAAAGAACTTCATAAAAACGAAATCTACAGAAAAGTAGCCGTTACAAAGCTACTCGTTACTGATATCAGTGAGAAATGCCAAGTACAATGGTTGCGCCATGCATTAATTGTGGTGGAACATCGTACACAGGCATATGGTGAGGCGAATCCGTAATAACACTGTTCTCCTACACACGACGTGTGTACTTCTTAAGGGTGTATTGAAATCCAAACTGCTTATTTTGAGACACATTTATAAATTCATTTTTGCTCTAAAATGCATCCAATTGGCAGGTTCTCTTATTCAGAAACTTTATAATGTCCGTATTGTCTCGATTTTTTAATAAGGCAGAATATATTTTAAAAATGCTGTCAAAGTGGACATTTTGAACCGAATTTCCCAAAACAATAGCGCTGGAAGAAAAAAAAATATCGTACTGTGAAAATAAATGTTTGTAAATCAATTTCTAATTATTTGAACGAAAAATAAAAACATAGGTCCCTTATAAATCTCTTCATAAATCACGCCGCCAAGTTTCATGTTTTTACTTTTAAAAATGAGTCTGAAAATGTGTCTCAAAATTTTGAGTCGTTGAGTGGGGAATTTTTTTTTTTTTAATACCGCCTTAGAAACACTGCAATAAGTATAAAATGAGAAACACAAAGAAGGGCTAAAAATGAGTATTTCGAAAATTTTGATCAGAAAATGAAACAAAAAAATTCTGGAAAGTATAACATTTTCCAGGAAGATGAGTTTCAATTAATACTGATGGACTTCTCAAATCATGGTCTGAAGAGTATGATAATGAATTTCGTTATTTCACTTGGCCCTCACAATCCCCTGACTTCAATGTACTTGAGATATTGTAGCCTGCTTTAAAGGACAGAGTCTGGAGACGATATCCCAAACCGACAACTATACGAAAATTTCTGCGTTCTACCCATTATGAATTGTATAATATACCATAAGTCCTCATCCATAGTTTGAACAGTTCAATTCGTATTACATGCTAAATTTTACTTGTTTCGGCTACATTAATATTTACATGTTTTTAAATTTTATATTTTCAAAATATCTACATGTTTTAGCTTCACTCCAATGGTCCAATCATTCACGTTCTTCACATTCTCTCTCGGGCTTTTCACGTTATTTTATTTTATTTTTACTTTGATGTTTTTTTCCGTATTCGTTAAACCGGAGTAACTCAAACCATAATTTTACCAATGTTACCAGAAAATATTGATTTGAAAATATTTATAAATCATTTAAAATTCCTGATGCCCAAATAAGTTGAAATTTAAACTTGAACTAACAACAACAATAATAATAATAATGAAAAAAGACACAGCTATAAATTGAAAGGTCAAATTTCAGCCAAACAATAAGAAATGGGAATCTTTTTTTTGTTTTGCTCTTTCTAGGTAATAACAAGTTGGAAATTGTACGTAAACGTGACAAATGAGGTGCGTTCGTACTACAGCTAGTTGTATAAATATTCAGACCTAGATGATTTTTAATTCTGTGAAATGGATTATATCGTCTGCAGATTAATTTCTGTAATAAAATAAGTATCTCGGTCGCTTGACGATTCAACCTCGAAATCCCCTATAACAAGAAAGCACCGAATAAAAAAAAATCAAATTTCTTAATAAATGTTATTATTAATATTTTCTAAAGTTTTGATTCGATTTTCATAAAATTTGAAATGTCTCGACAAAATTCTGACTCGACAAACTATTCGTTTGGGTAGTTTTTGCGTTGTTATATGTGGACGGACGGACAGACAGACGGACGGACCAGACGACAACAATAGGTGTTACGTATTTATATAATTACGAACGTAACTAAAAACCTTACAACATTAACGATACGAAAAACAAAAGCAAAAATCACAATTAATGTAGTCAATAAATATTGTTGGATAGTTCACTATTCTTAAATTTAAGACGTGTCTGTACTAGAACAAAGTAACATTAAAACAATCAATTATCTTTCTAAATATAGATCCATTAAACATTTCCAGTATTTATATCCAGTACATGCGATCGATAACTTTGAAATCTTCGATTTGTTTATTTCGTTACATCATAGAGAACAATTAATCTATTTTTGTATCAACGTAAAATTACCGTACATTACTCTCTTCATCCAATCGATTAAAGAGATGATATTGGAAATATATCTCATTTACCCACGGAAAAATTCGCATGGTGATTTCAGATTTGAGAGTTTCAATCATTACAGTCATATTACATTTTGTGTTTAATTAGTTTTCTAGCATTGAGATTTTTAATATGATATAATGCACTCCCCCTAGCCTGCGTTAATGTTAATGTAAAGTGTCATATTGATTTTCTTATTATATCCTTTAATTTTAGAACATGTTCAGCAATATGCCAAAATATAAGCCAATGATACGAAAATAATTTTTAAATGATCGGAAAAAAATATTTTCTATTATTATAGTGGAGATTAATAAATTATTTTTTTATTGTAAGTTATTGATTAGATCCAGTATTCCTTTATTTCGAAATAGACTCAATAATTAAAAAAGGTACATATATAAACTAATGTTTCGTATTAATTAAATTTAAGAGAAAAATCTTTGAATGAAAAAAAAACAATTCTAAGTACAGATTGTTTTAGTTAATATTATGTACTGCTGTAAAATTGATTTCTATGTCTTTAGAAAATTATATACAGGGTGATGTGTAACGGAAAATTATATACAGGGTCTTTAATTCAGATTTGCCTTAAATAACTGATTAATCATAGTAGATACAAAAAACAAAAACAAATGATTTATTAATATGCACTCTAATAAATTTTTTTTTTTTATTCTGATCATCTGGAATAATATGAAATGAAGTGTTTCATATAAAAATAACTGTATTAGAAGCCACGAACTGTAATTTTATATCTATTCACCATCTTAAATATGTCACTCCCGGCACATCATGGTGTCACTATGAATGTGGTAGCCACACAGTAAAACAAAATTCCGTTGATTGACAGTACAGTTTCCGTATTTTTACGGATTTTGTTTTTCACTATGGAAGTGATTTCGTGGATGCGTCAAAAAGTATGGATTTGAGAATATTTTTGACAGATAATACAGAATTTTTATTTTCTTTGGAGCTATGGGATATATTTTTAATATTACACTGCAGAAGAAAGAAATCCATAAAAATACTGAAATTGCACTGACAAAATACGGAAATTCTCTTTAGAGTGTATCATAAAGACTTAGCGAAAACGAAAAATTAAATATCCCTTTAGAACTATTATTTGTCAAGGTTAAATCCATATAATCCCATAGCTTAATACAACCCATAGCTTAAATCCATATTTCCTATTTTCTACTTAATTTCCAACATAATTTGTTTTAAAAGTGTAGTTTAATAAAACGGATTTGCGTTACACATGAAGTACGTGCTAGTGCCCCGTAACGGCAAACGCCCCACCAGTGCCTGAGAGGTTCTGTAATCAAAGCTGGTAGACGAGAGGTGCTGGGTTCGAACACAACCGCGCCCGTCAGCCTAATCGTTTGACGTTTTCCATAGTTTTCTTCGAACCTTGGGTAACCTTGCGTAAATAGAGGTTAGATTCCGTTAGAAAGACAGCTTCTCAGGGTATCCCCCCTCCTCGGCCAATATCCCTCGCGTAGATAATCGGCCGTAAAAACTACACCTAACGGTAAACTGCGGAGTTAACATTCCTTTCTTGAAAAAAGAGAAACCAGAAAAAACGTCAATTACAATGTTGTAGAGAGTCCTCGATTTATGACGTTTTTCATATAAAAATAACTTTATTAGAAGCCACGAACTGTACTTATTTTATATCTAGTCACCATCTTAAATATGTCACTCATGGTGTATTGCAGCCGATGGTGAAAACAATCAGCATGCATAATTTAACTTTTCTTATTAAATTAACTGTAGCTTTCGTACATATGTTAGTTTGATTAGTATATATGTATTCATCTTATAAGGCTATACTTCTGCATGCAGTTAGCGGCTTATTTAATGAAAATGTTTATAAAAAATAATACATTTCTCTGCTTTTAATAAAGTTATTTTATATATAAGACGTCATTGCATACTGCATCAAGGTCAACAGTTGACTTTTACCCGTGTCTCGTGCAGTTTACAAGATAGGAACTCCACATTTTGCCGCTAGAAGCGCTACCAGGTACCATCTTGTAGCGCACATATCCGTTTCACTATACTTAGACACCATGTTCATGACTGTAGCTAGTATGATTCACCAGTTACTTGAAGCGAAACGAAATTGAGGAATTGCCTTGTGTATCTTTTATTTTTTATTTAGGTGTACGTAATACTTTTTCCAAGCAAATACTTTTCTCATGTACTGTTTCAAGATATTCATTTTATCATGTGTTTGAATTTTAAATCATCATTATTCTCATTTAAATCAAATTTTAAACGTTAAATAACAAAGAAAAAGAACATAAGTGTATAAATTCAAGGCTCAAAATTTGGGCAAACCACATGATAAGTGCTGTTTTGCTCTTTACAGATTAAATTAAATTGTAAGAGCTATTATGATACACAATACAAAAGAACTAATCATAAATAACGTAATAAATAAATATCATTGGATAGTTCATCGTTATAAAATTTAAAAAATAGCCTTTTTAGAACGAAGAAACTCTTAACAGTAGTATTTATCTAACTAGCTATAGATTTAACTTTTCCATCAACTAGATTTGCTATAACTGTGTAATATTCTCTGCTCCGATTCCTTCACTTCTTGAAAAAAAAATCTTTCACGATTTAATCTGAAATTACCATACTCTTCTCTATTTACTAAATTTATTAAAGAGATTTTATTGGAAATGTATCTCATTAACCCACCAGAGAATTCGCAAGGAGATAGCTGATTTGAAAATTTCGATCAGATATAGTTAAATTACGTTTCCTCTTTAATCAATTCTCATGCATTAAATGCAATTTATATCCTATAATTCACTTTTGCATAGCGTGCATTAATGGTGAAGCGAGACTTCGCATTTATTTATTTATTAGAGACTGCATCTTTTAGATTAAGGATGATTGGGGATATTTAATCTATTTTTTACTAAAACGCTCCTAATTTGTGTTTGAAATACAATAGCTACTAGGCCTGCCTCATATAAAAAGTTAAATATTCAGGGTGTTTCAAAAAGAATTATTCGATTTAAAACGATCATAACTATTCAGCTTTTATTCCGTTTTGATCGAATAATGTCGTTCGAGAATTTTTGAACAATCTCATTTCTCAACGATGGATCGGCCTTACGGGACCTGATGATTCAGTTAAACTTATCACTGGATTCCAAGATCGTCGGACCTCTCAGAGTGTGTTTCTTCTTGTGAGAGTTGATAAACAAACACTGCGTTTATGTGCCTCACCTTCCAGCTAGATTAGCCGAACTGAAGATACGCATAACAGCAAGCGTGGAAGCAGTGGATGCAGACATGTTCGCAAAAGTTTGGAACGAATTTGACTACCGTATAGACATATACCGTGAATCCGAAGGTGGACATAGGTGAGCACCTTTAATTTGGTTTGTAAAGAAAAAACTAACTCTATGATTAGCCATGTAATATAAAATTAATCTTAAGCGTCTATGTTCAATATTTTTCACAATATACGCATTTAAAATCGAATGATTTATTTTGAAACATCCTGTATATTATAACTGTTTACAACGTCAGAATTGTGGAACGGTAATAAATGGTTTTTAAAAAAATATTTTTTATAACTCTCCAAACTGAGCCAACCTCTCCACTTCAGAGAGGTTTAACTGACTAAATGAAAAAAGTATATTCTCAACAAAAAAAATTTTTTTTTGAAAAGTAACTTATCACTTAACTTAACTCGGCATTTAGTTAATTTCATTTATTAAATAAACTTTTTGTTTATTTGATCTGGCAATTTAAATATCTCCAATGCATTAATGTCTGACATTTACATCACTCTAAAAACGTCATTTTCAAAACTGAGCAAAAAAAACCCTCAAATCTGAGTATGTCGCAAAGTCAAAATGGCTCCGAATTGAAATTACTCAAGTTTCAAACATGTATATGCTCATTTCTGAAAACATGCACTCACTCAAGAATTATGTGCTCATACTTGAGTATGTCAATGTTTCAAAAATGAGTAGGAACTTAATTTTATGGGCTTATTTTTGAGTATATCCATGTTTCAAAAATGAGTTTGAACTGACACTAATAATATTTGAGTACGTCCATGTTTCAGAAATGAGTATGAACTGACCTCAAAGTGCTTAGTTTTGAGTATGTCCATGTTTCAATATTCTGAGTATTTTTGGTATTTCAGAAAACATTGAGTCGTCATATTTGAAACAAAAAGTTTCATAACAAAATGAAAACATCGATTTACTCAGATTTGAAAGTGTCACTTTTCTCAGCGCAATTTTACAATGGATGCTTCTGTAATGAATTATTTTTAAAACTAGGGAAGTCAAATATCATTTTTAAAACAATTCTTTTTTAACTACAACTGGGGATTGGTTGTGGTAGATTAAGAGGTCCACAAGAAAAAATTAACACAATATATGTAAGATGTATATTATGCACAAAATATAGATTTAGCTTTATTCTGAATAATTTGTGACGTATTGTAAAGCACATTTGTTTGCATTTATGCTTCACATTATTAAGTAATAGGTATTTTTGAATTCATTTTCAATTGAAATATTGCACTATAAATCATATTTAAAAATATTTGTATAAAATATGCTACTCATTACTGAATAAGGTAATTATTGTTATTTTTGATAGAGTAAAACCCAGTTATTAAAATTACACAAAAGGAAAAACGGGCCAAACATCCCCAAAATGCAGCGAATCAAACATCCTGCTACTGCCATTTCGAAAAAAAAATTAGAAAGACAAGGCAACCCAAGTAGCACAGATTGATAACGATAATTGACAGTTTCTGGTAATCATTATAAATAGTAGGGTTGGGAATGGTAGTATTGAGAAATGGTAGGGTACAGAGGTCTCTTTAAATTGGATAGCATCTGAGCAGCTAACGGTTGGACCATTGTTGGCAAATGGTTCGTTGTCCAATGATACGGCAAGGTGGACATTTTTTACTGTGGGATACCATGGAACAACATTTAGACAATGTTGGCTGAACCATTTTGTGTTACCTGGGAATATGTTTACCAAATTCCAATCAACTATCCTATCTTTTAGATCCTTAAATTAAGAGTCTTTATTTGTTTATTTTTAAATCTTGTTTCGCATGCGTTTTACAATTTTATGAAGATCCATAATGTTTATCTTGGGTGTTCCGGATGTGACGTCATACTTTTTCTTTCGCCTTTTAGTCGAAAACTATGCGATTTAGAGGTACGGTTGTTTGGACACTTTCCATGTATTCTGAGCGAGTATTCTCGTTATGCAGAGATTAAGCGATTGTATCCGAGCACCCTATAAATTATTTCTGATATCAACAGCATAATATCCGTCTCCACCGCCGATGGACAATTGGGATTGTTACGCTTTCTGATTGGTTGTAAAAGCGAACGCTGTATATTTAGAAATTAATTAGATTGTATAGAAATTAATAGATATTATATAAGAAACCAAGTTCAACCGGAAATGACTTAAGAAGCGTTCGATTTAACAACCAATCAGAAAGCGTGATAATCGCAATCGTCTTGCACATACAAAATGCAAAGAGAGTTTCAAAAAAGAAGAATGAATACTGAAATAAAATTACCGTTTATTTAGTACACAGGTTCGATGTGGTCGCCGTTTTTGTGGACCACGTATTGCATTCTGTGCACAGCATTTACAACAGCAGAGAATAACATGTCTGCAGGAATCTCCCGTACAGTTCGCGTTATGTTATCCAGGTCCTAGACACCTCCGTGATATACCTTGGACTTTAGGTAACCCCATAGCTAAAAGTCACAGGGTGTTAGATCAGGGGACCGAGGTGGCCATGCAGTTGGAAAACAGCGGCTAATGACTCTTTCCTGTTGTGAATTTCTGTCATAGCAGCTGCTGTACCCGCAAACCAATATGTGGAGGGGCTCCATCTTGCATGAAAATGATTTTCTCCAGACACTGTCTTGTCTGAAGTGCCGGAATAACAAAGTTGTTTAGCATTTGCCGATATTTGTCTCCGGTAACAGAACAAGTTACAGGTCCTGTCGGAGTAATGTTTTCATAGAAGAATGGACCTACGATCATATCTGCTGTGAAACCACACCAAACAGTTATCTTTGGTGAATGAAAAGGAATTTTCTTGAATGCTCTTGATGACTTGTTATCCCAAATTCGGCAGTTCTGGGTATTTACAGTTCCATTCAGGTAAAAGTGGGCCTCGTCTCCCCATAAGATTTTCCGGGGCCAAGCATCATCCAACTCCATTCTGGCAAGAAAAGTGAGAGCAAAAGTCAATCGCATATCATGGTCGGTGTGACGTAACTCTTGTACAAGGTTGATCTTGTACGGATAGAAGTGGATAATCTTTCGTAGGATTTTCCATACCGTACAATAAGGCATATCCAGTAGGGTGGGCCGAAAAAAAATTTTTTTTTGATTCGCTATACCGCGGAAAACTTGGCTTTAGGGTTGCTTTGTAAAATAAAATGAAAAATAAATTAATTACATTTTAATTTTAGCGGCAGAGCAGCTCAAATAAATTTTTTGGAAAGCAATAGTTTGCTTTCTTTTTTTAAAGCTATAAAAGAAAAAAAACTGCTATAGTGAAAAATCTTTAAAAGAAAGATATAAAAATACATTATAATAAAAAAAGAAGCAAAATTACTTCATTTGAGGTAGCGCAAAGCATTTAAAAAATCCTTAAATTAATGCAATCAAGTTGTATTCACTCATTGAATGTTGGCCGGATTGTGGGTCGGGTCTTTTTTCCTGTTTTCATTCGCTATACCAAAAAAGACTTGTGTCTAGGGTAGTTAAGTAAAATTGAAAAACAAAATAAACAAATTTTTACTTCTGGTGGTAGCGCAAAAGACCTAAAATTTGTGAAATTTTGGCTTTTTTTCTCAAATTTTAGGCTAAAAGCTCTTTCAAAGATTTTTCACTATAGCAGTTTTTTTTCTTTTATAGCTTTAAAAAAAGAAAGAAAACTATTGCTTTCCAATAAATTTATTTGAGCTGCTCTGCCGCTAAAATTAAAATGTAGTTATTTTTTTTTTCATTTTATTTTACTAAGCAACCCTAAAGCCAAGTTTTCTGCGGTATAGCGAATCAAAAAAAAAAAGTTTTTTTCGGCCCACCCTAATATCCAGATTCCGAGCTATCCTACGAGCGCTGGAAGTGGTAGCAATATTGTCTGGTGCTCTGTCGACAATCGCCGTTGCCACTTCTTCGATTGTATCCTGTGATACCGGATTTCGTCCTCTGCCTGACTGAACATTTAGAGAACCTGTTTTCTCAAACTTCTCAACCATTTCTTTTAAACCATTAACTGACAAAGGACCGTTACCTTTACGCATTTTTTTGTAGTTTCTAAAAGCACGAAGAGCGGATTTACGCATTGCACTGGTTGAGGTAAAAGAATTTGACTAGTAGAGCTCGTTCGACTAAAGAAGAAGACATTATGAAAGATAACTTTCAATGAAATTGCTTCTAACAGTAGCACATCACCTTTTAAAGTCGAACAAGTTGGCACTGGAGGGCCAAAAGATGTAACGTGAAATTTGAATTAAGAACTTCTGTCTGCTTTCTTTGGGACTCTGTAAGTGATATTGCAGCTAAAGAAACTTTAGCAGTGTTTATGTAAATTTTTAGCTTTTTATAAACTGTTACCATTTTGAGCTTGGATTAAATTGCTAAATTCGTTAATTAAACGGTAATTTTATTTCAGTATTGATTCTTCATTTTTTGAAACTCTCTTTTTCGAATACACAGCACCGCATATTCCCCTGGCGGTGACTTTTGGAACTAATTTTTTTTTCGCTGAATCCTTTGTCCCCCGTCTTGTTTAACCTTCCTACAAAATTTGGCGCCATTCTCGCTATTAGATCACGTTACAGAACACTCTGAGTACCGTCATAGTTTAATTATGGCCACCTTGTATTTCAGTTTGCATAGGATGCATTAATGATTAAGTTATGCTTCATATTGATTTATATGTAAGATCTTTTACAATACGTCGTAAAATATGCGAAAATGTAAGTGAAAGGCATCGCAATTATTTTTATGAAAAAAAATTTAAAAAACGCATCGTTTATTGGAAGTACAGTATTTAAATATTTTATATTTACTAGGGGGCTCAGCCCCCTACTCGCTAACGCTCGCCAACCCACCGTGAATTGCCAAGCAATTCACATTGAGACCGCTACGCGGTCACAGCTCGCTTCGCTCGCTCGTCCCTTTTTTTCAGTAATTCTAGCCGGAATAAATTTCTACCATAAAACATTTGAACATATGAAATTGACAATTTATTTTAATGTAAATAAGTAATTCTCCGTTGAAAACACAACTGAAAATGCATTTAGTTGGCGCTACTAATGAGCATATAAATCATTTAAATACTATGAAAAAAAGATCTTTTGTACAGCACGACTTAAATTCATTAGAAAAAAAAAACTACGTGATAGGAGATAGGAAGATAGTTTGTTTGTCATTGTCACATTTTATTGTTCTGATTGATTATAGATGTTTACAAAATGAATTATTTTTTACTACATCAATACAGAAACAGATGGCGGCAGGTGATATCTAGACAGTTGATTTTTTTTTCTCTCCGTCTTTTGAGTGAGTGAAATGAATTCTAAATAAGAGTTGAGAATTCATTTGAAATTAACGATATTGTTCATATTTAAAATGAGGAATCATCTCAGACGCTTTGGATTACGTACATGTTATTTTATTTTTAATATTTGCAAGTTTGAGTTTCATTCTATGGTTTCACTGCTGTTACACTGACCGGCATGTTGGACGGAGGCGGAGCTGATCTAATACAATCTAGTTTGTTCATTGGTCTGAGCTCTGGAAACTACAGTTGTTGCCAAACCATAAGTTACAAATTCAACCCTATTTTCGCGCCACGTAAGACAAATATATATATAGATTTTTACTATTACGGAACAATTAGCTATGAAGCTTTAAAAAATATTATTCAAATTAAAAACTTAATATGTGCATCTATACTCGTCTTTCGTATATATATTTCATGCTATTAAAGTAATCTTTACACATTGATTTAAAAATTGAAAAAAGAAATTAATTAAAAGTAAAAATTTCATTAGTTGATATCAACTTGCCATGTAATCTACAGCATCATTATATTTTATGAAGTTATAAAATGTGTTATAATATATTGTTTGAACTCAGATACTAAATAATTTAAAGTATTTGTGGCTAAAAATATTTTATTTTTCATTCAAAAAATCGAGGTTTCACTTAAATAAAATTCACTTTAATATTGAAACTAAAAAAATGCACACATGTATGTTGAAATTCAAAGAATATTCTTTTATTCTTAAGGCACACCAGGTTTCTTCTTTTTTTTTTTTTTTTTTTTTTTTTTTTGCTACGTTAATCTGTTTTTGTTTGCTTTAGTTGCTATTGACAGGTAAACAAAAAACTTTAAAGAAGACGAAGAATAAAAAAAGTATTCCATTTAATATAAACAATAAATATCATTGGACAATTAATCACTATTAATTCTAAATGTGATATAGCTTTATACTGTGAAGAGTAAGTTAAAAAAAGGGTATCTTATTAATGATTGATTGATTTGTTTTGTGTAGCGTCTAAATTTGCAATAATTCTGAAATCTTTGCTTCGCTTATTCCATCTTTCGTTCTAAATTATCTTTTCGAATTAATCTAAAATTACTTTAAATAAAATTAAATCTGCATTCCTTATTTAAATGATTAAAAGGGATTTTACTGGAAATGTATCTCATTAACCCACAAGAGAATTCGAATGGAGATAGGTAATTCGAAAATTTTCGATCAGATATAGTTAAATTACATTTTCTCTTTAATCGATTTTCATTCATAAAAGTTTATTTATAACTAGCTGACCCGCCTGGAGTTGTCCGGGTCCTTGTTATTTTATATCTTTCATCAGATTTCGTTTGAATTTAAATTTTTAATGATAAAATCGCGAAAAAATACCGATAATTAGTGATAAAAGTGCTCATAAGAAAACATTTTCTTCTTTTTTTCACGTAGGGTCGTTTCATATATTTTTTTAAAAGTTGGATTTTTTGTCCAAAATCTTAGAAATTTTTAATGGTTATAAATATAATGGTTTTATAGTCTATGTAAAAATTACGTCAGAACTATTGTTATCTAGTTGTAAAATAAATATGTTTTCTTTTCACTTTTTTTGGTTTTCGCGTTGAGCCCATTAACATAACAAAAAAAAAATAGTTTTAGTCGTCCGAACACTCTGAAAATTTTGTAGTTTATAAATATAACTGTGTATACACGTCCTCTATCAATTTTTATGAATATATATGCATATTAAATAGTGAAAACATTACTCGAAACCCAGCGTAGCCGTGCAGAAACACCCCGTTATTATGCATTGTCGTTGAAAATTTCTCAGAATTTTTTTTTATATATATATTTATTTTCATCCGAACGTTTCGAAATTGTTGTAGGTGATGTAAATCTGGTCTACCAAGATGCTCTAAAATGTGTCGAAATACAGACGTTTAGTTACTTTTAACGTAAGAAAAGAACATCGTTTCCCGAAGCGCGAAATTACCTGCATTTTCCGAAGAATAAAAATTCGTATTTTTTTAAAACCAACTATACCATCGATTAGAAAAAGTTTTCGCTTTAAGATCATATTTTTTGGTTTGTCTGTATCTCTAAAACTGCATCCTTGACGGGCGTTGCCGTAAGAGGAAATCATCCACCCGGGTAAACTACTTTAAAAAAAAAAAAAAAAAAAAAAAAAAAAAAAAAAAAAAAAAAAGGTTAACTTACTTTTTTTCGAATTTTTAAGGCATTTGATCGCCCGACGTTAGGGGGCGATCTTTCTGAGTATGTCTTTCATTTTTAAATAAACGAAGCAGTTTAGTCGATAGAAATTAGTGATAAAAGTGCTTGTAAGAAAACATTTTCATCTTTTTTCACGTAGTATCGTTTCATAGTTTTAAAAAAAATGGCTTTTGTTGCCCAAACCCTTTGAAATTTTTAATAGTTACAAATATAAAGGTTTTACAACCAGTGTAAAAAATGCGTCACAAATATTGTTATCTGCTTGTAAAATTAATATGTTTTCTTCTCGATTCTTTTTCCCTTTCGCGTCGGATCCGTTAACATAAAAAAAAATCCGTTTTTGTCGTCCGAACTCTCTGAATTTTGGTCGTTTATAAATATAACTTTTCTAAGTCCTCTATAAAATTATGTGAAAATATATGCATATTAAATAGTGAAAACGCCTCCCGAAGCAGAGCCTGACCGAGCAGAAACACTCCGTTATTGTGGGTTTTCATCGAAAATTTCTCAAATTTAATTTTTAAAAAAAACTATCTTCCGAACATTTCGAAATGGTTGTAGGTGATATAAATCTGGACTCAAACTTTGTTGATATAGAAGAGATAAAAAAGTGTTTAGACAATATAATTGTTTGTTTATATTTATTTTGCTGCATGAATTTTCTGGTGAGTAAATAAGAAAAATTTCCAATAAAATCCCTCGGAATCAAATAAATAAGGAGGATAGGCCACGAAAATTTTAGATTAATTAAAGTAGAGCTTCATAGTTTTTAACGGAGTGAAAGAAGAAGGCAATCTAATATAACATAGTTACTCAAACTTTGTGGATATAGAAGAGGTAAATAAATGAATGATTATACAAGTTAATTGTTTGTTTATATTTATTTTTCTGTATGGATTTTGTGGCAAGTAAATAAGATAAATTTCCAATAAAATCCCTCGGATCAAATAAATAAGGAGGATAGGCTACGAAAATTTTAGATTAAATCAAAACAAGGTTCATAGTTTTCAACGAAGTGAAAGAAGAAGGCAATCTAATATAACATAGTTACTCAAACTTTGTTGATATAGAAGAGATAAATAAATGAATGATTATACAGGTTAATGGTTTGTTTATATTTATTTTGCTATATGAATTTTGTGGTGAGTAAATAAGATAAATATCCAATAAAAGCCCTCGGATCAAATAAATAAGGAGGATAGGCCACGAAAATTTAGATTAAATAAAGAAGAGCTTCATAGTTTTCAACGGAGTGAGAGAGGAAAGGAATATAACATCACAGAGTTACCAAAACTTTGTTGATAGAGGAAGTAAATACGTGAATGATTATACAAGTTAATTGTTTGTTTATATTTATTTTTCTGTATGGATTTTGTGGTGAGTAAATAAGATAAATTTCCAATAAAATCCCTCGGATCAAATAAATAAGGAGGATAGGCTACGAAAATTTTAGATTAAATCAAAACAAGGTTCATAGTTTTCAACGAAGTGAAAGAAGAAGGCAATCTAATATAATATAGTTACTCAAACTTTGTTGATATAGAAGAGATAAATAAATGAATGATTATACAGGTTAATGGTTTGTTTATATTTATTTTGCTATATGAATTTTGTGGTGAGTAAATAAGATAAATATCCAATAAAAGCCCTCGGATCAAATAAATAAGGAGGATAGGCCACGAAAATTTAGATTAAATAAAGAAGAGCTTCATAGTTTTCAACGGAGTGAGAGAGGAAAGGAATATAACATCACAGAGTTACCAAAACTTTGTTGATAGAGGAAGTAAATACGTGAATGATTATACAAGTTAATTGTTTGTTTATATTTATTTTTCTGTATGGATTTTGTGGTGAGTAAATAAGATAAATTTCCAATAAAATCCCTTCATCAAATAAATAAGGAGGATAGGCCACGAAAATTTTTAAATCAAAACGAGGTTCATAGTTTTCAACGAAGTGAAAGAAGAAGGCAATCTAATATAACATAGTTACTCAAACTTTGTTGATATAGAAGAGATAAATAAATGAATGATTATACAGGTTAATGGTTTGTTTATATTTATTTTGCTATATGAATTTTGTGGTGAGTAAATAAGATAAATATCCAATAAAAGCCCTCGGATCAAATAAATAAGGAGGATAGGCCACGAAAATTTAGATTAAATAAAGAAGAGCTTCATAGTTTTCAACGGAGTGAGAGAGGAAAGGAATATAACATCACAGAGTTACCAAAACTTTGTTGATAGAGGAAGTAAATACGTGAATGATTATACAAGTTAATTGTTTGTTTATATTTATTTTTCTGTATGGATTTTGTGGTGAGTAAATAAGATAAATTTCCAATAAAATCCCTCGGATCAAATAAATAAGGAGGATAGGCTACGAAAATTTTAGATTAAATCAAAACAAGGTTCATAGTTTTCAACGAAGTGAAAGAAGAAGGCAATCTAATATAATATAGTTACTCAAACTTTGTTGATATAGAAGAGATAAATAAATGAATGATTATACAGGTTAATGGTTTGTTTATATTTATTTTGCTATATGAATTTTGTGGTGAGTAAATAAGATAAATATCCAATAAAAGCCCTCGGATCAAATAAATAAGGAGGATAGGCCACGAAAATTTAGATTAAATAAAGAAGAGCTTCATAGTTTTCAACGGAGTGAGAGAGGAAAGGAATATAACATCACAGAGTTACCAAAACTTTGTTGATAGAGGAAGTAAATACGTGAATGATTATACAAGTTAATTGTTTGTTTATATTTATTTTTCTGTATGGATTTTGTGGTGAGTAAATAAGATAAATTTCCAATAAAATCCCTTCATCAAATAAATAAGGTGGATAGGCCACGAAAATTTTTAAATCAAAACGAGGTTCATAGTTTTCAACGAAGTGAAAGAAGAAGGCAATCTAATATAACATAGTTACTCAAACTTTGTTGATATAGAAGAGATAAATAAATGAATGATTATACAGGTTAATGGTTTGTTTATATTTATTTTGCTATATGAATTTTGTGGTGAGTAAATAAGATAAATATCCAATAAAAGCTCTCGGATCAAATAAATAAGGAGGATAGGCCACGAAAATTTAGATTAAATAAAGAAGAGCTTCATAGTTTTCAACGGAGTGAGAGAGGAAAGGAATATAACATCACAGAGTTACCAAAACTTTGTTGATAGAGGAAGTAAATACGTGAATGATTATACAAGTTAATTGTTTGTTTATATTTATTTTTCTGTATGGATTTTGTGGTGAGTAAATAAGATAAATTTCCAATAAAATCCCTTCATCAAATAAATAAGGTGGATAGGCCACGAAAATTTTTAAATCAAAACGAGGTTCATAGTTTTCAACGAAGTGAAAGAAGAAGGCAATCTAATATAACATAGTTACTCAAACTTTGTTGATATAGAAGAGATAAATAAATGAATGATTATACAGGTTAATGGTTTGTTTATATTTATTTTGCTATATGAATTTTGTGGTGAGTAAATAAGATAAATATCCAATAAAAGCCCTCGGATCAAATAAATAAGGAGGATAGGCCACGAAAATTTAGATTAAATAAAGAAGAGCTTCATAGTTTTCAACGGAGTGAGAGAGGAAAGGAATATAACATCACGGAGTTACCAAAACTTTGTTGATAGAGGAAGTAAATACGTGAATGATTATACAAGTTAATTGTTTGTTTATATTTATTTTTCTGTATGGATTTTGTGGTGAGTAAATAAGATAAATTTCCAATAAAATCCCTTCATCAAATAAATAAGGAGGATAGGCCACGAAAATTTAGATTAAATAAAGAAGAGCTTCATAGTTTTCAACGGAGTGAGAGAGGAAAGGAATATAACATCACAGAGTTACCAAAACTTTGTTGATAGAGGAAGTAAATACGTGAATGATTATACAAGTTAATTGTTTGTTTATATTTATTTTTCTGTATGGATTTTGTGGTGAGTAAATAAGATAAATTTCCAATAAAATCCCTTCATCAAATAAATAAGGAGGATAGGCCACGAAAATTTTTAAATCAAAACGAGGTTCATAGTTTTCAACGAAGTGAAAGAAGAAGGCAATCTAATATAACATAGTTACTCAAACTTTGTTGATATAGAAGAGATAAATAAATGAATGATTATACAGGTTAATGGTTTGTTTATATTTATTTTGCTATATGAATTTTGTGGTGAGTAAATAAGATAAATATCCAATAAAAGCCCTCGGATCAAATAAATAAGGAGGATAGGCCACGAAAATTTAGATTAAATAAAGAAGAGCTTCATAGTTTTCAACGGAGTGAGAGAGGAAAGGAATATAACATCACAGAGTTACCAAAACTTTGTTGATAGAGGAAGTAAATACGTGAATGATTATACAAGTTAATTGTTTGTTTATATTTATTTTTCTGTATGGATTTTGTGGTGAGTAAATAAGATAAATTTCCAATAAAATCCCTTCATCAAATAAATAAGGTGGATAGGCCACGAAAATTTTTAAATCAAAACGAGGTTCATAGTTTTCAACGAAGTGAAAGAAGAAGGCAATCTAATATAACATAGTTACTCAAACTTTGTTGATATAGAAGAGATAAATAAATGAATGATTATACAGGTTAATGGTTTGTTTATATTTATTTTGCTATATGAATTTTGTGGTGAGTAAATAAGATAAATATCCAATAAAAGCCCTCGGATCAAATAAATAAGGAGGATAGGCCACGAAAATTTAGATTAAATAAAGAAGAGCTTCATAGTTTTCAACGGAGTGAGAGAGGAAAGGAATATAACATCACAGAGTTACCAAAACTTTGTTGATAGAGGAAGTAAATACGTGAATGATTATACAAGTTAATTGTTTGTTTATATTTATTTTTCTGTATGGATTTTGTGGTGAGTAAATAAGATAAATTTCCAATAAAATCCCTTCATCAAATAAATAAGGAGGATAGGCCACGAAAATTTTTAAATCAAAACGAGGTTCATAGTTTTCAACGAAGTGAAAGAAGAAGGCAATCTAATATAACATAGTTACTCAAACTTTGTTGATATAGAAGAGATAAATAAATGAATGATTATACAGGTTAATGGTTTGTTTATATTTATTTTGCTATATGAATTTTGTGGTGAGTAAATAAGATAAATATCCAATAAAAGCCCTCGGATCAAATAAATAAGGAGGATAGGCCACGAAAATTTAGATTAAATAAAGAAGAGCTTCATAGTTTTCAACGGAGTGAGAGAGGAAAGGAATATAACATCACAGAGTTACCAAAACTTTGTTGATAGAGGAAGTAAATACGTGAATGATTATACAAGTTAATTGTTTGTTTATATTTATTTTTCTGTATGGATTTTGTGGTGAGTAAATAAGATAAATTTCCAATAAAATCCCTCGGATCAAATAAATAAGGAGGATAGGCTACGAAAATTTTAGATTAAATCAAAACAAGGTTCATAGTTTTCAACGAAGTGAAAGAAGAAGGCAATCTAATATAACATAGTTACTCAAACTTTGTTGATATAGAAGAGATAAATAAATGAATGATTATACAGGTTAATGGTTTGTTTATATTTATTTTGCTATATGAATTTTGTGGTGAGTAAATAAGATAAATATCCAATAAAAGCCCTCGGATCAAATAAATAAGGAGGATAGGCCACGAAAATTTAGATTAAATAAAGAAGAGCTTCATAGTTTTCAACGGAGTGAGAGAGGAAAGGAATATAACATCACAGAGTTACCAAAACTTTGTTGATAGAGGAAGTAAATACGTGAATGATTATACAAGTTAATTGTTTGTTTATATTTATTTTTCTGTATGGATTTTGTGGTGAGTAAATAAGATAAATTTCCAATAAAATCCCTTCATCAAATAAATAAGGTGGATAGGCCACGAAAATTTTTAAATCAAAACGAGGTTCATAGTTTTCAACGAAGTGAAAGAAGAAGGCAATCTAATATAACATAGTTACTCAAACTTTGTTGATATAGAAGAGATAAATAAATGAATGATTATACAGGTTAATGGTTTGTTTATATTTATTTTGCTATATGAATTTTGTGGTGAGTAAATAAGATAAATATCCAATAAAAGCCCTCGGATCAAATAAATAAGGAGGATAGGCCACGAAAATTTAGATTAAATAAAGAAGAGCTTCATAGTTTTCAACGGAGTGAGAGAGGAAAGGAATATAACATCACAGAGTTACCAAAACTTTGTTGATAGAGGAAGTAAATACGTGAATGATTATACAAGTTAATTGTTTGTTTATATTTATTTTTCTGTATGGATTTTGTGGTGAGTAAATAAGATAAATTTCCAATAAAATCCCTCGGATCAAATAAATAAGGAGGATAGGCTACGAAAATTTTAGATTAAATCAAAACAAGGTTCATAGTTTTCAACGAAGTGAAAGAAGAAGGCAATCTAATATAACACAGTTACTCAAACTTTGTTGATATAGAAGAGATAAATAAATGAATGATTATACAGGTTAATGGTTTGTTTATATTTATTTTGCTATATGAATTTTGTGGTGAGTAAATAAGATAAATATCCAATAAAAGCCCTCGGATCAAATAAATAAGGAGGATAGGCCACGAAAATTTAGATTAAATAAAGAAGAGCTTCATAGTTTTCAACGGAGTGAGAGAGGAAAGGAATATAACATCACAGAGTTACCAAAACTTTGTTGATAGAGGAAGTAAATACGTGAATGATTATACAAGTTAATTGTTTGTTTATATTTATTTTTCTGTATGGATTTTGTGGTGAGTAAATAAGATAAATTTCCAATAAAATCCCTTCATCAAATAAATAAGGAGGATAGGCCACGAAAATTTTTAAATCAAAACGAGGTTCATAGTTTTCAACGAAGTGAAAGAAGAAGGCAATCTAATATAACATAGTTACTCAAACTTTGTTGATATAGAAGAGATAAATAAATGAATGATTATACAGGTTAATGGTTTGTTTATATTTATTTTGCTATATGAATTTTGTGGTGAGTAAATAAGATAAATATCCAATAAAAGCCCTCGGATCAAATAAATAAGGAGGATAGGCCACGAAAATTTAGATTAAATAAAGAAGAGCTTCATAGTTTTCAACGGAGTGAGAGAGGAAAGGAATATAACATCACAGAGTTACCAAAACTTTGTTGATAGAAGAAGTAAATACGTGAATGATTATACAAGTTAATTGTTTGTTTATATTTATTTTTCTGTATGGATTTTGTGGTGAGTAAATAAGATAAATTTCCAATAAAATCCCTCGGATCAAATAAATAAGGAGGATAGGCTACGAAAATTTTAGATTAAATCAAAACAAGGTTCATAGTTTTCAACGAAGTGAAAGAAGAAGGCAATCTAATATAACATAGTTACTCAAACTTTGTTGATATAGAAGAGATAAATAAATGAATGATTATACAGGTTAATGGTTTGTTTATATTTATTTTGCTATATGAATTTTGTGGTGAGTAAATAAGATAAATATCCAATAAAAGCCCTCGGATCAAATAAATAAGGAGGATAGGCCACGAAAATTTAGATTAAATAAAGAAGAGCTTCATAGTTTTCAACGGAGTGAGAGAGGAAAGGAATATAACATCACAGAGTTACCAAAACTTTGTTGATAGAGGAAGTAAATACGTGAATGATTATACAAGTTAATTGTTTGTTTATATTTATTTTTCTGTATGGATTTTGTGGTGAGTAAATAAGATAAATTTCCAATAAAATCCCTTCATCAAATAAATAAGGAGGATAGGCCACGAAAATTTTTAAATCAAAACGAGGTTCATAGTTTTCAACGAAGTGAAAGAAGAGGGCAATCTAATATAACATAGTTACTCAAACTTTGTTGATATAGAAGAGATAAATAAATGAATGAGTATACAAGTTAATGGCTTGTTTATATTTATTTTGCTGTATGAATTTTGTGGTGAGTAAATAAGATAAATTTCCTATAAAATCCTTCGGATCAAATAAATAAGGAGGATAGGCCACGAAAATTTTAGATTAAATAAAGAAGAGCTGCATAGTTTTCAACGGAGTGAGAGAGGAAAGGAATATAATATCACAGAGTTACCAAAACTTTGTTGATAGAAGAGATAAATAAATCAATAATTATTAAGTTAATTGCTTGTTTAAAGTTACTTTACTGTACAAATTCACTGGTGTGTAAATGATATACATTTCCAATAAAATCCCTTCATCAAATAAATAAGGAGGATAGGCCACGAAAATTTTTAAATCAAAACGAGGTTCATAGTTTTCAACGAAGTGAAAGAAGAAGGCAATCTAATATAACATAGTTACTCAAACTTTGTTGATATAGAAGAGATAAATAAATGAATGAGTATACAAGTTAATGGCTTGTTTATATTTATTTTGCTGTATGAATTTTGTGGTGAGTAAATAAGATAAATTTCCTATAAAATCCTTCGGATCAAATAAATAAGGAGGATAGGCCACGAAAATTTTAGATTAAATAAAGAAGAGCTGCATAGTTTTCAACGGAGTGAGAGAGGAAAGGAATATAATATCACAGAGTTACCAAAACTTTGTTGATAGAAGAGATAAATAAATCAATAATTATTAAGTTAATTGCTTGTTTAAAGTTACTTTACTGTACAAATTCACTGGTGTGTAAATGATATACATTTCCAATAAAATCCCCCGAATCAATTAAATAAAGTGGTTACACTGCAGAAAACTGTCCAGTCATTCGACCCATAAAAGTTAAAATTTCAGTGTAAATTCACCTTGTTTAATAGCTAAAATTCATTAAGATACAACTAAATGTAAATATATTGCTTGAAGGTGCTTAAAAACATACATAAAAACATTTAAAAGCACATTAAAGTCCTTTTAAAAAATTCCAAAACGTTTTCAACCGAAACTCGGTCAATAGATCCAAAATTATATTCCGCACAAATAATCACCTGGAAGCAATCATAAAAGAATCAATAGAAATAATGTCTAAAAAAGAAATAGTCTATAACGATGTATTATCATATGATATCCACGCAGTCTGGAATGAATTAATGCATCATATATTACATTTCCCCTCCCACCTTATTTCCAAACCCTTGAAGTAAAATAGTTTATTCCGGGCAAGCAAGAAAACGCAAAGAGATAACAACTCAACTCAACAATTTAGTTTTTCAACTGATGATGACCGAGTTTCGGTTGAAAACGTTTTGGAATTTTTTAAAAGGACTTTAATGTGCTTTTAAATGTTTTTATGTATGTTTTTACGCACCTCCAAGCAATATATTTACATTTAGTTGTATCTTAATAAATTTTAGTAATTCGACCGCTTTTACAGTTAACGGTTACTTGACCATAATATTAAGCGTATCGGACCATATTATTGTCAATATTATGGTCAAAATAAAGCTAAATCCCGGTTATGTAACCGTTTTTTATAAAAACGGTTGAATAGATGGACAGATTCCTGCAAATTTTTAACAGTTTAGGCTACGAAAATTTTAGGTTTTACCAAAAACAGCTTCATAGTTTTCAATGGAGTGAGAGATAAGAAAATATAATATCACAGAGTCACTCAAACTTTGTTGACAGAAGAGCTAAATAAATCAATAAATATAAAAGTTAATTGCTTGCTTAAAGTTACTTTGATGTACGAAATCTCTGGTGAGTAAATGAGTTAACTTTCCAATAAAATCTCTCGAATAAATTAAATAAAGAGAGTAAGATACGAAAATACTAAATTAACTCAAAAAGAGCTTTGTCGTTTTCAATTGAGTTAAAGAAGGTGGTGTAATATCACTGAGTTACTCAAACTTTGTTGATAGAATAGCTAAATAAATCAATAAATATAAAAGTTAATTGCTTGTTTAAAGTTACTTTGATGTACGAAATCTCTGATGAGTAAATGAGTTAACTTTCCAATAAAATCTCTCGAATAAATTAAATAAAGAGAGTAAGATACAAAAATACTAAATTAATTCAAAAAATGCTTTGTCGTTTTCAATTGAGTTAAAGAAGATGGTGTAATATCACAGAATTACTCAAACTTTGTTGATAGAAGAGCTAAATAAATCGATAAATATAAAAGTTAATTGCTTGTTTAAAGTTACTTTGATATACGAAATTTCTTCTGAGTAAATTAGTTAAACTTTCAATAAAATCCCTCGAATAAATTAAATAAAGAGAATAAGATACGAAAATGTTAGATTAATTCAAAAAGAGCTTCGTAGTTTTCAACTGAGTGAAAGAAGGTGATGTAATATCACACAGTTACTCAAACTTTGTTGATGGAAGAGTTAAATAAATCAGTAATTATAAAAGTTAACTGCTTGTTTAAAGTTACTTTACTGTACGAATTCTCTTGCGTGTTAATGAGATAAATTTCCAGTAAAATCTTCGTATCAATTAAATAAAAAGGATAGGCTACGAAAATATTAGATTAAATAGAAGAGAATTTCGTAATTTTCAAGTGAGTGAAATAAGAACAGAATATAATATCAGATAGTTACTCAAACTTTGTTGATAGAAGAGATAAATAAATCAATAATTATAAAAGCCAATTGCTTGTTTAAAGTTTCTTGGCTGTACAAATTTTGTGGTGAATATATGAGATAAATTTCCAATAAAATCTAGTTAATCAATTAAATAAAGAGCATAGGCTATGGAAATTTTAGATTAAACCAAAAAGAGAATGATAGTTTTCCACGAAGTGATCGAATAAACAAACGGAATAGTACAGAGTTACCCCAAATTCATTGATATGAGATTTAAACAAATTAATAATTAATAAATTAATTTATTGTTTAAGTTACTTTAATGCTGAAATGATCTTTTATTTATTAACAATGAATTTTCGAAACATATTTATTTTTTATGTTATTTGTAATCTTTTGTTTTTGGTATCATAAATGTTATTAGGGTTTCCTTTAAACTATTGAGAACAATACAGAAACAAGTTAGAAATTGTACGTTAAACGTGACATAAAAGGTGCGTTCATTTTATAACTAGTTTCACAATGTAAAAAAATCATCCTTATTATTTCAGAGAAATGAATTATATCGTCTGCTATGAGCGAAATGAACTTGCCTTTTTAACACTTTCCAACCTAGTTGAAAAGTGTTTATGACTTCGGTTTGTCTGACCGTATGGCCGTCTGCCGTCTGTCCGTGCTCTAACTCCCGTAAATATGCTCGGATTGCACTGCAATTTTTATATGTTATTGTCGTTATCTATAGCATGTTCCCTATTTCAACTGAAGTGTGTAGCTTATTAAAGAATTAAAAAGAAAATTTGACGTCATATTGGAAGTGTAACGGATTTTTCAAATGTTTGAGAATAATACAAAGCCAGTATCAATATGCGTAATAGAGAATAGTAAATATATGAGTTTCAGAAACATATTGAATCATGATAAAAATCCGATTATGTAAATATTCGAATATTTTAACATTTTGAAGGCGTACAACATGTTTAATTTTGACATTATTTTTTTTTAATATCGCATTTAGTCCGCATGACAGATATTATTATGACAGAAATGAAATTTATTTGGATTTATTAAAGAAAGAATAAAGTGTTTTGAAAGGAATATTAAACGAAACCCTTTAAGTGATCTTCGATCACACTTACCCACTTGTTGCGTATGCCATGTTTACATATGCGATTTTTTTTTCTACACCAGACAGCACCGTAAATTTCACCATGGACATCTTGCTTTGCGAATGATTACGTCCATGATTTAATATTTTTATGACTCATAATGAACGAATATTACGTGTTTATTTACTCTAATGGATTGAGATATTCGGCGGTTAAGGTAATTTCCTCTGAAGTTATCTAAGAATCTATACATTTTTTAATATAACTCATCTCTCAAACGAACAATTTTTTTCAACGATCTTTCTAAAAATGTAACTTTTATGCGATTTTATTGGAAAAAATAATTTTTAATAAAAATAGCCACCTGGCATATGAAAAAAGAAGTAGTTTGCCCGTTTTTGTTTTCCTCAGTCACATGACTTGCGCTTTTATTATTTAGGTTACGTACGATAGGATTTAATAGAATGAAGAAAACTTTTATTAATATCTTTTTAAGTTTTGATTCGATTTTCATAAAATTTGAAATGACTCGACAAAATTTTACAACGATTATATATAATAAATTTCAAATCATTCCGTTGGGTAGTTTTTAGTAGTTACATGCGGACGGACGGACGGACCAGACGACGACTATAGGTGCTACGTACTTATATAATTAAGAACGCATCTAAAAAGGATGTTTCTTTTACTACAACTTATTTTCGAAACATTCCCGAGTAATTTTTATAACGTATTAATCAATTTTCTAAACCGGAAATCTGGGAGCACGGCAGTGCGTCCGCCAAGTTCGCACAGGCCGTAAGCTACCTTTTCCCTGACCATTTCGGCCTACTTTTCACCTCCTCATAACTGCATTTTGGTGAGAGCTAGAGAGTTTTCCTTTTTAACACACATTAATATAATGAAACTGAACTAGGTTCCAAGATTTCTTATTTCTGTATTTAATATTTTTCGAAATATGAGATTCCGAAAAAGGGCTTTTTTGTAACTGACTCACAGGGGATCATCAAATAACTAAAAAGTTGGTGATCATCAAATAAATAAGGCACTTCTAACAGTCGTAGAATCATAAAATTTGACAAGTAAGTAGGTTTTGTCACACAATTAACCAGAAAAGTCTGAAAACATAGAATTTCTGCCTTTAAACCCTTCAAATAGGGGGTGCTGATTTGGCTATATACAGTTCGTAACACATTCAATTGGCAAATTAAATTAATTGCATTGTTGCAACCATTTGTGTTTTTTGTTGTACGATAAACATTTAAGTAATAAAATAATAGTAGCCTAGACAATCATTTCCTCGCTCATATTTGACGCCAGAGTTGGTGGCCAAAGCCTGATTACAGAAAATTAGCCTGAGTTTAAAGGTGTTACATGGTTTCAAGCAGAATGAATTTTTTATATTCTTTTCCGAAAATGTTGGGAAGGCAAATCTTTTAGTTTATCTGTCCGTTTTTCTATTTTTTACTTCCTTAAAATAAATTTTATTATAAATGTCGGTATTCTAATCGCAATAGCACTCAGTCAATCTGGCAAAATTTCAGTGGGTTGTTAGTTCTTTAAGTGCATTTTAATGATGTTATTAAACTTTATATATATATATTACAAAATTTAAATTTTTTCCGCAATTATTCTATAAAATTTGTCCATTCAATAATACTCGGTATATAACCCAGCTTATTAAAATAATTCTCATTCTTAAAATAGCCTTTTACTATCCATATGTAAAGCCAATTATTCCTAATCCACTTAATAATATTTATTCGAATGTAGTTATTCTAAAAATGGCGATAGCTTTTTTAATTTATTCCTTAAATAGAACATCTTTATTTTAATCCATTATTAAAATTCATTAGTATTATTCCCGTGTGGTCAAATTGCTATAACTTCTTTATTTAAATGCTAAAATATCGTATCTCTTAAAATATTCCGCTCAAAAAACCTTATTTCATAAAGTTATCCTATTATTAAATATCAAATGTCTATTAAAATATTTCCGAAAAACTTTAATTCTTTCTTTTTTTTTCCCTTTTATAAAGATTCATTTTCTTTTCTTCTTATTATTTTTATTACGTATTAAATTCGAAGTTTAGCTACAGCCTCAAAAACAGATAAGCTGGTTTGTTGATATGACAGGCATCTGGTACGAGATTATGGAATATTCTGGATGGGCGTAGAAAGTTTTTGCATTTTACAACAAAATAAATCCGCCGGAAATATTGATAAAGTTCCAAAAGAGACCTTTTGATTCGATAGAAGTGGGTCACGTGACGTATTCTGTATTATTACGCAAGCTAGTTTAAAAACACGATCATCCTGATTCGGAGAAGGATTTTTTTGACGCTGGTGTTTGAATCGGGACGGATTCTAGAAAATAATGGAACGTTATATTTTTTTTCGTTTAGCGTTGGCTAATGAGCATTTTCCCTGAAGAGATGTCTTAAACTGGAAATAAAAGGTTCTTCGACAAAAATATGGACTGACATTTCTTGTTGTTGATGATACCACCCGGCCGCCTGATGCGAACTAAAAGGGAAACCAATAACATCGCTAACCCTATTTATCACGAGCACGACTGCCTTTTTCCCGGATTTGAACTTGGAAACACGACATTAATATAATAAGTCAGACAGGATGCTGTTGATCAACAGAAAGTTTGTGTAGTTAAACGTGAAATTTGCCGATTAGAAGAATATGTTACGAGGACGTCTACGCCATTACAGCACGTTTACGTCTGGTGTTTTGTTATTTTGTACTTTTATAATAAATTAAAAATGGTCAAGCCTAAAAGAGAAAAGAAGAGGAAAAGTTGGCCTAAGTGAAGTTGTTGCTAGAGAATATACTATTCATCTTCATAAGCGTCTTCATGGTGTTGGTTTTAAAGGATTGCGAAAAAGCAGAAATTTTGTGTTATCAAGAAAATTAAAGATTTTTAGATGTGTGAGACTTTCCTGTGAAATATGCTCAAGAGTAACTGTAAGTTGGTATTTTTATTTATTGGTATCTTTATATGTTGATATTTATTAGTTTATGTTATATTTAAAATGTTTTATTTATTTAATAGTCTACCTTGAAATTTAAAGGTTTTATATACTATGTTATACTGATTAAAATTTTGTTTTTAAAATTTATTTCTGTTGCAAATATTTAAGTGTTGTTAAGGTTAATTAATTTATTTGATGATTTCGTGTGATACGTCATTGTAATATTATAGACAGCGGTATAATTTATATTTTCATGTTTTAAGAACAGATATTCTTAAAAAAAAAAAAAAAAAAAAAAAAAAAATCTATTATTTTTAAAATGTTACTGAGATCGTAAATTACATATTTATTTACTATTTCGTTATTTGTATGGTATATAGTGTTATAAGTTTAAAATTTAATGTTTTTAAGATCCGGATATTTAAAAGAAGATCGAGTTAACTCTTTTGTTAGATTAAATAGTATGGCAGAACCAAAATTTATAGCATTTGATCCAGATTTAGGAGTTGAGATACAAGCGTGGTTAAAATACTTTGATGATGCTTGTGAAAAAGAAAAGAAGGATGATGATTGGAAGTTTAAAAATATTTCTCAAAATTTAAAGGGAGAAGCTCTTAAGATTTTCATTAATGATTGCCTTAATTGCACTAAATACGAACAGATAGCTGATATCTTAACTGAGAATTTTATTAGGGTAAATATCCCGAAATTTTCTGAATTTTCTGCTTTGAAATTGGATAGTTTAAGTAACTTAGAAACTTATTTTAGAAAGAAAATTGAAATTGGTAGGAAATTGCATTTATGTGAAACTATATTACTACAAGGATTAACCGATGGTTTAAAACCAGAATATCAAAATTATCTAATTGTTAACCCTCCTGAGAGTACAACAGAATGGTATAGAATTGTTAAGCAATTTGTGGAAGTTTCCACCCCTGCTGTTACAAGTCCATCATTACCAAGTAAACCTAATGCAACTAATTTTGACATTCCTCGATATAGTGTGCAGCCTAATAGACCAAATTTTCAACAAATTAATACTCCTAGGCATTGGATTCAGTCAAATCGGCCCAATAATCAATTTAATTCTCCTCGAAACTGGGTTCCTCGACCAAACTATAATTTTCAAAGACCTAGAAATTTCCAAAACGGAGTACAAAACAATTATTTTCAGAACCAGTACCCATCTAGGCCATGTAGAATTTGTGTAAACAAGGGTATAATGAATGCTTTTCACTGGGAAAAAGAGTGTATTTTTAATAACAACTCAACACCCTCTGATACTCTTCCAATTGGTACTCCTAATATTTGACAATTAATTGTGTATGGATATACGAATAATTATAATTTACCATGTGTCGTCGATACCGGTTCAACTATCGCAATTTTACCATTAAAGTTTGTTAAAAAATTGAATGCTAAAATTGAAATTGTTCCTCCAGTTACTATTGGTCAGGCAAAGGGATTTTTACAAATTAATCAAAAGTGTAGTATTCTTCTTAAAGTGGGTAAAATCCAAAAATATGTTAACTTTTTAGTATGTGATACAGATTTGGATTACTGCATCTTGGGGTTAAAAGAATGTTCAAAATTTAATTTAAATATAAATTGTAAGAATTGTACAGTAAAACATGGAAGGAAGATTATAAATAGGAGTATATCCATACATGATGAGAGATCACTTCATTTTAATACTGTAACTGTAAAAAAACTACAACAAGGTAAGGATAACTTGATAACTTCTGATTGTGACAATTTGAATTTATTTAATGATGGTAACTTGATAACAACTTATAATGAAGATACTATTTCATGTAAAGATGAGTTATTAACAAATGGTGATAGTAATGAGAGTTTAAATGGATATAATGATGACAAAGTATCACCATATACTAATGAAAATTTGTGAATACTCAGGACTTTTTTGCAGCTAATTACAATGATTGTAACGTGCAGCCTGATTACAGAAGTTCAATGACTCCTCAAAATTTTCGCGATATTAATGATTATAATTCAGATTTAATTGGGGAAATAAATTTAATTGAAAATGGGGATTTAAGGGAAATAGTTCAAAATTATAGGGATATTTTTGCAAAACATAAATATGATGTGGGTAAGATAAATATTGAACCACAACGCGTTTTACTAAAATCTGACCTACCTATATCTTTGAGGCCCTACAGAACTTCCCCCTTAGAGGAAAAAGAAATAAAAAATCAAATTCAATCTTTGTTAGCGGCTGGTCTCATAAAAGAAAGCAATAGTCCTTATTCTGCCCCCGTCACCTTGGCTATGAAAAGAGAGGAAGGTAAAAAGACCCGACTATGTATAGATTATACGAAATTAAATGCAATAGTTAAAAACGATGCAGAACCTTTACCTCGTATCGATGAAATTTTAGATAAATTGAGTAGTGCCCAGTATTTTTCCACTTTGGACTTAGCCTCTGGCTACTGGCACATATCAATACATCCATCCGATACAGAAAAATTAGCTTTTGCCACCAATTTTGGCCTCTTCGAATGGCTGGTGCTCCCCTTTGGTATAAAGACAGGGCCCCCGATATTTAATAGAACCATTAGAAGAATCCTCAATAAGTATAAAATTGATTTTGCATGCCATTATTTCGACGATATCATAATTTTCTCCTCCTCTCTAGAAGAACATTTAAATCACTTAGCAAAAATCTTTGAAATCTGTAAACTAGAAAACCTTAAACTTAAACTTTCTAAATGTAAACTAAATCAAAATAAAATTAATTTCTTAGGCTATGAGATCACCAATGGGACTTTAACTCCAGCTAATACCAATATTGAGACAATTAAAAAATTGAAACCTCCCTCTAATGTTAAAGAACTACAACGATTTTTAGGTTCCATTAATGTTTATCACAAATTCATAGATAAATATGCTGAAATTAGATACCCCCTCAATAAATTACTTAGGAAAACACAATATGGGAATGGAACTCAGAATGTCAAAACTCTTTTGAGAAATTAAAAAATACTCTAATTGCAAAACCAATTTTAAAAATTTATGACCAAAATTACCCCTCCACATGTTTGTAGATGCCTCTCAGGTAGCAGTAGGTGCAGTTCTAAAACAACCAGGGAAAGATAATTTTTTGCATCCTATTGCTTACCATTCTAGAATTTTGAAGAGTTATGAACAAAATTATTTTATAACTGAATTGGAATGCCTTGCTATCATAGATACTCTTGATAAGTTTTATCACTATTTTCATCTCACTAAATTCACAATCCATACCGACCATGCATCTCTGGTATGGTTAAAGAATGTTAAAAATCTAAGAGGTAGACTTTTTCGATGGTCTTTAAAACTTAGCATGTTCGATTATGAGATCAAGTATCAAAAAGGTTCTACAAATGTCGAAGCGGACATGTTGTCACGAAATCCTGTTGCTTATCTTAATCAACATGTAAGTTTATTATTGGACAAAAAAGAAATTATAGCGATGCAAGATAAAGATAATGTTTGTGACAGAAAATACAAAAAAGAGAATGGGATTATAATTATTCAGAGAAAAGGATTAAAAAAAATAGTAGTACCAATGTCACTCAGGAGAAAATTATTACATATTGCTCATGATAATTTTGGACACTTAGGAATACAAAAAATGCTTAACTTAATATCTCCAAACTATTATTGGCCCAACATGACAATAGATATTACACAATTTGTTAAACATTGTGATACATGCCAGAGAAATAAAAAACAAAAACAAAAAAGATTTGGCTTGTTACAAGCTATGCCAGCCACAGATCAACCTTTTGAATGTCTTTCTATTGATACTGTGGGTGGATTTAATTATTACAATTCAACAAAAAAAATTCTTACACATAATAATAGATCATGCAACTAGGTTTGTTTGGGCTTTTCCATCCAAAAGTGTTACTACCGAAACATATACTAACTGTTTAAAACAAATTTTCAATATTCAAGCACCTAAAACAATACTTAGCGATAGACATAAATCTTTTAGGTCTCCAAGATTCAAAAAATTCCTCAGAAAATATCATGTTCAACAACGTTTTACATCATCACATCACCCCCAAACCAATGGGAAGGTAGAACGAGTGAACCAAACTATAGTTACTAGACTTAAATGCAAAGTTAATTCCATTTCTTCTAAAATACCTTGGACTAGATTATTAGACCAAGTCATCCAAGAATACAATAACACACCACATTCCATAACCAAATTCCCACCTGCCTATTTATTTTATGGTCAATTACCTTATGAATCTCCTTTAAAACAAAATTATTACCCTCCTGTTAATAAAGCACTCAAAATTGCAAAAGCGCGAACTTGTGAATTCCACCTTAAAAGTAAAAGACTCTATGATAGAAAATTTGTTGAATCTCCACTAGAAATACAAGATTATGTAATTTGTGAAGAATTTAAATATCCTAACACTAGAAAATTAGAACCTACTTTCTCTGGACCATACAAAATAATAAATAAACTTTCTGATGTGACCTATGAAATAGACAAATTTAATTATGAGACTAAATTAAATTCAGTTATTGTACATGCGTCTAAATTACGACCCTATTTTTCACCAGATAACTTCAGACTATTTCATGAGCAACCCAAACAACAATCAAAATCACCACAGACATCACAATCACCATCACAAAATCAAACTAAAGTAAAAACAATAGAATAAATTCTAATTCTTTAAATATCTCTTATTACTCTAGTTTCAACATTATCAGGTATGTCTTTGGTGTACAACAGAGATATTACCCATTTTTGAAAGTTTAATATTTTAAAATTTAAAATAAATGTCACAGCTTTTATTTCAACATTGTGGTTATATTTTAGCCTGATCAACTAAAATATTTACTTGTTTTTGAGAGTTTTTGAGGTTGAGTAGACACCTTATGCAGGCATAAGATGTGTATTTTGATTTTAGGAATTGTCAAATTGATGTTGAAAAATGAAATTAAATGTTTTAATTCTATATCAAAATAAACTATTTTTACTTTATTTACTTTTTCTTAAACCAATTGTTTCAAAAATTTAATATTATGTTATTTACTTCAATAGATAATCAAATAGTAACCGTTTATAAGTATTTCTATAATTATATAAATGATTGGATAGTGATGATGTGATTTTACAGTGATTGTTTTGGTGTGACAATAGAAAATTAAGTATCTAAACTAATTGCCTTTGTATTCCATTTCTCAGCTAAAATTAACATCTTTTATTTGTTATTTATTGTCTTTATTTATTCTAAGTTTGCCAAAAAAACAACTCTCTGCATTTAGGATATGAATACTTATAACTTAACAGTATAATTTTGTAAAAGGGTATCAGAGGAAAAAATTATTGTAAGGAACTAATGGTTGAGAGTTCAATTTCTAAATATTTAGATTTAAATTTATTTGGATTTTGAAATTATTATATATTTTTTTTTGTATACTTTCGACTGGCAAAAATACTTTCTTATATAATTAAAAAAAAAAATAAGAAATGTATTTATTTGCTATGTAATTATTTTATCCTCAACCAATATTTTTCCTAACAATAAATAAACAAACTGTGATATTTTCTTAAATTATACAAATGTTATTATAATATTATTATTTCTACTATTGAATTATATTATGAATTACTACATATGTTGTGAAGTATTAGTTATATTGAAAGTTATTATTGTTATGTTTATGAATTGAATTTTATTATAGCATTTATTTATATTATTGAAGAGTTATATTATTTATTAGTGAAAAAATGTTTGACAAATATTAGTTAAAGAGGATGGGATCCCAACAGAAATATAACAAATCCCACAGGAATATAACAAAGATAACATATTCCAAGTACAATAAACGACCAAGAGATAATTTGAGTTGTTTATTATGTGAGAAAATTAATGTGATACTTAAGAGAAGATGTTGTGACAAGTGCTAGCATTATAAAGTCATTATAAAGTATTGGTAAGAATGACTACAGTTTTAAAATTTTGATGGAGTAATGTCTTTATTTTCAGCCTTTACATAAAAACTGTATTTTTAAGAAAGGGACTGCAGTAACCATTTTTTTTTAAAAAACAAAATGAGGACTTATCACGATCCAAGAAAGAGACTGAAATAAAACAGTTGGATCTAATGAACTCAAATTTGAATTAAGTCGAATTTTTTTTTTAAAACTTTGTTTTAACAATTTGCTAGTGACTACTTATTCTAAAGCTTGTGAACTTGGTAAAAGCAAAATTCTGTTACTATTATTATCCTGTTTTTCTTGTTTATTAATATTTATTATTTATTGTTATTGTATTTTTCTTGTGCACTTACAAATGGTAAGTGAGATTGTAACCATTTCTTGTATTATTTTACAGGGGAAATGCTCGTAGCTTTATTTTTATTTATCTATTAATTTTAATTGATTACTATTATTTTATTTTTGTTTTTGTTTTTGTCTTCCAGTTCTTCAGAAATTCCCCATCTCCTTGCTGGCAGTCTCTAAATTTATACTAGTCAAAATTCAAATTTCTAAAGTATTAAATTTATATTGTCTGAATTTATAGTTACTTAACTATTAACTTCATCCAAAATCTTTAGGGAGGGGGGATAATATTACAAAATTTAAATTTTTTCCGCAATTATTCTATAAAATTTGTCCATTCAATAATACTCGGTATATAACCCAGCTTATTAAAATAATTCTCATTCTTAAAATAGCCTTTTACTATCCATATGTAAAGCCAATTATTCCTAATCCACTTAATAATATTTATTCGAATGTAGTTATTCTAAAAATGGCGATAGCTTTTTTAATTTATTCTTTAAATAGAACATCTTTATTTTAATCCATTATTAAAATTCATTAGTATTATTCCCGTGTGGTCAAATTGCTATAACTTCTTTATTTAAATGCTAAAATATCGTATCTCTTAAAATATTCCGCTCAAAAAACCTTATTTCATAAAGTTATCCTATTATTAAATATCAAATGTCTATTAAAATATTTCCGAAAAACTTTCAATTCTTTTTTTTTTCCCCTTTTATAAAGATTCATTTTCTTTTCTTCTTATTATTTTTATTACGTATTAAATTCGAAGTTTAGCTACAGCCTCAAAAACAGATAAGCTGGTTTGTTGATATGACAGGCATCTGGTACGAGATTATGGAATATTCTGGATGGGCGTAGAAAGTTTTTGCATTTTACAACAAAATAAATCCGCCGGAAATATTGATAAAGTTCCAAAAGAGACCTTTTGATTCGATAGAAGTGGGTCACGTGACGTATTCTGTATTATTACGCAAGCTAGTTTAAAAACACGATCATCCTGATTCGGAGAGGATTTTTTCGACGCTGGTGTTTGCTAAAAGAATCGGGACGGATTCTAGAAAATAATGGAACGTTGTATTTTTTTTCGTTTAGCGTTGGTTAATGAGCATTTTCCCTGAAGAGATGTCTTAAACTGGAAATAAAAGGTTCTTCGACAAAAATATGGACTGACATTTCTTGTTGTTGATGATACCACCCGGCTGCCTGATGCGAACTAAAAGGGAAACCAATAACATCGCTAACCCTATTTATCACGAGCACGACTGCCTTTTTCCCGGATTTGAACTTGGAAACACGACATATATATATATGTATATATATATATATATATATATATATATATATATATATATATATATATATATATATATATATATATATATATATATATAATGCACACTGGATTTTATTTGAAATATATATATATATATGCATATGCATCACATATATAATACATATGCATCATTATGACGTCCACATAAACAGGGTATTTTTGTCGCCAAATTTGGCGATATTTCGTTAAGTGTCGCAAAGCTTCGAGAGAATTTGACGCTATTTTTCATTGCGAATTTTTAGAGCGAGTAATCATCTATTAATATTATGCGGTTAATTAAATGACATAACGCACGAATGTTAATAAATTTTCAATCTTTCGTCACTACACAAGACCTCTGCTCTTGATATTATATTGTACTGTTATTATACTACTCTTACTATATTGTTAGTCTGTACTCTCTTAAAAGTTTATTATAGAAAGAGAAATTTCAGAATTAAAGCATCGAAACTGCCAGTTGTAGATTATTATAATTTTATAACATATATCCAGTTTATCAATATGTACGTTAGAATGAATCTTCTATAATGGGGTTCCTTGTATTTTAGCTTCAGGTTTTCGAGTAAATTTAGCTAAAATCATAAAACCAAGACATATTGACATATTATCTAAGACGATTAGATGAGAATAATGGTAGATTTTCGAATGGAAGAACGGCAGTGCGTCCGTAGATTTTCTAATCTTCCTTAATCGATCCAATGTTAGAATGAAAGGGAAAAAAATTAGCATTAATATGGTTTACTGTAAATATGGATAGCTTAACAGGCGTTTAACAAGAACCACTTCACTTCAGTGTAAATTACAAAAGATTACTTAACAGGATTAAAAATCTCCGTATTAGAGAGTGTAACGATGCAAACGGACATGAAGCGTAAATTCCTAAGTAAATTAAGCGGTAATTGTCAATAAATATGAAATGGATAACAATACAAAATATAAGATATGCTGCCAATGATCGCAAATAGAATTTCTCTAAAAGAAACTTCCGATTTGGCGAAGGATTGAGCAAATAAATCTAATACATGAAAATGAAAATCTGTTTGTCTGTCTGCACTTCTTTACAAATCAACAGTTTGAAAGCCTTCCTTAATCGATCCAATGTTAGAATGAAAGGGAAAAAAATTAGCATTAATATGGTTTACTGTAAAAATGGATAGCTTAACAGGCGTTTAACAAGAACCACTTCACTTCAGTGTAAATTACAAAAGATTACTTAACAGGATTAAAAATCTCCGTATTAGAGAGTGTAACGATGCAAACGGACATGAAGCGTAAATTCCTAAGTAAATTAAGCGGTAATTGTCAATAAATATGAAATGGATAACAATACAAAATATAAGATATGCTGCCAATGATCGCAAATAGAATTTCTCTAAAAGAAACTTCCGATTTGGCGAAGGATTGAGCAAATAAATCTAATACATGAAAATGAAAATCTGTTTGTCTGTCTGCACTTCTTTACAAATCAACAGTTTGAAAGCCAGAATTGTGAAATGCTACGTGTAGGTGTATTAAAACACGGCCGAGGCAACTAAAGTAATCCGGAATCGAAATATAATGTAGAGTTAATTTTTAAATAGTAAAAAATCAAAAATCTATCAGCTTTTCCGGGAAGAGTTCCATATCCTGTGCTGGTTCGCGCGATTGGCAAAAAAATCCAAACTGCTGCCAAAAGAGGTGTGATGTCACGTAGATAAGGTCAATTCCAGTTGTTAAGTTAAAACTCCAAAGACTGAATATCGCCAAAAACAACTCGCCAAACCTACCAGCACAGGATATTGAACTCTTCCCTCCTTTTCCTATTAAATTTGAACATTTTTCGTTATAGCAGTTGCCAACAATTAAAAATCCAGAATGAAATTCTTTCTACAATAATTATTTTTCTATTGAAAGATTTCCACGTGAAAAATGAAAATAAAAATAAAAAGTTTCAGCAATGGAAAAAAAAAATATTAATATGACGTCATATTGGTAATATAACGGAAATTTTCAAACATTTCTCAATAACACAAGGAGTATGAGTATGTGTAAATGCAGAAAGCAGGTTAATACGAGGTCATTCGATAATTAAAAAAGAAAATTAATATAACGTCACATTGGAAGTTTAACGGACTGTTTCAAATGTTTGGGAATTATACAAAAAGAGTATCAATATGAGTAATAGTGAAAGCAAGTAGGTAAGATGTCAGCAGGTGATTACAACGTCATACGAGTTTGAGGAACTTATTGAATCATGATAAAAACATGATTATAGAAATATTGGCATATTTTAACATTTTGAAGTTATCTATACAACATGTTTAATTTTGGAATTGATTTTTCTACACAAACATTCTTAAAATCTCGAACAGCACCAAGTACTTCGGCTAGTTATGAATAAAAGTAATATGATGAAGTGCTTAGCATACATATTACAAAGAATATATTGTTTGCCTGAGACGGCTAGTATTTTGATGTAAACTACAAATAAAAATATAGATTTGTAAAGCATAATAAAATAATTTTAAAATTCTTTGACATTTATACATTTATTATATTTATATCCTTTATACATTTGATAAAACCTACAAAAAGCAGTGATATCCCATCAAAAAACTTTCTGTAAAAAAAAAAAAAGCGCCAAGTTCTCCTTAATGTTTCAGCTGTAAAAAGTACTGATATCTGGTGTTCGCTCAAGTTAAAAGTCAAACATCCGAAATCTTTCATTCAAAATGGCTTCCTGCGACTTGGCCGTTAATGCATTTTAGAAGTTTTTTCAAATTCTAAAGAATATATAATGATCTACATGTCTACTACATTTTTTGAACATTTTACGTATTTTGTTGTACAAAGTACTAAAATATAATACACATTATTAAAAACATAATTTCGAGATCACAGCTGTCGAGAATGGTCCACTCTGGTTCTCATGTCTCATATAATGTAACACAATGTGAAATTTGATGAAAAAAATATTCATTGGAATTCGTGTTAATGACAATAGGCCGTACAAAATGGCCATTAAACCATGGTAAAACTAAATGATGGTTAATCAAAACTAATGTTTCTTGAAACTCAATGGTATGTATCACAAAGCTTTTAATTACAATGTCATCATACGAATTTGCCTATTTGCATTCCGATATTACTTTTAAATGCATAATTTCCAATCATTAATTTTGAAATGATTTATCGACTTAATTATTTGTTTCAAATGAAAGATATGGCATGTTTAACATCAATCAGGGTGTATTATGTATTCTAATTTATTTTTCTGAGTATTACATTCTTCTAATGTTTTTAACCTAGAATGTATTAACGGCCAAGTCGCAGGAAGCCATTTTGAATGAAAGATTTCGGATGTTGGACTTTTAACTTGGGCGAATATCTGATATCAGTACTTTTTACGGCCGAAACATTAAGGAGAACTTGGCGCTTTTTTTTTTTTTTTTTACAGAAAGTTTTTTGATGGGATATAGGTTTTTCCGATGCTGTCCATTCTCAATTAAACAGTTTCATGTCCAACAAACATGTTTTACAGACAAGGATGATACGTTAACAACATTAACATAAGCATTAAAATTAATGTTATTTTGTAACACTTGCATGTATAAATTCAATTATGCAGCGGAAAATATTTAATTGAGAATGGATAACGTCCTAAAATCCGATATTGCGGTTTGAGAAAATTTAATAATAGTTTAAAAATAAATATTTTGTAATGTATATTTTATAATATATATTTATTTATATATTTTCTCATTAAGTGTACTGTAAAAGAATATAATAAAACAATATTAAAGCTCGTGAATGAACTTCAAATCATGCTCATTAAAATTTAACGTAACTAATTTAACTACATAAATAAAGGAATTCGCTTATACATTCATCATGTTTAAAGCACCACAATGTAGGAGTCCAAGAGATGGTGGTTTAGCGAGATTTCACTGCATAAATTATAACACAAAGATGGTTTAAGGCTGCTCGTCAGTAAACTTCCCGATTCCCCTCGCTAATGTTATTCCTATAGGCGTAGGATGCATTCGTATTTTTAAAATATCTCCTCGGAAAATTAATATTTTTAACTTCTGTTTCCTTTGTACTGTACTTAAAGAATGTCTCTTTTTTTCTTAGTTATCAAAATATTTCGAAACTATGTGCTTAATTTATATTTTTATGTGTTAAAATCTTAGCGAAACTGAATACGATTTTAACATTTCATATAAAATTAAGTATATATTTTAGAAAAAAAAATGACAACTAAGAAAAAAAGAGACATTCTTTAAGAACAATACAAAGAAAACAGAAGTTAAAAATATTAATTTTCCGAGGAGATATTTTAAAAATACGAATGCATCCTACGCCCATAGGAATAACATTAGCGAGGGGAATCGGGAAGTTTACTGACGAGTAGCCTTAATGTTTTAAAATAGAAATTACACTTCAGTCAGAAAAAAAGTGGGGAATTCATAATAATTATAATAACCTATTTTGTCTCTTTTATAGTGCACAGCATAACATTTCACATAATATTGATGACATATCCAGTACTTCTGATAACCAGTCGACAAACTCAAATTGATACACATAATTAAATGAATATTATACAGAGCAATAATAATGAGAGATGCAGTTTCTGCAATTTTTAAAACTTTCATGTTGCAAATTGGGAAAATAAATCGCATAAATAAAAACTATATATATATATATATATATATATATATATATATATATATATATATATATATATATATATAGTTTACATACACACGATTCCGAAAAGCATACTTTATCTTTAGAAACACAGGGTCAGGGTGTCCCAAATGTCCTTGACACTTTTTAAAATTCAATAAAAGATCGAGCAATTGACGTACGAGAGTGCGGTTTGGACGAAAATGCTTATTATGATCTGACATTTTATTTAAGCAAATAAAAAAAAAATAGCTCTAAAAATGTCTCATAGATGGCACTGCTTCTGGAAAGTTATCGTATAGGTAGAATGCCGTTATACAGTGACGTAGCCAGGGTGGGGGTCCAGATGTTCTAGATACCACTTATATTGTAAATTTATCTTTAACTTAACTAATCGTAAAACTTTCTGCCATAATCAAGAAGAATAAAACTTTATAATATTACTGGTATGCAGAGCATTTGGACCCCCTCCCTGGCTACGCCACTGCCTTTATACATAACAATGGCGAAAGATGCTCAATGCGTATGCACAATATTTCTCCCCACATTTCATAACTTAACAATACTCGCCCTCCTGAGTTCGATTAGACGAGTGAGGATAGATATACGAGTATCGTTAACTTCTGGAATATGGGTCGCCATAGTTTGGGCAAATACTGTGCATATGCATTGTGCGTCTTTCGCCATTGTTATGTATAAAATCATTCTAACTATTCGATAGCTTTCCAGAAGCAGCGCCGTCTATGAGAAATTTTTGGAACTTTTTTTTTTTTTTTTTTTCGCTTAAACAAAATTTTAGATCATAAGAAACATGTTCATCCAAACCACATTCTCGTACGCCAATTGTTTGATCTTTTATCGAATTTTAAAATTTGTCAAGGACTTTTGGGACACACTGTATATACTCTCGTAGTTGTTAAAGTTGTCTCAGTACCAGGTTTACAAACTTTAAGAGATGGTAGAATACACTACTGCAAACAATTTTTGTATAGGAAACCTAGGTCGCAACCACAATTTAAAATCTTTTTAACAATATTATGATCAAAATTCCGCGTTCGTATTGCAGTAAGACACCTCGTATTTTTGGAAAAATAAATCGACTTCTATGCAAAATTTGTTTGTTGTAATGTACTCTACCACCTTTTAAAGATTACAGACCTAGTACACTAAAACACCTATATATATATAATTTAATCGACTACTCTTTTGCACCTCCTGCCCCTCATCAAAAATTTAATAAATCAATTTACCTTAGTTTTATTTATCGGAAGAACAACTAGAAAATTTGCACATTTATTAGTGGAAACATGAGTTCCTAAAAAAAAAAAGCTTTAGCTTTCAATCTCAGCGGAAAAATATATTAGAAGGTCTATGTTTTCAATGCAATGGTGATTCCATCCGTTTTCAATCAAACCTTTTCATTTCCCCTAGACTAAACAGGTGAGGACTAGTCCATCAGGTTTCCCCTTTCTGAGGGGAGAAGCTATCTTTGCTAAGCAATCTATGCTTTAGCAGCGTAAAGTTTCGAACAACTTAACATTTTCCAATCAAAATAAATTTTCTGAAATAATTTTCAGATATGACAGTCCTGTTATTATGGAATAATAATTGTTTAAGTACGCCTTAAAAAATTAACATTTGATAAGTAGATTGGTGATTATTATTAAATAGTACACTTACATGTCTTTGCTTCCATTTCAATGTGTTTGATATTATAAACTTTTATACATAAATGTTATGCTAAAAATTGCGCGTTCGTATTGTTGTAAGACATCCTGTATTTGTGGAAAATAAATGGATTCCTATTCAGAAATTGTTTATTCTAATGTAATCTATAATCTTATAAAATTTGTAAGTCTGGTGCTGAAACACCTGTCCTGTTTATACGAGTTAAACGACTATATTTTGCATCACCTATCCCTCATAAAAAAATTAATAAATCTATTTATTGTAGCTTTATTTATTGGAAGAACAGCTAGATCATTAATCTATGCTTTAGGAAAGCAAAGTTTCGACATAATTGTTAATATATTTGTTCTTCCGTTGTAACATAGGAGACGAAAATAAATGTCTTGGGACAGTAGCATAGGTGACAAATACATAAATTAATGAAGCGAAACATGATCATAAAAACAAACAAGTTGGAAATTGTACGTCAAACGTTACAAACGAGGTGCGTTCGTACGCACGTTTTAGAATTAAATTCATGATATCCCGTGCGTAGAACGGGTTAAACAGCTAGTTAAGTATATATTTTATGACAATGTTCATACAAATATCTTAACTAGTTATATAAATATTCAGATATATATGTATCAGCTAGTTATATAAATATTCAGATCTTGATGATTTTTAATTCTGTGAAATGAATTATATCGTCTGCAGATTAAGTTCTGTATTAAAATAAGTATCTCGCTCGCTTGACGATTAAACTTCGGAAGCTCCTATAACAATAAAAGAAAACTGCCCAGTTAAACTGACGGCATTGAGCTCACAGGCTATTCACACTAACTGTAAATTATATTCTTATTTCAAAGAATTTGAAATAAGCCCTCGAAAAATGAAGAAATTGACAATATATTAAGAGGGGGGAACCATCCCCCGTTTCTCCTTCTTATAATTAACCAATGAACCCATAAAACTAATCAGAGAAGCTCCTTACCACAATGAACCTATATACAAAATTTGAAAAAATCGGATAATTCTGCATGAAATATCCATTTATCTAAATTAAGGGGGGGGTAGCCCCCCGTCCCCCCTTTATACTTAACCAAAAAACCCCCAAAACTAATCAGAGAAGCGCCTTATCACAATGAACATATATATAAAATTTGAAGAAAATTGGATAATTCTGCTTAAAAAATCCATTTATCTATATCAAGGGGGGTTAGTCCCCCCCCGTTCCCCCCTTTATACTTTACCAGTGAACCCCCAAAACTAATCAGGGAAGTGCCTTACCACAATGAGCCTATATACAAAATTTGGAGTCAATTGGATAATTCTGCATGAAAAACCCATTTATCAAAATTAAGGGGGGGGGTAGCCCCCGTTTCCCTCCTTTACACTTCACCAATGAACCCCCAAAACTAATCAGGGAAGCCCCTTACCACAATGAGCCCATATAGAAAGTTTGAAGAAAATCGGATAACTCTGCATGAAAAAAATCATTTATCTAAAATAAGGGGGGAGGATTACCCCCCCCGTTACCCCCTTTATACTTAACCTATGAACCCCCAAAACTAATCAGGAAAGAACCTTATCACAATGAACCTATATACAAAATTTGAAGAAAATTGGATAATTCTGCATGAAAAAACCATTTATCCAAATTAAGGGGGGGTTAGCCCCCCGTTCCCCCCCTTTATAGTTAACCAATCAATCCCCAAAACTAATCAGAGAAGCGCCTTATCACAAGGAACCTATAAACAAAAGTGGAAGAAAATCGGATAACTCTGCATGAAAAATTCATTTATCTAAATTAAGGGGGAGGATCCCCCCCCCGTTAGCCCCTTTATACTTAACCTATGAACCCCCAAAACTAATCAGGATAGAACCTTATCACAATGAACCTATATACAAAATTTGAAGAAAATTGGACAATTCTGCATGAAAAAACCATTTATCTTAATTAAGGGGGGGTTAGCCCCCCGTTCCCCCCTTTATAGTTAAACAATCAATCCCCAAAACTAATCAGGGAAGCGCCTTATCACAAGGAACCTATAAACAAAATTGGAAGCAAAACGGTTATTTCTGTCAAGAGTTATCGCGTTACGTACGTACATACGTACATACATACATACATACATACATACATACATACAGAACGGGCGGGCACATAAGCTCTCAGGCTTTGATAGCCTGTGAGCTAAAAAAGCACCGATTTTTAAAAAAAAATTCAAATTTCTTAATAAATATTTTTATTAATATCTCCTAAAGTTTTGATTCGATTTTTATAAAATTTGAAATGTCTCGACAAAATTCTGCAAAGATAATATATTTTAAATTGCAAACCATTTGGTTGGGTAGTTTTTGCGTTGTTATATGCGGACAGACAGACAGACGGACGGACAGACGGACCAAACGACGACTGTAGGTGCTACGTATTTATATAATTACGAACGCACCTAAAAATTGTGCTGTTGGTTATCGTCTCTGAAACTTCATTTATTAACGTAGTAAACATGTGAAATAAAATTTTGGATTAATTATTTATATATTTTCAAAAGAATAAAATTATTTAACTCGTCTTTAATGCGAGGAATAATTGATATATATATATATGGGATTGGAAATAATACCCATCTGTAAATTAGTATTCTTAACAGTATAAAGTAATAGACTCAAGGGTTCAATACACGATATCACATGAAAAGAAAAAGTACAACAATAGAAGCGTGAGGAAATTGCAAGATTATTATGAGGCTCGTGAAAAGTGCAGTTTAAACAGAAAATTGAGAGAAAATAGTTGTTGTTCCATAGTTTATACCTCAGTATGAAGGCTGATAATCCGATATATATAAAATAAAAGATTAAAGCTAGAATTCTAGGTGAATTCCTGTTTATCTTTACAACGATATTGCAGTATTGATGGGTATGAATTAGTTTGATCTCATCATCAAAGTGTTTGGTTCAGTCAGTAATAAAGATTGTTTAAAGTTAAATTGAAGAGCTATAGTCATTTATAGTCATAAGCAGGGCTTTACAAATTTGATAAAATCTGGTATCCAGAAAAAAATACTAGTCACCAGTAAAAATATTTACCCCCCACCATCTACGCCATCATTGATTTTCAAATAACACAAGAGTTTTTTTTATGAATTAATTGAAAAAAAAAATACTAACAAGGATAGTTCAGAATTATTAGTTACATAATTTAGAAAGATGATATAAACTATGTTTTCTAATGAAACTTATACAAACTGTTTTACTTATACAAAAATTTTAGTCCACTCTGTACTAGGGTTGCCAGTTGGCCTCCTCTTTATTCAGAAATTCTGAATTCATACCAGATATTTCGAAAGAAGAATTTGTACTTTATGCAGTTGCAATGCTCTATCTCTAACGCTGGATATTTCATTGAAATAAAGACTTTAGAATTATTTAGTATTTTTTTTATTATGTGGATATACAAAATACAATACAAAACAAACAGAAAAATTCTTATTAGTATGTTCGTTGACAATAATGACTACGATAATATATTCACTGGAGACGAAAATATGGGGTAGTTAATTTTCTTTCTTTATATAAGGATTAATAATTATATGGAGAAAAAAATATTTTACAGAGGAATAAAGACTACATACCAAAATAAATAAATAAATAATCATTTCAGTATTGTTCCATATTGAGCATTGTCAGTGACAATGCTCTCACTTCAATGCTAGAATTTAATTATATGAACCATTTACATATTGCCCTATAATATATTATTGTAGTCGGTAAGGAAAACATAATTGAAAAGATAAAATAAAATTGTTATTACTTATCTTTTAGCCAGTACATAAATTTCAAAACTGTGAAAATGCAAAAGAAGTTTTTGTTGACTTACCTAGAAAAGAGAAATAAAATCATACATTATATACCTACAGTAGCACATTTTCGAACAAATGTTATAAAATAAAGTAGATTAATTTAAATTTTCGAGGAAATGTTCATATATGATAGTTTATACAGAGAGTAAATAGAACTTAAAAGTAAATGGTGGCCAAAATATTGCTTTTTAGTTATTTTTATACACATTTGTCACACCATCATTTACCTTTTGTTGGTCTACTATAAATCAAACTTGTAAAATTACAGACTTAACAGACAGAAATTATTTATTTATGTGACAGCTCTATTTAACAGCACAATAGGCTGTTAAATTTGAATGAAATAAAAACTTAAAATATCTCAGAAAACATTCTTATAAATTGAATCATTTCAATTATTTTTAATGTATCATAAAAAAGAACGCTTTATCAAAAACTGCGATAGAAGTTTATAACAAGTGGGTAAGTGTGATCGAAGATCGCACAAAGGGCTTCGTTTAATATTTCTTTCAAAACACTTTATCCTTTCTTTAATAAATCCAAATAAATTTCATTTAGCAACAGAAAAAGTCATGTTTTTTATATAAAGTAAAATTTTACCGGTCTATTTTTTCGTTTTTTCGAATATCTAAACCAGCTCGATAGCGGGCAAAGCCCGCTATTATACTCTGTCATATTAATATCAGTCATGTGGACTAAATATGATATTTAAAAAAATAATAATTTCAAAACTAAACATGTTGTACACCTTCAAAATGTTAAAATATGCTAATATTTCCATAATCGGGTTTTTATCATGATTCAATACGTTCTTCAAACTCATATATTTACTATTCTCTATTACTCACATTGATACTCGCTTTGTATTATTCTAAAATATTTGAGAAATCCGTTAAACTTCCGATATGACATCAAATTAATTTTCTTTTTAATTCTCTAATGACGTGATATTAATCTGCTTTCTGTACATACACATGCTCATACTCGTTGTACTATTGAGAAATCTTTTAAATTTTCCGTTTTATTATCCATATCACGCCATAATCTTTTTTTTTTTTTTAATTGGTGAAACTTTTTATTTCATTTTCATTTTTCACGTGGAAATCTATCAATAGAAAATTAATTATTGTAGAAAGAATTTTATTGTGGATTTTTAACTGTTGGCAACTGATCTAACGAAAAATGCTTAAAATTAATAGGAAAAGGCTGTTAGAATTTTTGTTTTTTTATCTGTATTTATTAAATTAATACGAATTTTCAAGTTTTAATATTTTAAGCTCTTTATAGCTTGTATTCAGCTATATACACAAAGTTTCAACTCTGTAAGTTACACAGTTTCTGAGACTAGCTCTGTGACGAACAGACAACGGAGTGGGAGTAATAGGGTTTCCTGAGATGAAAGAAACCCTAAAAATGCCTGCTATTACTTTTGGATTGAGGAAAAAAAACTTTGAATTTTTATTTATGTGCCATTTTTTTTTTCTAGTTTAAATTTAACTTTACTCCATTCTTAATACACATGTTTGTAATTAAAGAATAACTTTAAAGAATATAAATATTATGTTAGTTGGTAATCTTTTGTTTTTCGCATCATAAATTTTATTAGAGTTTCCTTGAACTTATTGTAAACATTAAAGAAGAAATGCCTGCCATCATTTTCGGATTGGGTAAAAAATGAAATTTGAATGTGAATCCATGTCATGTTTTTTATATAAAGTAAAATTTTACCGGTCTATTTTTTCGTTTTTTCGAATATCTAAACCAGCTCGATAGCGGGCAAAGCCCGCTATTATACTCTGTCATATTAATATCTGTCATGTGGACTAAATGTGATATTTAAAAAAAATAATAATTTAAAAACTAAACATGTTGTACACCTTCAAAATGTTAAAATATGCGAATATTTCCATAATCGGGTTTTTATCACGATTCAATACGTTCTTCAAACCCATATATTTACTATTCTCTATTACTCACATTGATACTCGCTTTGTATTATTCTAAAATATTTGAGATATCCGTTAAACTTCCGATATGACGTCAGATTAATTTTCTTTTTAATTCTATAATGACGTGATATTAATCTGCTTTCTGTACATACACATGCTCATACTCCTTGTACTATTGAGAAATCTTTGAAATTTTCCGTTTTATTACCCATATGACGCCATAATCTTTTTTTTTTTTTTTTTAATTGATGAAACTTTTTATTTCATTTTCATTTTTCACGTGGAAATCTTTCATTAGAAAATTAATTATTGTAGAATCCATGTGTCTTTTTTATGTTTAATTATATTTAATTTTACTCGATTCTTAATATACATGTTTGTAATTAAAATCTAACTTTAAAGAACATAACAAAATGTATACTTTTAACCTACATGCATTTGATAAAATTATTTAGAATCTAAATATAAATAAAAAATATTTAAGAAACATTCAACGACTTCATAAAAACTTATGATCATATGCTAATACACGACCCACTGATATCATCTCATTAAGTATCTACTCTTTTTTTTTTCTCTTTTTATATAAAAAAAAAAAAAAAAAATTATCTTATAAAAGCTGTTTCAGTTGCATTTAAATCGATACGAAATTCATATAGATATAGTATATTTTCGTGAGCTTCCTGTTCATGCCCCTTCATATTTCTTTTTTCATTAAAATTCATATACTTGAATTAAAATGTTGAAATTACACCGGAATTGGAATTCATTCCTGGCAATCGTCCATCGTCGAGATTCCACATCGAACATGACAGGTAATTCTGGGGCGGTTATAGACGGTGATCATATTATATATATATTTACAATTGCGACGTTGTCAGTTATTGCGGACTTGATTTCCTATATAAAAATTTGGGCCGCTTTTTGGACAGGAGTATTTCATAGCGATTAATGGCATTAAAAATGCGCCCAATTGACCAATTCCTAATTACAGTTAATATTTTTTAACTTCATTAAAACACATAATGATGTATTTTGCAAAATACACTCATATTAGCTAATGAAAACTGTACTCTGTTTGTATTTTCATTTTTTGAAAGTTTTAACACGTGAAAAATATTTTAAGAGCATGTAAATCGTCGAAAATTAATCGCATATGGATATACTATGGGTTTATTTTTCTTATATGTATTTCCCTTCAAGGCTTCATATTTTATCCATAAGTTACATTGAAGAAATTAAATATTAAAAAAATATTTTTTTATCCCCCAATGCAGAAATATGGGCATTTTTTCGGCCTGTTAGAAGTAATTTTTGTACATTTGGTTTATCTTTTCGCACATTTCCTAGAATATTCTAAAAAAATCAGAATCTAACAAACAAATTGATATGGAACATTATTTTTTTATTATTGCAGAATATGCAAAATGAATTAATTATACCATACCATTAAACTTTAACGTTCGAAAACTGATTAAAGATAAAGCGTAATACGTCTAACTCTATTTGATGGAAATCTTTATATCTACTATCTCTATGGGAATTCTCTGGTGGGGGTGTGCGGGAAGGATTATTGACCTATTTTCAAACAAATCTTTTTAATAAATTAACTAAATAGGGTACAATACGATACATTTATACTGATATGAGTATAGGGGTTATTTATTAGCTTATTATGAAATGAAGGAACAGGTGCAGTGAATATTAAATGCAGTTATCTTGAAATTTAGCTACTGAAAAAGTTGAATAAATCAACAATTATCATCATTCGTAGTTCATGCATATCATCAAGCATATCTCATAAGTAACTTTCATGCACATATGAAGTTATTTCAACATTTGGATTTAATAAAGCTGAATTAGGCAACATATTGTCTGTTATTTCTTTTGTTTTTTATTTTATTTAAATATATATATATATATTCAAAAAGAAATTAACAACAAAAAAGAAATCAATATGAAACGTTATTTTATCATTATAGCTTAATGTGCAAAGTGAATACCATACCAAATAAGCTTCGATGCTTGAAAACTGATTAAAGAGAAAATGTAATATCACTAGTTGATCGAAATCTTTAAATCTGCTATCTCGATGGGAATTCTCTCTGTGGTAAATGAGATGTTTTCAATAAAATATCTTTAATCAGTTACTAAAGGTAGAATACGATAACTTTAGACGAGTATGAGTGTAGGTTATTAGCTTATGATGAAATGCAGGAACAGGCGTCGTAAATGTTAGATAGAATTATCGCGAAATTTATCTGCGGGAAAAGATAAATATATCAATAATTAGTATCAGATATACTTGCAGTTATGAAGTTATTCCTACTTTCCTTCTTTCTTCTTTCTGTTAGTTTTATTGATTGTCTATTAATTTTTTTAGTATTTTCAAAAATGAGATGATAAACTTTGAAATGTGTAATAATACGAATTTTTGTTTTTGAATTATTAAAGTGTTAAGTCTTAGAAAATAAAAATATATTGCCATATACTTGGCAGAAAGTGTGTTTTCATACTTCTTAAATGTGTTTAAATAAAATAAAATATCACAATGTATTTCAAATGCATTTATCTCAAAAGAAATTCTGCGTAGTCTTCACAATTTAAAAATCGTCCATGCATTTTAATTTTGTTTCAAAATTCTCAATTTTTCTATATATTTACTAATTTTTCTATATACTTTTTTAATTTTTAAATTCCTTTTACATATGCATATATATATACATTTCATAATAATATCTGCATCTGATTTGGAATGTCTGCATGTTAAGGTCTTCAAATTAGTTATAAACAGTTGTCGAAAGTAGTGCTCTACAAGTAGCGAAAATACTGTGGACACTACTTTTTTCTTATAGTTTGCAGTGTAGAGCGCAACAGTTTGAAAAATGTAATGTAGCGAGTAGCGCGATACCCCAAATAAGAAATTCGTAGCGACTAGCGAGTACTTACGCTACTTTTAACACAACTAGAGGGAAAAGAAATTCAATTCTTCAAATCACGTGGTTGTAACTTGCTTCTTTTGTGCAAAATCTGTTCTGCGCAACAATTTGGGAATGCCAGCGACAATTTCGTGTAAGAATAGTGAATTCAATTATTTATAAAGTGTATGCCTATGCATAAATATGTCATGTACAATAGTATCCCCTCGTTATATCGCTTATTCAGATATATACTCTGTTTTGGTGTCTCCCCTCCCCAAAAAAAAAATAAATAAATAAATAAACTGTAGTTTATTCGCAATGTTATGAAACTATATACATAGGGTGCGTTTTAAATTCATGCAAACTTTAAAAAAATCATAATAAAAGAAGTAATACTCGGAAAAAAATTCAGTTTGTGCGAATATGATCAGAGGGACATTGAATTTTTTTCCCTGAAAAAAAAAAATATTCCAAAAGTAATCGAAAGAGTGGGCTCACGCGTCATACTGAGACTTTTATGCAAATCAGGCTAGCAATAATACACCTGGCTGGAAATGGTTTAGTCATTCGATATCGGCAGCATGCTATCCTTATCAGATCGAGCATTAGTGGTTAAATTTTTCTGTAAGAATGGTGAATCCACAAGTCCTATTTCATTGAATGGGATACTGAAAGTAGTTCGACGTTTTGAAGAAACAGGGTGTTTGGAGGATCCTCCGCGAAGTGTTTGCCTGATTTGCATAAAACATCTCAGTATGACGTGTGAGCGCCCTCTTTCGGTTACTTTTGGAATACATTTTTCTGTGCCTGTAAATAAATAAATAAATAAATAAAAACATTCCACTGTCATTTTGATCATATTCGTGCAAACTGAAATTTTTTCCGAGCATTATTTATTTTATTATGATTTTTTTAAGAATGCACGAATTTATGACAAAGCTGTATAATTTTTTGTTGTGATATGTATCTCTTTTATTTTCGTCATGTAACATGTGTATAAACTAACAGTTTGGGTACAAACACAAAGCATTATCTTGTATATATGTTATATTTATTAAAATTTTAATGTATTGGATCATATCGCACTTATTTATTTCTACAGGGTGATTTTTTTCAAAGTTGTAAAAGTAAAACCCTATAACAAAAGAACCACTGATCCAAATGACCTGAAATTTTACTAGTGTGCTCCCAAAGCAATGGGAATTTTTTAGACGTAGTTAAAAAAAAAAACTTTAAAGCCCTGCCGACAGATGGCACTGTGTGTGCAGCAAAGTCGGGAGACGAGATTGTGCACGACACACATACAGTGGCGATAACAGCGTGAAGCACGTACACCTCGTGTTCATTATTCCACGGATATCCTCGCAATGACTGTGCCATTGCGTTGTTAGTGAAACTGTATTATCAGAATAATGACAGCGCAGCAACTGTTCTTAGGATATTTTGGACACTTAAGAATTTAAGAAAAGGTCCAATGACGAGAGAATATTTACGGAAGATGGTTTTGAAATTTGAACAGACTGCTTCACTGAGCCTAAAACCCGGTAGAAGAAGGAAACCAGTTGATGTTAACTTACAGCGTAATCTGTCGGTGCGAGTTTTAGTTTTTTTTTTAACTACGCCTAAAAATGCCCATTGCTTTGGGAGCATACTGGTGAAATTTCAGGTTATTTGAATCAATGGTTCTTTTGTTATAGGGTTTTACTTTCACAGCTTTAAAAAAAATCACCCTGTATATCGGCACACGCGATATGACGAGGGATCACTGTATTATTTAATTTGTAACTTAAGTTTGGAGTGTAAATTGACTCCTTTCACAAAATCTGAAAGTAGAGATGTAGTGCCGACTTTTGAAAAGTAGTTTGTAGTCGCTACTTTTCAAAACAAATAGTTGTAGTTATCTAGATTTTTGATAAAGTAATTGTAGTTGTATTTCGCTACAGTAAAAAATAGTTCTTCCGACCCCCTGATTGTAGATTATGACTATCTTTTAAAAATAAATGAACAACGTAAAAATAGCACAAATTAAATATATGCTAAAATGGCATACAGCTGTTTCGGAACTTCTAAAGCTCCATTCTCAGTGCCAAGATTAAAAACAGATGTAAGTGTTTAGGCCATACCAGTATGCAAGAGTCTCCGCTCGCTCAAATACTGTAGTCGCTACTTTTACTTATAGTTTGTAGTGTAGCACTCTACATTTGAAAAATGTAATGTAGCGAGTAGCGCAATACCCAAAATAAGAAGTTTGTATCGAGTACTTACGCTACTTTTAATGCTACTGGGGTGGAAAAAGTTTCAATCTTCAAATCGCTTGCATATTGATTAATAACTAATTAACAAATTTCAATTAGATTATTTTTTCAGGAATTTAATTTTTTTTTTCACATTACTTTTTTGAGAACTTCTGGTTGTAATAACATAAAAAATGGATTTATAATTTTTTAAAAAGTCTTTTTAAGTAAGAAAATGAAAATATGAGGAAATATATTTTTTAAATTGGAACGCATGGTATATTGTAACAGTTTTTATCTTCTTTTTAATTGCTGAAAGGTGTAAAATAAAAGGACTATAAACAGTAAAATAAGTTTTATTGGACTGTTGGCATATGTTTCAACTCAATCTGAGCCATTATCAAAACAAATAATTATTTGTAAATGTAATAATTATATTGTAAATTTAATATATATTGTAAGTATCTATTATTTGTAAATGTAATAATTATATTGTAAGTATGTATTAGTAAATATAATAATTAAATATAATAATAGTAATATAATAAGTATATATAGTATAAGTAAATATAATAATTTGTAAATATAATAATTATTAAATAATTATTATTTTTAATTGCTAAATGGTGTCAAATAAAAAGATTATAAACAGTAAAATAGGTTTTATTAGAATGTTGACAGATGTTTCACCTTTGACAAAATGCAAAATTAGCGAAGTAGCGACTCTTTTTGAAAAGTAGTTTGTAGTCGCTACTTTTTAAAACAAATAGTTGTACACTGTTAAAAATTTGCAGCAAACTGTCAGTCATTTGACCGTTTTTATAGAAAACGGTTACATAACCGTAATTTAACTCTAATCTGACCATATTATTGCCCGTATTATGGTCAGAATAGAGTTAAATTACAGTTATGTAACCATTTTCTATAAAAACGCTCAAATCACTGGACAGTTTGCTGCAAATTTTTAACAGTGTAGTTGCAGTCAAACAAAAAAAATTGTTTTGATAATGGCTCAGATTGAGCTGAAACATATGTCAACAGTCTAATAAAACTTATTTTACTGTTTCTAATATTTTATTTTACACCTTCTAGTAATTAAAAGAATTATATAATTACAAGATATTATATTTTGTTATAGTTTTAAATCTAATTAAATAGCTTTAAAATTTGAAACTTTTCAGCAATTTAAATTTTTTTTCGTATATTTATTGAATTTACAGAAGAGAAGGCTTTTTTGAGTATTTCTTGTCGTAATGACATAAAACAATACATATGCATAAATTTTAAAGACATTTTAATTAATAAAATTAAAATATGGAGGAAATATATTTTAAATGAAAAGGCATTGAGAATTTTAACGATTTTTAAACTAATTGACGACTTTAAACTTTTTCATTTTAAAAAGAAATCTGATTCTTTAAAATGTTTATTAAATTCATATAACATAATACTTTTTGTGAACTTCTTGCTATAGTGCAACATAAATAAAGAGAAATAAATTTTAAAGTCCATCATAATAAATAGATACATAAATAAATTACCTCTTTTCATTTTACAAATGTGTCTTTTTAATAGTAGTTCTGAGAAAAAACAGTTTTGGTTTTACGAAAATCTCTGTATATATTTAAAAATATTGTGTACCTGTATATAACTCTAAACGATACAGAATCCAACAAATAAATCAATATGAAGCGTTGCTTTAACATTAATGCAGGCTCTGGCAAAGTGAATTATCTCATAAATATATATATATATATAATTTAACGTTCGAAAACTGATTAAAGAGAAAACTCTCCTTGATAGAAACTTTCAAATTTGTTATCTCGATGGGAATTCTCTGGCGAGTAAACAAGATATAATTACAATAATTCCCTTTAAACAATTTGAGAAAGTTGGTAGAATACGTTAACTTTAGATTGATACAAGTATAGATTAACAGTTGTTGAAGAAGTAAACGAATGGAAAATATTAGAGATAAATATCGTGGGATTCAATTCTAAGAAAAGTTGCATAAATCAATATTCAGCAACTCAACCTCTTGAGTCCTGGGTACCCAAATGGGTACCCAGATTCTTTTGCTCATAAAAACTAAAATGATTGATATTTTTACATTTGAACTTCACTTCTAGAAAGTTGAATACTTTTGCTTTAAAATGAAACCAATAAATGGCAGCACCGATGTCGATTTCCTTATAAAATAAATGTTATTTTAACCTGAGTTTGTAAAATGCTTTCGAAACAGTGCATCCAAGAAAGTAGGTAATTTTCACAATTCTTTAACTTAAAAGCTTTATAATAAAACAAATTTAAGAATTTGCAGATTATTCACTTATTTAAAGCTGTTATTTTTTTTATTGTGTAATTTTAGGTTATTTATAATTAAATTGATTTTTTTTTTTTTGGGGGGGGGGTAGTAATTTTATGTTCATATTTGTGAACCTAAATTACAAGTCCCCTAAAACAATAGATTTCAAAAAAATATATTTTTTGTCGTCTATGATATCATTTTGTTTGTTTAAAAGCAAAGAATAAGTATTTGTACTATTATTTTAACTTCGGGTCTTAAGAGGATAAAGCAGATTGTGTGAAATTTAGTCTTGTTAAAAACATGTGGCATACTATTAGATTTAAGAAATTCAAATTTACCAGTTTTATGTACTGTGATCTTCTTAAATTCAACATGTAATATATCTTAAAACCCTCTCACTGACAATCCCGTGTTAATACATTCACTAAGCTCCAGTTTTCACTGCAATACAAGCATTTTTTAAATTAATATAATTCTATATATATACTGTAGTTTTAATACAGTGAGTAATGATTGATACTCTTAAGGATTACATTCATAGATACAATTAAGTTTTTTATATAATTTTAGAATAATCACCTTTTTTTAGCATTTAAAGTAAAAAACAACATTACAATATAGCCCTTTTACTGGACAGTCAGAGAGTTAAAATTTAATTTTATCTAAACGGTAAGTTTGTAAAATGCATTTCATTCATTTATACAATGTACAAAATTTTGAGCAACACAAAGCAGATTGTTTGAAATGTCGTATTGCTCAAAACATGGGGCATATTATTAAATTTTAGAAAATCAAATTTACCAGTTTTATGTACTGTATTCTTATTAAATTCAGTATGTGATATATCTTAAAATTTAACATTATCGAAATGTTAAGTTTGTAAAATGCACTTCATTCATTTATGCAATGTAAAAATTTTGAGCACCTTAAGTAGATTGTTTGAAATGTAGTCTTGCTCAAATCATGTGGCATACTATTAGACTTAAGAAAGTCAAATTTACTAGCTTTATGTACTGTATTATTATTAAATTCAGTATGTTATATATGTTAAAGTTTAATTTTATCAAAACGTAAGTTTGTAAATTGCATTTCATTCATTTATGCAATTGTGACAGGTCCGATGCTATAATTATGAGGGGTAGCGCTGTCCTTCAAATGAAACCCCTCTCATTTATCATAAAACTTAATTTATTAAGTTCCGTACGTCAAACAATAAAAACATATTTCTTGATTAAATGAAAGATACACAACAATTCAATAAAATAATGGTTCGTTTAGCTTATAATAATTCTTCAAATTGAAGTAGATACCAGTTCTTATCAAAATTTTGCGCTCACGGCACGAAAGAGTTTCCAAGTCCACTTTAAAATGGGCGCGTGAGGGGTAGACTGCTCGCTACCTGGACGTCTTCACAAAAATTGTCTGAAGTCAATATTCACTTGAAAAAGGGGCGGGAATAAATATTTTCGCAGTCCTAACGGAACTGGAACTGTTCGCACTCAGTATACAACGCTGTCATGCAACAACCTCAAAACGTAAGCCAGAGAAATAGCTTCTTCACCAGGGATCTTATCAATTGCCCGAAGTTTTCAACCGGAATCGCAACTCCGCTATTCCAGATTCAGCTTGACTGAATCCTATTTCATTCGCTAACTAACTCTTAACTGACTTTTCCCTTCTAATATCTCTTCTGTTTATCGCCTAGAACATTAGGGACTTATCCTAGTAATAGCCAGTAGAAACTCTGGAAAATGAGATCACTGATAAAGTCTGTTATCATTGAAGAAAAATATTTCTCACGATGTCATTTAGATATTAATCTCACTTTCGTCCGCTCTCTACCTGTGAGGTCGTGCGGGAAGATGAAACGCACTCCACCTGGGTCCTTCCATTATCATATCTGTCTAGATATTTTCAAGAGGAAGATTGGTTATAATAAATAGAAAAGCTTGATGTTTTCCGGCAGATTTGTGTTAAAATTCTGAGAAAAATTCATTTTACATGGGAATCTCCTATGTTAGCTTTTGGGCTCCATACAGGGGAGATCATCTAGTGAGATATTGTGAATTTCTTACATAATGTACAAAATTTTGAGTAACACAAAGGAGATTGTTTCAAATGTAATCTTACTCAAAACATGTGGCATACTATTAGATTTAAGAAAATCAAATTTACCAGCTTTATGTACCGTAATCTTATTTAATTTAATCTGCGATACATCTTAAAAAAATTATTTTTATCTAAACAGTAAGTTTGTAAAATGCATTTCATTAATTTATGCAATGTACAAAATTTGTTATCCTTATATGTTCAACAATTTCCAGTATAAATATTGTTAGTTTCTGCCACCCCCTAATTATCTTTATTAATTTATTAACTCATGATATCTTTCTATAATCATGCACACATAATCTTTTTTTTTTTACATAATCCTATATTTTTTGTACAATTAACTTGTATTTTATATCACCGGATGGACACAACATTCAAGGAACGCTAAAAGATTTTTTTTTTATCTTTTCAAAAAATATGAAATAGTTTTCTTTTTCGCAAATTTTTAATGAAAGTAATGACATGACGCTTTGATGTTTTCAACAACAACAAAAGCACCAATGAAGATACGCATAAGTTTTTATTTCTTGGTGAAAACCAAAAACCGATCGCTATGGTAACAAATATTTTTGAGCAAGTAGAAAAAAAAATATTTTAGTTTTGAATTTTTTTTTATATTTTAATGCTTTCACGTAGCGTGATTAACAAACAGTGGATTATATGCACTTAAAAAACCCCGAAATATCCATGCAAATATCTATTAAAAAGCCTCTAAATATATTGTTAAAATCTAAAATATGCACTTATAATAAATCAATATGAACCGTTGCTTTAATATTAATGCAGGCTCTGGCAAAGTGAATTATCCCACATATATATAATTCGACTCTCGAAAACTGATTAAAGAGAAAACGTATCCTTGGTCAAAACTTTCAAATTTGTTATCTCGATGGGAATTCCCTTGTGAGTAAACAAAATATAATTCCAATAAATTCCTTTAAACAATTTAATAAAGATGATAGAATACGATAACTTTAGATTGATACAAATATAGATTAACAGTTATTGAGGAAGTAAACGAATGGGAAATATAAGAGGGATATCGTGGGATTTAATTTTAGAAAAGTTACATAAATCAATATTGAGCAACACAAAGCAGAATGTTTGAAATACAGTCTTGCTTAAAACATGTGGCGTACTATTAGATTTAAGAAAGTCAAATTTATCAGCGTTATCTACTGCTTACACTAATTGTTATTAGTTTAAAGAATATTACATAGATCTTTGTTTCTCTATAATATCAGATAGTTAATATGAACCAGCTACCTTACTGGAAACCATGTTTAACCAAAATAAAGTCCATTCAAAATACATTTCCAGATAGCAGGAATAGAAAATGAAGTGTTATCATTATAAATTTCATGCTTTCTTAATGAAATCTGTCGAGATTCACGAATATAAGCTTTAAATGGATTGTCTTGTCTGAAAAAAATTTTAACATTTTCAAAATCAATAAACTTAATCTGTCCATCAGCAAAATATTTTTTTAATTAAATATAAAATAGATTTTTTTTCGAAATTTTTTTAAGAAAGTAATATTGCTTAAACTTCGCTAAATATAACGCTTCACATAAAATGTAATCTTGCAAAACATTATAAGTATTAAACGTCAAAATCACACACATACCGCTAATATAATCTATATTAATAAAATAAACATTTTGAGTGCGTGAATGTCTATCTGTATGGGATGACCAGGAAAATCCATCGCACGCAGTAGTGTGCAAACTTGTTCTGATAGACTAGTACGAGCCTCAACGCACCGGACCCTCGGATTTTCAATTTTTGATTAGATGATTTGTTATTTTATGTTAAAAGGGAAAATTCACATTTTTTTCAGTTTTCAAAGTCGTCGATGAAATTCAGGCAGTTGCCAGAGCAATATGAATTCAATCTTTTAACCCGATATAGTATATTTTTTCTTTTTAAATAAAGTTTATTCGGAATTCATACAGTGATGTTTTTGGTATTTCACTTTTTTTTCTTTTAACTGTTAGTTTTTCGGAAAAAAATTAGGAATTTGTTTTTCAGTAATTGATTTTGGTATCTAATCTTTGCTATCTTATCTTACATTTGGGACACAGCATTCAAGAAACGTTAAAAGTTTTTTTTCCAAGAAAATATAAAATACAAACATCAAACACTTGATTTCAACGTATATTTCGTTTAATTTAAATATGAGCCATTTTAAAACACTACATAAATAAACATCTCTCGACGTTTCGGCTATTCTTCATAGCCATCTTCAGGAGAAAATTCTCATAAAAAGAAACAGCTAAAAATTAAATATGTGTTACATAATTGAGAAAAATGTTCACCTGAAAAGGCAACGGATTAAACGGAAATTTAAAAAAACAAAGTCAAAAATAAGCCTAGTGGCGCCATCTATGAACCAGCTACCTTACTGGAAACCATGTTTAACCAAATTAAAGTCCATTCAAAATATATTTTCAGATAGCAGAAATAGAAAATGATATGTTATCATCACATATTTCATGCTTTCTTAATGAAATCTGTAAAGATTCACGAATATAAGCTTTAAATGGATTGTCTTGTCTGGAAATAATTTTAAACATTTTCAATGTTTAAAATTATTAATTATAATGAAAATCAATAAACTTAATCTGTCCATCAGCAAAAGATTTTTTTTAATTAAATATAAAATAGATTTTTTTTTTCGAAATTTTTTTAAGAAAGTAATATTGCTTAATCTTCGCTTTTTTCAACAGAACCATTGAAGACAACTATTAAATCTGAATACTAATCTTCTCCGCCTTAAATCTCAGAAGTTTGCGATTAAATAAAACGATAGTTTCTATTCCGAAATAGCGGTACTCAAAAATAAGCAACGGTAGGTAACCAGTAGGTACTATGTTGGCATACAGCCAACGTAGTGAAAAAGTACCCAAGCCGGTACTCGAACCCGGGTCATCAGTATAGCGCACTGACGTTCTAAAAACTGAACCACATGGGAACGATATTCAGACTGGAACTTTCTCATTATAACATGTTGGCAAGGCTACAAACGCAGCAGAAGATGGAATATTTTCCGTCAGCCACCAAACCTGGGGCAAGCACGAAACCAAAGAAAATCAGGCATCGATAATTGAATAAATCGTTCGTGCTTGCCACAGGGTTGGTGGCTCACGGAAAATATTCCATCTTGTGCTGCGTTTGTAGCCTTGCCAACATGTTATAGTGAGAAAGTTCCAGGCTGAGTATTGTTTCCAAGTGGTTCAGTTGGTAGAACGTCAATGCGCTATACTGATGACCCGGGTTCGAGTACCGGCTTGGGTACTTTTTCACTATGTTGCCTTTACGTCTATTAAGCAATTAAAAATTTGATTATTATGAATGCAAGGCGTGTGAAATTTCCTATAGAAAAATTTCCAAGTATTAAATATGAATTTAACTAGTAACTTTAGGAATTCCCAACATATATTTCCAACATATACAATATAAGGAAAAATATCCGAATACTTTTATTCAGCCCTGCATATGATCTATACATTTGTAATCTATAGATCACTATTTGTACTAGATTCGTACTACATAGGATGCTCAATTTTAGTTTAGTTAGGAAACACGTAGGACAGTTTAAAATTCTCCTTCTGGAGTTTCTGCAATAAACGGAAATGTGTTTGCAAACTTTTGTGCTGCCCTGTTTATGATCTACAGAATTTATACACACCAAGTAATAGACAAAAAGTGAGTTAAATTTAAAATCTCGTTCAGTAACTTAAAACGCACTTCTAGGAATTATTGTTAACAGACAGTAGAGAATTCTTTTGTGCGTCCCTGTAAATGAACGATGACTGCTATACACACAATATTCTGTAGTAATCCTCTTGTAATGCACCTTAGTGATATATATAAATTTCAATGCGTTTAAAATAGTGAAACATTATTTAATTAAACCGCAGACGATTTTTCTCCATAGACGTAATGTAACGGAATTCTTTTGACCGTCCCTGTAAAGTAACTATAAGTACTATGCAGACCATATTCCATGTTAAGCTTCTTGTAATGCACCTTAGTGATATATATCAATTACAATATGTTTAAAATTGTGTAACATCATTAAAATAAACAGCAAATGATTTTCCCCATACACCGTAATGTAACGGAATTTTTTGAGTGTCCCTGTAAAAAAACTATAAGTGCTACACACTACAGTTGAAATAGGGAACATGCTATAGATAACGACAATAACATATAAAAATTGCAGGGCAATCCGAGCATATTTACGGGAGTTAGAGCACGGACAGACGGCAGACGGCCAGACGGCCAGACGGCGATACGGCCAGACAAACCAAAGACATAAACACTTTTCAACTAGGTTGAAAAGTGTTAAAAACGGAACATCCCATTTAATGCGAAATTTGTGCATCCGATCTATATAAAATGTTATTACAATGTTATAGTAATGACATTGCGAAGACGTCAAATTAGGCTTTTATTACATGTTTTGATGCCACGTGATGGGAATGCAACCTTTTAGTGTTGTGGATGTAAACTTTCAATGTTGTGGATGCAACCTTTTAGTGTTGTGGATGTAAACTTTCAATGTTGTGGATGCAACCTTTCAGTGTTGTGGATGCGAACATTCAGTGTTGTGGATGTAACCTTTCACTGTTGTGGATGCAACATCTAATTATCTAATTGTCAGCATGTGGTAGCAAAGTGAAAATTACTCGCTATTTAATAGAAGTGTTAGGGAAATTTTTTTGCACAATCTACGTTTTTTTTAGGTGCGTTCGTAATTCTATAAATCCGTAGCACCTACTGTCGTCTGGTCCGTCCGTCTGTCTGTCCGTCCGTCCACATATAACAACTCAAAAACTACCCAACCGAATGGTTTGAAATTTAAAATATCTTATCTTTGCAGAGTTTTGTCGAGACATTTCAAATTTTATGAAATTCGCATCAAAACTTTAGACGATATTAATAAAAATATTTATTAAGAAATTTGAATTTTTTTTTTTTTTTTTTAAATCGACGCTTTTTTGTTGTAGGAGCTTCCGAGGTTGAATTGTCAAGCAACCGAGATACTTATTTTATTACATAAATTAATCTGCAGATGATAAAATTCATTTCAAAAAATTAAAAATCATCAAGATCTGAATATTTATATAACTAGCTATAGTACGAACGCACCTCGTTTGTCACGTTTGACGTACGATTTCCAACTTGTTCTATTGTGAATCAATTAAATCCAACTGACGTAAAACAAGAAATATCCCAACGCTTTCTTATAGTTACTTAACTTTGGATAAATGGCTGACCAATAAAAAATTTCAAACTTCACATTCATAGGCAATGAAACAGTTAATTACAAAAATACACGTGAGTAATATTGAAGCTGTAAAAAATAATGGGTTATTAAAAGTAATAAACGTTGTTACAGGGCACAGAATAAAGTATTGTTAATGCAAAATCAATTATTTATATTAACTATCACATAATACTCAAAGAATAAATGTTAGTTTGAAAATATATTTTTATTTTTATAAGTTTTCGATCAATTAAATTTATTGATACATTTCTGACATTTCATTCGTCTATTTCTATTTCTATTTCTATTTTTCGTGCTGTTAAACTTCGGCGAAAACAAATATTTACTGATCATATGAATCAAAAGTTAAAGTGTTCCTTCTCACATATTTAATTGATTGAAAGTATGTTATTGAAGATAATCTCGTTTATCCACCAGAGATTTCACAGTTCTCATTTAACAGTATTTTACATTCTCACTTTAATTAGTTAATGGGTATTAAATGTCATTTGAGATAATTTGTTTCGTGCAGCTTGCATTAATGATAAAGTAACATTTCACATTAATTAATTTTGTGTGTATTGTATCTTTTATAATAATTTTTAAATTTAAGAAGAGATAGCGTAGGCGTTTAGAGTAAAAAGGTCAATTTAGAAATATATTGCAATGAGTTTATATTTTTGAAACATGCACTATATCCAAACTAATTCATAATTTTCTTAACTTTTCCTGTAGTTAATTTTAACACTAGAACCGCAAAAATTTTATTCAAGTTTTATAAAATACTAGCAAAACCCGCGGTTTTGCTCGCGTAATTCTTAAAAAATGGGTATTCGTTGGAATATTTTCACTAGAGGAAATTTTACTGCCACAGATAATTCAGAAATTACTGATTAAACCACACTAATGTCGAAAAAAAAAAATTTTTTTTTTAGCGTTTTTCGCTTTTTTATCGCCCCCTCCCCCTGTGGTAGTGTCACCGATATAAAATATAGCCTATGTTACAGCAGGGACTGTTACCATAACTTTTCAAAATGGTTCTGTAGTTCCAGAGATTCCATAGAAATTGTAATTTAGAATGTTTTTAGAACGCTTTTCGCTCATTTCACCTTTTTAAATTTCGAATTGTTTTAGAATTTGTTCTTAGAAGAGCATTTACATGTTATAAGTAACTACCATGACAGCTCCTTCAGTATAAAAAAAATCGAAATTTTAGAACGGTTTTCGCTCTTGCACCCCTCCCCCCTGTGTTAGTGCCACCGATATAAAACATAGCATATGTTACAGCAGGGACTGTCACCATCAATTTGCTACCATAACTTTTGAAAAGGGTTCGGTAGTTCCAGAGATTCCATAGAAATTCTAAATTAAAATGTTTTAAGATCGCTTTTCGGCACCCTTTTAAATTTAGATTTTTTTTAGAATTTGTTCTTAGAGAGCATTTACATCTTATAAGTAACTACCATGCCAAATTTCATGTGTTTAGCTCCTTCAGTATAAAAAAAAATCGAAATTTTAGAACGTCTCTCGCTTCTGCACCCCCCGGGGGGTAGAAATCGCTTCAGTAGTTCCAGAGATTACCCCCTACAAACAAACAAACAAAAAAAACAAAAAACTATCTTTACTACTTTATAATATTAGTATAGATTTCACACCAGAATTTTTATTAAAAATATTTAACTTATTTATTTAACTTCCTTTTTGCGCGGTATACAATTTCTTATTTTATAAAAAAAAATTCTGGTTCGAATCGACTATTATTTATTCGGTAGGGTCAAAATGACCCTTCATCGCGGTTCTAGTATTAAAAATAGCTTTTTCAAACAATATTGCACCTACTCTATTCCTTTTACTTAGTCAAAAATAACTAATTCCTTTTTGTATCAATCTAAAGTTATTATTTTCCTTCGACTTTATCAAATTGATTGAAAGGATATTATGGAAAATACTTCGTGTACTCACCAGAGATTTAGAAATGAGGTAGCAATAATTTTGAATGTTCTCATCTAGTACTGTTACACATCCTAACTTTAATTAATTTTGGGGCATTAAAAGTTTTTATCTGAGATAATTCACTTTGTACAGCTTGCATTAATGACAAAGTAACGTTCCATATTGATTTATCTGCTGCGGATTGTATTTTTCAGAATAAATTTGAAAATGTAGTATGAGAAAATCTAAAGTGAAGAGGTCGGTTTAAATCATATAATACTTTCAGTTAATATTTTGAGAGTAAACGCTAATTCCAAAATTAATGTTGATTTGAAACTCAACTGATTTAACCTCACTCAAAATACTTTCAAAGCACTCACCAATGCTTTGAAATTGAGTAAGAGTTAAACCAAGAAAATATTATAATGATTATAAATGTATTGTTACAGAATAACCACTTAAAAAAAAAGAAAAAAGAAAAACAAATTTATACAATTTATTACAAATTTGTAAAAGGTGAACATAATAAAACTTTTTAATAACAAAACGACAAAATATGCCTATAATCCTAAAAAGAAAATAAAAGGTGAGTTCATAAGAACAATTTTCCTTTTAAAATATCCCTCCTAAGTATTGCACCGAATTCAGGGTACTTTTCCGTTATACCAACAAAATTGTCGCCAAGCGTAACAGTGGGCGCAAAACAAAATTCACGTGAAATGAAATCCTTCTATATTAAAAAAAAAGTAATCCGGAACTGAGCCAAAAACGATTTAGAAATGAACCAATCAAATTCTGCGTAGATATTCCCGGTTATTCTCGTCGCTTTTTTACTATGGACTTTTTTGAGGAGCTATTACTTTTTTTCTAGCCATCCTACGGATTTGAAAATCATACTACCAGACGCGAAATATAACAAGCTTTCAGAAATTCAAAAAATTATCACGGTCGGACAATAAAAACTCAAAACATCCTTAAAAATCGAGTAAAAAATCTTTTATTGAAAAAGTCATTTCTTTACATTGTTGCCAATTTCCAAATTAGCGCAAAGGATTATGTTTTATCTCAAATAAAAAATGCATTTGCGCGAGACTATTAAAAACAGTAATGAAAGTTTAAAATAATAATTAAATGATCACGTGTGGAAAGCAGGAAATAAAGAAAATTACGTCATAAAAATTGTGTTTGCACATGAATATTAAAAATAAAAAAGATGAATTAAATGAAAAACCCTTATAACCAGTTAAATGAAAAAGCATTATAACCTGATTACAGAAGATAGTCGCCGTTCGTGATATCATCATCATCATATTTTAAAAACAGGATACATTACCAGATTTTAAGAGGCTGTGCAATCAGAACGGGGGTTGATGAGCGTAGCGAGCAGGGGGCAGAGCCCCCTAGTATTTGGGAAAACTAATAATAACATTGTAGGTACTAAAGTGAGCATTTAAAAAATATAACATCTGAAATTGGAAGACATTCACGAAATATTTTATTAAATTAATACAAATATATGCTTAAAAAAGAACAAATAATTATTATTAAAAAAATGATAAAGTAAAACTCAATTTAAATTTCACGCCTGAAATTGTAAATGTTTCTTAGCACTACAGCAAGCATTTCATTTTTTGAATGAACTCATTTATAGTTTTTTGAACAATTTTTTTTTTTTTATGTATAATTGAAATGTCCCGAAACAATTTTATTCTAGCTTCCTTAACATCACGTAACTGCCAAATAGTAATAATAGCTTATTATTAAGTTATAATTTAATTCTAATTTTTTTCGATTTGAAAAATAGTAAATTAAGATATTTTGCGCGGTTACGATTAAATAACAACAAATTACTCACGTTCAGTAAATAGCAAACCACAATGTTTGGCACGGTTTGCAATAAAATATATTTGTATGGTCAGGGGTGAAATTTATGGCGCATTAGCATACATCTTAGCATGGTGTTGGTATAACGGAAAAAAACCAAACACTGTGCAATGATTCATTTATGAATCAAATAAAATTTAACATTTAATAAAAAAATTCAGTTCTGCTCAACCACTATATTTAAGTAAACCTATTATTCTTATGTAGTCACAGTTGCTGAAGAGTTGATGTCGGTTAAGGGGCTTCCGAGTTGCAAACAACTTTACGCCCGGTCCATTTGTGAATAGAGTGTCTTGTATTAAATTGAGCCGTTGGGAAAAGTTAAGATGTTACATTAACTATAGAATAATAGAACAATTACAATAAAAAAGATAGATGTAAAGTAAAGAAAAGAAATGATAACCAATTTGGAATAAAAAAAAATAAAGCGAAGGAGATTAAGTAGCCTAAATGGATAGTTTAAATAATTGGAAGAAAGTGAAATGGTAAAGTTTGCAATTAAATAAGATAAAAAAATACCCTTTAAAGTTTCTGGTACCTAACACTAAAAATAAATATAAAAAACATATTTCCAAAAGAAAAAATTGTGCAGTGTCAGGTTAAAGAGAAAATAATTTCAAAAGAAAGAAAGTATAACTTTCGTAAATATCACTGAACAGAGTTTAGGAAATTTTCTTGAAAACTTGAATTAAAAAAATGTGGAAAAAACTTTTATCATTTCAATCGAAATTTGTTGCTGATGACTTCAGCCGGAGGCACTATATCTTCTTTTCAATTTGTTGCTCTTTGTACCAAAGAATATCCAAAGGAGCTAGTCATTCCCAATAACAACAACAAAAAATCAAAATAAACCAAAATACAGTTGCATATATATAAAAAAATTATGATATGATGTCTTTTACCCAATGAAACAAACTTTCTCACCACTCAAAGCGCCTATTTTTTGCTTACCACTCAATAAATCGTAAACAACGGAAACTGATGCTATTACGAATAGCAATGTGTTCTTATTTGTTTCGAATTAATGATATTCATGTCATGATATTCATTTCAAAACTAAACAATGCCGTTATTAATGCAAAACACAAAATTTAATCACTATTTTCAAAATAATTATTGATTTTCATTGCTTTTAAGTAGCAACATTTTCACGATAATTCTTTCTAACATTTTTGTGCATATATTTCAATTCCTTCATACACCATAGAAATTGATTCCAGTTTGTAAGTTTCTAATGTTATTGTTCCTCTCCCTTCTTGTGGAATTGATTAAAATGCTTTTATTGGAAATATTTACCCACCAGAGATTTTGCATTGAGATAGCAATTTTGAAGGTTCTCATCTTTTAGAGTTAAACGGTCTCGCTGTAATTAGTTTTTCGACAATAATGGTTACTTACGTGAGATAATTTGCTTTGTATAGCCTACATTAATGATAAACTAACGTTTTACACGGATTTATTTGCTGCGTATTCCAGCTTTCGGCATAAATTTGAAAATGTAAGGTAGTTAATTTAGATCAAAGAGATTGGTTTTAAAACATATATTACTCCCAAATTATATTTATTATTATTATTTTTTAAATATTTAGTTTTTCCAAAAAGTTAATTTTAACAACAGCAAAGATTTTTTTAGCATGATTAATTCCTTTTACTCCTTCGTAATCTGTTAATTACTTTTTGTCTCAATATAACATTGTTATATCCCTATCTCTATATTTTTTATTAAAAGAATTTTTTTGGAAGAATCGCATTTACCTACAATATTTTAAGGGACTACGTTTAAAAAGTGGTTTTCGACCAAAATTGTCAAAATGGTTTTATTACATTTTATTAAAGCTCAACTTCTTACCTTTCCAAAACTGTATTTGTTTTTATTCTATGACAAATAGAACCGGAGTTGTAGCCGTTTTTAAACTACTCAACAGCTGTCACTCAAACCGGAAGTACGGTTTAAAGGACCGGAAGTACTAATTAAAGGTACTAACTGGGAGGGGGGAAGCAAAATTATGGCCTTTTAGTACTAAACAAAGGTTCAATACTTAAAAAAAAGAGTATGGCTCATAAAAACAGTTAAGTTTAGATGCATATTACTGTGTAAATTCTTGTAGTAAAACATAAATCTAAACTTTAAATGCATTTTTTGGAAAGTGTAATTTTTCGCGAAAATTCCATACGCAAAACATGATGTCTCAAAAAGTTTTTAGAATATCACTATGAAATTTAAAATTCATGTTGTTTATACTATTGTGAAGGCAATGAACTACAGATATAATTTTAGAATAAATATTTTTTGTTTTATTGATGTTTTCGTGGAAAGACGTCGATGAATTTCAAGAAAATCAGCATGTAAAAAGGGGCGATATGCTATAAATTTTGAAACAATTAAAATATTTCTTAGATTTTAGTTCATTGCCTTCACTAATGTCATAAGTATGAAGTGTAAAAAGGAAATTAAGATACACACAATATATTTTTCTGTAGCGCGTTTTGCGTATTGGGCCAAATTTCATTAAATTTTACCACAAAATCCCCCATTTACCGAAATTTCATCAATGAATGAAATATTTTTTACCCTTTTTCACAGTTTCTAGTCCTCATCTTAATAGAAATAAGTTCAAAAAATAATTAAATAGCTTATCTGGAAAAAATTGCTACGTACGTAGTCAGGCACCTTAAATTGAGGTAGGAATGTTGAAACTTCTCATCAAGTAGAATCATACGTTCCCACTTTAAATATTTTTCCTACGTTAAAGATTTCTTGCGTGATATAATTTATATTGTAATAGCCTATATATTCATAATAAGGTAATGCTTCATATTGCTTAGGTTGCGGCTCAGTGCATCATTTATAATAAATTTGAAACTATAAGGTAAGATAGTCTAGGCAGTAGTTCTCAAGCATCTATGTATCACGTACCCCTTGAAGAATTATGTGTTTACCTGTATACCGCATAATGTTGTAACTTGAAAACAGTTATGATTGGAAAAGGGGAAAAGAGTTATGGAACGAGTTCATTGCTGCAACAGCAAATATTTTTCTGCGCCTACTTCATTTATTTTTACTTCTTCTAAATCTGTTAATTCCTATTTGTGCAAGTTCAAAGTTATTATATCCCTACCTTCATATTTAATTGATTATTATTTTTTTTTTGGAAAGATGTCATTCACCCACTAGACCAGTGGTTCCCAACGGGGGGCGTACGCCCCACAAGGGGGCAATTTGACTTTTCAGGGGGGCAATTCCAGATTTTTGTGAACTGATACCCTCTGAATTATTTTTGTAATAATAATGCTGTAGACTGAAAATAAAAGTTACACATTCAAATTAAAAAAAAAAAACAAATTGAAAAAAACAAGTTTTTTATTCACTTTTTAAAAAAGTGTCCATTCAAAAGTTTTAAATATACTTCTACCAGAATAATTGTAGAAAAAACTATTTATGATATTTAGATACTTTTTTATATTTAAAAGTTCTTTATAATTTTTCTGATTTATAAGTATTTTACAATTTTAAACAACTTTTTCGATTATTTATTGAATGAGTCGCACTGCAATATGTTACATGGAAATCAATTTTACACATGAAACTATTCAAGTGTATATTTAACAATTACTTGACAACCTTCCTTTAAAATTTTTTTATCACGTTTTATTCTGATTAGAAATTGTTGTGTAATTTAATCGCAAAAATTCTGTGATTAAATAAGACAAAAATGTTTTATTAAAAATTATTGATTGATCTAATCAAGGATTCTGAGCACTCTATACATCACGCATACGTGGCGACCGTTGCGAAGAGATTAAAAGTGACCCTTTATGTGCCAACGATACTTTAAACTATGAGTAGTATCTGATGATTATAAAAAAAAAAATTGATTGATCCATTACGTTCGGTATGTTTCGGGATCAATGTTGAATGTCTTTTACTCTATCAGTTCATTCATTTAAATTTTTATAAGAATTACAATTTTTGGGGGAGAGGGAGGGGAGGGGGGGCATCATCATTTTAGAGATGCTTTGGTGGGGCACGGCCAAAAAAGGTTGGGAACCACTGCAGCACTAGACTAAGATTTTAGATAAAAATTTTGAAACTTCTCATCTAGTTGAATATATTCTTATTTTAAATATTTTCCCGCATTAAAGGTTATTTAACATGATATAATTTACTTTGTAATAGACTACATTTATAATAAAGTAATGCTTCACACTGATTAGTTCGCTGCGCAGTGCATCTTTTGGAATAAATTTGAAAATATAAGGTGAGATACTCTAAGCAGTGATTCTCAAGTATCTATGCTTCGCGTACTCCTTGAAGAATAATGTGTTTACCTGATGTACCCTATAATGTTTAAACTTGAAAACAGCCAAGAATGAAAAAAAGGGACTCGTATATGAGATACATGACGCAAATATATAAGCGTTTTTGGCTTATTTAAGGCGAATGTATGGGTTTTGGCGAAGACCTCCCTTCAATCTTAACTGAAGGGCCACTATAACAAACTAGTCGGATGTCCCAATCGCAAAACTTTCCTTCTATCTCGTACATGGTAATTCTTCAAAATCCGCTATCACAGCGCTAATGAAAGTGGCACAAAAATCACTATTTCAGTGCCCTCTTGCGGTGGAATATCTCCTAATTCAAGTAGGACCTGCTGGCCATAGCCAAAAACCTATAAATGAAATTTGTTTCATTTTTATTGAAACTTCATACACTTATCCATGGTATAATAAGGAAAACGACACAAAAATCGTTATTACAGCGCCAAAATGTCTCCAAATTCGAGAAAGACTTGTTGGCCATAGTCACAAACCAAAAGAAAAATTGGTTTAATTCTATGCATAACTTCATACGCTTTTCGATGATACAATGATGACGGACAAGCACACATTTTGTAAAAACAAGTTTTACAGGATCTGTGTCCTCTAAAACGTGTAAATCCATCGAAAACCAGAAGTCGAAAAAATTTTGATAACAACACTTTATTCAATTATAGATAGAATAAAGTAAAAAGTGCCAAAAAACTTGTATGTTTAGTTTTTATCTTTTGGTAGAATTTTCAATAATGCTCTTATTTTTCAGAAATTCTGGAAACTAGATGTTCACTTTATCTGCTTGCTCTTATAGTAATATGCTCTAATTATATCACTTTCTATCTACATTTTATTTCCTTTCCTCTAAAAAAAAGCATTTTTGTAATATGGCTCTTTTAAATGCATGTCTAAAATGCATACGCCCGACTACTTTGCTATTTTTAATATTGTAGTCTTCTACATTTCTTGTTTCCTTTTACAGATGCGATTTTTTATCCTTAATCTTATTATAGTTACGGCATTTCTAAAAGACATCTTGGCATATAGGATAAAAAATGGAAATATCGGATGATGGAATCACTTAAAATTATTACTTCTAGATTTGGTAATGATAAAAATACTACACGCCCGATGGCGTCTCATTTTATATAATGAATCCAAAGGAGTGTCCTAGTAAAACAATAATACCATGTAGGTTTTCTATTTGGAGACTATAACAAAATTATCTCTAAACAAATTAAGAAAAATAATTTATCGACTGTCAAAACATTAATTTTAACAGATTTTTTTTCTTACCAGGAAAAAAATATAAATAAATACTATTTTTCATTTTTTTAAACATTTTTTGATAAGTGTTTTATTTAAACAGAAATTATAAAAACAATATTCCGATATATTTTTTTTCTTCTGAAGTTTATTGAAAGCATAAGATAAATTAACACAAAAACATTAGTTTAATCTTCATTAATGTTGGCTATTCTAATAAAATAAACAAACTTAAATTCTGTTACATGCGGGCAAACTGATTAAAGTGGAGTAAGATAACTACAGGAAACGGAAATCTTTCAAAATTGTTATCTCTTCATAAAGCAGTGGGAAATTAACCGAGATATTCTCAAAGGAATAACATATAATCTCTTAAACAATGTCATGGGAATATTGTACTTTTGTGCTGCACCACAAATTGGATCGGATACAAATTAAAAATGTTTAATATTATTAAATACTAAAATCTGTAAACACCAGGGATAAACATATCAACATTTTTATTTTTCAATTGTTTTCTAAAGAGTAATGGTTTTATATTATTTAATAGATGTCAGTCCATCTGTTTATAGTCACTCGTTCATAGTTGTATATGCAAGATACCCCCAAAAGAACGCCTGAATTTTTGGTATAATTCATTAACAATAATAGATATAAACAATAAATTTTGTCTACAATGTTTGTTTATTTTGTTTATAGTAATTTAAAAAATAACTCATTATTAACGGATATCGACGCTGCACTGTCCTAAACTGTAAGAATGGACAAACTAATTTCAAAACTTCAAAACGCAAACCTCTATTTTTCTTCACATTTCAACGACTATAGAGAACATAGAATACAATTGAGTGAACTTTTATTCATTTTTACATAGTAACATCTACTGAAAAATGTTTCGCTAATTTAAAAATAAATATATGCAAAATGCATGAACTACATTCTATACATGTCTCATATTTCAGATTTATATACTTTTTTTACAGTTAATGGAATTTTATATTTTTGACGCAATTTTTGGCACATTCTGTGCATATGCATATTAGGTTGTTTCGAAACAATCTGAGGAAAGTTTAAAGGGTAGGAGAAGTCACCTAAACGAATATATTTTTATTAAAGAATTTTAAATTGAAATCCATTAAAGCGCTAGAAAGCGCTTACTTATTACGGTAGAAAACGCGTTTATTTAAGAATATCATATACATGATTACTGATTATTTTTCATAAAACCTATTCTAAAAACAATGCAATAGGAATAATTAAAAAATATGTTTTATTGAGAACAAATTAAAAGAACAGTTTAAAGGACCGAGTAAATCATCATTCTTTACGCAAAACGAAATTATTCTGTTGCAAATTTCGCTACGATCTTTAATAAAATCTTTAATAATGCTAAGTTATGAACGAACATCCAGGTTTGGCTTCGAAAGCAACACCCTGTATTTTTGTCAGAATAAGTGGTTTGTCGTCCTTGTTTCCTATACAAATATTTTTCATCGTGATTGGATGACTCGTCTTTTTTTCTTCTTTTTTGTAAAAAGAGTTTACGAACACTCTGTATATATAGATAATGATAAAAATAGATATTGTGTGGTTATATACAGTGTGTCTGTTCTTATTGTTGACCAATAACTAATTCTTTAATCATTAGTTTTTTGTATGTATACTTGTAATTGAAAAAGTATTTCAGATGTTGTTCTGTACCACATGAAAATACATTTATGACATAATCTTACTTTAATAAAAGTTACAAAATTAAAAATTTTAAATGGTCCCTGAATTCTATTAGTAATATTTGAACTACTTTTTCCAAGAAGTAAAATAGTAATGACTTGTACAAATAAAATTTACTTAGTTAAGATACTTTGAAAATTATGAATTTTTGGCATTTTTCTGCCATTCAAAAAGAAAAAACGCAATTTTAGTGTCCAAAATCTCCAAAAATTCCCATATTAGAAGTATTATAAAACAGAATGTTTTACAGTAAAAGGAGGGTATTTTTGCAGTTTGACTTCTTAGAACACCGGAAAAGTATTTCTAAATATAACCTATAGAGAGTATGAAAATTTTCATTTCGAACCTTTTTAAAAAAAATAACAATTTTATGCATTTTTACATTATAAAGAACAACATTTAAAATATTTTGCAATTGTAACTATAGCTAGAATAAAATTAACGGTTAAGATATTATCTATTGCTTCAAGAATAAGGAAAAACAACCCTGTATATGACCACGGCTTTTTTTTTTCTTTTGCAAGAGATATTGCTGTCTTTTATATATACACTGTAAAACACATGTGTTTTTGTGTTGTGTATATGTACACATGCGTTTCTTAATCAAAGAAAATAGAATATAATCCCGAACAAAAACTAGTCGTTGGGGGCCACCGTCATACTTACCAATCACGGATATGCAGAATATAAAATATGAAAATAAAACATGTGTAAACTATTTATAAAATTCATTGCAATTCGAATAAAATCGGGGCTTGATGACGTCGTAAACTTTAAATGCTCTATTTCTGAATTACTTAAAAGAAACATCCTTATAACTCCAAAATGGATAATTCTATCAACTAACGGTTTACTGCGTCGGATTAAGCGTCTCATTTCCAATTAAAATATATCTTTGAATTGAAATTCGAATGAAATACAGGGTCATGAAAAATCGTAGAGTGTGGGAAATAGGATTACAAATATCTCGGCAGCTCATAAGCTTATCGACTTCATTCTTTATGCAAAATTTGTGTTTTTTTATTGTCTTTTATATTCCCCGTTAAAATAAACAATTTTGAAAAATTTTATATACCTTTCATCAGAGCGAATATTTCGAGAGTCCGAAAAAAATATTTTCGGATAATCGAGGTCACTGAAATTCAATAAACTTATTTCCATTATTACATACTAAGTACATACCAAATTTGTCTCAATTTGTTCGGGAGATAGAGCGTTTACAGACACACACACAGACAGCATTTTTTTTTCTAAAAATATGTTTTTCGGAATCTCCAGAGTCTAAAACGTGTAGATTCGTCAAATTTTTTTTTCGATTTTCAAAACGATTACAAGACTTACCCTACACTACGTACGATAGGTAAGTAATGTACAATAATCTCTTTCGAGTTAACCATGATTCCGAAAAGCGTTCTTTATCTTTAGAAACGTCAGGCTTTTATGTATTTTCGAGACTAAAAAAAGCACTTGTATTTTTTTTCCCACTGATTTTTATAATACGTTTCCACGAGTTTTAATAGTATATTAATCAGTTTACTCAACCTGGAATAAAGATTTTCAAGCCTTTTCATGTTCAACAAACATGTTTTACAGAGAAATAAACAAATTAACAATCTTAACACTAACATTAGAATTAATATTATTTTATTATTACTCTTGCGTGTATAAATTTAAATGCGCAGCTGAAAATGCTTACTTGAGAAGTTAGCATTCTAAACACAGATATTCCTGTTTAAGATAACTGATTAATACACTATAAAAATTACTCCAAAACGTTTTCTGTGGCAGCAAAGAAATTTTGTTTTTACTTTCTTCTATCTTTACAAGAGGAAATTATTGAATTCATGAAAATTTTCGACTTCCGGTTTTCGACGAATTTATACGTTTTAGAAGGTCCTGAATACGATTGGACTGTTTTTGGAAAATGTCTGTCTGTGAGTCTGTGACTGTCTGTATGTGACAAAAATTTTGTGGGCATTCTATCTGAAGAACTAATGCTTGGAATTTAATAAAACTTTATATTCAGTTAGTCCCTGATATAAATTAGAGCTGATTAGGTTTTGGTGAAAATCGCCCGACAGGTGGCGCTTCTATGTTGCATTTTTCGAGATTTTCACAATAGCTTTATTTCAAGAACTAATGCAGTTATTTTCACCAATCTTCAGATTCAGTTAAACCTTGACATAAATAGACGCGGATTACGGTTTGGTGTAGATATCCCAAAAGGTGGCGCTGCTGTGATACTTTTTTCATTATTATCAAGATAACTATATCTCAAGAACGGATTTTCATCAAACTTCAGATTCAGTTAGACGTGACATAAGTTGTTATTGATTGGGTTTTTGTCTAAATCTCCCAACAAGTGGCACTGCTATACTGCATTTTGCAGGTTTCACACGATTTTAGCAATAATCATATCTCAAGAACTAATGCACGGAATTTAATAAATCTTTAGATTCAGTTAGACCTTGATATAAATTGGTGCTGATTGTTTTTAGTGCATGCGAAACCTGCGTGAGATAGAAAAAAGTTTTGGGATTGGCACACCCGACTAGTTTGTAAAGGCATCTTTAAGTATCGAATATAGATTGGTTTTTGGGATTTTTAATGATAAAGAAAGCTTTTCGGAATAGTAGGCTAGTCGGAAGAGATTACTGTATATTTTCGCTCGCGGTTATGTTATATTTTCGAATATTAAAAAAAAATTGTGTTTTTTGTTTGTTTTTCAGCGTACTTACACACTGATAAGTAATTACATAGCCACAACATTCATTGGAAATTAGTTTTAAAGGAAACGAAAAGTTTTCACTTTGATCTCAAATATTCTCTTCCAGCTAACAACATATGAATATCTAATTTTTGATTTATCTTACCATCTAGGGACTAATGCAAACATTTAAATCTAGCAAGATGAATCTAATTTCCATTTCTTTCTTCAACTTCGCATTAACGAAACGCCATTAAAATCGCTTAATTATATGTTAATAAGTTTGCAGAAATACCCGAAGTAACATTTGTTAGTGCGCACCTTTAACGTTAATTAAGTTTCAAAGCAGAATTCCAGTTCAGGTATTTCTTTAATTGATGAAATATTTCTATAAATATAGCTTTTTTTTCTAAGAAAAAGGTTTACATTGTTTAGGGGGAAATTACTGGTTTTAATAGTTTTAGTCAAACTGTCGCGTTTATTCCTACCTATATCATAATTTGAATCAACCGATTGTTTTCTTTATTTTTTCTTTATAAAGTATGAATAATAATAAAAGAAAACTGGTATTGAAAATTTGATTGCATAACTTTTAAATAACAAAATTGTTTTCACTAGGACTTTATGTTTTCCTGCAAGCGAAGGGCACCGAAATATGACACGTTCAATGTTTTTATGACATCCAGATATTGGGTGAGAATCATATTTTGATAGTGAGAAGTCTTTTGAAGCTACACACTGTATAAAGAAAGTCTCTATAACGAACAGAAAACAAAATCTGTAAACTGATATGTTATTAAATGTTATTTTTTTCAATCGTAAAAACAATAACTGGCTGTTAAAAACCGTAATTTACTAGAAAAAAAAAGATTTTTTTTCATAATATAAACCGTAAGTATATATTTACATATGTGTATTTTTTACTGTCGTTCCAACTATCAGATTTTTTGTCAAATTTATAGATTATTTTATTCCATTGTTTTATTTACAGAGCAGTACGAATTAAAGCTACAAATCCAGGCACCAAGAAAAGACGTTTGCCTGGTCACTGCCTCCTGAATACTAGGCCTGAGCGCTGACACAAAAATAGCGGCGCTCGTAGGTCGATTTTGTAAAACCTTTGTACGGTCCCCTAATTTTACACCCCAGTCTTTTCTAAAAGTTTTCTTTGACTTATGGAATATCAAACAAATAAGGCGGAGAAAACTTTTAGAGATTATTGGTATTGAATTTCAAGGGACCGTACACACGCTGAAAAACTTCTGCCTACTACTGCATCAATTTTTGTGTCAGCGTTCAGACCTAATATTCAGTGAGTGGTGGCCTTGTTTAAAGTGCCGGATCGTTAATTTGTTACGCGTGCCTTTCTGTCGATATTCATAATAATAATAATATTCATTGAGAGTTTCTCAAAATCCGTAGCAGCAAAAGAAACTTTGTCTTTTATAAATGCTTCTTTTAATCTCGAATACAGATTACTTTCTCTAGTTTTTAATGATAAAGAACACTTTCCTGAATAGTGTGTAACTCAGAAGAGGTTATTGTATGTTATATTTTTGGAGATAAAGGCACACTTGTCTTTTTTTTACAATACATGCAATTACTGATAAATAATTACACAAGCATCAAATTTCTTTCGAAATTTGTTTTATACGTCCCGAAAAGTTTTCGCTTTGATCCCAAATATTCTCTTCCAACTAACAACATATGAGTATCTAATTTTCGATTTATCCCAACATCTAGGGACTAATGCAAACATTTAAATCTGGCAAGATGAATCTAATTTCCATTTCTTTCCTCAACTCAACTTTAGCAGAATGCAATTAAAATCGCTTAATTATATGTTAACAAGTTTGCAGAAACACTTGAAGAAACATTTGCCATTACATTTAACGTTAATTAAGTTTCAAAGCAAATTTCCAGTCCAGGTATTTGTTTAATTGATGAACGATTTCTACAGAAATTGGATTTTTTTCTAAGGAAATGATGTACATTATTTAGGGGTAAATTAGTGTTTTTAACAACTTTAACTAAACTGTCTTATTTACTTCTACTTTATATCATAATGTGAATCAGCCGTTTTTTTTCTTTTTTTTTTACATTATAAATTACAAAAATAAGGACCGGCATTGAAAATTTTATTTCTTAACTTTTAATTAGCGAAATTGTTTTCGCTATGCAATTATATTTTCTTCAGCGTGTGGAAAACCAAAATATAGCACGTTCAATTATTTTTCTCTTTTCGAATTTTTAATGCGTCTAGAATGTTATGTGAGAAATTTTGTTGGACTGTGAAAGATCTTATGAAGTTACACACTGTATATATATAAAAAGTTTTTATAACGGAGAGAAAGGGAAAACTGTGAACCGAAATGACTATAACGGAGAGAAAGGGAAAACAGTGAACCGAAATGGCCATAACGGAGAGAAAGGGAAAACTGTGAACCGGAATGGCTATAACGGAGAGAAAGGGAAAACTGTGAACCGAAATGACTATAACGAAGAGAAAGGGAAAACTGTGAACCGGAATGGCTATAACGGAGAGAAAGGGAAAACTGTGAACCGGAATGGCTATAACGGAGAGAAAGGGAAAACTGTGAACCGAAATGATTATAACGGTGAGAAAGGGAAACTGTGAACCGAAATGACATTAAAAACTGTTTTTTTTTTCAATTGACTATTAAACAACAGAAAATTCTTAAAAAATAAGTTTTCTTCCCTAAAAACCGTAAATATTTACTTTTACTTTCGCCCAACTATTAGATTTTCTGTCAAATTTACAGATTATTTTATTTTATTATAGTTTTATTGACAACGCAGCAAGAAATAAAGTGGCAAATCGGGGACTCGAGCAAAGACGTTCGTCATGTTTTTGAAAGTAACAGATCGTTTCTTTGTTATGTGTGCAGTTATGAGGGTATTCCTAATAAGAAGAATATTCATTAAAACGTTCCGAAATTCAGTGGCATCAAGAGAAATTTTGTTTTTAGTACATGCTTCTTTAAATCTCGAATATATATTGGTTTCTCGGGTTTTTAATGCTAAAGAACACTTCTCGGAATATTGGGTAACTCGGAAGAGGTTATAGTATATTTTCGTTTGTGGTTATGTTATATTTTCAGAGATTAAAAAACATTTGTTTTTTTTTAACCCTTTCCAGCATAGTTGAAAACTGTTTGTGAATTCGGTTTGTCTCTCTGTCTGTCTACATTCTAAAAACGACATTTTCAAAGCTGAGCAAAAATACTCAAATCTGAGTATGTCGCATAGTCAAAATGGCTCCGAATCAAAATTACTCAAGTTTGAAACATGTGTATACTCATTTCTGAAAACTTGCACACATTCAAGAATAAAACATCATGTGCTCCTATTTGAGTATGTCCATGCTTCAAAAATGAGCATGAACTGACTTCTATGTGCTCATTTTTGAGTATGTTCATGTTTCAAAAATGAGTATGAACTGACCTCTACGTGCTTCGTTTTGAATATATCCATGTTTCAATATTCTAAGTGTTTCTGGTATTTCAGAATTAAAAGCATTGGGTAGTCCTATTTGAAACAAAAAGTTTCATAACAAAATGAAATCATTGATTTACTCAGATTTGAAAGTGTCATTTTCTCAGTGTATCTCTCTGTCTGTCTGTATGTCGTCTCTCCATGCTATAACTTGCGTAAATATACTAGGATTTTCAAGAAATTGACAAATGTTAATGAGATTAAGTATGGTTTTGTTCGACATTGAAAATGAAGTATGTAACGTTTATAGTTCATTTACAGGGACACTCAAAATAATTCCGTTACATTACGGTCTATGGAGAAGAATTCGTTGCGGTGTATTTTAATGTTACACTAATTCAAACATATTGAAATTGATATATATAACGGAGGTGCATTATAAGAGGCTTACGATAGAATAGGGTGTCCATAAGCATTCATCTATCATTTACAGGGTTACACAAAATTATTCGGTTACAGTACTGCCTAAGAACAAAAATTGCTGGAAATGTGTTTTACGTTGCAGTACGCATTTTTTGTAAATGAAACAAATTTTTTGCCTAATATTTGGTGTGTATAAATTCTATAGATCATATACAGGACAGCACAAAAAAACTCGACTGCATTACCGTTTATTGGCCGAAATTGCTAAAGGAATATTTACAACTGTGCTATACATTTCTTAACTGAATTAAATTTTACCATACTTTGTAGTATATATATATGAAAATCTATGGATCGCATACAGGGCTACACAAAAGAATTCGAATAATTTTCCGATTATTGATGGTTGCTTCTGAAATTGGATTTTGACATGTGTTATGCATTTTTAAAATTGTTTACTTAGACTTCATATTTCACCTTATTAAACGGTAAAGTTTTGTTACACTATTATGAATGTGTTGGAAATAGTTTCATAATATATGCTTGACGCATGGTTTTCTTTCTTGTTTTACAATGTACTTGGGTGCCGCCATTACTGATAAGTAATTACGTAACATCAAATTTCATTCGAAATTAGTTTTAAACGAAACAAAATGTTTTCACTTTGATCTCAAACATTCTCTTCCAACTAAAAACATATGAACAGCTAATTTTTGATTTACCTTAACATCTAGGGACTACTGCAAACATTTAAATCTAGCAAGATGAATCTAATTTTCATTCCTTTATTCAACGTCACTTCAGCGAAATGCAATTAAAATCGCTTAATTATATATTAAAAAGTTTGCAGAAACACTTGAAATAACATTCGTTAGTACCTTTAACGATAATTAAGTTTCAAAGCAGATTTCCAGTCCAGGTATTTATTTAACTGATGAAATATTTCTACAGAAATCAAAAATTTTTTGTAAGGAAAGATTGTACATTATTTAGGAGTAAATTAGTGATTTTAACAATTTTGGCCAAACTGTGTTATTTATTCCTACTGTATATCATGCTGTGAATCAGCAGGTTTTTTTCATTATAAATTATAAAAACAAGAAAGAAAAAACATGCGTCAAGCATTGATTACGTAACACTTTCCAACACTTCCAAAATACTTTTACAAATGCGTTTTTCCGTCCACCTATAACCGTTTAATAAGGTGAAGGATGATATCTAAACAAACAAGGGATAACAAAAGATGACCGTTGCAGGAACTCGTTTGGAAAACGCATAACACATTTAAAAACCCAATTTCAGAAATTACCAACTATATTCGGAAAAATATCCAAATTCTTTTTTGCATCCCTGTATATGATCTATAGATTTGTACATATACGACATAAAATTCCCCTCTGGAATTTCCGTCAATAAACGAGACCTTTTGTGTTGCCCTATAAATGCTGATTTATAAAATTTATACACACCAAGAAATAAACAAAAAAAATTAAAAACTCGTTCCGCAACTCATTCACTTGAAATTATTGTTAACAGAGAGTACTTTAACAAAATTCTTTTGTGTGTCTCTGTAAATGAATTATGAATGGTTGATTTTTCCCCATAGACCGTAATGTAACGGAATTCTTTTGAGTGTCTCTTTAAAGGAACTATAACAAATACTCACTTTACTTTAAATACCGAACATGTCATAGTATGAACTTCATTAACATACATAAATTTTATGACAATCCGAGTATATTTGTGGAAGTTAGAGCACGGACAGACAGACATACAACCGAAATCATAAACACTTTTCAACTATATTGGAATGTGTTAAAAAAGACTAAAAGGAAAAATGAAAAAAATGTATTGAAAATTTCATTGCATAAACTGTAATTAGCGAAATTGTTTTCACTATAGCATTACGTTTTCTTGAGAGCGTATAATACCGAAATATGACACGTTCAAGGTTTATTTTAAATTTGTGAATTTTTATGTTTGAATTTAGAATGTTCTGTGAGAACTATTGTTTGATATTAAAAGATCTTTTGAAGTTACGAGAGTACGTACGCTTTTACCACAATTTTTTAATACAATTTTTCGCCTTATTTAAATGCAGAAAAATATTTCAAATCCTGCAATTACACGAAGCGTCTACAATTTGTGATATTTAAATATTAAATAGAAAGTGTCTATTAAAAAATTGTGGTAAAAGCGTACAAACACTGGTTACACACTGTATAAAAAAAAAAGTCTGTAAAACGGACAGAAAACAAAAACTGCAACATTAAAAATGAAATGACATTAAAAACTGTTTATCTTTTGTTTCAATCGTAAAAGTAGCAATCTGATGTTAAAAAGCAGAAAATTCGAAAAAAAAACATAGAGACGTTTCGTATAAAAAGTTCGTAAAAAATAAAAAAATGCGTAAAACTCATTTCTCATTGTCTCGAAATTAATTTCGAGAGTTCGTAAAAGTCTTAAGTTCAGTAAGTTCGTGCTTAAGACATTAATTTCGACTAAAAACAGTAACTTCGTAAAAAAAAAAACAAGCTTGTAAAAGACATAAAAGATAGCTCGTAAATAAAACGAAAGTTTATAAACATTTTCTATAAAATGAAAAGTAAATATTTTTTTTACTGACACCCAATTATCAGACCCAAGCCCTCTGGCTTTGATAGCCTGTCAGCTAATAAAGAAAATAAAGTTAACTAAATAGTAATTTACATTAAATATATTGACGTCAGAAACCTGACAATTATTAAATTAATCTCAAAGTAACTGAAATAGGTTAATTAAAAATATTTGCATTTTAACATGAAATGTTTGGTCATTGATCATACAGGAACTCCCCTGGTCGTGCTCAGTAAAAGTTCTCTAGAACTTGTGAACGGCGGTTGACGTGCCTGACGGGCGCCTTTAGGCACCTGGTGGCGCAGCTAACTTTTAACATGAAATGTTACAGAAGTCGCAAATAACTCCGATGGTAATTATCGATTTATTTAATATGTAGGAAACATTAAAATCACGATGTCCTCTATTGCTATAGCTTCCTTATCTTCACTTTAATCAAATGCAATTAACATCGCTTAGTTATGTGTTAACAAGTTTGCACAATCATTTTAAATAACATCTGGTATACTTGATGAAAAAGTACAGTTTAATTTTTAAATTAATCTCAAATTAAGTAAAATATATTAATTAAAAATATTTCTTTTAAAGTGAAACGTTAATGAAAACCAACAGTTCAGATAGTAATTAACAATATATTTAATATGTTAGTGGGTTTCGTAATTACATCCCGTGTGCAATTTTATGATTAAGTATTGTGAGTGGTCTCATTTTTTTCCTTATGTATTGTAGATTAAGAAAAGTGATGGTGGACATCCGGGACCCGTGACTGGGGAGGGGGGGAGGGGAAAATATAAAGGGAGGAAGATAAAATAAAATATTTTTTCTGTTTCAATAAAATATATGTATATATATTAATGTTTAAAATTGTTTTATAGAATGAGAAAAGCGATGGTGGACATCCGGGACTCGCAATTCGGGAGGGAGAGGGGAAAGGGTTGAAGGGGGGGGGGAGAAAAAAAATATTTTTTTCCGTTTCAATTAAACATGTGTACATATATTAATGTTTAAAACTGTTTTATAGAATGAGAAAAGCGATGGTGGACATCCGGGACCCACGACTGGGAGGGGCAGGGGGAGGGGAGAGGAAATGGTTGAAAGAAGGAAGAAAAAAAAAATTTCTGTGTCAATAAAATATATGTATGTATATTAATGTTTAAAACTGTTTTATAGAATGAAAAAAGCGATGGTGGACATCCAGGACCCACGACTGGGGAGGGGGAGGGAAAAGGGTTGAAGAGAGGAAAAGAAAAAAAAGTTATATTGATAAAATATATGTATATATATTAATGTTTAAAATTGTTTTATGGAATGAAAAAAGAGATGATGGACATCCGGGACCCGCGACTGGGGAAGAGGAGGGGGAGGGGAGGGAAAAGGGTTGAAGGGAAGAAGAAAAAAAAAATTCTGTTTCAATAAAATATATGTATATATATAAATGTTTAAAACTGTTTTATAGAATGAGAAAAGCGATGGTGGACATCCGGGACCTGCGACTGGGAAGAGGGAGTGTAAGGAAATGGTTTAAGGGAGGAAGAATTTTTTTTTTCAATGAAATATATGTATGTATATTAATGTTTAAAACTGTTTTATAGAATGAGAAAAGAAACGGCGAACATGCCGGACAGTCTACCGGGATGGGAATGAGAGTGTTTGAAGGGAAGAAGCTAAAACCAAATATTTTGTTGTAGTTGTTTTAGTTGAATGTATAGTTAATGTTTAAAATATTTTAAAATTTAATTGATGGTACCTGGACCCACAACAAGTGGGTTCAAGGGGAGTTTGAGTGGGGAGAGTCAATTTTTTTAAGTGTTGGTATAATTTTTTATGTCATAAAAATCATAACGTTTATCATTATAGTATGGTATTCCCAAAATTTACAGATACTTAATGACATACCTGTGTAAAACTAAAGTTTAAAATGATCTCATTTTGACACAAAAGTTTTTCATCACTGAAATCCTGAAACAGATTTTGACACTAAAATCTTTTTGTTGCAGGTAAGTACTGAATACAAAGAAGAATTATTAACAAAATGGAGTCAGTAGAAAGAGGAAAACTATCCAAGAGAAAAAGATGCAATGATGTTTGTATACCGTGTAAAAGAGAAAGTAGTGAATTTTTTTTTAAGTGCTTGGGAAGAAACTTTTAAAAATCTATCAAAGACAATAATTAAATTTTTAAAATGGAAAGATGAGCAATGTGATACAGAATTTAAGTGGAATAAGTGGAATATATCATCGATACAATTGTACAGATACTGGACAATTTAGGTGGTGATGCTTCAGTAGTAAATATACAACAGCTTCGAGTGAACCGGAATCTAACGTGTTACAAATCACTGACTCACAAGAAAAAATGGCAAACTGTAGAAAGATGCTATTTGAAGATGCAAAATGAAGCAGATTTAATTATTTCTGAAGAAGCTTGTACCTCAAAACCATTTACTCGAGCTCAACACACATCTAAGTATGATAAATAACTGTGCTTTTTCTGTGATGGAAAAGAAACAAGAAAACATCCACTTCATCATGTCTCATAGGATACAGGAGGTTCTAATTTGAGAGAAGCAGTCGAACTAAGTGGAATATATCATCCATACAAGATCTTGCACTATTGAATTTGTAGTGTCTTATTGATGATGAAATATCAATACTCATTGTTGGACTTTGCGGTACCCTTGGAAAGCGAATATTCTAGGGCTGGGTAAATTTTGTCTGGAATGTCAGCATTCTCTTCATCAGAAACAAGTTTGAAATCTTCAGTTACATCGCCTTCTTCAATAGTTTGGTAAATAACCTCTACTGTTCCGTGAAGAGTATTCCGACTATCAGGAGTGTCTTCTTGAAAATCCATGTTATCAATAGAAAAATGAGTGAACGTACTTTACATTATGTTTGGAGGCAAGTAAAGTCATTCATTTTAACCGCTACAGACTTAGCTATTCTATTTAAAATTTTCCAGATACGAGAGTAGTGTACAGAGAGGCCTAGCGAATGAATAAAATTCACAAGATTAGAGCTATGAGTCAACTGATAAACCAGTGAAAACTTGCACAGGAAGTTCACGTGTATGCTTGCTTACTTTTGATTTGGATCTTGAAGCCTGGTAATCAGATAACCAGCCAAATATTACTGTTTGAGACAAACGATTAGCCCGATCATCAACTTCATTCACACGTTTTTATCTCTGAAGTGATATCATCTTTTCCAACCAGAAACCATTTAATGAAAACAGTCAATAATTCGGATTTTTGCTCAGTATCAGCATTTAAATTTCCTTCAAATGTCCAGCACTTTGCGCTCAAAGTTGCTTTTCTTCTTAATATTTTGACTGCAGAAAGAAGTACCTTAAATTGTTCATCTGGGGTATCATCTTCCAGTTTACCAATAGCAATATTTTTAGTTTCTTTTTTAAAATACACGTTCAGATTCATTTTTTCGTCTAGGCACAGAAAACTCAACACTGTGAACTTTTTCTTCAAGAAAAGCCTTTAATTCCCTTCTTGATTTAAGCCGTGTTGATCGAACAACGCCATAAGAAAAACAGACATTAATGTAAGTGTTATGCAAATCGGCCATACTTGTAACATTTCCTTAAGTAAGAAAATCTTCCAACATACAGAGAAATTCAGTTTCTGACGTTACAGTAGCTGCTAAACTTTCATTGTGTTGTTCATAGAATTTATTTCTACGAATCACATGTGTAACATTTCTAGTCCAGCAGATTCTATGATACAAATTGTCGATTGCATGGGCGTCAGTTTGGGTTGATATACTCGCTAAGTCTCGCATGCCAAGTATTATTTCCCCTTAGTTCGACTGCTTCTCTCAAATTAGAACCTCCTGTATCATATGAAACATTATGAAGTGGATGTTTTCTGGTTTCTGTTCCAACACAGAAAAAGTAAAGTTGTTTATCATATTTTGATGCGTGGTTTTCATACTTTGACAGTCGCGGTCCCGGATGTCCACCATCACTTTTCTCATTCTATAAAACAGTTTTAAACATTAACATATGTACATAAATTATGTTAACATATGTACATAAACATGTACAAAAATTTTTAATTGAAACAGAAAAAAATAATTTTTTCTTCCCCCCTTCAACCTTTTCCCCCCTTCCTCAATCGCGGGTCCCGGATGTCCATAATTTTTTTTTCTCATTCCGTAAAACAATTTTAAACATTAATATATATACATATATTTAATTGAAACAGAAAAAAATTCTTCCCCCCTTCAACCCTCTCCCCTCCCTCCCCCTCCGCCTCCCCAGTCGCGGGTCCCGGATGTCCACCATCGCTCTTCTCATTCTATAAAACAGTTTTAAACATTAATATATGTACATATGATTAATTGAAACAAAAAAATATTTTTTTTCTTCCCCCCCCAGTTTGAACCTTTTCCCCTCCCTCCCCCTCCCCAATCGTGGGTGCCAGATGCCCACCGTGGGTTTTCTCATTCTATAAAACAGTTTTAAACATTAATATATATATATATATATATATATATATATATACATACATTTTATTGAAACAGAAAAAAATAATTGTTTTCTCTTCCTCCCTTCAGCCCTTTCCCCTCCCCAGTCACGGGTCCCGGATGTCCACCATCACTTTTCTTAATCTACAGTACATAAGGAAAAAAATGAGACCACTCACAATACTTAATCATAAAATTGCGCACGGGCCTAAGAATAATGGTAGATAGAAAACCCACTACGTAGGTAGCATTTGAATCTGTGTTTCTTTCTTACTTTCTTTACACTCAATTTAGTCAAATGCAATTAACATCACTTAATTATATGCTAACAAGTTTGCACAAGTAATTGAAATAACATCTAATATGCTGAATGAATAACTATAATTTAATTTTTAAATTAATCTCAAATTAACTCAAAAAGATTAATAAAAAATATTTTCTTTAATATGAAACGTTAAAGAAAAAAAAAACAACCATTCAGATGGTAATTATCAATTTATTTAATATTTAGGTACCATTGAAATATGTGCTTCTACTTTATTCTCTATACTTTCACTTTAGTCAAATGGAATTAACATAGCTTAATTATATGTTAACAAGTTTGCACAAGCATTTGAAACAACATCTAGTATGCTTGATGAAGAAATATGGTTTAACTAGGTCTTCCCTCAAAGGGATTAGTCTGAGTGATATTACTGAGAATATGGGGTTAACATGTAGGATATAAAGCAGATACAATATATGAAAAATAGCAAATTAAATGATAGAATTACAAAATATCATATATAAATTCATATATACTGTTATGTTTTCATATATATATTTTTTTATAACATTTGGCAAAGAATCTCATTTTCTTCGGCGGGAATTGCTCAAAACTTAAAAAAAAAGAAAAAAAATGCCAGATCTTTTATAACGCCAAGTTTTTTAAAGTCATGTAATCGGATTTGAAGCCAAGAGCGTATTTTAGCAAGCGTTGTTTAACGCAAATTTAATTTCATTGTTGCAACATTTTCTTTGTGACAAATATTTACATTTGAATTAAAAAAATTTTCTCCTTGTTTATTTGTATAACTATTTATAGAAACTCGTACACTTCAAACCACATTGATAACATGCTTTGCTACAAACCTGATTATGAAACTGTAGCCTACATTCCTACTAAAGTATATAAAAAATCTTTCGATGATTTCTGTAAAAATAAATTTTGCATTAAATCTCCATATCGGTGAAATTGAAAAAAAAATTTCAAAGATAATACTTCTTGATTATTTTCTAGGAGGCTCTCTCCCTTGCGCCTTTACTGCTTCAAACCCCAGACTTTTCTTCTGCCTCTCTGTCGCTCTCTCTCTACAATCTATTTGTTTCCCTACACGTTCTTCTACCTATCTCTCTACCCGATTGACTGTCTCTCTACGTGTCTCGCTACATGCATGTATATTTATTTTTCTACAGGTCTCGCTACCCGCCTATCTGTTTCTCTAACCGTCTGTCTACCCGTCTAACTACTCGTATGTCTAGCCGTGTCTCTATACCGTGTCTCTCTCCGTACCCATCTGTCTATCCGTCTCTCGACATGTCTGTCTGTCTATATACCCCTCTCTCTACCCGTCTGTCAACTCGTCTCTGCACTCGTCTCTCTATCCACTACGCTACCCCTCTCGCAACCTTTTCTTCTACATGCCTGTCTACCGGTCTCTCTACTCGGCTCGCTACCCGTCTCCCTACCCATCTCTCTACCCCTCTTTCAACCTTCTTTTTTACCTGTCTCGCTACCCGTCTGTCTATTCGTTTCTCTACCCGTTAGCTTACCCATGTCGCTACCCGTCTCTCTACCCATCTCACTACCCGTCTGTCTACCCGTTTGTTTACACGTCTCTCTACCTCTCGCCACCTCATCCCAATATTTAAACAATTTAGTATACAGAAGTCGTTCATCAAACAGGAGTAATTTATCTAATAAGTGTAATCAGATGCATTTTTTTAAAAATACATACATAAACCAGCATAATAATTCATCAAGTTTATTTTCATAGTAGTTTATGTCATTTGGCAGTAAATCTCAACTTTTTAAACCCGAACTGCGTCAAGCTTTTTTTAAAAGCCCAAGTCCCGTATAACTGGGAAGGCAAAGTACCCTCAGGGCATATTAGATGCATGTTATTAAGTTAAGTGAAAGTTTCGTAATCGTGTTCGCAATCAAATGCTTATGTCAGAAAGCGTGGCTTAACGTCATTTTAAATTCATTTCTGTAACTTTCTTTTTCATTTTTGGGGTGAGGGGGTGGGGAGAGGAAGGGTTTCCAAATATTTACACTTAAATTCAAACTTTTGCCCCCATGTTAATATTAGTGTTGTTTGTATTATTAATTAATACTTTGTTAACCGAGCTTCATTCGAAACAAATGTAAAATACTTCTTCTACAGTGTTTTCTTCTAGGAGAAACTTTCGTAATCGGGCCCAAAGCTAATCGGAAAATTTAATATCATTATTGTTTGTAACTCTTATACAGTTAAAACAATATTGTTGCTAGCATTACTATTGTTTGAGGCCAGCCTTGTTTGTTTATCTGAATGGGAAAAAGTTCCGTATCATGTGCTGGTTTGCGCGATTAGCGATATTTTAACAAGTAATGAAAATACGGTACTTCTCTATTACCCCGTCGACCCCTTTTCATAACTAAAAACTATCACCAAACTGTAACGTCTAATAAATGGGAGAACATTGTCATTGGAATATCAAAATAAATAAGTAAATAAAATATAAGAATTTAAGGACACAATTGTTATTTTAGTTAATGAAATAACTCATAAATCAGTAAAACTAAAACATAATGAAAAATACACGCAAATATCGAATTAAAAACCACTTGGTGTCATAACAAACACCTATAATGCTTCTGACATCAAGTAAATGGGACTGCATTTTTGGCGTTTAATCTTACAGTTTGGCGATAGTTTTTTGTTATGAAAAGTGGTCGACGGGATAATAGAAAAGTACCGAAAATACATAACAAACATATTTAACAAAACTAAGAGACATTTTTGTGATAAATACTTGTTATTGTCAGGGGGGCAATTTGTAAATTGTAAACGATTAATAAGCGAGCTAAAAAACTACCGAAAATAATTTGTCGGAATCCCAGAAAAGAAATATCTGATATAAATAGCATTTAAAATCTTAAAATGGAGAAGTGGTCCGTATAAAAATGTAAAACATTATACGCCTGATATAAGTATTTTTTAATTTTTTTATATTTCCGAAAGCACAGATAAAAGGGTAAAAATCCCGGCACAGATGTCACCACGTTGGCGTGATTTCTTCCCCCGGCAATTTGGCGGAAACTGTTTGTTTTATTTATTTACTTTTTTTTTTTTTAGTTTAATTCTACACATTATTTTTATATGTATATCAATATTTATTTATATCAAACTATTATTTATTTTTATTTCCTTTTTTAAAATAATAGAAGCTATTTCATTTATTACGTTATTTTATTTTTATATTGCAATAAAAAATCACGTGCTATTATTGCATGCTATTTGTAACTAATATTCAAAAACAAAGTTTTCGGTGAAAAATTGGCGGTAAAAAACATCGCGCCAACGTGGTGCGTATATGACATCTGTGCCTTGTTTCATTTCGCATATGTATTGGTACTTTTGTGTTAACTTGGCGCAGTTGATAAATCGTCAAATATTGTTCTCATAACATCTTCATATTGCATTAATTTCATTTAACTATAAACTTTTCAGTCATTTCATTTTAAATACATAAATTAAAAATACATGTATTTCACTCATTTAATTTAAAATACATGCCTTTCACTAATTCCATTTAAAATACTAACAAGAACGAAAACTCATGCGTCAAGGATAGATTATGTAACACTTTCCAACGCTTCCAAAATAATTTTACAAATCATACCGTTTAATAAGCTGAAAGATAACATCTAACTATAAACAATTTGGATAACGCATAACATATTTAAAAACATAATTTCAGGAATTTCCAACATATACAATATTCGGAAAAATATCTGAATACTTTTATTCAGCCCTGTGTATGATCTATAAATTTGTATATATACTACATAGGATGCTAAATTTTAGTTCAATTAGGAAACGCGTAACACAGTTGAAAATTCTCCTTCTGGAGTTTCTGTCAATAAACGGAAATGTGTTCGCGAACTTTTGTGCTTCCCTGTATAGGATCTACAGAATTTATACACACCACGTATTAGACAGAAAGTGAGTTAAATTTAAAATCACGTTCAGTAACTTAAAACACACTTCCAGGAATTATTGTTAACAGACAGTAGAGAATTCTTTTGTGTGTCCCTGTAAATGAACGATGACTGCTATACACACACTATTCTCTAGTAAGCCTCTTGTAATGCACCTTAGTGATATATAAAAAGTTTCTATGCGTTTAAAATAGTGAAACATTATTTAAATAAACCGCAGACGATTTTTCTCCATAGACGTAATGTAACGGAATTCTTTTGACTGTCCCTGTAAAGTAACTATAAGTGCTATGCACACCCTATTCCATATTAAGCTTCTTGTAAGGCACCTTAGTGATATATATCAATTACAATGTGTTTGAAATTGCGTAACATCATTAAAATAAACCGCAAATGATTTTTCCCCATAGATCGTAATGTAACGGAATTCTTTTGAGTATCCCTGTAAAAAAACTATAAGCGCTACGCACTTCCGTTAAAATAGGGAACATGCTATAGATATCGACAATAACATATAAAAATTGCAGAGAAATCCGAGCATATTTACGGGAGTTAGAGCACGGACAGACGGCTAGACGGCCATACGGCAGACGGCCTTACGGCAGACGGCCATACAGCAGACAAACCGAAGTCATAAACACTTTTCAACTAGGTTGGAAAGTGTTAAAAAGGAAAAGAAAATATCTTATCGATAAAGCGCATTTTTTTGCTCCATGTTACTCCATCAACTTTTGAAATCTTATTTACGAAAATCTCCACCGGTTAAAATGACGTATGCACTAAATTTTCGTGACGTATGTACTTTAATTGTGCTTTTTTATTTATTTTTTAATATAATTTCCAAACGGTTTGAAATTTATTCTTGGTAATAAATAGGCGGCGTTGTCACCTTTTTAGGTACCTGCTGTGAAAGTTTCAACGACATCCTTCAAATAGTTTTTGAGTTGTGCTTGACGAAAAGTTTTAATATCCATCGTAGCTATATATGGGGCAAAGTGATACTGCGCTGTGTATGAGTCTTCGTTGCACTCAGACAATTATTCAGTTAATCATAAATTAACGCAAATTGATTACTTAGAATGTTTTTCTTTTAACATGAAAAGTTAAAGAAAAAAAAACAGACAGTTCAGATGGTAAACATAAATTTATTTAATATGAATATGTAGGTAGCAATTAAATCTATGTTTCACCCTTATATTATTTCATTTTACTTTAGTCAAATGGAATTAACATCGCTTTATTATATGTTAAGAAGTTTCCACAAGCACTTGAAATAACATCTGATATGTTTGATGAATAAATATGGATTAATTATTATATTAATCCCAAATTAACTCAATTAGATTAATTATTAAATTAATCCCACATTAACAATAATATTAATTAAAAATATTTTTTTTAACATGAAAAGTGAAAGAAAAAAAACAACAGCTCAGATGGTAATTATCGCATTCTTCAATATGTAGGTACCATTTAGGTATTAATTTCTTTTTGACTTTCACTTGAGTCTAATGGAATTAGCATCGCTTCTTTATATGATATCAAGTTTGTACAAGAGCTTAAAATAACATCTGGTATTATTGATGAAGAACCTAAATATATTGTGATAATTACCATCGCAACTGTTTTTTTCCTTTAACTTTACACGTTAAAGCACGTTAATTTTTAATTAATCTATTTGAGTTAATTTGAGTTTAACTATTAAATCGATCTAAAATTGACTTAAACATAGATTAAGTAAAACTATTTGCTTTAACGTGAAAAGTTAACGATAGAAACCAACAGTTCATGTGATAATTGTCACATTATTTAATATGTTAGGTAGCATTTAAATCTTAGTTTCTCACTTACCTTCTTTCCTTTGACTTCAATCAAATGCAGTTAACATCGCTTAATTATATGTTAACAAGTCTGCACAAGCGCTTAAAATAACATCTGGTATTCTTAATGAAGAACTTAAATAGATTGATAATTACCATCGGAACTGTTGGTTTTTTTTCTTTAACTTTTCACGTTAAAGCAAATATTTTTAATTAATCTATTTGAGTTGATTTGAGATTAAGTAAAGCTATTTGCTTTAACATGAGAAGTTAACGAAAAAAAACTGTTCAGATGGTAATTATAACAATATTTAATATGTAGGTAGCATTTAAATCTTAGTTTCTAACTTACCTTCTTTACTTTGACTTCAGTCAAATGCAATTAACATCGCTTAATTATATGTTAACAAGTTTTCACAAGCACTTGAAATAACATCTGTTAGGTTTGATGAATAAAGATGCATTAATTATTAAATTAATCCCACATTAACTCAATTATAGTAATTAAAAATATTTGTTTTAACATGAAAAGTTAAAGAAAAAACCAACAGTTCAGATGGTAATTATCACATTATTCAATATGTAGGTAGCATGTCTTACTTTCTCCTGTACTTTCACTTCAGTCAAATGGAATTAGCATCGCTTCATTATATGCTAACAAGTTTGTACAAGCACTTAAAATAACATCTGGTATTCTTAAAGAAGGAATTAAATAGATTGATAATTACCATCGGGGGAACTGTTGGTTTTTTTTCTTTAACTTTTCGCATTAAATAAAATATATTTAATTAATCTATTTCAGTCAATTTAAGTTTAATTATTAAATCGATCTAAAAGTAACTGAAATATATTAATTAAAACTGTTCGCTTTAACATGGGAAGTTAACGAAAAAAGCCAACAGTTCAGATGGCAATTATTACATTATTTTATATATAGGTAGCGTTTAAATCTTAGTTTCTCCTTTACTTTCACTTTAGTCAAATGGAATTAGCATCGCTTCATTATATGCTAACAAGTTTGTACAAGCGCTTAAAATAACATCTGGTATTCTTGATGACGCACTTTAATAAATTGATAATTACCATCAGAACTATTGGGGGTTTATTTCTTTAACTTTTCACGTTAAAGCAAATATTTTTATTATTAAATTCCTACTATTAGCTCACACTCTCTATATATATATCTTGTTGGAATTTTCAATCGTTAATAAAATATTTTCTATTGATCCATTCAAGTTCAAATAAATTTTTTTAAACTTGTACTGGATGACAATTGAAGTTAATACAGTTTTTTCAAATATTAATTCATTTAGTAAATTTAATTAATTAATTTTAATTTTTACATGGGAGAAAAAAACTTTTCCCATTGTTTCATAAATGAAATGAAAGATTTATCTCAAATTTGTGATGCTAACAAAAAATAAAATACCGCAACGATGATTATAAAATAATGTTCAATAAAGATAACGTGGGACATTAATGCTGCACGGGTTTATTTTATATATTTATGATTAAAAAGTAGGAATTGACTTAAAAAATTGTTTTTATATTACTTGTTAATTAATCTATTTGAGTTGATTTGAGTTTAATTATTAAATCGATCTAAAATTAACTTAAATATAGATTAAGCAAAACTATTTGCTTTAACATGAAAAGTTAACGAAAAGAAAACAACAGTTCAGATAATAATTATCATATTATTTAACACGTTGACGGACACGTGCGGCTATAGCCGCCAAAGCGAAATTCACAATGTGGCATGACGGCTATAGCCGCCCAAAACGAAACGGTCGTTTTTAGACACTACGGCTATAGCAGCACAAATGTGCATTTACCGGCGACAAGTAGAAGCCCAGTGTCATGTTTTGGAAACAATTTTTTAGGTTGAAGTTCGTTTTCCACCTGTTATACGAGTTGCAGCTTCAGTATGCACGTGCAGGGTGGCTAGTGGTCAGGGAAAAATACAGTAAAAAATGACAATTACCAGTATATTCTTATAGAAAAATTCAAATTGATTATTTGATCGAATAATCATCATAAATTTTTCTATAAGAATATACTGGTGTTTATCACTTTTTTTTACTGTATTTTTCCTTGACCACTAGCCATCCTGACGTGGTTGTGAAGGGAGTAGTGCAACCTAATTAAAGGTGCTGAATTAACCAAAATTGAGTTTATTTAAGCAGAAAGAGTAAAACTATTCTTCTAATATTCTAAAAATTACAAAAAACATATAGTGTCAATTTTCGAACTTCACTTGTTCCTACTGTCCGTCAATGTGTTAATACGTAGATAGTATTTAAAGCTTAGATTCTCGCTTACCTTCTTTACTTTGACTTCAGTCAAATGCAATTAACATCGTTTATTTATATGTTAACAAGTCTTCACAAGCACTTGAAATAACGTCTGTTAGGTTTGAGGAATAAATATGCATTAATTATTAAATTAATCCCACATTAACTCAAATATATTAATTAAAAATATTTGTTTTAACATGAAAAGTTAAAGAAAAAAAAACAATTCAGGTAGTAATTATCACACTATTCAATACATAGGTACCATTTAAGTCTTACTTTCTCCTTTACTTTCACTTTACTCAAATGGAATTAGCATAGCTTCATTATATGCTAACAAGTTTGTACAAACACTAAAAATATAATATGGTATACTTGATGAAGAACTTAAATATATTGATAATTACCATCGGAACTGTTAGGTTTTTTTCTTTAATTTTTCACGTTAAAGTATATTTTTTTAATTAATCTATTTGAGTTAATTTGAGTTTAATTATTAAATCGATCTAAAATTAACTTAAACAGGTTATATGAGTTGCAATTTTCCAACTGGACGAACAATGTCCGGGCCAGGATTCGAACATGGGATCTCTTGTCTGAAGCTTCTATGCTGTGCCAACTGAGCTATCCCGGTCGAATGTGGAGGGCATAATTCATCCAGTTAACCTTATTGATCATAGTTGAGTTGATGAGCTGATTCAAATATCAGACCAGATGCTATGATCAATAAGGTTAACTGGATGAATTATGCCCTCCAGATTCGACCGGGATAGCTCAGTTGGTATAGCATGGAAGCTTCATACAAGAGATCCCAGGTTCGAATCCTGGCCTGGACATTGTTCGTCCATTTGGAAAATTTGATTTCATTACCAATTTGAATAATTGCGTTAAAATTAATCTAGTGTTAAACAGATTAGTTAAAACTGTTTGCCTTAACAGGAAAAGTTAACGAAAAAGAACCCAACAGTTGAGATAGTAATTATCACATTATTTAATATGTAAGGTAGCATTTAAATCATAGTTTCGCCCTTTCTTTACTTTCATTTTAGTCAAATGCAATTAACATCGCTTAATTATATGCTAACAATTTTGTACAAGCACTTGAAATAACGTCAAATATTATGCTTAATGTAAGTTCAGTTTCAAAGCCGGTTTCCAGTTCAGAAACAGATTTAATTAATGAAATATTTCTAAAGAAATGAAAAGTTGCCTTAGAAATAAAATACAAAAGTTTCTTTTATTAAAATTGAACAAATCTTTGCGACAGAACTTAATTATCCCATGACCTCTTTCTCTTTGTTAAGCATGAAAAGCGAACGCGATATAAAGATCTGTATGTACTTATTTACATAATTTTTTTTATTTATTTATGCATTGTGTTCAGTGTTATTCCTACACTGTAAAAAAAGACAAATTTTTTTTAATCTACGAAAATATAATATAACCACGGACAAAAATATACAATAAGCTCCACCGAGTTACCTACAATTCAGGAAATCATTCTTTATCCTTAGAAACCAATACATTTTAAAGATTTAAAGAATCATTTATTGAAACAAAGTTTCTTTTGCTTCCACTTATTTTCGGAAACCTTTCCGAGTAGTTTTTACGGTGTATTAATCAGTTTTCTCAAACCGGACTATCAGTTTTCATTATTCTATACATTACCAATTCAATTACACACTATTTGAATTTATAGATGCAAATGTAACAAAATAATACTAATTTTAGAGTTAACGTTAATGCTGTAATTTATCATGGTTGTCTGTGAAGCATGTTTGTTAAACATGAAAATTTTAAGTCCTCCAAGTTCCCTATGAATTATACATCTGGGGGTGCCTAATCAGGTGAAGGTCTCGTCACCTGATCAAGGTTCTAAATTACGAGACAGATTCCTTTATATATTTTTTTAATTTTTGCTTTTTTTTTTAATCTGCCAATTCAACAATGTTAAACAGAAACAATGCACCGGCAAACCAAAAAAAACTGTGGCAGAGCACTGTTTCGATGCCAACAAGGCTTTTTTCAGGTGGATCACAGCCATACTGTGATCAGGCGAAAGTACCAGGTCATCCAGGTACTAACTTGTCAAGCTAGGCACACATGCCCGGCAGATAGTGGCCTGATTAACAGTATAGATATAAAAATAACATGAAAATGTTTACCTGAGAATTAATTGCATTCGAAAAATCTAAATTCTAGGTTGGAAGTAGTGATTATATAAAATCTAGCCGGAAACGTTTCCGAAAGTCATTGGCAGTATAAGAAAGTTTGTTTTTATAAATTTTCTTTAAATATCGCAAATATATTTGTTTCTGAGGTTTCTAAAGATAATTAACACTTTTTGGAATAGTGGGTAAATTGGAAGAGGTTATTGTATCTTTCCATTCGTGGTTATATTTTCGTAAATTAAGAACAAAATGCCTTTTTTTGCACTGTACTAGACGGAGCATTTCTAAATCATTAATTCAAGTGCATCCAATTAGAAAAACATTTAAAATATCTAAAAATTGATTTTAAATTCTATTTCAGTTAATAAATATATTTTGAAGTAAAAAGTACGAATTATATTCTTTTATATTTTTCGGTATTACTACACTGTAAAAAATGATCAATGTTTCTTATTTTATGAAAATATACTATAACCACGAACGAAAATATAATAGAATCTTCTGAGTTATCCGAAATCCTGAATAGCGTGTTCCATTGTCTTTTGAATCCCAAGAAAGCAATACATTTCCAAAATTTAAAGAATTATTTATAAAAACAAAATTTCTCTAGCTGCCGGTATTTTTCAGAAACGTTTCCGAATAGTTTTTATAGTGCATTAAACAGTTTCCTCAGCCTGGAATACCTATTTATCGAATGTCATCTAGTCTCAAGTAAACGTTTTCAGCTGGATAAGTTAATTTATACATGAAAAAGTAAAGAAATAATCTTAATTTTAATGCTAATGTTAACGCTGTTAATTTTGCACGTTAGTCTGTTAAACCTATTTGTTGAACAGGAAAATGTTTACTTGAGAATGGATAGCATCGGAAAAAACTATATTCCGGGGTTAGAAAACTGATTAATACACTTTAAAAGCTACTCGTAAACGTTTCCGAAAAATACGGGCCGCTAGAAAAATTTTGTTTTTCTAAATGATTCTTTAAATCTCGAAATGCCATTGATGTCTAAGGTTTCTAAAGATAAAGAAACACTGTTCAGAATCATGGTTAACACGGATGAGTTTATATTATAAATTTATTCGTCATTATATTATATTTTCGCAGATTCAGAAACATTCGTCATTTTTTACAGTGTATAAGTTATGTTTAGCTATAGAACGAAACTGCATACGCTATGATCTAAGACAAATTGGTAAAATAATAATAATAATATTGATGATGTTGATTCGTATTTTTAGAGACAGATTTTGGTCATAATATGAATATAGCAACTTTCATATACTTTAATTGTTACCGTAATAAATAATATCAGAAATATTACATTTTTTAAATAAATAAAACATGACTTAGGAATAGGCGGGAAACATATAAAAAATTTTAATTCGTGTTTTTTACCCTTGCACTCAGAAATGTATTTAAAAACTAAAATAATTTTTTAGATATATGAAATATTTCTCGTAATCATTCATTGTAATTCTATCATTGTAATTTATAGATGTTTATATATATTGTATATTTTTTATCACTGTACCATTGTATTTTTTTCTTACAATAATAAATAATATCAGAAATATTACAGTAAAAAAGTTTCAATCAGACTGTAAAGGAACAATTATGTAGAAGCATATCTAACTGTTTTAAAAAATCGTAGTCAAAAACAGCATTTAAAGCGAAATTACAAGAGTATTTATGATTGATATTAGAGTGATATTATTTCTAATACTGTAAATATTACTTCACTGATTTTAAGTTCCTCATTAAAATTTCCTGTCGAAAAGATATTTAAAATATTTGCTTTAACATGATATTTAAAGAAGCAACAAACAGCTCAAATGGTAATTCTGGATTTATTTAACATGCAGGAAGCACTTAAATTTAGATGATCCTTCCTTGTTACTTGCTTTCTTTACCCTCACTTTGATCAAATGCAAGTAACATACCTTAATTATATGTTAACAAGTTTTCAGAAGCATTCGAACTAATTTACAATATTATGTTTAACGTTTCTCAGTTTCACAGCACACTTTGAGTTCAGAAAGAACTTTAATTGATGTAACATTTTTAAAGAAATGAAAACTTTTCAAAGCAAAGTAAACAGAAACTTTTCCTTGATCAAATGTTAATATAACAATTGTATGCATACCAAAAATTTATTGAAAAAACATTTGCTCATCTTCATGTGTAAAAATATTTACATAGATATGTTATAAATTATCTATAGTGATACTTCTTTACACTTAACTAACTACCTTATTTATTTATTTATACAAAGTGTACAATGTTGTCGCTTATTGAAAATGTCTTTCTGAATCATTAATCAATGTGCATTCAACTATGCAAACACTTCATATTAGTTTCAAAATTATTATACTGTTTCGGAAAGAAATCACACGAGTTGTATTTTTTCCAACTATTTGAAAAAGCGTTCAGGCAGGGAGTCGAACCCAGAACCTCTGGCTTAAATTGTCAATTCTCTACAATTGAGCCCCCAAGTCGAAAGCCTATTCGACACGCTTCACTCAAACAAATGAAATGTATTGGCTAGATAAATAATCAATTTATATTGCATAAAGTTTGTCTGAGTGCAATGTGTCAGCCGATTCAAAACCAATGCACCAGAAATTATAGAGCATCAGCAGTTTAAGCCAGAGATTCTGGGTTCGAATTCCAGCCTGGGAACTTTTTCACTCAGTTGGAGAAATTACAACTCGTGTTATTTCTTTCTGAATCAATATAACTATGTTGAAACTAATATAAAGTGTTGGCATAGTTGGACGCATTTTCATTAATGATTCAAAATCTTATTTTGAATTAGCGACAACTTTGCATACTTTGTATAAATAAATGAATAATATAGTTAGTTAAGTGCATAGAAATATCGCTATAGATATTTATAACATGTAAGTAATTTTACACGTGAAGAAGAGCAAAAGTTTCTTCAATAATTTTTTATAATATTTTTTTAGAATATTTGTCAATATTTTTTTAGAATTATTAACATTTGATCAAAGAAAATTTTCTGTTTATTTTCCTTTGAAAACTTTTGATTTTTTTAAAAAAATTTCATTAATTAAAGTTGCTTCTGAAATGGAAATCTGCTTTGAAACTAAATTAACATCAAACATAATATTGTATGTTACTTCAAATGCTTCTGTAAACTTGTTAACATATAATTAAGCTTTGCATTTTAATTGCATTTTATTAAAGTGAATATAAAGCAAGCAAATAGCAAGGAACATCTAGATTTTAATGCTTCTTGCATATTAAATAAATCAGGAATTACCATCTGAGATTTTTGTAGCTTCTTTAACTTTTCCTTTTAAAGCAAATATTTTTAATTTCCTTTCAAACGGGAATTTTAATGATGAACAAATTTTAGTGAATTAATATTTTACAGTATTAGAAATTCCTAACTTTAATCATAAATACTCTTGTAATTTCGCTTCAGATGCTGTTTTTGATTATGATTTTTTAGTCATTGGACATGTTTCTACATAATTATTCATTTGCTGTCTAATTGAATCTTTTTTTTACTGCAATATTTCTGATATTATTTATTACTCTAACAAAATAACTACAGCTCATGAAATGCTCATATAAATAAAATTGTATTTTAGATCCACGTGAGTTTTTGAATACATTTCTAAATATAAGAAGGAAAAAACCCACAAATTATAAACTTTTATATGTTATAAACTAATTTATGATATAAATAAAAAATATTAATGAATCCATTATTCATTTTTGCTAAACATAGTTACATAAATAAATTCAGAATTAATTCGGTCAAAATTACCAAAAGGTTTTTACTACGTTGTTAAATACACAAAATAAAATACAAAATAAGATAGAAAATTGTAACCTAGTACAAAACTTGCAACTACCTACTTGGTACTTTACTTGCAACTTGGTACTTTATCCAATGTTATCTCCAAATTTTTTATAAATTTACTGGGTTAGGGGTACAGTCTTCAACCACCAATCAACCTACCACTTTATTTTGGAACATTCCAACGGATACTGTTTCGAAAAGAAACAGTTTCTCTGATTTCGTATTATAAGAGCATTAACGATTGTAGTATGATGTTATTCCTAACACTGTAAATATTATTTCACTAACAATACTATAGGGAATACAACCCTGGTCTCCCGGGTTGCAGAACATAGGTAAAAACTATTTTTGTTATTGAAAGCTCTAATAGATTTTTTACAATTTATATATCTTTTTAAATTGCTCACAAATAACATTAAAAGGCATTTCTATATGAAAAATAACAATTATGTATTCAATTTTTTCATTTTAATTTATTAAAAGCGTATCCCGTATTTGCCGCATAACAAGCGTTAATACCTGAAGAAATCGACAAACATTTCGCTACTTGCAGCAGTTTCTTTTATTAAGATGATTTAAACGGTTTAAGCGCATAATTCGATTACATATCTGTTAAATTTGTGTTTTATTTATATTATTTTATTTATTAAATGAAGAATTTTTATTTCGTTATGGAATATTAGCTGGAAACAAGTTCTGGACTGTTAATAGTGTTTTAAGTGCATACAGATTAATCTTTCGAAATCGGGCTGCACGCAATAGAGATTTTTTTTTAAATCATGGTTGAATATTATTTAAAAAACTATAAACAATCAGTAAATTGAAATACAACTTTCAAACAAATTGTAAGTGAAAAACTTTTTTTTTCTCTATTCGACAATATAAAAATGAAAATTGTACGATGTTAAAGAAGTAAAAAAAATTAAGCGTAATTTATTGTTCAAGTGTTGACACCTGAGATACACTTTTCAAGTTAATTACATTTGAAAGGGCATATGTTCTTCTTTTTGACGTTGTAATAATTTTAACTCTGTAATGTTTAGGAGTTTAAAAAAATACAGTAATAACGAAATTTATTGCTCAGATAATTGCCACCGTCAATATGACGTCAGAATTACTCACGGACACGTATTTGCTTAAAATATATATTTTCTCATTATGAACTACGATAGAAAAGGAACTAAAAATATTTGATTAAACATGAAACTTTATAGATGCAACAAACAGCTCAGAGGTGATTTTTGATTTATTCAGTACGTAGGAAACATTTAAATCTAGATGTTCCTTCCACGATTCCTTTACATTCACTTTAATCAAATGCAATTAACATCGCCTAATTATATGCTAACAAGTTTGCAGAAACTCTTGAAATAACATCTGATGTTATATTTAATGTTAATTTAGTTTCAAAGCAGATTTCCAGTTCAGAAATATATTTAATTAATGAAAGATTTCTAAAGAAATCAAAAGATTTTTGAACGGATAATTTTCTTCAATCAAAATTTAATAAGGATACGTGTTTGAACTCTTGTTCTTCATAAAGTATAAACTTATTTAATCCGTTTATTTTTGTTATAATTTTGCTGAGAAACGCTTCTCACACTCAAATCCATTTATATGTTATTTATTTATTGAAACATCTCTATATCTTGTAATACTTTAGGCTAAATACTTAATTTTATAGTTTAATATAAAATAGCATTTAACGTACAGTACTTAAAAAAAGAGACAAATGTTTCTTCATCTAGGAAAATAAAATTTAACCACGAACGATAATGTACAAAAACCTCTTCCGAGTTACTCACGATTCCGAAAAACGTTTCTTAATCTTTAGAAATCTCAGAAACGAATAAATTTTTTAGGTTTATAGAAGCATTTGTAAAAACAAAGTTTCTTTTACTGACAGATATTTTCGCAAACGTTTCCGAGTAGTTTCTGCAGGGTGGTAAACAGTTTCTCGACTCGGAATACGGGTTTTTCGTATGCTATATATTCTCAAGTAAACATTTTCATGTTCAACAAAAATTTTCTTCAGACAAACAGGATAAATCAAGAGCGTTAACATTAACATTAAAATTAATATTATTTTGTTACTCTTGCATGTATAAATTCCATTACGCAGCTGAAAATGTTTAATTGAGAATTGCCAGCATTATAACAATCTATATTCCTGTTTGACAAAACTGATAAATACAGTGTAAAACGATTCGGAAATGCTTCCGAAAATTAGTGGCAGCAAGAGAAACTTTGCTTTTATACATGTTTCTTTAAATGTCTCGAATTATATTGGTTTCTGAAGTATTTAAAAATAAAGAGTACTTTTCGGAATCATGGGTAATTCGGAAGTGGTTAATATATATTTTCTTTCGTGGTTATATTAAATTTTCGTAGATTCAGAAACATTTGTCGTTTTTTGCAGTGTACTAATGTGTTGCAAATCATTGTATAAAAAATGTGACAATCGATTGATAATAACGTCTACTAATTAATGCTATACTTAACCCGTGGACTTCTCACTTCGATTCAGAACCTGTCTGCAATACACTAGTGTGATTTCGGATTCCGTAACTTCAACTGCGTAAAACTCTGTTGAAAATACAGTTATAATGAAATATAATGCATGATTCCTATACAAAATCTAATGAAAAATCGAACTGTGATATTTATTCTTATCGAAAATTGTATTTTGTTTATGAAAAATGCAAATCAACAAAAGCATGTTTTCAAAAACGCCGACAGTTGCAAATTTGGTCGTTGTAAATTCGCACTATAGTGTGGAGTTCACGTGTTAAATTTTAATGAGGGGTAATCTACATACACATAGAAATTGTTTTCAATACTAACCCTTAATTTTGACATTATATTTGGATTCTTCCGTAAATTTTACCTTCGGATACCAAACAGTAAGTCATTTAGACGCGCACTTTAGGAAAAACAATTAAACATATTTTTGAAATTATTTTTCGATAGAAATATTATTTGCAACCTATGGATTTTTTTACAGTAATCATTTTCCAGAAGCTTATAATATGTGAATCTAAAACAGCTCATTCCGTCAAGTAGTTTTGTAGTTATGTCTAAAAACTACCCGGATTGTAATCCATTTTGCAACAAATAAAAATGAATTTAACATTAGGAATTTAAAACTTTAAACTTGCGTAATTCCTAAATTAATGGACCGAATGACTTCCTTTTCAGTATCTGAAGGTAAAGGTTACCAAAGAATCCAAATATGATGTCAAAATTAACTGTTAGTTTTGAAAAAATATATTTTTTTTACGTTATCGATATGTCGATGCCCTAAGCAAGATTTAAGTACAGCATTTATTAGTAGCCGATTATTACTAATCGATAGGTATCAGTCGCATTTTTATACGATGATTTTCGGCAAAGTTATTATGAGTGGTCAAATGCTTTTTTCTTAGGACAGTAATTGGCCTAAATAGTTTTGCTGAAAAAACTCTAAAAGATTATTCAATATAAGGATTATATTTAATGAATAATTAAATTTCTAAGTGAATATGTTGAATGAATAAAATCTATATATATATATATATATATATATTCAATAATATTTCATAATTCAATAGTTAACAAAATAAAGAGTTTATGAAAAATTACAATATTTAAAATATGTTACCAATAGCTTGTGTTACCAGTCGAAGTATAAGAACATACATAGGTTATTTAAAAATTTTAAAGGTTCAATCAGTGGGTGTCTAAAAGGACCAATTTTGTACTGTTTAGTCGATAAAATATTCAGTTTATTTTAACGAGCTATTTTAACGAGCGTGGTTTGGCGCATAAAACCTATTCGAAAATTGTTTTAATTAGTACACATTTATAACCATAAATAATATTTGGCAATTTATCACCTCCGCCTGGTTAAAGGAAAATTCCTTAAATTTAATTTATTAATTTATAGTTGAGTTTTTAAAATATTAAAATGTTTTGTTGTCACCAGAACATACACCTACGGACATAACTTTTATATTTCTAGCACATCAAGAAGCAGGGAAAAATTAATCACAAAATTCCATCATTACCTACATGAACCAAGTTAGGGGGTATCACCTACCTGCAAGGTCTAAAAATACGTGTATTTTTGGAAATTATTTTCAGGAACATGAACCAAGATACTTGAAAAACTCTTTTTGTATTTTTTTTTATTACATTTTTAAAAAAATAAGTTGATTTTTGTAATGACAAAATAAAGTTGAATGTCCCCAACAGAAACGCTGCCCGGAGATAGTGTGGTACTGGTAACCAGATGATCATCGTAATTTAATCAAATGTAATCTGAAATTATTAAAAAAAGATGTCTTTACTCCGAACGCTTAAAACACTAGAATGTAATCATTCAGTTTTTGGAACAATTGATTTGGAACCAAATGGTGACCGTAAAAAGTTAAGGTACCGATTTTTACATTTTTTTTTTTTTTTTTTTTTTTTTTAATCTTTGATTGTTTTTAAACAAAGAAAAAATCCTCAGATCGCTAAAAGTAACGATTATTCTCTAGATAATATTGTTGTTAAAAATTGGTCAAAATTTGAAGAAGATTGCTTGAGATTTATTCGAATGTTTGTGGTCACAGACTTTAAAAACATAGTTTTGAGATAATCACGTTTAAAGATTCAAGATACGATTTATGTATGAGAAAACAAAGTAAATTAAAGCGGTGTAACTTTCTAAATTTTTATCAGATCGACTAGAAAATATAACTGGATATTCTTTGGTAACTGCATTTTTATAAAATGCAATTTAAAACAAAATTGCATTTTATAAAAGTTTGCAGGTAGGCGATCCCTTAAGTTTAATAAAATATTGTAATATACAAAGAAATAGTATTACCGCCTGTGTTAGAAGTCGGTTAAAAGTTATCCATTTTGTTGTCAAATCGCAACAATGTATTAAACATATCTTGAACAAGCGACAGCTACTGGGTTCATTTTCAATTTATTTAATATCTAGGGAACATCTGCAGCATTGAAAACTTGAAATGTCTCTTCCTATTTCGCCTCTTTTTCCCCATCTTCTGTTTAATTAAAAGCAGTTAACAACTCTTAATTATGTGCTAACAAATTTACAGAAGCATTCAAAATATCATCTTGTACGATCTTATCTTAATTTAGTTTCCAGATCGATGTTCTGTTGAAGAACACCTTTAACTTATTACATATTTCTTGAGAAAATCAGCTACTCATAGAATGAACGTAATTGAATGACCGTTTTAATTGACATTATTACATATTAGGTCACTAAACAAAATTAATACATCTATTTCAACCTCTAACTACTTATTGTGTATTATAAATTACTCATTTATTATGCGAAAAAAGTGCGTTTCATAACAGCATAACTTATTATTATATTAAAAGTATATATATATTAGATTTAATGTATTTAAGAATTACAATTTACGAACTTGCTTTGATAGCAAGACCAACAAATTGATTTCGTTTATTATTAAACTTGCAAATTTTTATTTTGTAAATGCATTTTTGTTATTTCTTTAATTTAAAATTGGTCTTCTATTTCTTTATATCATGTATTAATTACTAAGTGTACAGCTAGTTACAGCTTGCAGTGTTGTAATATATTTTTGAAAGTAAAATTTTACTACTAACTTTACTACTAAGTTTACTTGAAAGTAAAATTTTAAATCCCCATAAGTTAGGGCTTCTACTAAAAAACACACAACGCTTTGTCTTATAAATGTTAAACGTTTATGTTAACTTTAAATCTTTGACCAGAGGACATAAGATAACATATTAGGTAGTTAATAGTACTAGGTAAAATGTTTTGGGAATTAGATGATGTTCTATGTAGACGATTTTTATAGAGATCCAGATTTTTATAGAGAGTGAATTTTATTTACAGCATCATGTTTTAAATAACATACTTGAATTTTAAGCCAAACCAGTAATTTGAACTCCAAACTAGAGTCTGCGCGAGTTGGGTTGTACCCGACTGGAACCTGAAATTTCCATTTGAAGTCAACCCGAAACCTGAACTAAACCATAGACACTTAAACTTGAACCCGAAATACTTAAATCCGAACACAAAATGGAAGAAAATTAATTCATATTTTAATACAATTATGGAAAAATAGCCTGAAAATTTTTCGCTATTATCAATTTTATCATCATGTTAATTTATATATATTGAGTATATAAATACATATAAATACTCAATAATGTTCACATATATAGTTTTTTCATCACAAAAAATATTCTAGACTTTTTCAGAAAATCGGGCTAACCTAAACCCGATTCTGAAGAGTCAAACCCTTACCAGAATCCGAAATAATTAGAGTCAACCTGAACCGCAACGAAAAAAAATAGAGGCGAACCGCAAATAAAATCAGGTTACACGATCCGACGCAAGACTCTATTCAAGATCTCTTCAATTCTCTATCATTTATAATACCTACAGCAGTATTTTATTGTAGTATAATTAATTACTATACACAACTTTTTACATTCATTTAATTTTCCAAAAATATTTTTTTATAAAATTTCATTGATCATTTCAGCAACAATGAAAATTTCTTTGAATTGAAAAAATTCTAAAGCACAGAATTTAATAAAATTTCCTTTAATATATTAATTAGAACATTCTCCATTAACACATGTTAGCCAGAAAACTTTGGGCTTTTTTCTGTTTTCGTTCTTTAAAAATTCTTTTTTTTCGCTTTGTTAAATGCTTGCAAATTTTTAGAAAGGCGCTTCATTAGCAGTTTAAGAGAAAAGTTGTCTTATAAAAGGTGCAAACTATTTCGGTGCATGCAATGAAACTATTTTTAAGTTGTTCATTTTCATCTTAAAATTAATTGTCTAATAAATTAAGAAAAAAAAGATGGATTGTATGTATTTACTTATGGAAAAAGTGTTGGGAGTGATAACTTAACTTTGAACAGCATGTTTCTCCCCTCATAATTATTTAATATCAATATTTCCACAACAGTATATCATAGTAACAAAATAGTAATGGAACTATATTAGTTATAAGATAAGGGGGTGCAGGAGTGCGCACTTTAGCTATTTCATTAAATAACAATAAATGAAGAGATTTAAGGTAAGTTGCTATACTTTATTTATACTCTTAGACTAATAAGCTAACAAAAAAATTGCATTAATCAACTTATACGAAACGCTTTCGGTATTATTTGAAAAAGATTACCCTCCTAAATGCGTATTCTTGTGCAACCAATGGAGGCAATTGTGCGCAGTCAAGTATGCAAGAGTACGCAATTAAAAAAAAGGACCATGACATGCATTGTCTGTGCACTTTTCGTGCCACTAGTCTCTGCAAGAAATACACTCGATCCAAACCTCTACGATTGGTTCTCGATAGATTTCTGAGCAACCGGGATAGATCCACACTGTTTTCTTTGGTGCAGTTTTTGGCTTCTCGAGTTTAATTTTACTGTTTTTTGGTAAAGGTGTTTGGCATTTTCCCTAAGTGTCATCTACAAGCTGCCTTTGTGTAATGAACTGCTTAAAATTTGAAAGCTTTTGCTACTCTTACTATAACACATTTTTATATCGAGCGCAGATATCTGTGGATACTGTGACTGTTAATTTAACGTAACATGAATTTGTTGAAGTCGAATATAGTTGTTGTGTCTATATCCTTCAAAATCACATTTATTTCACAGTGAACGTGCGTCTTTTCTCTATATAGCTTTTCTCAATTTCTGAAATATCATTTTCTATTGAAAGCATATCTCTTTCCCCCTCATTTTTAGCGTTCTGTGATTGTATTGACATATGTTGTTCAACAAATTCAGATTGATTCTAATGATCTTTCAGTGACGCTTCTTGCTATTAAAAAGTTGATCCAAAAAAAAAAAAAATTCTTTTTAAAATGCTATATACCCGTTACTTTAAATTCTTCAATGGCATTAGCAAAGGTGGAAGTTTTTTCAAAAGCAAGTGAATATTGATCTAACTTGAAAGATCGCTATTGTTCAACCTGGATGATTTCTCATCCAATTTTCTCACTAAACACAGTAATTTTTTTTGTTTGTTTGTGGACAAAAAAAATCTATCTAGCAGTTGCATGTTATGGCTTTTATGTGGAGGCAAACACAGAAGAATAATGTGTATTGTCGCCATAAATCAACAGATGCAACTGTGAAATGCAATGAATGATTGTCGAAAATCAAAAGCGCGGGCTGCTCTTGAGTTGACATAACGTGGTTCTAACGCGGACATAACGTGGTTCTTAAACTGTTGAAGACAGTCAAGAAACACATCACTTGTCATAAAGCTGCTGTCAGAAACCTTTCCAAAGTCAGATACAGGTGCATTATTTAAAAGTTCTGTAAGTACTTAAAACCCATTTTATAGCTATAAGTGACAAGTAAAATAGATAATAGATATAAAACTAGAAAGCGCCACCGGCACCCTCAGGGCGCCGAGCGAGCACTCCTCCTCGTCGGGCCCAAGTCCTTGAGAACTTTTAACGCACCAGCGGCTTTGTCTCACCGCGGCGCTCCGACCGATTCAGAGGAATCGCGTTCCAGCGAGGCCTCTCAATCTTTGCCCAAGTATCGACGACATAGGTCGTTACGATTTGGCGGAAGTTCCAACTCTTAGAGGATACTTCCCCACGTGACAACTGATGAACCGTAGGGACTGTCGAACGGCTTCCTCGCCGAAACCCCATAAGGGAGTCGGGGATTTCACCATATGTCCGGCATCCCTACGGCCCTTGCTTTCCCGCAGATTCCGATCGTGAAATGCATGGAGGAGCAAGCCACTGGTCTCATCTTCCGCGGGCGACGCTACGTGCGCCTAAAGGAGCCTCTGCCGAACCCTAGACCACGAGGAAAGTCGGTCTTTGCCTCATAGACGAGACTCGACCAGGTTGCCCTCGGTGAACGGCGCGAATCTGGACAAGAGTGCGTGCGCACTCTTGCACACTTTAGCACTGCGCATTCTTGTACTATCGTCACTAAATAACTTTGGAACGTCAGTAATGCGATTTATTAATAAGCAAATCCAAATCACTTAGGTGACAGGTAGTCCAATAATAACCTAATCAAAAAAAATAGTAAAAATCCTTTGAAAACTTCATTATGATCCTGTTTTCAAAAATTATAAATGTTTTAACGAGAAGGCCAACATTACTTTTTTCTACTAAATCTTTAAAAATTTCACCAAAATACGCAGGTTTTTTTTCACCATAAACTTATCATGTCATTACATCGTTTAAAGCTGTAACTAAACGGAAAACTCTGTTTTGGGATTAGATAATTGCTCTGTGTACTCTTGTACGCCGCGCAGTCTTGGACGATCCTACCCTATTATGAATTATGAATTATTATTAAGGTAGATTTTTGGCACAACGTTAAGATTTTCATATTATGTAAATATTGATGCAATATTGGCAAGCGATATTTCATCGATAAAAACAGTGAAAACAACTTGTCGGCACTGTTGGCTTTCATTTCAAAATTTCCAAAGAAAAATTTTTAAATTAATGCAATACTGCGTAATTTTGAGCCGATAATAGTTTCTTACTATAGTGCCATTACACTGTAATTTTTTTTTTAATTTTATAATCAGTAAAAAATGCCAGGGAAATGTATAATTAATATTTATTTTACTGGGATACATTTTTCATTCCATCTTTGCTGCTTAGAATAATGTGAGTTAAGATGATAAAATTATTCATTTTAATATCAAATTGCAACAATGTATTTTCTTTTTATTATCTTTTGAAGAAACAACAGCTACTATGCTTATTTTCCTTTTATTTAATATTTAGGATAACACATCTGCTTATTGAAGACTTGAAATATCTCTTTGCTTATTTCGTTTATTTGTCTCCTCTTTAATTAAGTGAAGTTAACATCGTTTAATTATGCGCTAACAAATTTGCAGAAACATTCGAAATATCATCTTATACTTTATTTTATCTTAATTTACTTTCGACACATATTTCCACACACACACACACACATGAAGAACATCTTTAACTTATTAAATATTTCTGAAGAAAGTCAGATATAGATACAATTAACATATCTGAACGAACGTTTTAATTAATTTACTTAAATTTTTGGTCACTAAAATAAAATATCTATTATAACCCTTAACATCTTATTTATTATTACAAATTACTCATTTACCATGCGTTAAAAAAATGTTTCATTGCAGTATTAATTATTAGCATAAAGTGACTAAAAACCCTCCCGTCGGCTAAATTCGTCCCCCCCCGCCGCCCCTCATTAAATGTTATACTTATTGTTGCTAGTTCCTGAACATCCCTTTTGGGATATAAGTAAATATCATACAAGATGACCTAAACTCGACTGAAGTTTTTCTAAACTTCAAGACCAATAAACAGTGATAGTTATTAAAGTTACTCTTTCAGAATATTAACATGTGGGTGGGAATTTCCTTAC